>BSBN01000081.1:0-1206250 GCA_027924645.1 Cunninghamia lanceolata | reverse complement strand
CTACAAATTCATTATATAAAAATTGAATGTCCTTTCATGACCTTTCACATTCTTCTTCTTCTCTGATTCATTTTCACCTTCACAAAAATAAATCTTCGATAATCTCCAATTTGAAAAAAAAAATAATCTTCAAGAATAAAATACATCATTAATCCCGACAAAAAATAAAATTATATATATCTTCTCTTCATAATCATACATATTCCTTTTCCCAAATCTTCAATCTGCAAAAATTGATCTTCAAGAATAAAATAATTGTTCCCATAATAAAAATAGTTTATTCAATCTGCCCTGTTATCTTCTCATCTATACCAATTCATCTACATGAAGACAAAAGAAGATTCTCCCAAAAAGAATTTTATACATCTCTTAATCTTCTCAATAAATTCTATAATTACCTCTCAAAATCAAAGTTTTCATAAAGCAATTTTCTCACTTATAAAACTCCTTCACTATAGCCTTCCATGTCATGAGAGAGGAGTTTAAAATAGAAATAAATCTCCATAAAAAATATCCTTAAAATCTCACAAAATCTGGCTTTTTTAAAAATGCTAAAAATAGCTTTATAAATCTTATCTCTGTAGTATTAAATCTTATGACAGTCATAGGGCTGTCAAAATAGGAACCAATAAGGAAGGTTTGCAAGTTTAAATATAAGCCATTGATCATCAAGCCTGTGCCCTTTGAACTTTTAAATAGAGTCATTGATTCATATTTGGCGATCACACTTATAAAGAAAATACCAAAGGATTCGGTGAAAGTGATAGATGGGGTCAGTTATACACATGACTTAAGTGCCCTCTAGCAAGTGATATTAAGTAATATGACCTGCGATAATAGGTCAATAACAAAATAAAACAAAAAAGTGCAGTTTCTTAAGATGGGTAAAAGAGGGCTTAAGGTATAGTGGCTTAGGAATTTTTAAGGACTTAGGAGCTTATGAAGACATGTGTGAGTATGTCTTAAGGTAATATATATACTTAAGGTTTTTGATCAACAGAACCATGCAAAATGTGAGAGGTGAAAGAAACCTAGAGACCAATGTTATAAGAGAACAAAAGCATATGGATATGTCATGAAATGAACAAAACATCTTATATGACATGTATTACATGAACAACCACCTCTGCATCCCATGATATGATGACTCTGATTGAAGGTAAGTGTGATTAGTGAAATCAAAATGAGATAGAAAACACAAAACAAGTGCATAAAAACAAATGTTATACCTCACTATGACTCACAAATCCAAGATAGGGTTGTAGAAGCATGCACCCAAGAGCTCCTAGATATACCCTAGATAATGGATTCAATGTGTAATGCTCTATCTAATGTAACTCACAAGCTAGCTCAAGAGATTTTTTGGCGTGGTAACATTACTTAGAAATTGGATGATCAAATGGCTTGGAGGATGTTGTATTTATAGGCATTTTGGAGAGATTTTGATCTAAGGGTTGAGATTGATTTGGGAGATCAATGGTGGAAAATGAAGATGATGTGGAGGGTGTAGATTTCATCTTGGAGGATGGAGGGCTAGGAATAAAGATGAATTTTATATTCATCTTGGGAAAGGGGTGAATTAAATGAGGTTGGGTGAGATGGATTATTTGTGAATTAAAAATTCACATGGGGAAGGGTAAAATGAATTAAAAATTCATTTGGGGAAGAGTGGATATTAAGGAGGTATGGCATATGTAAGGGGTGTAAGATGTATTAAATGTGATGTTGGACACATGTGTATAAAAAAATGATTTATGTGGGATATATTTCAATTTTTTATTTGGAGGATGTGCGGAAGGGTGTTAAGCTATGTTTGACCACTTTAATTAGGGTTATTAGCCTAATTAATATGGCTGGAAAAAATTAGGGAATGAGTTAATGGGAGGTTAAGATTAATTAAATAAGGTTTTATTTAATTAATCCTAAGACTAGGATGAGATAGGCTAGGGTAGGCAATTAAATAATGACTATTTAATTACCCAGGGTAGGGATAGGTTAATTAATAGGCTGAATTAATTAGTTAAATATGATTTACCTAATTAATTGGATTTAGTGAGAAGGGGGAAATTAACCAAATAAATATTGCATATTTATTTAATTAATTGGGTAAGGTTGAACTATTGAATTAATAAAATTAATCCAATTATTGGGGATAGAATGATGAAAAATTAGGTGATGAAGGGATAATTAATCAATTAAAAATTTAATTAATTGATTAGAAGGGAAATTGGTATGTTTAGGGATGTGTGGAGTCGGTTTGACGATGAAGACATTTTTAGGTGTCTACATTTGCCCCTCTTTGATGTGGCATCAGGTCAAAGAAAAATATGCCCCAACTGCCAGGAAGGAAAAAGATGGGTGAGGGATGCTCCCTTGAGAGGTCAATGAAAAATAATTTTTTTTGGGTGAGCTCTCGAAAGGACGCGACGGGGGTAAAAGTTGGATAGAGGATGGAAAAAGAAGATGACAGGAAGAAAAATGGAAGAAAAAGGTTGTGATCTGCACCCTGGAGGGGAAAAGAGTGGGCGAAAGGATGACATGGCTTACTATATTTAGACTAGTGGGCCCTAAGGTGCCACATTTGCACACATTAAATTCTTGAGGAGAAGGAGCAAAGGAGAGATGGCAAAGTGCAATCCTAGGTTCCTACGACTCACCCACATTTTTGAGCATTTTCAATTGTATGGCCGAGCACCGGAGGCTGGACCCTAGGTAGGGCCTAACCCTAGCTTTGTGATTTTTTTATTTTCTCACATTTTTGGGTTTAGGAATTGGGGATTGGCATGGTGGCACTATCGCAAGATCACACAATTTTAAAAATAAGAGGATTAGCTCAATCCTCTGGATTGGCACTATCCGCTAGGGTAGAATAGAGGCGGATTGGCACCATGTGTTTAATATTTTGGTGCTATCCTTTGTATTAGTGCAATGTGTGTAGGGATTAAGATTTTGACATTTTGGTGCCAATTAGGGAGTAGGGTAGCGCTATCTTCTAGATAAGTGCTATGTTGGATAGTGGCGCTATATTTACGATTAGCGCTATGTGGAGGAGTAGCGCTATACTTGATATAGGCGCTATCGATGAGGGTGGCGCCATTCGTTAGATTGGTGCCAAGTGGAAAAGTGGCGCCATTTGTGTAAATGGTGTGAAGAGGCTGCACAGTGGCGCTATATTTTGAATTAGCGCCTTAGGGAAATGTGGTAGTACCATCATTAGAAATGGCACAAAATATGGTCTGTTGTGGCACTAGAATGTTTTTGGCTTTCAACATTAGAAGAAAGGGGTGGATTTGGAAAAAGATAGGTAGATTTTGACCAAAAAACTGTGGATGCAGGATACGAGGTCATTTATAGTGTCCTCGCGGGAGCGACACGTGCCGTCTATGATGGCGCTATTTGATCAGTTTGATGATGCCACCCAGGCTCGACTGGAGAGGTTAGGGCTTTTGACAATTGCATCGATGCTAGTGCTGCAACCTCATAGAGCTCTGATTATAGCTGTTATAGAGCGGTATCGGCCAGAGACTTGTTCATTTTTGCTTCCCACTGGCGAGATCACCATCACTCTTGAGGATGTTTATCGCATCCTCAAGCTACTGATTCATGGCCATCGGGTGACATATAACACGAGGAGGGGGTGGAGGGCCTTGATTAGAGTATTTGGCCGCGATCAGATGGATTTGTCAGCAGATGGGAGGGAGATGAGCTATGAGGGGACACTGGCGGCAGGTGCAGATCAGTTTGCTTTATTCCTATGTGCATTGATTGGTGGCGTAGTGATGCCAGATAGGAGAGGTAGGGGATTTCCAGTTGGATGGGGAGAGATGATTGAGGGGATGGTCAGACATGAGACCATGTATGCTTGGGGACCAGTGATGTTAGCACAACTCTATCATGAGATGCATACAGTGGTTTATCATTATGATTCAACTTTATCAGTCAGGGTTACTTTGCTGCATGTGTGGATCTGGGAGCATATTCCAGTCACTCGGCCGAGATGTGGATACTATCATCGTCAGTTTGAGGCCTTTGTTTTCCTGTATCAAGATATTGAGTATACATACACTGGATAGGTTCAGTATTGGAGACGAGTGTTGGATGACAGTATTCAGGTTACCTGGTGACCATACATCAGAGTGGAGCCCTGGCCAGATGACGATGTTCACAAGTCGTTCACTTTCTAGTAGTGCTACCTAATAGGTCAAGGGGACCACATGATCGATATGTATCTACCATCGTGAGTTATGTGGTAGTTTGGATTATGACAGGATGCTCCACAGCAGATGGCAATTTTTGCACGGACTTGTCGAGATGTCCGTTATTGGCCTGTAGCCATACAGCCCTGGGTTGCCCTAGAGGATTTTGTAGCTTTAGAGCCATTGATGTGGGATTGGCAGAGTGTGGTGAGGGATGCAAGTACTACTCCTGTGTATGAGACATGGTGGCAGATGTGGCGACCTACACGGTTCATCGACCCTGCAAAGGAGGTAGTCCTCGTGGAGGAGGCGACAACGTTAGGGGATGAGGAGTCTGAGGAGGATGGAGATGATGATTTTGATGGAGATGATTTCTTGGAGGAGGGAGAGGAGATTATAGCAGACTATATTGTGGAGGTTGGGGGGATGGAGAGGAGAGAGAGATTGGGAGAGATGGGGAGCCGATGGATGTGTTGACAGCAGCAACAGCTAGATAGGTGGGGGGCGGGGGAGAGGGGTAGGCAGGTGGTGGTTCGCAGTTGCCCCAGCAGCAGATGTGATAGGGGGTACCTGTACAGTAGGTACCTATTCAATAGGTCCAGATCGGAATGGTGTGGAGGTAGGGAGGACCTCGACAGTGTGGGGGATAGCCGAGGGTAGGTAGGGGTGTTCTACCTCCACCACGTGTATCGCAGCAACAGGCTATTGCAATAGGACAATAGGCAAAGGCAGGCACTTCAGTGGCAGGTGGAGAGTCAGGTCTTTGAGGGTCCTCATCTCGTTGGTGACCTTGGAGTGGAGAGGAGGAGGTTGAGACTCTACTGGCATAGGTAGCCAGCCTACAGGAGGTTTTAGAGAGTCGCGAGGTAGAGTTAGTGCATTTGCACTATTAGATGGTACAGATGGACAGGTGGCTGCATTGCGGGCACAGTTAGCCCAGGCACAAGGTGAGATAGCAGTTTTGACAGGAGAGCGGATGCTGCCCTTGTGAGAGCTCAGCAGGTGGAGGCTACGATGGGTAGTTTACAAGATTCAGGTGCTGGTATGGCCCCAGTTTTGACACTGATGCAGACACAGTTGTCTCAGGCACAGGTATAGTTGTCTCAGGTACAGGGACAGTTGTTGGAGGCCAGAGGATGGATGGATTATTATCAGGCCCTCTATCATGTCACAGTTCTTGTAGATTTGCATTCACTGAGCTATAGTCAGGTCAGTGGATCCAGGGCGTCTAGGACACACAGATCTAGATTAGTTCAGTCTATTCAGTAGGCGATGCGTCCCCCATCACATGTGCCCTAGCAAGTTACATAGGTATAGGTTCAGCTGTAGCCACAGCCACAACCACAGGTAGGACCACAACCACCACCAGGGCTAGGATCCCCCACTACATTAGAGAGAGGGTCCTCTATGTGACAGTTGTATCATTTTGGCCCTTGGAGGCATTGTATCATGACATGTTATTATATTTTTTGATGTATATACCTGAGCGATGTATATTTTTGTGATGATATATGAGATGATGCTTTTTGATGGCCTATATGTTTGTTTATGATGTTTTTATATGATTATGATGGTGCTTATGTTGATGGATGCAGTATGCTTTATGGTGTGTTGTGTTTATGCAATGTATTATGTTAATGTTATGGATGTACCTATTAATGTAATATGATGGATGTGATGATGGTTTACTTATTTTGATATATGCATGTTTGTGATTTATGGATTATGATGTAGAATGCAAATAAATGTTCAGATTAATAAAGATTTATTATGGATGTAAAATGTAATGCAATGGAAATGTATGTTTATCTTAATAAACACATGTTATGTATGGAAATATGGATATGCAACTAGATGGTTATAAAATGTAGCTAAATGATTATGATTATGATTATGTAATGTAACTAAATGATTATGAAATGATATATGGAATGCAATATAATGATTATGGGATGCAATGTAATGATTAAGTGATTATATGAAATGCAATTTAAATGATTATGGAATTGAATGTAATGATTTATGAAATTTCCCTAAATGATTTTGAAATGCACCTAAGTGATTGCAAACTAAATGATTATGATATGCAACTAAGGATTATAAAATGCACCTAAGTGTTTACAAACTAAATGATTCTAAAAATACAAATTAAATGATATATGAGATGCAAACTACATGATTCTAAAATGCACCTAAATGAAATGCAAATTAAATGATATATGATATGCAAACTACATGATTCTGAAATGTACCTAAATGAAATGCAAAGTAAATGATATATGATATGCAAACTACATGATTCTAAAATGCACCTAAATGAAATGCAAAGTAAATGATATATGAGATGCAAACTGAATGATATGTGAGATGCAAACTAGGTGATATGTGAGATGATTAAGTCTTGATACACATGATGTTCTTTGTTGAACCTTGGGTGGTGGGGCTATGTGATAGGGGAATGGGGGGTTAGGATAAGGGTGGATGGATAGGCTATGTATATGATTGGCTGCGGCTAGATTGGGAGAGGGGAGGGGAGTGGGATGGTTAATGAGGGAGTTGCTATGTCATGAAACACCACGTCATTGAGGGGGGATTTACTTTGGCTCAGGATGTATTGAATGAGAAGAAGTTGGAGGAGTGGGATTAGTGAGGGGATTTGGGAGAGGGGGGGGTAGGCTAGGTGATTACGAAATCTAGGCCCAGATGGTATAGTTGAATAAATGATTAGTAGGATGATTTGAGCTAATAATAGTAGTTACATAACATTAATTAAGATCATTTGTTAGTTTATTATAGCAATGTAGGATACAGTTCACAAAGGTATGAGATGACCTAGTTGATGATATATATCCCACGATTGCATGGACTAGACCCACAAACAATAGGTTGATTTCATGCATGCCCAAGGTAATATAACCTTGTCTGGCCGAGGAAGTTGACTCATAGCGATGAGTGCCAATAGTACATATAAGGTATTGATGCCTGTATATGCGAATGAGGTACATCATGCTAGAACTGACCCAGGCCTCAAGATATGAATACTATTCTTGGAGTAATGAAACCAACCCACAAGCACAGCATACAGAAACAATGACCATGTCTACTCCAGGTGTTGTCCCCTACTTACCATGATATAATGAGATCAAGGTAGCTTTGAAAATGACTTAGAGTGAGACAAAAAAGATAAAAATCAATAATCAAAAAGACCAACAAAAAGATACAAATAGCCATTATGTGCTCTTGCCAAGATACATGTTGATAGGATGACAGATTCTTGTCCATTGTCGGAATGATATATCCTAGGACACGAATTGGTTGGATTTGGTTGGATAATTTTTGAAAGGTGGGCAAAAGGATAGTCAGGCCATGTGTCGGATTATAGTTGGTATGTTGATTGATGATTTTTGTGTTAGGGACCATGCTTCAAGTGTAGACTTAGCGTGCATATCATTTATTGGGTCCAACAAGCTGAGTGAATGGGGACCATCCAAATGGGTTGGATGGGTGCATCTTATGTACCTGAGTACTGGATACTTCCTTCGTATTCCAGACTGCCTACATACCCTGTGTCCATGGGATCAAGGTACTTTCAAGATGTAGGTGAGATGAATATGTAGTTCTGGCATGACTTGATGATGTGGGAATGATTTAGGATGGGTGTGATACTAAGGATTAATGGATGTTGATAGTTGCAATTTGTAGCGAGATCAATGTATGGGGTGATTTGTGGTGAATTGTTAGGAAGGATTTTTTTTGGAATTTCTGATTTTCTATTGTTTTTTGATTTTTTGATTTTCTATTGTTTTTGGATTTTTTGATTTTCTATTGTTTTTGGATTTTTTGATTTTCTATTATTTTTAGATTTTTTTATTTGCTATTGTTTTTGGATTTTTCGATTTGCTATTGCTTTTGGATTTTTCAATTTGCTATTGCTTTTGGATTTTTTGATTTGCTATTGTTTTTGGATTTTTTGATTTGCAGCTGTACAAAAGGAAGCTTACAAGGATCCTTGTTTCATGAATTAGCCTTGGGTGGGATATTGCAGGGTGGGGAAAATGACTTGATGTTTCAGAATTCCAAGCCATGGGATGTGTGCAATATGGAGTGTTGTGATGGAAAGAGGGCGTATTAGATGGTAGAAATGGCCACTACACATGGCACCTGAAATAGGTTTGCACCATGGTACCAATCCAAGGCATCACCGAGGTGATTTTCACCATTGGAAGTCTTTATTGCACTCGGGTTTTTCTTGATTTTTTTAATTTTTTGATTTTTTTGATTTTTTGATTTTTTGATTTCTTGATTTTTTTGCCTTGGGGTACTTGATGGGTTATGCGTAGAATTTCTTCAGGTGTAGAATGTTGATAGGCTCATCCAGAGGCTGCCCCTCAGGTGTTGCAAGCTGGTATGCTCCTGATCTATAGGTGGCTATGATGACATAAGGCCTTAGCCAATTAGGCTCAAATTTTCCTTTATTAGGGTGCTCTTGCAATTTTTTCTGGTTTTCCATAAGGACAAGGTCACCTACTTCAAATTTTTGGTTTCTAATTTTCTTGTGATAGCTTTATCTGAGGTGATTTTGATAGGCCTATAGGTGGTTCAACGCATCTAGATGTTTTTCATCCAGTAATTCTAGCTCATGCAACCTTACGACTCAGTATTCCTCATCATTGATTATATTTTACAGACATACTCTTAGGGATGGGAGCTCAACCTAAATAGGTAAAATGGCTTTGGATCCAAATACAAGGGAATATGGAGTGGCTCCTGTGGGGGTATGGATGCTTGTAAGATAGGCCCATAGGGCGCGATTGAGATAGAGGTGCCAATCATGGCCGGCTTCATTAACCGTCTTCTTTATAATGCGAAGGATGGTTTTATTTGAAGCTTCTGCTTGATCGTTTCCTTGAGGGTAATATGGGGTGGAGAAGTGGTGCAGGAGCACCTTCATAAATTGATGCTTCTATAGGAGTTTGATTAAATTTTAAATCTTTCAATAGTGTAATGAGGTTAATCAAGTAATTTTTATGTGTTTAGGTCATTAGGAGTTTCAAAAATGCAAAATATTGCAAACCATGTAAAGGTTGCCAATGTAAAATTGGGAAAAAGATGCAAACTTGGAAGGTGAAGAGTCATTTGGCTCTTGGTTCACTCCAAATTAGTTATGAAATGAAGAGACATGTTTTAATGCCTTTAAAAGGCCTTGTAACCATGAAGAATTTGTGGGTGGTTGAAGATTTGAGCATGGAATGAGAAAAAATAATGTTTTCCTGTATTTTCCTTCAAAAATTTGTTGTCTTTTGCTATTTTACAGCCCTATATAGAATTGAATGGATGTATAATGGATTAAAAATGTTATATCCTTCAACCACCTTCCATTTTATTCTTGTCCCATGCATTTTTATTTATTTTTGTGAAAGATATGAGTGTTTTATGGACTGTAATTTTCTGATTTTTCCTGCAACAGTCCCATTGTAGCGTTTGGTACAGTTCTGTACGGACATATATAGGAGAAAACCATATATGGTTGGAAATATTATTGAGTCTACTTTCCATTTATTTTTGTTGCATCAAATTTTATTAATATTTGAATAAGTTATGGCAATTTTGGTGAGGGCAGGTCTGAACGCTGCCTAGGGTTTGTAGTTTTGGGAAAAGAGTTATAACTTTCTCTCCTACCATTGGATCTTCATGAAAATTGGATGAAAAGTCTATATTAATGTTCTCTTCAATCTGACCAAAGAAATTAGATTATTTCTTTTTATTTGTTAATGTTATTGAGGATAGTTTTGGTCCTCCTACCTCTGCATCATATTGGTATCAGAGCTGGCGAAAGATTTGGGTGGTGTGTATTTTTTTTTTTTCCTGTCACTGAGAAGGCAGGTGAAGAGCAAGAAGATCTTGATTGTGTAGATAGATCACCGAGGGAGGCAATCTACACCTTTTGGATTTTGTGTTGCTCAGTTGTTTGGTTGCAGGTGCTTATCCATCTAGCTGCAGAAAGATGTTTTTTGAGGTTGTGTGTGGGCAGACAAGATGAGGTCTGTCATGACCATTCTCCAATAGAGATTTGGCTGGAGAAGGATTCATAGAGAAACCACTGAGGAGAGAGTGGTAGGTGCATCACCAGGATCTGCTGTTGGGTGAGATGGATGGTTTGGTGAGTTGGTTTGTTGTGAAGCAGTGAGAGAGATGGATACCTGAAGAAGCACTTGATGTTGTAGCCTAAAGAATACTCCACTGATGGGAGTAGAAGGAGCCTAAGGATGCTTTGTGAAGATGGAAGTTTTTTCTATTGGTTGGTTGGTCACCTTTCTATTGGTATGAAGATTGAAGCTGAGAAGATTGAAGATAAAGCCAGAGGAGATGCAGGAAAAGAGAGTTTTGTTTTGCAGATACATTTCCAAGGGACTTGGAAATCTTTGTTGGTTGGTTGTATGGTGCAGGAGCACCTTCATAAATTGATGCTTCTATAGGAGTTTGATTAAATTTTAAATCTTTCAATAGTGTAATGAGGTCAATCAAGTAATTTTTATGTGTTTAGGTCATTAGGAGTTTCAAAAATGCAAAATATTGCAAACCATGTAAAGGTTGTCAATGTAAAATTGGGAAAAAGATGCAAACTTGGAAGGTGAAGAGTCATTTGGCTCTTGGTTCACTCCAAATTAGTTATGAACTGAAGAGACACATTTTAATGCCTTTAAAAGGCCTTGTAACCATGAAGAATTCGTGGGTGGTTGAAGATTTGAGCATGGAATGAGAAAAAACAATGTTTTCCTGTATTTTCCTTCAGAAATTTGTTGTCTTTTGCTATTGTATAGCCCTATATAGAATTGAATGGATGTATAATGGATTAAAAATGTTATATCCTTCAACCACCTTCCATTTGCTTCTTGTCCCATGCATTTTTATTTATTTTTGTGAAAGATATGAGTGTTTTATGGACTGTAATTTTCTGATTTTTCCTGCAACAGTCCCATTGTAGCATTTGGTACAGTTCTGTACGGACATATACAGGAGAAAACCATATATGGTTGGAAAGATTATTGAGTCTACTTTCCATTTCTTTTTTTTACATAAAATTTTATTAAGATTTGAATAAGTTATGGCAATTTTGGTGAGGGCAGATCTGAACGCTGCCTAGGGTTTGTAGTTTTGGGAAAAGAGTTATAACTTTCTCTCCTACCATTGGATCTTCATGAAAATTGGATGAAAAGTCTATATTAATGTTCTCTTCAATCTGACCAAAGTAATTAGATTATTTCTTTTTATTTGTTAATGTTATTGAGGATAGTTTTGGTCCTCCTACCTCTGCATCAAGAAGTGGCGTTGGATTTGGAATTTTTCACACAAAGTGCAGACTTCCTAGTTCTTGAATGGCTTTCCATTGTTGGTGATGATAGAATGAGGGATACCGTAATGACATATGATATAATGGAGGATGAACTTGGATATCTGGGTTCTAGTGGTGAAGGTGAGTGGTATTGCTTCCACCCACTTAGTGAAGTATTTGGTAGCTGTGATGATGAATTTATGGCCATTGGAGGATGGTGGATGTATTTTTCCTACGAGGTTGAGTCCCCACTGTGAAAAAGGCCACGAGGTCTTGATTGGTTCAATTCCTGTGCTGGTGCATGAATGAGATCTCCATGTTGTTGACATGGTAGGCATTTTTTTACAAATCGGTAGGCATCTCATTCCATGGTTGGCCAATAGTGTCCAGTCCTCAGGATCTTTTTAGCAAGAGTGGGTCCACTTGAGTGTGTCCCATAGATGCCCTCATGTACCTCTTGCAAGACCACTTTAGCTTCCCTACTGTCTAAACATCGTAAAAGCATGACATCAAGACTCCTTTTGTATAAGGTATCTCCTACAAGGGTGAAGCGGGAGGCTTGGTGGATGAAAGTTTTTTGTTGTGAGGCTGATAGGTTAAGAGGGATGATGTTATCATGGAGATATAGATAAGTTTCTTGATACCATGGGGATAAGGGACCGATCACTTCGCATACTAGCTCTGATTGGGGAGCATCATATGCTAGAATAGGGAGCTCCTCTATCAAGAATTCACACTTCTTGCTATCCTTCTTCATGTCAACCAGGGATCTGATGGTGGCCATGGCATCTGTAGCTTTGTTGTTTAGCCTTGGGATTTGTTCAAAGTGGATGTCATCAAAATAATCTTTAAATTCATCGACCATCTTTTTATACGGTAGGAGTTTATCATCCTTGGTCTTGTATTCATTGTTTACTTGCCAAATGACCAGTTGAGAGTCTCCATACACTGTCAACTTCTCAATTCTCCATTTGATTGCCATTCAGAGACCTATGATAAGGGCCTCATACTCTTCCATGTTGTTGGTACATGGGAATGTAATTTTTAATGACTTGGGGTTGGTGTCACCTTGAGAGGTAACAAACAAGACACCTGCCCCTGAGCCTCTGTGTGTATATGACCCATCAAAATACATTTTCCATGTTTCTATTGCCGGTGCTATTGTCAAGATGGTTTTGCCAGGGAACTCTGCCAGTGTAGGATATTTTGCAGGAATGGGTGCTTCAGCTAGCTGATTAGTGATAACTTGTCCTTTGATAGCTTTTCTCTCAGTATATTCAATGTCAAATTCAGTGAGGATCATGACCCATTTTGCCATTCTCCTAGTAAGAGCAGCTCTATTTTAGCAGATATTTTAGCGGATCCATCTTGGTGATGAGCTTAGTTTTGTGATTGAGCATGTAGTGTCTTAGTTTTTGTGAAGTAAAGACCAGGGCTAGATATGCTCGTTCAATTGGTGTATAGTTTAGGTCATAGGATATCAAGGTGTAGCTGATGTAATATATGGCTCTTTCCTTCCCTTGCTCATCGTGTTGTGCTAATAAGGCTCCAATAGCTGTTTCTGTTACTGAAATGTATAATAGGAGGGGTTCTCCTTGCCTTGGTGGAGATAGAATAGGGGGATTAGCTAGGTATTCTTTTAGCTGGTAGAAGGCAGCCTGACACTGATTGTTCCAAACAAAAGTTGTATCCTTTCTGAGTAGATGTTGGAAGGGTTGACATTTATCGACAAGTTGAGCAATAAACCGATGAATGGATTGGAGTTTCCCTTGCAAACTTCTTAGCTATTTTAGTGTTTTTAGAGGAGGTATTTCAATGATGGCTTTGACTTGTGCGGGGTCTACTTCAATTCCCCTTCTAGAGACTATGTATCCCAAAAGTTTTCTAGAGGTGACCCTAAAGACACATTTCTTTGAATTCAAGCGAACATTGTATTGCTCTTGTTGGTCGAAGATCTTTAATAATACATCTAGGTGTTCCTCCCGTGTCTTTGATTTTCCTAGAAAGTCATCCACATAGTCTTCCATGATGTGGTGGAAAAGATCATGGAAGATGATAGTCATGGCTCGTTGATAAGTAGCTCTGACATTCTTTACCCCAAATGGCATTACCAGCTAGCAGTACGTCCCCCATGGACATATAAAGGTTGTCTTATGTTGGTCCTCTTTTGCAATCCTAATTTGATTATACCCTGAAAAACCATCCATTAGGGATAACATCTCGTGTCTCGCCGTAAGATCCACTATCATGTCAATGTTTGGTAAAGGGAAGTCATCCTTCAGGCAGGCTTTGTTAAGATCTTAGAAGTTGGTGCAACAATGGATTTGGCCATCAGATTTGGCTACTGGTAGTAGGTTGGAAACCCACTCAGGATAATCAATTGGTTAGATGAACCCAACATCCAATAGTTTCTTCAATTCTTCTTTGACTAGGAGAGCCCCCTGAGGGTTCATTTTTCTCAGCTTCTATTTTACTGGTTTTACATCAGGCCGTACTGCAAGGTGATGGACAACCAAAGTGGGATCGAGCCCTAGCATGTTTACATAAGTCCACACAAAATTGTGATTTCTGTGTTTGAAGAAGGCTAAAAAAATTTCCTACTCTATTGCGCTGAGAGATTTTGCCCTAAAGGTGATTTTTGGCTCCTCTTTCACCCCAAGATTCATCTCTTGAGCTAGCTCTACCAGGACGGGTGATCTGTTGGGATATACCTTCTCAATCTCGGGAAGGCCCATGCTTCCATCTCCTAGTGCCTCATGGAGGTTTTCACTAGGAGATACATCCTTTATTTTTACTTTTTTGGGATCTAACACTACCGTGGAGCAATTTTCACCATCATATCCATGTTTGATTTTTATATTTTTTTGACTAGAAGTAGGGGTTGTCTCCCCAAAATAGGCAGCCATATTAAGTTCCATAATGTATCTGGCTTTATGATCTCCCAGGGGGAAGTGATGTCTAACCCCCATCATTTCAGCTATTGCTTCATCATTTGGTGCTACGTCGAAGATAGGAGGTCCCTGTTGGTCCCAGTCTATGAGGTTCGAGTATACAAGAGGTAAGTCATTGGATGAAGAGGCTAGGGTGGTGACTATGTATATGGTACATATGGATGATTCAAAGAAATCAGTGAAGTCGCTAAAGGAGTCTTGATGGCCAGTTTTGTTGATATTATCAACTTCAGGGGAGACCGTAGCGACCTCAGATAGGATACATTCACCAGTAGTGAGGATACATTGTCGTTGACCATATCCTAACCCTTGAGTATAAGGATTTCTTGTTACTTGGACTGGTTCCATGATCCCTTGTTCATGAAGGCCAATACCACCTTGTCCTTTATAGCCCATGTTTTTGACAATCTCTGACCCTTTTCCATAGATTTCTATTGGTATTGTGGGAGCTTCTTGCTCAGTTTCTTCATCTTTAAATATCCAGGATTATATGTCTTCGAGTACATCTTGATCTAGGAGATGTTTCTTCTCAAAGGTAGGTGATGGTTTACATTTGATGACAATTGTATTGGCTTCTTCCTTCTTTGGGATGCCGAACATTTTAGGATTGGGTAATGTGCCAACACAAAAGGTACCATGTAGGTTGTATTCCCCACATCCCATGTCACTAAGCTTGATCTTGACCTCAGGCGGTGGATGTGTGTGGGATGAAGTGGTGGCAATGTTGGTAGGGTCGATGTACAAGGTGGATGTTGTGGGGTTGGCTTTTGTGATGGCTTTGTTATACGGACAGAAGGTGTAGTCATAGCCTTCCAAGAAACTACAATATTGGAAGGGGCGAGGGTCGGCATAGATAGTTACTTCCGTGCCATTGTGAGGGAACTTTAGACATTGATGGAATGTAGAGGGAACTGCTTGCATGGCATGGATCCATGGTCGGTTGAGAAGAATGTTGTAAGGGAGATCAAGATCAAGGAATTGACATTTTGTTTCCATTATCTTTTGTCCCACTTGGATAGGGAGCTTGATAGTACCCTCAGATAGTCATTCAGTGTCATCATACCCTTTGATTGTTATGTTGGCAAGAGACACTATATGGATTCATGATTGTTGTCATTGATGGCAACAAAGTTCATCCCACACATCCGTAGGACATGGTATGTCTATACCGAAAGTCAGAGTGAAGAATGTTGTGGTCTGGTAAAAAAGAACAGAGCATGTGGCAAGGTCCGACAGTTAGGTCCAGATCTCTCAGAGGAAGTATCTTGGTGAAGTGCAAATTTGGGAAAGTCAAGAGGACCACCTTGAGTGATATATTCCAAGGATTTAGCCTCCGGTGATGGATGAAGTAAAAGATATGAATACTTGAGTATCAGGTTCCTGATTGGCAGTGTGATAGAGGAAGAACTAACTAGCAGAACATCAGACATTATTCCGGATATGTTACTGATGATGGTAAAAGTTATTAAGGCATAAGTTATGATTGGCCAACATGATTGATGACTTCTACAAGTATTCCTTGATCCGCATTACTTGGTATGCAAGGATTTAGCCGACAGATCAGAGTTTATGGAAAATATTGACTATTCCGGGTGCCGACTAGAAAGGTGATGAAATCACTTATGCGTATATATATAAGATGGATTCAATTGTGAGGAGTGTTGTGGTTGTTTTGTGATGTATGAAGAAAAGTAGAAGAGCCGAATAAAAGCAGAAAGGCAGATCTAGTATGTGAAAGGAGAGTAGCACAAAAGAAGAGAAAAGATGAAGTGCAGCAGATCAATATACAGAGCCTAACCAGAACTAAACTCCATCATATGTTGATGCTTCTTATCAGTTCAAGTATTGTATTACACTCTTTATAATTTGTAGACAGTGTGTCTCTTGTAGGCAGTGTGCCTCTTGTGAGCAGTGTGCTTGGGCAGTGAGCCCTAATTGGCAAGTGCCATTTTGTATTTCCATTCTTCTAACAGAGAATACAATCTTGGGTTAATCACCCTGTGGTTTTTTTCCCTTAATAGGGTTTCCACATTAAAAATATTGTGTCATGTGTATTTCCATTTCATAGTTATGTTTGCTTATTTGAATTAATGTTGCATTGATTATTAAGAAAGTTCAAAAAGCAGAATTAATTAGGATAATTGATTCAACCCCCACCCCTCTCAGTTATCAACAATTGGTATCAGAGCTAAGTTCCTCCTAAACAGAGTCTAATAGCTTGAGGAAGATCTGGGAATCCAAATGGATGCATATGGTTTAAGGGAGCAACTCAAGACTGCCCTTGATGACCTTGAGCAGTCAAACTCTGAAATCAATGAATTAAAGGAAAGACTCAAACAAGCTGATGATTTCATGAGAGAACTAAAAGACAAATTAAGCCTCTCTATGAAGAAGAGAAAGGAGCTACTTCAGCAATTGGGAAGTCAAGGTGAAGCAAATGAAGCAAATGAAGAGCTGAAGGAGAAAACCAAGTTATGTAAAAAGTTATCGAAAGAAATCATTATGGTAAGACATGAAATGGGATCAGGAGTTATGAAGTTTACCCAAGAAGTTGAAGAGAAAAGAAAAACTAAAGATAATCTAAGACAATCTCTCAAGGAGAAATCAGAAGATTGCCACAAGATGGATAGAATTATCAGACATCTTGAATCTGATCTTGAAGATGCTAAAGATAATGAAGAAAAACTTGAGGATTAAATTGTCTCTCTCAAAAGAGATCTTCAAACAGCAAATGAGTATAAAGAGAAATTCAAGATAAGTTCTGCTCAACTTGAAGTTCTTCTTGGAAGTCAAAAGAGGGTAGATGACAAGTGTGGTTTGGGTTATGAGAAAGGAGAAAGCTCTGGATCCGGTCAGAAGAATTTTGGATTAGAAAATCCAAGGAACAGGCCTAGAAGACCTCTGGTAAGGCAGCCTAATGCTCAAAGATATCCATCCTTCAATGGATACTACCACAACTGCAATAACTTTGGTCATAAAGCTAATTAGTGTAGAAAGAGAATGAATCAGACTAATTCATCCTTCTCCAAATAGTGTTTTAACTGCAAAAGGTATGGTCACAAATCTCATGAATGCAGAAATATGCAAATGAACAAATCATTCAATGGTAGATGCTTTGCATGCAATAGAATAGGTCATATGGCTAATCAATGCAGATCAAGAAGATATCAATCAAATATGCAAAGGAATGTTGTTTGCCAAATTTGCAATAGATCTGGTCATATTGCAAAATTTTGTAGAAGCAAGAATCAAGACAAAAGAGGTCCAGTATATCATAATCAGAATCAAGATAAGGGAAAACAAAAAGCAAATGCGGATGAAGTTTAAAGTGAGATGAACAAGATTTTGGTGAAGAAAAGTATAGAGAATGTAGAGAATGGATCCACACTAGACTCTGGTTCTGATACTCCTTCTAGAAATTAAAAAGTGAGCTCTGGCTCAGGGGGAGACACAAAGAAACCCTTGTTCCCCTAGCCAGTCAATTGGTGCCAGAATTGGCACAAGAAGAGTTGCGGATTAAAGAGTTCATAAGGGAAACATCCAAATAAACTATGGTTAAGATTTGGAAGATCTGCAAGATGTTTAAAGATCAAGATTGATCTGGTTCTTTAAGTCATCCAAATAAGGCAAACCAGAATAACTTAGGTCGAGCATTTATTGTAACCTAACATTAGGGTTTGCGGAGCAATATAAGGGTTTTCTCATTAAGCATTTGTTCATTCTGTATTCAAGAAGAAACAAAAAGTGAAGCTCTGCAACAAAACTCCTCAAGCTCATCAAAGATCATTTACAGAAGTCAATTCATCCAGAAATTGATCTGGCTAACTCCGTGAAACCGAAAGGTGCAAAAGGTATTCTCCATTATCAAATATCTCTCTCTAAATCCTTGAATGATGGGTACTCCAAATATTGTAAAAATCTCTGATAGGCCTCGCCCCAAATTCAAGAAACATCCATACAAATCTTTGGAAGTAGATCCCCTATGGGCATTTTCTAGTGTTCCGCATGGTGTGTTGCATACAGAAGACATTAGGGTTTACATACACGTGAATATTGAAGAATTTGGGGAATCAAAGTTAGTGGATATCTATCACAAACAATTAATAGATGATTCTTTTGAGATTAAACCTCAGTATAAAGCCATCCGAGATAAGCATTTTGCACAGTGCATTCATTTCCCCTATTTTGAAGAAGATGAATGGGTTCGGTATGTGTTGACTAGAGTGCATGACAATTTCTTATGGTTGAATAAACCATTTAAGATCACCAAAGATGCAATTAGGGCAGTAACCAGTCTGCACTCATCCAGTGGAATTCTTGTTCTCAAATCTGTCAAGAATCAGATAGTAAGTGATGCAACCGGATCAAAATTTGACAAGAGAGCTATGACAATTGAAGACATCACTGAACCGGATGTCAAATTTACATCCATGATAATTGGTTACAAGATTTATCACTCCAGTAGGGAAAATTTAGTACCGGGAACTACAGTTTACACATCCTATCAAATGCTAAAAGAAAATGCTGACTATGATTTGTGTGAACTTCTAAGCCAACTTTTGGAAAATCTACAAAAGATTAAGAAGGATAAGAAGAACTCCTTCAAGTATGGTGGCTTGATACTCTGCCTATTCTTTTATTACATGAATGAGCTTCCTGGATCTAATGGATGTGTATGGTAGAATGACAGATCGGTTGCCATCCAAATCAGAGACTATTTGCATGGGCTTGGGGATGCCAAAGCAAGAAATATAGCCCTGTGGGGATATTTCAAGAATTTTTAGAACATGATGCAAGCAAGAGAGAGAATTCCCCAGTCTCTTGTTGAGAAATACAAAGACACAGTATGCTTTATGGTAGAGACTGATCAGTGCCTAATGGAGGCAGTAGAACCAAGAACTGTGTGGATTATGCCTATGGGGTATGAAGTTGATGAACAAATTGTGGAGCTGCATGTTCAACACATGCTAAGTCAGCCAAAGGATCCAAAGGCAGAAAGGTTTGGAACCTTTGAGGAGCTGAGTGTAAAGATTCATGTGGAACTCAGACAACCAGAGATCAAGAGGAAGGTAAGAAAAGAAGTTGAAGATGTTGCAAAAGGCTTTGGCATATCAAAGGAGGCACTTGATGCCAACAGGGAAAAGATGGAAAGGGCTAACGAAGAGAAGAAAAAGGTAGAAAAGAAAAGTGAGGAAAGTGTTCTAAAAAAATCTTCCACCTAGACCAGATCATTAAAGAGATCAGCACCTATCACTACTAAAAGCTCAAAACTGGAAGTCCAGGCATCCGGAAAAGGAGAAAAGAGAATTAAAAAAAAGGCAGCAAGGTCCTATGTTAGCCTAAAAGATGATGAGGAAACTGAATCAGATGAGGAGATAAAGAAACTAAAGAAGAAGAAGAAATCATTCGGTGAACACTCTACTAGTCAAGGAGAAGAAGAGAAGGAAGAGGAATTTGCTGAAAAACCCACTCTATCCTTAGATGTTGTAGTGAAAGCAATCACTGTGGATGGGAACCTACAACCCTTAATAGAATTCTATGATGCATATAATGAAGCAGATAAAAAGATTGTAGAGAAAGCCACAGTTAAGTTTTTGAACACTTCAATAAAGCTTTTATTGAAATTATCTCTCTAATTCCCAAAAGCTTAGAGAAAAGGCTTGAAATGAGGAAGAACAATGCTCGAGCAAAAGATTTAGAAATCTGGGAATAGATCGTAATTCAGCTATACCCTTCAATGACTCTGCAACAAATGAATATGATCTTCAAAGATTGCAAGGATGAGTTCCAGAGCAAAGCCAGGATGAATCAGCTCATGCTTGGTGAAACCAACAAAGTGGCAAGAGAGACTAAAGAGATCTTCTAAAATGCTTTTAAAAAATTTAACATTCCAATTATAGAGGACTTGGGTACTGACCCCTCGACCACAAGTGTCGAAAAAGAATCAACTGAGCAAGTCATGGATACCGGTACAGACAAAGATAAGGACTTGGAATCTTCTACTCCGAAAGAGGTGGCTCATGAACAAACAAATATCTCTCCTCCGGTTTCCCGTACAGTCTCCAGATCTAAAGGAGAAGAAAGAATACAAGAGAAAGAAGTAGAGGTGAAGGAAAAAGAAGATGACAGTACCAAGGTTGCAGAAGGAGAGAAGACCTCAACAAAGAAGACCACAACTACTAGTGGTAAGAATGTAGAAGGAGAGAAAGCTCCAAGAGACAACCCTAAGAATGCAGAAGAGAAGAAAAATATGTCTCCGGCAAGAGACACTGCAAAAACTGTCCAAGAATTCTTTAACAAAGAAACAATGGAGATTGATGAACCGGAGCTTCTACAAGGACCATTTAATTTTGACTCTCTTTCTCCGGTGCAGACAATGAAGATAGCTTCATTTGCTAATGCAAAGGCTAAAGAAAAACTCCTAAAGTCTCACATGGAAGACTGTAAGTTGATAGAAGCTGCTTTTAGAGTGCTAGAAAAGATTATGCCATCATTTCAGAAGGATCCCATAGCCTCCTCATCCGGTAATCTCAAAACTCTAGTCAATAGTGTTAGCACACATTTTGATTCCCTAGAGAAGTCAGCAGAAGATAAGGTCCAGAAGGAATTTCTTGCAAAAAGATTATCAGAGGTACAAGGGTTGATAATTAATGATAGGAGAAATATGAATATTGGGATAAAGAGCTTAGAAAATGCTCTTAAAGATGGTGGAGAAATGTACAAATTTTGTTTATCATGGTCCAAAACAACAGTGGAGATTGAGAAGAAAATGAATGAACAGGAGGATAAACTGATAAAACTTTCTCAAAATTTTGATCCCCTTACTACATCCATAATAAATCAAGAATGTCAAATGGTTGTAGCTTTGAATGAAATTAAGAAGCTTGAAAAAGAGAAGAAAAACAAAATCAGTAGGTTGAGTGAGCTCAGAGGGATAATTGTCCCTAAGTTAGAGGCCATGCATGAGGCCATAAAAGAAGCTCAAATCACATCCCAGACAAATGATCCAACAGATCTAAAAAGGGTAGATGTGTTTGCATTCCTATTGAGCGGTCATATATCAATTTTAGACAGAATGAAGCAAAGTTGGGCTACATAATTCATTCAATTGAAAATAACTTTTGCAGACATACTTCAATATATGTAAGTATTCCATATGTATATACTTATGCAGACAAGATTTTGAAAATTTTGGTATGCGGACCCTACCCTTTGCCATTGATGTCAAAGGGGGAGTGAGGAGCAGTGAAAAATGAGGAATCCAACTAAGGGGGAGCTCTGGAAAATGTATATAAAAATAGAGCATCAGCCAAGGGGGAGCATAGTGTAAACACTTAGTCATTTTTCACTAAGTATTGCCATTAATACCAAAGGGGGAGATTGTTGGCAAGAGACACTATATGGATTCATGATTGTTGTCGTTGATGGCAACAAAGTTCATCCCACACATCCCCAGGACATGGTATGTCTATACCAGAAGTTAGAGTGAAGAATGTTGTGGTTCGGTAAACAAGAACAGAGCATGTGGCGAGGTCCGACAGTCAGGTCTGAATCTCTCAGAGGAAGTATCTTGGTGAAGTGTGGATTTGGGAAAGTCAAGAGGACCACCTTGAGTGACATATTCCAAGGATATAGCCTCTGATGATGGATGAAGTAAAAGATATGAATACTTGAGTATCGGGTTCCTGATTGGCAGTGTGACAGAGGAAGAACTGACTAGTAGAACATCAGACATTATTCTGGATGTGTTACTGATGATGGTAAAAGTTATTAAGGCATAAGTTATGATTGGCTGACATGATTGATGACTTCTACAAGTATATCCTTGATCCGCATTACTTGGTATGCAAGGATTCAACCGACATATCAGAGTTTGTGGAAAATATTGACTATTCCGGGTGCCGACTAGAAAGGTGA
This sequence comes from Cunninghamia lanceolata, assembly GCA_027924645.1. NCBI lineage: Eukaryota > Viridiplantae > Streptophyta > Pinopsida > Cupressales > Cupressaceae > Cunninghamia > Cunninghamia lanceolata. Next base: position 1,183,853 of record BSBN01000081.1, on the reverse strand, counting down.
TGAAATCACTTATGCGTATATATATAAGATGGATTCAGTTGTGAGGAGTGTTGTGGTTGTTTTGTGATGTGCGAAGAAAAGAAGAAGAGTTGAATAAAAGCAGAAAGGCAGATCTAGTATGTGAAAGGAGAGTAGCACAAAAGAAGAGAAAAGATGAAGTGCAATAGATTAGTATACAAAGCCTAACCAGAACTGAACTCTAGCATATGTTGATGCTTCTTATTAGTTCAAGTATTGTATTACACTCTTTATAAATTGTAGGCAATGTGTCTCTTGTAGGCAGTGTGCCTCTTGTGAGCAGTGTGCTCGGGCAGTGAGCCCTAATTGGCAAGTGCCATTTTGTATTTCCATTCTTCTAATAGAGAATACAATCTTGGGTTAATCACCCCGTGGTTTTTTTCCCTTAACAGGGTTTCCACATCAAAAATGTTGTGTCATGTGTATTTCCATTTCATAGTTATGTTTGTTTATTTGAATTAATGCTGCATTAATTATTAAGAAAGTTCAGAAAGTAGAATTAATTAGGATAACTGATTCACCCCCCCTCTCAGTTATCAACATGTTATGCATTCACTGGTGTCTACAACCACATCCAAGTATCCCAAGCATTTTAGTAATTTAAGAGTACACAAGTTTAGGCCGGAGCCACCATCTATTAAGACTCTCTTGATGATATGCTTGTGGATGCAAACTTCGATGTGTAAGGCATCATTATGTGAGTTTTCAGATACAGGAAGATCCTTTTCTGAGAAGGTGAGGTGATGAGGAGCGGAAATATGGCCCACCATGGCTTGGAATTGATTCACATTCAGGTTGGCAGGAACTTGGGTTTCCAAGAGTGCTTTATCAAGGACTTCTTTATGGAGAGGTGACGTGTAGAGCAGCTCAAGTATGGAGATTTGTGCAGGGGTCTTTCCTAGATGTTCTAGGAGGTTGAACTAATTAGTAGGTGATGGGCGCGTAGTTGGATGATTGGGTACAGAGTCTGACGTGGATGCAGATGTTTGATCAGTGGTAGGGTTTGTGTGGATGGATACGTGGCCACGGTGGGATGTGATAGTGCAATCAGGTGCTTGAGCCTGAATGGTGATTGTGTTGATATGGTTAGACGATGGTTCTATCTGCCCCACAATAGAGTCATAGGATGCAGGAGGTGGGCTAACATTGTAGGCTTGATTGGATGATGAGGCTTTGTTATGATTGGGCAGTGGATCCTTGTAAGCTCCTAGATTAGCATTAGGCGATGGTTGGATTCTTTGCTCAAGATTGACTTTATTCTGATCGATGAGGTCTTGCACACAATGCTTTAATTTCATGCAATCAGTGGTCTTAAGGCCCACAATGCGGTGATAGTCGCAATAATTATTTTCATTGTACCACGTAGCTTTGAGCTCACTTGCTTGGTGGGGTTTAATAGGTGGGAGAGTTATCAAACCTTTCTTTAGACATCTATCGAGGATATCCTCAATTGGTTCCCCTAAAGGAGTGAATTGTCTTCAAGGTTTATTTTTTTTAGATTGCCCCCTTGGGCTATTTACATTAGCGGTATATGTACTTGAGGGTGTTTGATTATGTACATGTTGGACGGCCTTCACATCAGTGATGCCGTTGTTCAAGGTATTTTTGTTCTTTCCCTAACAGCGTGACTTTTCATTTGATTGCGTGTTGTTGTTGTTGTTACTGTAGTACTTGTCATATAATTTGATTGAGCCCTTGGCGATAAGGGCCCTTTCTATGGTAGTACCTTTGTCAATGGCTTCTTCAAAGGTAGACGCACAAAGGATCTATAGATGGAATCCTATTTCTTTATTTAGGTTAGTCACAAACATGGTGACTAATTGTTTCTCAGGAATTGGCCAAGGGAGTTTGCTTGCTAAGCCTCTCCACCTCTGCAAGAAGGAAGCGAAGGATTCTCCACTCTTTTGTTTTGTATTGCAAAGGTCTGTCATAGATATTTCATGTTTGAAATTATAGGAGAAATGATTGATAATTTTTTCTGCGAGCTCAGGGAAAGACCTAATGCTCGGGGGAAGATGTGCGAACCACTTAGTGGCTTGACCACCGAGGCTTCTTGGAAATAGTCTCATTAGATATGTATCGTTGTTCGAGACTTCTAAGAAAGCAAGGTAGAACTCCCTAAGATGATCCCTAGGGTCTCCCTTTCCCTTGTATTTGTCAAATTTGGGCGTTTCAAAATTTTTGGAGAAAGGGGGCATGTACAGTGTTCGATCAAATGGATAGGGACAAATATCCTCAAAAGAATAATGCTTGTGTTTGCCCCCTGTTTGTATATCATCTACTTTTTGAATCAAGGCTTGTACAATGCTTGTGAGATCTGGGGTTGGTGGCAGTTGTGATGTGTAGGTTTGTTGATTAATGAGATGTTGGAGATTGGGTGGGTTTTGATGTTGGAGGTTTTGGGAGATCGTGTTTTGGTACTGTGGGGTGGTGTTTTGGTTGAGTTGTGCGAGATGTTGTTGGTAAGTGTGGATTTGTTGGAGAATATGGGGAGGTATTTGAGGATTAGGATTACGTTGTGTTGATGATGCTACAGGGTTTTGTAGATATGTGAGATTAGACAGATTGACATTGGATGGGTTAACGTTGGATGGATTGACATGAGATGCATTGACGTTAGATGGGTTGGCCGTGTTGTAAGGTGGTTGTGAGAAGAATTGTCTCATGTAGGCTATGGTTTGAGGGTTGAGTGGAGGCACACTTGTGGAAGTACTTGCATGCGTGGGGTTCCCTTGGATGCCCAAGGTGATTTGCAGAATGGAAGGGTTTACGTTAGTTATGGTAGTGGATGTGATGACGGGTTGGGAGGTGGTAGGATTGGAGGCACTTGTGGGAATCATAGATGTGGTAACATTAGAGCTTGTGGGGGTAGTAGATACAACAGGAGTTGAGGTTTGAGAGATGATAGGTTGGGTGTTTTATGTAGATGGTTGGGAGGATGTGGTAGGATTGATGTTAGAGGTGGATGGTTGGGACAATGTTGTGTTGTGGGGTGGTTGGGCACCAATTTTGAGGAGGTAGTCAAGATATCTATTTGGATCCAACCTTAGGACTTTTTCAAGCAGGTCCATGTTATCAGCGTCTTGTGTAAAGTTCAAGACATCTTGATCATCTTGGGACATGGTGGTGAGGTTTTGGATGGGTGGTGGTGGTGGTGGTGGTTGCAAGAAATGGAAGGGATTTTCATTGGGATTATATGTTGGGATTTGAAAGACCGAAGGTGGGTTGTGTTTTTGGTTGATTGGTAGATTGTTGTCATTGGTATTAGGCATTCCTATGCCCATATATTGTCCAAAGTCTACCATTGCTTGATTCTTCTTGTGTTGTGATCTAGTTATGGGCATGCACATGTATGGATTTGATGTTGAGGTGGATGAAAGGGGGATGGAGACCTTAGAGAATCTGGATTGATTTGTTGGACCCAAAAAGGATGTGGTAGTGGAATGGAATAAAAGATGAAAGGGTGATTGTAGCATGATAAATGATAGATTTTCACTTCTAAGATGATTCTTCAAAAAGTGTCAATCTAAGGATGATAAGGGTGGGTGATATTGATCTTTACAAAAATTTGGACGAAAGTGGTAGATGATAGATGAAGTTTGCTTGAGGATGATTTGACGGAAGGGATTTTGATGTTGATTTGGAGGGTGAAATTTTTAGATGAACTAGATGTTTGGTATGAGAGATTAGGATGATCTTTTTGAAAAGGATTTGAAGGTCAACAAATGAGCTTAAGTAAGATCTAGTTTTGTGTCACACAAATGGATATTTCTCTTTGTTTGGGGTAGACTAATGACCTTACACAAAGAAGGATGATTATTTTACTTGATAGGTTGGCTAATGACTCTCCAAGTAAAATGTGATGAAAAAGATGAAATCTAGATCTAGCTTTTGCTTAAAGGGATGACAAGTTTTTGATGTTGGTTGATGGTTCTTTAATGGGTGTTTAGATTTAGAAGATTTTGGATGCATTTTTTATGAGAGAAGCGAAAGGATTTTGGAATGATTTTTTGTGGCAAGGATGTTTGTTTGGTCCAAAAAGGTATGCAAAGATTAATGAGGATGAATGGATATGAAATTGAATGGCTTATGGTATGGCAAGGGGTCCGATAATGATAATGATTGATTCTCTAAGGTCCAAATGAAGGTAAGATTGGATTTTTTTTGAAGAAAATGGGTGGGGTATTGACGAATTTTTGGAAGGTGATTATGAATTATGGTGAACGAGGTTCTAAAGATCACAATGGAATTTTCTCTAGTTTCAAGCAAGTCAATCTGCAAATAGCACCAATCCACAGGTGAAATGGCACCAAAAGTAGATAGAGATGGTGCTGAAATAGGTCAGTGTTGGTCGAGGCTTTGAAAAAGATGGATTTTGATGAAAAATTTGGATTTATTTTGATATGAAGTTTGATCAAATGATTTTTATTGTGTCTTGGCAAGTTTCTTGAAAGCACTTTAAGCATAATAACACACAATAATCAAGATTTTATTTGTGAAAAGATGTGTGATTTTCTTAAACAAGCATTTTGCACAACCTAAGGTGAAGATAGGACAATATTTGTTGAATCCCCTAGCTACACTTACTCAAAGCGGGTAGCTCTAGGATCTTGGTAGCACTGGCTCCCCCTTACAGTGCACTCACTTCTCACGCATATCAAGATCTGGGTTTCTATGAAGGCTTGTCCCTCACCAAACCTTAGGATTGTCCCTGCTACCTCAGCTAAGAATTGCATGAATCGGGGCCGCTTCAAAGGTTACCCTTCTGCGTCAACAAATAGAAGGTTTTTGGCTTGCTAAAACAAAGGTTCATAGTAAGTGCATTCATTTAGGTGGCCATACGTGCGGCAACACTACTCTCCGTTATGGAGTCTCCCAGCCTCCAAGGGTTACGCCTTGGAGGGTTTTGGGGGAGGTTGGCTATTGGTATGACATAACAACACCTATTGCTTATGACTTTCATCACAAACACATTATTTATATAGTGGCTCAAAAGAGCTTGGCTTTAGCTTGTTGTTGCTTGGGTCGTTCCCACCTTTCGAAGCAGGGTGGCAGGCCCTCTAAAGGTTTAACAAAAGCAACACAACTGCAAAAATATTTTTGATCCCCAAGTTCATACAAGGATGCGAGGGGAGAGCATACATATATTTTGTGATTGGGTTACACTAAACAAGGTTCATTTTTAGTTCTTTGGATTATGTTGGGGGTGATTTATGCAAGTGTTGTGAGAAGCTTTTGATTCCCAAGATCACCAATGGTGCGAGGGAAGAGTATATACTTTTCACCACACAACCATCATCACAAAACACTTCACACAATTGATTTATTTTCTTGTTTAGATGAGTGGAAAATGTAGATTGTTGTTCTTTTTAATCCAATGAGTTATGATGCACTTTGTGGTTCTTTTTAAGCCCAAAATCGAAATGTTTGTAGATTTGTTGGCAAGCACTTGTTAATTTTACAGCACCAAATTCAAATGTTGTTTAAGCTAAGGCACACAAAGATTTTGTTTGTTTCTCATTTGTTGTTGATCAATTTTAGTGCACCAAATTGAAATGTTGTTTCTAAGCTAACATACAAGGATTCCTTTTAAGAACCAATTGAATGTGTTTGTTCAATCTAAAGATTAAAAAACCTGCAAGAACTTGTTAGTGGCTCTAGAATGATGGTGATGACCTACAAACAACTTACTAGTCCTTGCACAGAACCCAAAGTTAGCCTATAAAAATAGTGCTAAAATAGAGACCAAATGGCGCCACCTTCGACTGCAATGGTGCTACTGACAGAAACTGACCTAAAAACCTGACTGCCCTTAAAAATAGTGCTAATATAAGTACAGATAGTGCTGATATACAACATAGCACTAAAATGAGATACAGAATGTGCCAGAATAACAGATAGCTCTAAAATATATTACAAAAGGTGCTAAAACTAAATATGGTGCTAATATGTATGTAACAAGGTGCCACTGCGCGTGTGTTTGAATGGTCTAGTCGATAGTGTAATATAGTGCCACTCTGGGTGCTGATAGCGCTGATATGAAGTTGAACTTGTTAGGCCTACAAAACAAAGGTCTTTCTAGCCCAAAACAAAAGCTTAGACTGCAAATAAAGGGGTCTTGCTAGTCTTGTCAACCTAGTGAATGGAAACCAAAATAAGATAAAAGCAAAAATGGTGTGTTTGGTTCTCAAGAAAATTTTGGCATGACCTCCCCCTCTTCGTGTACGATGTCTGCAAATACAGAGAGCAAAGAAACCTAGGAAGATTGTAGAAAAACCAACAAGCAGAAGAATGTGTGAGTAAAATCTAAGAAAAAAGTGCCATGTTAAATAGCGCTGAAATAGAAAATAGTGCTGAAATGTGCCATAAATGGTGCCACTGTGTAGGTAGATAGCGCCACTCCTGCAAAACACAGCTCAAACAACCAAAACTCACAAAAAGATGATTAGATTGAGACCTTGTGGGTCCCACTGGGTGTGCCAATGTGATTAGTAAAATCAAAATGAGATAGAAAACACAAAACAAGTGCATAAAAATAAATGTTATACCTCACTATGACTCACAAATCCAAGATAGGGTTGTAGAAGCATGCACCTAAGAGATCCTAGATATTCCCTAGATAATGGATTCAATGTGAAATACTTTATCTAATGCAACACGCAAGCTAGCTCAAGAGATTTTTTGGCATGGTAACATTACTTAGAAATTGGATGATCAAATGGCTTAGAGGATGTTGTATTTATAGGCATTTTGGAGAGATTTTGATCCAAGGGTTGAGATTGATTTGGGAGATCAATGGTGGAGGATGAAGATGATGTGGAGGGCATAGATTTCATCTTGGAGGATGGAGGGCTAGGAATAAAGATGAATTTTATATTCATCTTGGGAAAGGGGTGAATTAAAGGAGGTTGGGTGAGATGGATTATTTGTGAATTAAAAATTCACATGGGGAAGGGTAAAATGAATTAAAAATTCATTTGGAGAAGAGTGGATATTAAGGAGGTATGGCATGTGTAAGGGGTGTAAGATGTATTAAATGTGATGTTGGACACGTGTATAAAAAAATGATTTATGTGGGATATATTTCAATTTTTTATTTGGAGGATGTGGGGAAGGGTGTTAAGCTAGGTTTGACCACTTTAATTAGGGTGATTAGCCTAATTAATATGGCTGAAAAAAATTAGGGAATGGGTTAATGGGAGGTTAAGATTAATTAAATAAGATTTTATTTAATTAATCCTAAGGCTAGGATGATATAGGCTAGGGTAGGCAATTAAATAATGACTATTTAATTACCTAGGGTAGGGATAGGTTAATTAATAGGATGAATTAATTAGTTAAACATGATTTACCTAATTAATTGGATTTAGTGAGAAGGGGGAAATTAACCAAATAAATATTGCATATTTATTTAATTAATTGGGTAAGGTTGAACTATTGAATTAATAAAATTAATCCAATTGTTGGGGATAGAATGATGAAAAAGTAGGTGATGAAGGGATAATTAATCAATTAAAAATTTAATTAATTGATTAGAATGAAAATTGGTATGTTTAGGGATGTCGAGAGTCGGTTTGACAATGAAGACATTTTCAGGTGTCTACAGTAAGATGAATCAACATGACTGCATGAAGCAACTACATATAAACTACATATCAACCTTTGAAGTTTCTCTTCTCTTGATTGATAATGATTTCCAATTCCAACTAAAACCAAAACACTTACAATTCCAACTAATAATCTTAAGACACAAACATCTCATGATAGCACCTTGAGAAGCACTTCAACAACATACCAATCTGAACACTACTTGCTGATGTCACAATAACTCTGGCAAGAGATTGGCATCAAGCTTGGCCTCAATCAACATAGCATCATTATGCCCTAAACACTTGAACATCTTTCCTTGCATCAATGTAGTGTCAACAATTTGCAGCTGTGATCACCAAACACCATCATCACATCCTGAAGCATAGCAAGATCTGAGACATGAATGAAATCATGAAGGAACATCCTGTCTCAACACCATGAACTTAGTATCTTTCTTCTAAAAAAGCATGATATATTGTTAATCCTCAAAAATCCATAGCACAATTGGAAAAACACTTAATGACCATAATTCATAAATGAAGATGAAGACATAAGCCTACACAAACAAGTGCCCTCTGACTGAGATCCTGTTCCAAAACAAACAACATCATAGTGTTCACAAATGAACATTGTGTCATCATGTCCTGAGAGACAAAGTATCACATAGCATATCCTACAACTCATTAACATGTCCTACAAGGTGATGAAAAACATGAAACTAACACATCATAAACATCACAGCCACACCTAGTGACATCAATGCCAATCACATGCCAACAAGAAGGATGCCAAAGTCCTACAATACTCAATGCACAATAAAAAGGATGAAGGTAGTTATTTTTGTTTAAATATACGATGTGTGAATGCAAAAGGTGAAAGTTTCAAAGCTAGGATGCAAAAGTATGCACTATGATCCAACACTACACTTCAAAATCAGATTTGAATGAATGTTGAAAAGGAGTAGCAAAATCTGAAAATTAAATTTTGACTACAAACCCTAGTGTTTACAAAGACTAGGTTTTATGAAAAATGCAACTTTTTAATCAAAACCCTAGCAAATGCAACTTCTAAATGCAAAATTTGATATGAATTAATGATGAATTACTGTAATAAAGATCAGATCTGATGTAAATATCAGAAAATTAAATCTTTTTATGATATGCAATGGAAAATATACAAAACTATGCCTTAATGCAAGCCTAAAATGCTTGTTTTTTTTCAATTTTTTTCAAATGTATGAAAGATTTTTCAATGCAAGATGATTAAATAATATGAATGAATGCAAAGATTGATTACAATACTTAGAAAGATGCAATTTCACTAAAAACATGGGTTCACCAAAATGTTATATGTGAAAAGTGGGAAGATGATGAATAGTGTTAAGATCTATCAAATCAAACCAGGTCGTTTCACAATAACACTCAAGGACAACGATCGAGCCAAGTCACTATAGATGAAGAGGACTCATCTATAGGTTGATGTACTCATGAATGATATGGAAAGACTAATTAGATTGAAGGATTTGTCAAACCCTAGATTCAATAGGCCTCAAACCCTAATTATAATGAAATCAGGTACAAATGAATAAATTGCTATAGACCACCGCACAAGAAGACACTCAAAAAGGATTAGAAACTCACCAGTAGTTGGATTTCTGGAGGTGAAGACTTTGCAAACTACATGGCGAGCACCCAAGTTTGATAGGGCAACTTTTCTATAGATTTGGAAAAATGAGCAGTGTTGGATGATGTTCAGCTCTTGAGTTTGGGATGAATCTTGTCGAGAGGACTATGGGGTGGGTGCCCTAGTCTAGTAGGGTAGATTTACATAAATGTTTTGCAAGATCTAGAATCTTTATCCTTCAAATTGCTTCTCTGCACCTACACTTTGCCAAATCCTGCACATGTATCCTGCAATCACAACGAGAAGGATTTGGGGGTTGTGGTGTTTAGGAGCTTTCCTCAGTCAAGCCTCAGAATGACATTCAAGTCTTCCAACACTGTTGTTAGATAGAGTACATTCCCAAGGGAGGGTAGAGGCCAAAGTAATGATGAAATAAAATGATTGAAGCACAAATAGATGTCACCTTAGAGGTGAAGTCCTCACAGAGATGAAGATCCTTCAAATCACGAGGAGATGGATTGATGAAGCCAAATTTGCAACAAAAAACACAATTTAACAACATAATTCTGCTCTGCAAGACAATGAATGCTTTGAAATCCCTTGGCTCAATATCACAACTTCACATTATCCATCTAGGTGTAAAATCAAGACATAAACTCACATATATGCATTCCCTCTAACATTCATAATTCAAATTGAAAAGACCAACATAGGGAAACCTTTTTAAAGGTCCTATGCCAACACATATAAATTTGGGTCCCGACAAATTAGCCTGGACTTGGGATTGGGCGCCTAAGTACCAAGGCTAATTTGGGTCATGTTTAAGCATTTAAAACTGGTGCAGTCATAGTTAGGAGGGTCCACAAAGTGAATAGTCCAGACCGTGGAACAAGAGTAAACACAACAGAAACAACTTGAAGATATAAAGAAAATGTAGATTTAGTTATTCAATATATCATTGATTCAAAATACAAATTTGCCAGCAATATGCGGGCTTACAATTAGGGCTCTCAATCCTAATCATAGAATTATAGAATATACACAAGATATAGCTTTGAAGCTCCTTCACAAGAAATTCAAACTATTGACTATCTCTATGTAATTCACTACTTTCCTAGGCATCTATTACATTAATTTATATCATCTCTGGAACATAAGATTCCTCTGCGTCAGCCAAGGAAGATCACAAACTTCGATGAAGAGATGTAACATGTGTACACGGATAGGTTGGACCTAATTGATTAGAACTCTGCAAATGGATGGCATGGTGTGCAGATCTCAGGGAGGGTTGGACACGATCCAATAAACATTGAATTATGTACCATTTAGCTCCGCAAGTCATGAAATGCTCCACAAGTCTTCTCCTTTAGCTAATTGTCTGAGACTATCAGGATGCTCTGTTATGAGAAAATAATTGATCTTTTGATATCAATATCTTATTGGTACCTGATCCAAATGATCTGAGATTTGGATATGATGTGCATGAATGTGTTTAGAGATGCTAACTCCAGCTCTACAAGGTTTGAAATGCAACTGTGGTAGAATACGGACCAAAATACAAAAACTACTATTGACTGAATTGAACCAGAAAATGAAAAGAACAAACTGAAATGCAAATGTTTCTGGTTGATGCAAGATTGCTCTTGAACTAGGGATGCTCCTACATCAGATATCTGGGGTTGTTGAAAAGTGAGTTTGTCACTTTGCTGGGGCTAGAGAAAAACCAACACAGTCTACCTCAGCTTGAGAAATCCATGACGAGTCTTCTTTTGGTTTGCCAATCCACTTCACAAGATATTCTTTGTATTGTCTTCCTCTAGTGTTGCATCCAACTCTATTGTCCAAGATGTCCTCAATTTGTTCTGGTGCTTGTTGTGGTAACTGCTTCTTCAGGTCTTCTTCAATGCTATCACTGTACTCTACTTCATGATAATGATAGAGGTCTGCAATGTTGAAGATAAGTGATATACCCAATGTCTCCGGTAGCTCTACTTCATATGCATTTCCTGAATCAAATTTCCTGAGTATCCTACATGGTTCAAACTTCTTCATCTTCAACTTGTTATATGTCCCAACTAGAAATCTTTTTTTCTCAAATAAACCATCACTTCATCTCCAACTTCAAATTCTTTGTGTCTCCTCTTCTCATCTACTTGCTCCTTATACTTAATGTTCATCTCTTCCAAATGCTTCTTCACCTGATTGTGCATTATCTCCATGTGTTCTACAAACTCTTCTACTTCTGCACTCCTCTTGTCTTCCATACTGATGTCTCTCAACTTTTCTACTCCTCTAGGTTTAGTTCCTATCACAATCTCAAATGGTGTTCTTCTTGTACTCCTATTCATTGAATTATTATATGCAAACTCTTCTTGTGAAAGAATCAAATCCTAATTTTCTGCCTTCTCTCCAACCAAACATCTTAACAAATTTCCCAAACTCCTATTTACTACTTCTATTTGTCCATCAGTCTGTGGATGAAATGTTGAACTAAACTTGAAGTTTGTCTTAATCTTCTTCCAAAAGTATCCAATAAATCTGGTATCTCTGTCTGAATTTATGTTCTTAGGTAATCCATGCAATCTCACAATCTCCTTGGAAAATAGGTCAGCTACACTCACTACATCAGTTGTCTTCTTACAAGGTATGAAATGTGCCATCTTTGAAAATATGTCCACCACTACAAATATTGAATCATGTCCTCTCTATGTCTTCGGCAATCCCATTATGAAATCCATGCTTATGTCTTCCCAAGGTCTCTCTGGTACTGTCAAAGGTTTGTATAATCCAGTATTCTGACTACTCCCTTTTGTAAATTGACAAACTCTACAAATCTACACAAATTTCCCAAAATCCTTATGTATCTGAGACAAAAAGTAGTTCTCACTTACCAAAGACACTATCTTATCAATGCCAAAATGTCCTGTCAATCCACCACTATGCTTCTCTTTGATCACATTGTCTCTCATTGAACTCCTAGGTATGCATAACTAGTTTCCTTTGAACAACATATCTTCCTGAATGAAATAATTCAATCACTTACTCCTATCTGTCACAATAGGTTCCTTACATGCTTTCAAGGTTTTGCAAAATCAAGATCTTCCTCATACAAATTATTCAACTCCTCAAAACCTAACACTTCAACTCTCATCTCTGTCAGCAAGTTCCTTCTCCTACTTAGTGCATCAACAACTTTGTTTGATTTTCCACTCCTATGCTTCAATACAAAAGTATAATTCTACATGAACTCTACCCATCTCATATGTCTCTAATTCAACTTTCCTTGACTCTTCAAATACTACAAAGCTTGATGATCTGTATACAACACAAACTCAGTAGGCAACAAGTAATGTCTCCACTTCTTCAAGGCTTGATTTATGTAATAGAACTCCTGATCATAAACTAAATATCTTCTCCTTGCATCATTCAACTTCTCACGGAAATATGCTATAGGTCTACCTTCTTGACTTAACACTACTCCAATTGCATTCCCACTTGCATCACAATCTACTTGAAATACCTTATTGAAATTTGGTAATGCCAATATAGGTTGCTCTATCACTTTTGGTTTCGACAATTCAAAACTTTTATTTGCTCCTAATGTCCACTTGAAATCTTTTATGTCTCCTCTCATTGTCTCTATCATAGGGTTACATACTGAACTAAAATTTCTGATGAACTTCTGGTAGAAACTAGCTAATCCATGAAATGATCTAACTTCTCCAATGCTCTCAGGTGTAGGCCATTCAACAATTGCTCTCACTTTCTCAAGGTCCATCTTCAATCCTTCTGCAAAAATCACAAATCCCAAGTATACCAAATCTTCCTTCATGAAAATACACTTCTTGATGTTTATAAACAATTTCTCTTCTCCTAGTCTCTAGAATACTTGTCTCAGGTGCCACAAATGTTCTTCTTTTGTCTTACTGAAAATCAGAATTTCATCCAAATATACAATAACAAACTTACCCGAGAATTTCTTCAAGACTTCATTCATCAATTTCATGAAATTACTCATTGCATTTGTCAATCCAAAAGGCATTACTAACCACTCATACAATCCTTCATTTGTCTTAAAAGTGGTTTTCCATTCATCTCCTCTAATTCTGATATGATGGTTTCCACTCTTAAAGTCTATCTTTGTAAAATATTTTGCTCAACTCAAACAATCCATAATATCATCCATCCTAGGTAAAGGGAATCTATACTTAATTGTGAACTTGTTGATTTCTCTAGAATCTATACACATTCTCCATTCTCCATCCTTCTTTGTTGCTAGCACTATGGGTACTGTACAAGGACTCAAACTTTCTCTGATCAAACCTTTCCTTAACAACTCATGTATCTATCTATTCAATTCTTCATTCTCTACTAGTGTCATTTTGCGTGCTTCTTTGTTAGGCAAACTAGCTCCAGGTATAAGATCCATGTGATGACCGATACTCTTGGTTGGTGGCAATCCTTCAGGTACATTATCTGATATGATGTCTTTATACTCTGTCAGCAACTCAGTTATCTCCTCCTATTGTGATTCTTTAGTCTTTAGATTTTCAGGCTTCTTAAGGATCAAAGTATAACACATATTCTCATGTCTCAAACCATCCAGAAATTTCCTTCCATCTTCCAAACAGATTCTAGCATTCCCACATACTTCACTCTTAGGATCATCTTCCAAAGGAATCAAAGTAATTCTCTTTCCATTTGATGTTATAGTGTATGTATTATTTCTCCCATCATGTATGGCTTTTCTATCATACTTCCACGGTCTACCCAACAATATATGACATATATCCATATGCATAATATCACACAATACTTCATCATGATAAGATCCAATATGAAATTTCACCAAACATTGTTCACTCACTAGTACCTTATGATCATCCTGAATCCATGCTATCTGATATGGCTTAGGGTGTTTCAATCTTTCCAACTTTAACTTAGTCACCATCTCCTCTAAAACTAAATTATCTGAACTACCACTATCAATTACAACTTTACAACATTTACCTCCTAATTTGTATCTGGTTCTGAACAAACTTTTCCTCTATGATGGTTCCTCATTTGTCTCTGCTTGAAGTAGTGCTCTCCTCATGACAAGTGATTCTCCTTTCTCAGGTTTACCAACTGAACTAGGTGATCCAACAGGTTCTTCTTCCACATAGGCTACTCTTCCACTATTCTCTGTTCTCTTGCTTGTACTCCCTTGATTACATTCAAATGCTCTATGTCCTTCACCTCAGCATTTAAAACACATTCCTTTGAATGTTCTCCTATTAGGTCCTCTTCCTTCTCTTCTGTATCCTTCAGTCCGGTATGGACTAGTTTCCTCTACGATAAAAAGTTATGTCATCTCTCCGTTATGCATTTCTATCTATTTCCTTCTTAAATGTGTTCTCTTGTCTATTCTTCTCCGCATATGATCTCTCTCTTCCAAAAACTGTTCTACCTCTTTGAAATTTATCTCTTCTATCTCTCTATCTTGATCAGCCTCTTGTTCAACTTTATTCAACTTTCAGGGAAAACTGATATGCTTCTTCCAATGTTGTCATCCTCACCAAACTCGGTTCTTCTTGAATGTTCAATCTTAGTCCATTGATGTATCTAGCCACTTTCTCCTTTCTTGCTTCACTATGTCCTATCCTTATGATCATCTTATGAAATTTTTCAGTGTACTCCTTCATAGATTTCTCCTTTTGTCTCAAGTTTTGCAATCTCTTCAACAGTTCCAACTCATAGTCACCAGGTATAAACTGATTCTTCAATTTTGTCGTCATTCTATCCCACTTTGTAATCTTCTCTTTTCCTCTTCTATTTCTATCCAACTGAATTTCTTTCCACCATATAGCAGCATGTCCTTTTAACTTTGTCTTTGCAAATTTCACCTTCTCCAGATCTTCAATTTCTTCATACTCAAAGTATTCTTCTAGGTCATTTATCTAGTCAATCAGTTCCTAAGGATTCAGATTGCCAGTATAATTTGGTACATCAACTCTAGGTCTTTTCCCAATCTTTGAAATAGCTCACAACATATTAACTTGATCTAATTCTTCTTCATCATCTCCTAGGGTTACTTCATTTTGATCAGCGGATTGAAATTCTTCATCATTATCACTTTCAACATTAGGTCAAGGTGTAAGTCCTCTTCTCTAATCTTCTTTAATAGCATCTAGGCAAACTCACATTATTTTCATCATTTCCATCATCTCATCCATTCTTCCAGCCATTGTACCAACAACAGGGATTCTCCTCAGTGGTATATTTTCCTCAGATCAAGTGTAACTACCTCAAATTTGGTGATCAGACTACAAGGTGACAACTGCCTCACAATTGGTGATCAGTTGCAACACAAGTAACCTACCTTAGATTTGGTGATCTATTCACAATGAGATCTTATGGAATTCCTTCACCAACTTCACTCAATTTGCTCCCAAAGATTTGAACTTTCGCTCGAATACCACTTGGTGCAGTCATGATTAGGAGGGTCCACAAAGTTAATAGTCTAGACCATGCAGCAAGAGTAAACACAATGGAAACAACTCAAAGATATAAAGAAAATGCAGATTCAATTATTCAATATATCATTGATTCAAAATACAAATTGGTCGGTAACATGCGGCCTTTCAATTAGGGCTCTCAAGCCTGATCATGAATCACAAAATATACACAAGATATAGCTTTGAATCTCCTTTGCAAGTAATTAAAACTATCGACTATCTCTATGTAATTTAGTACTTTCCTAGGCATCTATTACATCAATTTATATCATCTTCTGAACATAAGATTCCTCTATGTTGGCAAAGGAAGATCACAAACTCCGATGAAGAACTGTAACGTTTGTACACGGATAGGTCAGACCTAATTGATTAGAACTCCTCTGCAAATGGATGGCATGATGTGTGGATCTTAGGGAAGGTTGGACATGATTGGAAAACATTGAATGATGTGTCATTTATCTCCACAAGTCATGAAATGATCTGCAAGTCTTCTCCTTTAGCTGATTGTCTGAGATTGTCAGGATGCTCTATTATGAGAAAATAGTTAATCGTTTGAGAGCGATATCTTACCGATACCTTATCCAAATGATCTGAGATTTGGATATGATGTGCATGAATGTGTCTAGATGCTAAGTCTAGCTCCACAAGGTTTGAAATGCAACTATGGTAGAATGCAAAACAAAATATAGAAATTGCTATTGACTAAACTGACTGAATTGAACTGGAAAATGAAAAGAACAGACTAAAATGCAAATGTTTTTGGTTGATGTAAGATTAATCTTGAACCATGGATGCTCCTGCATCAAAAACTAGGCCCTAAGTCCCATTTGACATGGGTTTCAAGGGAATTTGCTTTGGGATAACTATTAAGCATGTAAAGTGTAAACATGGGGACCTAGGAGCTAAGCTAGGAGGTAAAAAGGCATGAGGTTACTTTTTACTCCATAACACTATGTAGACTTAAGAAAGCTTTGTATGGTCTCAAACAATCCCCTAGGGCTTGGAATGCAAGGTTGGACAAGTACTTACTCTAGTAGAGTTTCAAGAAAGGTACCACAAATAGTAATCTTTATATTAAAATTGAGGATGAACAAATTCTAATTGTTGTTTTGTATGTTGATGATATAATCTTTGGTGGCAATGATGAAATGTGTAAGAAGTTTGCAGAAGAGATGCGGAAAGAATTTGAAATGTTTATGATAGGTGAGCTATCATTCTTTCTTGGACTCCAAATTGCTTAATCAGATGATGACATCTGTATCTCTCAAGCAAAGTATGTCAAGAAGATGTTGAAGAAGTTTGATATGGAAAAATGCAAACCAATGAGTACTCCTATGGTTATAGGTTTCCATTTGAGAAAAGATGATGAGTCACCCTAGGCTGATCATACTTTGTATAGATATATGATTGGGGGCCTACTGTACTTAACAACATTAAGGCCTGACATTATGTAAGTTGTTTGGTTGGTTGCAACATTTCAATTTGATCCAAAAGAAACACATGTGAAGGAAGCTAAAAGGATGTTTAGGTATTTGAAGAGCACTCCAAAATACGGATTGTGGTATCAAAAAGGTGATGACTTTTCCTTGAGTGCTTATATTGACGCAGATTGTGCTGGCAGTGTTGATGATAGAAGAAGTACCAGTGGTGGAGCTTTCTTTTTGGGAGATAGATTGGTCTCATGGTTTAGTAAGAAGTAGGATTCAATGTCCTTATCAACAGTAGAAGTAGATTATATAGCTGCAGTACCCTACTACACTCAAGTGTTGTGGATGAAGCAAACATTAAAGGATATCAAGGTAGTTTATGATGAGCCCATTCCTCTTCTATGTGACAATACAAGTGCCATAAATATTTCAAAGAATATAGTGATGCATTCTAAAATAAGCACATATCTATCAAGTATCACTTTTTGAGAGAGAAGGTTGCAAGTCAAGAGGTAAAATAGGAAAATGTACCTACAAAGGATCATGTTGTAGACGTCTTTACAAAGGCACTTTCTAAGGACACATTTGAACATCTTAGATAGAAGTTATGGGTGGTTGCCCCTCCTTCTAACTAGATGCATAGATGGTGCATATGTCCAAGGGGAGTAGTTCAAGATACACTTTATCCTTGGATTTATGGAGGCTACCTCTCAGGGGGAGTAGGTAGAGAGAGACTAAGGAAAATGATAAGGTTTGTACAAACTGGGGGAGCTTATGTGTTTTTTAGGCATAAAAGAATACCACTAGCCCTTTGTCCTTGATGTCAAAGGGGGAGAAATTATATATCAAGTTGGTGTTACCATTAATGCTAAAGGAGGAGATTGTTGCATATATGTTTTCATTGATGTCAAAAGAAGTATGTTGTGAAGGTTGCATGTGATGTTAACAAAATGGTGATTAGTGATGACACTAGAGTAAGTAATCAAAAGTGGTGTGAGGTAGAAAGAAAAGTGATGTGTATATGTTGTGATGATCAGAGGAGAAAATAGAGGAGTGATTACTGATAGATCAGTATCATTTGTACATAGTTGTACCTTATCTATTGAAATTCATGGATAGGTGAAAGTTGTGTTAACATGAAGATTCTAATTTTTTATAGAAAAAGCTATGATTTTTATCTATGGTGTTGTGAATGTTGTATTCATTGTATCTTGATGATAGTCATTGCATAAGATATGAAAGAAAGTGTGTAAAGTATTTCAAATAGTCAAAGGCATAGGAAGATGCACTAAAGAAGCTCAAGAGAATGCTCCACATTCCTCTGCATTTGAAAGTATGGCCTTGTGGTTTAGAAGTTAGATAGAGATAGGTGTGATGTATGCATGCTCCTCATTTTAGAGCATAGAAGTTACCGCAGAAGATTCCAGAGCTGGCAGAGCGAAGATAGTGGTATAGTGGTGTTACAATTAGAAAGAGTCAAAGGAATGCTCTATATTTCTCTGCATTAGGAGATGTGATCTTGCAGCTTGAAGGATTATTAGATATAGATGAAAAGTATTATATGTTCAAGTTTCAAATGTTATAATGTATCGCAGAGGTTCTTCGGAGTCAGCAGAGTAAAGAAAAATCATGTTTCTAATTAGGGTTATTAGGAGGAGAATTTGAAAGCCATTGCATTTCACTGCATCACAATATTTAGCTTTGTTGTTTGGAAGTTATGTTTAAAATGATTGTATACTTGTCCATTTCAAATTTTAGGTGTTGAAGAGTACTACAAGTTTGGTTTTCAATCTTCTATATCATGACTGTGTATTCAAAGTTTGAGATGGTGGGTTCAATATTTGTTTGTTTGTGCTAGAAAGATGATGCATAATTCAATGAAAGGAATGAATGAGAATGTTTTTGTAAGTCATGTAATGTTTGTGAAGTGATCTGCATGATGTTATTTGATTTCTTTGGTAGCATTTTAGGTCTGGAGCTAATATGTGGAAGGATAAGTGTTTGTGAATCAGACTTGATATATCTAGGTGATTACTCTCTGTGTTGGGAAGTGTACACTAGCTTTGAGATGTGTGCAAATATAAAATAGCCTATTTATCACTTGGTTTGAACTGCATTAGATTTCTACATGACTTTGGGTACCGACTTGTTGTGGTCATTGTATGTTTCATGCTACATGTTTCATCTTGGCTGAAAAAGGAGAAAGTTCTTGAAGCTTGCAAAAGATATAAATGAAAGATCTTGTTTGGTGTGAAATGTATGAATGTGTGAGAGTGTGCGAGGATGTATGTGTGAGTGTGGATATGAGTGTATGTGTGTTGTGAAAGGATTAGAGTGGTTTAAGAAGAGGTGTTGAAGATATATGTCAGTGTGAAGGGTGTTGATGCTGCGAAGGTAATTGATTAGTGGAATTTGTCAGCTATGCTGTACACAGGTTGCAGCCTCTTTCTGTAAGTGGTATAGCACTATAGGGAGTTGTAGCTTCCTTTGGTTGAAGTCATAAAAAATGTGATTCAAGGAGTTGTAGCTACCTTTGGGTTGTAGCCCATAAAACTTGTTGTAAATCTATTTATTATTTGTGAGGCTAGATTTGGACAGTAGATCCAAGCAGCTTGCTCACCATGATTTTTCCCTTCTAGGGTTTTTCACTTAAATCTGATGTTATGGTTGTGTAATTGTTTGTTGTGCTTTGAACTACATAGTTTGATTCTTTATCTGTTTAAGGCAGTAAAATGATTTGGTTGATAAAGTTGAATTGGATTAAGTTTTTGGCATATATTGATTCATCCCCTCTTAGTATATAAGTGTGTTCTAACAGATATAATACTTTAGCATCCTCTAAGCATTTCTAAATGCTTTTTACATTTTCATTCATCTTGACATGTGCTTTAGCACATCTACTAGATGCATTAGCCATTCTCTTGCTATTTACCTACTTAGAAATCTTTTGCTCTACCTACTTCTCTAGATAAGAAGAATGTCGTTTGAAGGACTCCAACAAAAGTTTCAATTGCTATGTGGGAGGTAGAGATGGATCTCTTTTTTCCTTAGGCAATTCATCTTGAATTATCTTTATTGCCTCTTCTAATAATTTATCTCCTTCAACCTGTTGATGTAGAATCTCCTGCCTTGCGGTGGATTGAAGGATATCTCCAGGTTGTAACTTGTGAAGAGGAGATATGTTGGACAAGTTAACTTGTCCATCAAGCACTGGTAGTTGTAAAAGTTGAGGAGTAACCACCGGTTAAATTTGTATCTATTGCACCAAAAACTCCTTGATTGAATCTACCGAAGAGGAGGAAGATGTATCCTGTGATTTTTTTGAACTCTCCCCTACCTCAAGTATCACCTACTGCTCTTACTGATTAGGATTAACTTGCTGCTCAGTAATGTCTAGAGGAGGACTATTATGCTCAATATTATGAATAGGAGATGCATTTCCTTCACCTTGTGTACCATGCTCCTCTTGCTTCTCTTATGGATTCTGCTAATCAATATTATGTAGAGGAGACACTATATTGTGGGGTGGAGACACTTGTGGTTTCTCCACATTCTCAGCTTCTTTTACTTCTTCAAAGATTTTATTTTTCACATCCTCAGTTTCCTTTTGGATCTTGTCTCTATCATCTTTCTCCATACTCATAAGGGTGTCTACCCCATGCTTTGTCCTTAGCTCCTAAGCCTACATCTATGACAGTTTGTCCTTTTCTTCCTAAGATATAGTTGTTCTTGCCTTATCTAGAGCTTTCTTTCTTAGCTCTTCATCCATTTCTATGGCCTTTTCTCTTCTCTATCTCAGAGCCTGAGCTAGACTCTCTAGAACCTTTTCAATAATGTCACTCAAAGGTACATTGTATTTAATCATGTACTATTTCCTTCTCAATGGTATTTTGATCTGTAGGAGGCACATCTAGATGTAGTTATGTTGTTTCCTTCAATATACCATGATACACAATCCCATTGAAAATAGACTCTAACTAGAGAGGGTCTTGTTGAGGCACCACCGAAGGAGTTTTCTTAGTTTTCTTTTCTTTCTTGTTTAGATTAGAGGTTTCTTCTTCTCCTTATTCTTCTTCCTCTTCAATCTCCTCTACTTGAGACTTCTTCCTTTTGGTAGGTTGTTTAGGCCTTGCATGCTTCTTTTATGTAGTTTTCATCTAAGCCTAAGTTTTAGATGCTTCTCTTCTTCCACTGGAAGCAGTTTGTGTTGAGATGGAGGGCTGCAGAGCATTTACATCTATAGAGGTGGACCTACTAATACTTTTAGGCACTTGGCCATCTGGTGAATTAGTAGGAACATACTAAGGACCCTATGCAGGGGTTTGTGATGAAGATGTTGGTGATATACACCATTTCTTATGTAATTCTTCTATGTTTTTGTTAACATGCTCCTCTACACTCTTCTTATTCATCCTCTCCTTTATTTCATCATAGGTTCCAAACCTTTCTTCTTTTGTGTCCTTGGGTTTTCTAAGAAGAATATCAGCATAGGTTTTTATCTCCTCTATGGAGACCTCATAAGGCAACTTAGGAATCCATGCAGTCCTAGGTTCAACTGCTTCCATGTAAGTGTAATCTTTATCAAATACGAAGGTGGTTTGTTCTTTATATTTCTATACTATACTGAACGAAACTCTATCTCTGGATTGCATGTCAGATTGTAAGGGTTTGAAAAAACCCTAGTACATTGTGCTACAATTCTTTACATCACCAAATCTCCTCATGATTCTTGATTTGAGCAGCAACAAGAATGTGTTGTTGCCAAACCTTCCCTTTAAACCCAGGTAATTCATTTAAGAAGTAAAATATAAGGCAAATGATAAGTATACCATACATAAAATTATAGCCTATATCTTTTGTCCTATTTAGGTTCTCCATTAGTTTCTCTCTCATGACCTCACATAGGTCAAAATCTTTTCCTTCCTTCACCATCTGATAAGCAGTGTGAATTGCAGTACCAGTGGTGGATCCTTCTCTGTTTGTGAAGTAAACTTTGTAGGCAATGCCCATTGCACCATACCAAACCCCTAGGTTACTTATATCACTTACACTTAGAGTTCTCTTGTCCAATTTGGTACCAATCAACTCTGTGATCTTCTCATTCTTGATAGATTTCATCACTAGTACTAGTCCAGTTGAGCACAACCTGATAACAACCCTAATTGCATCCTTGGTAATCCTATAGGTCTTGTCAAGATATAGAAATTCATCATGAATTCTACTCAAAATGTACCTTACCAATTCATGTTCATCACAAAAATCATGATAATCCTTCCACATATCTAGTCGTTTGGCTGCAATGTTTGCATACTCTGGTTTGTAATTGTCATCATTCAAGAGTTTGTCTCTCAGCTTCTCAAACTTCATATGATTAATTTCATTCAATGTAGAGTTGATGCAGATCCTTACATGGTCTGTGTATAGAACATATGTAGGAACGTTTGAAAATGCCACATCCTTGTCCACCTCCATGACCTTGTATGGATATTTCTTTTATTTGGCCTTGGTTTCTCAAAGACATCAACCAATTGTGGGGTCACCATTTCTATCATCTTTGAATTTTGTAACTACGGTTTTATAAAATAACAATTCTGAAAAATACCTTTGTACTCTATCACTAGGTTTTTGCCTTCAACTTCTTCCCTCTCAAACTTACCAAATATTGTGAATGTTGGGGTTTACCTCTTTCTCTTCTCAACTCTGAATTACAAATGCTCTGATTTCAAATGAGCTTACATCGTGTAAATGGAGCATAAGTAACTTACATTTTCCCTAACTTTTCACATTTAATGCACCTTATCCCTGTTAGGTCAACTAATGTCAGAGTGCTTTGTAAATCCACAGAGACCAAATTTCATTCCACATTCCTCTACATATCATGTTTTTACTTCAAAAATTTAGGGGATTGAAAATATCATGCCTTATTAATGTCCTCATCTATCAATTTCATTCCAAAACATCTGTGCATAGATTCCATTTGTATAAGCCACAATAATTCATGGGGAAAGAATATATATGCAATGGTTAGCTCCCCCTGACTCTATGCCCTTTTCTTAATCAACTATTAAGTCTTCTACATGAGACTGAAGCACAAGTTCTTCATTCTTCTCATCATCTTGTTTTGATTTCCTTCTCCATATCTTTGCCATTTCCTTCTTTTGTTGAATCAAGGTTTCCTCTGTCTTCCTGTGCCGAATAGGTGGTTCCACATAACCACTTTTGCAGAATCTTACTTTATACCCAAAGTTGTTGCACTTGTAGAAAACAACATTGTATGAGTTTACACCTATATAACCACTTCTCCTTACTTTGGTTCTATAATAAACAACACTATGACCAAACTTATTGCATGCATAACAATAACCATAAAAGGAATGAGAGATCATAGCATCATGTTTTGGAGGCACAAATGAATTCTTGCTCATGTAATCATTTCTTCTTTCCTTAGTTCTACAATCAATAGCCTTATGACCAAACTTATTGCAAGAATAATAGTAACCATAAAAGGATTGAGAGAACCTAGAAGTAGCAACCTATCTAGGAGGAGATCTCTTGAAACCTTTTTTTAGATCACTGACCTTTATGAAATCATCATCTAATTCCTGCTCTTCATCTTCAGTCATCTCAGAGTCTTCAGTGTAGTACTCTTCCTTTTTCATTTCAAACATGCCTTTAGGTATATCTATTTTTGAATTCTGACCTTTTTCAATTCCAAGACCACCTTTATCCTTTAGAGGTCTTTGACTCCTGATTATCTCATCAAGGATGTTAGTGCTTTTCTTAAGTTTTAGACTCTTGTCTATCTGATCCTTTGTTTTCTCCAGTTCTTTCCTTAAACAAATAATTTCTTCTTCAAGTTTGGAGCATTCAACTGATTTGGCATTGAGCTTAGCATTTAGGCAATATGCAATCTTTTTACCTTCTTCAATTTGAATTTTCATGCTGATAATTGTTTCTTTTGATTCTTTGAGCTTGACCTTATATTCTTCATTTTTTCTCTTCTTACTGCATCCAAATCTTCTAAAGCATAAATGAGTTCTCCTTCAAAATCAACTTCACATTCTTCTTCATTAAAGGCTATCATATCTTTATCATCCTCCAAATGATTATTATCATTAACTAGTACTTCATTTCCCATGTGTTCCACTCCATGATCTACCTCAGCTATTAGATTATATTAGGGAACTTAGCTCTAATACCAAATGTTGAACACATAGAAGTACTGAGAGGGGGGTAAATCAGTACTTAGTCAAATTCTTTCCTTCCAAAAGTATTTAATCAAAAGTAAGCACTTAAATCATGAGAAACAGAAGATCACACAAGACAACAACCATAACACCAGATTTACGTGGAAAACCCTAGAAGGGAAAAACCATAGTAAGCAAGCTGCTTGGATCTACTATCCAAATCCAGCTTCACAAATAAAACAAAATTACATTAATATTTATGGGCTACAACCCAAAGGAAGTTGCAACTACCTAATACATAGTTTTATGGGCTTCAGCCCAAAGGAAGCTACAACTCCGTCAAGTTCTACAACACTTACAACAAAATGAGGCTACAACCTCTATACAAAAACACTTATCTAATTCAGATGATTCTTCTCAAAAATAGACTTCTTCAACCTTCTATTGACCTCTCCAAACTCTGCACAACTATCTTACCTTTGTACAATCACTACACCAAGCTCCACAAGATAAAAATATCTTCGAATACCTCTTTTATGTCATCACAACTACCTCCACTAGCTCTGCAACAACATCACTTCTGTGCTACCTTTTCCTACTTGAACTGTTCCTTTCCACATTTTATTATCAAAAAATCTTCTATAGTTATATTATTCACACATTATTATTGTAAACACACTATACACACTCATCACACCTTGCAACAATCTTGATCTATCTTTTATATCCTCCGCAAGTCTTCAAAACTTTACCTTTGTCAGCCAAGATGAAATGTGTAACATGAAACATGCAATGGCCTATTTTGTCAGCTCCCAAGTCATCTATGGTGATGTAGGAATCAAATGTGGTTCAAACCAAGTGATAACTAGGACCTAATTTACCTTAGCACACATCTCCACACTGGCGTACACTTCCAAACACATGGCACAATCATCAACACACACCAAGTTAGCTTCACCAAAAACTTATCCTTCCTTACCTTTAGCTCCAGACCTAAAGTGATACTAGAGAAACAAAAATAAGATCATGCAGATCATGCATTAAGCATTATATTTTCTTTCAAAACATTCCTTTATACTCCTTTTACCAATTCAAGCTATTTCATGTTGGCGCAATCAATCAAACACTGATACTAGTATCCTTAACACACTCTGATTATATAGTATTGATGTAAAACATTAAAAATAATACTTGTAGTAAACAAAGACATTTGAAACTTGAACTAAGCATACCATTTGACCATGTGATCTTATCTTTCAATCAACAATCCAAAATATTAAGATGTGGTGAAATGTGGTGGCATCTATTGTCTCCCTCTACTTACCTTGACTAGTAACAAGACTTGTCTTCACACAGATGACTCCAAAAAAACTACTACGATACATATTATCACTTGAAACATGACTCATGGATATCTTTTACCTATATTTGACCATCCTCCAAACCATAGGACCATATCTTCAATAGCAAAGAAGTGTGAAGCATTCTTTTGTCCCTTTGTGACTGCAACAACTATGTTTCACTACTGCCTTCACTCTCCCAACCCTAAAACATCTTGTGGTAGGTTTCATGATCTCAAACCCAAA
Organism: Cunninghamia lanceolata; assembly: GCA_027924645.1. NCBI lineage: Eukaryota > Viridiplantae > Streptophyta > Pinopsida > Cupressales > Cupressaceae > Cunninghamia > Cunninghamia lanceolata. Next base: position 1,157,925 of record BSBN01000081.1, on the reverse strand, counting down.
CCACACATGCCTTAGAGAAATGTATAGCTACCTTTCAATCCACATGCTCATATCTACATCAGCGGTAGAATGTGGTACATTCTCCTGAGCCTATGGAACCATTCAAGACTAGAACTTTACTTAGACAAAGTTTTGCAACTTTTTCATCAAGTGCCAAGCAACATGACTTCATATCATCAAAATTCAACAAGGTTCACCCAACATAACTTCCATGACATTCATTATCAACACAACACATCAAAGATATTGATAACATACACTTATCATGATCTTACACATGAACTTCAGAAGATAAGATATGACTTTGTATAGATGATATTGATCCCTTATCTCACATCATCACTACTCCTCTTATCTACTAGTACAACCGTGTATAGATGATATTGATCATCATCTCTCCTTTGATCTACTCCTTTGACATCACATACAACATTATGCCTTCCACACCACAACTTTGTTGACATCAATGACAACATATGCAACAAGCCATTTGTCTACATACTTTCAAGAATACAATGCAATCACTTACATGTTTCGGTAATTTATATGGGGCATTTTCAAAACCCCCAATCCTTAGATCCATGAATTTGTCAAATTGAATAAAATAGCTGCTAAATTGCTTGACAAGTTGAGTTGCCTTAGGAGAGATCCCTATTTTATGTTTGTCATCAATTTTTCTTACGTTCAACATGCAAAAGGCATCATTCACTCTAATGTAATCCTTGTTTGCATACTCCTCCTACAATTGAGGATAATAATCATAGATTTGTGAATCATTTGAAAAGGCTTCCATAGTTCTTAGTCCAGGCCATCTATTCATAGAAGTAATTGTGTAAAATAGATAAGAACATATGTAAAAAGACTATTTCCTTTGAAAGTTCACAATTTGTCATTGATATGATCACTTATTGATTTTTCCCAGTCAAGATACTGTGATGAATGACAAATGTCAATAATGAACTAACACATCCATTTTTCAAATTTGCTCATGTCATTATTTCCAACCACTCTATGGAGTAATATAATCATGTTAGAATTATCTTCCTTGATTAATGAGCCCTCTATAATGTTTTGGGGACCTATGATTTTCCCTTTTTCTCCTTCTTGAGCCAGTGTTTGGTAATATTTGTTAGAAAAAGATTTTTCTTGTCCAAGGAGTAATTTCATCCCATCTCTACAATCATATCAACAAATTCATCTATGACTAGAAACTTAAGAGTGGATCCTAGGGACTTGGCATCCAACCTTGCAACCATAGTACCATCAACTGTTCTTATCTCCTTTCTCTTGAGATGATAGTTTTGAATGCAGACAAGAATTAAATTGGGGAATTGGATGGCTAGTGGGAACCCCCTGAATGAGCAAGTCCACTAAGAAAATTTTCTTCTGCCATGGGGATCTAGGATTAGTATTCATCCTTTTCCAAAAACATTTCATATTGATATGCCCTAGGTCACTATCTTTAACTACAACCAAATTATTTTGGATGATGGTGGTGACATCAAACCCCTTATATTTGTATTTCATTTTGACCAACTTGATAAAATAATCAATATAGCATTCAACAAATTCAGTATGAAGTGGTATGCTACCAGAAAGAAGATCTCTTTCAAAAACTTATGATGCTTAGCACACACTGAATTCATGAATGTTGTGATCTAGAGATAGTAATAGGGTTTGAAATAGATCCAATTCATGTAAATTCTGTAAAGAAGAAAAATGGAATCTTGCCACTAATGTTAAATGATAGTAGTGCTTGATTTGATGGTAGTTGAAGGCAATGATTGTGAAAGAACTCCTCTCCTCCTTCGGCAGAAAATTTAGTTCGAAAACAATGCATTTTAATGAACTCATAAACAACCTTTTATAACTAAAATTAGGTTATCCTAGGTTTGTAAAACCTTTAAGTTACTAAAATAAATGCAATAAAAGCATCTTCAACATTTCGGCACTTTCAAACTTTACTTTCAGCACATTGTGGAGTTTGCGAACCTCTAAGTCCACTGATATCTAGCTACTTGATGAAAATTGAATCTTTTAGTCTTTATCTCTTTTAGAAAATTTTCTCTTTTTCGACACTTTGAACTTTTAGTAAACAGTGGTTCACAAAGCAAGGAAACCTTCAATTTTAGTTTAAACATGAATCTCCATCACAACCTTTGCTTTTTGGCCTGTCTATGAATTTGTGAACCTTTCGGTATTTTGGCAAAAATGAAAAATCTTGAACTTTTGCTTCCTTTAAGAACTTGGTCTTTTATGATACTTTTTTGGCACTTCGGCCATTCAAAGAACTACCAAACTTTAGAACCAAGTTTTTGGTGAATTGTATGGTTTGTGAACCAAAAGTTCCATTGAAACTTAAGATAAAGAAACATACTTGTTCTTTTTTAGTGGAAGAGAAAGTTTTCAAACCATAGTTGAGGCTGACACAAGGGTTTTTCAAAGTAAAGAAATCACCAAAAAGAGAAACAAACCACAAGGTTTTGGCAAGTTTTGAAGTTAGGAAACTTGGGAAGTCACTAAAAAAGAAAGACCAAAAAACATGATGAGTTCACAAAAATAAGACTTCACCGAAAAGGAAGAAAACACATAGGAAGTTCTTGAAAATAACACTTTGCCGAAATGGGGGATCAAAGACAAAGATTTTAGTGAATCGGTAGGTTCACAAACTTGTGAAGCTCTCAAAAGAGGTTTGAACTTTGAGGATTTTTCCAAAAGAATCAAACAATAAAATTTAGTGTAATGAATTTAGTGTGAAATATGAAGACTCGGGACTCAAGATGACCAAAATTTGTATGGATGACAAAGTTTAAAATTTTTGGCAACAACCTGTAAATAAGCTCATTATGAAAATTTCTACATGTATTGAATGCAAATCGCTTGTGATAGACAAATGACTAGACTTGTTCCCCTCGTTAAAGAACATTCTTGAGAATACAAGTTTGCACTTGATATTTAAAACTATGTGAAAAGATTCATTATATATGCTACTATTTATCAGTGCTCTCCACTTGCTTCTCTTTTTATTTTCCATCTCATTCTACTCCATATTACCTTCTTTTAAAGTTCTCCATATTACCTTCTTTTTAAGTTGAAGGCATGTCTATAATACACTCCAACCTCATAAATATCTTCACCACTCAAGCATAGATAACTTTTGACTACAAATGCATGTGTTTTTTATTTGTCTGTGGTATTTATTCAAACACTCTCCATCACATGAAATCCATGTCATATCCACTTACATTAATACTAATAATTTTGACTTTAAACAATGAGGTGTCATGGATTAATGTCTTCTTCATTACTTTCCAATTTTTCCTTGTATATCAATCAACATATCCAAGAGTATTTTTTGTCAATTTAGGCACTTATTTTATTCCTAAGGTGAGTGCTAGGAACTTTAATGAAGTATATAAAACACTTTTATTTCTTTTTAGGCTACATTAAGTCGATTTATGCAAAATCTCTTGTCCTATACAAAAGGAATCATACAATATTGTGGAAATCTTTCTAAGTCATATATCATCATAAGGTAACTATAATAATTAATATTTTCTAGTCTTTTAAAAAGTCACTATCAACTATACTTTCAACTATGTTGCAATTTCTCTATCATGGCAAAGTAATTACAACAATGATGATCTACTTCTTCTTTGCAGCTTTAATTTAGACGAATTCATATAATGTAAATTCAAACATATAAGAAACACTCTTCAGAAACAACAATAATGACTTCCCACTCAACATGAATAGCCTCTTACTAGGAACACTTATGGATCATGGCTGGTTAGACATAGAAAAAACAAATATCAAATCTTCAAAATAGACATGTATCAAATACAAGTAGAGGAATCATTTACACCATCATACCAACAATTTCATATCTATTTTATTTCTAAAACATCTACATGAACAATCTTATAAAGAGAAGAAATATGTCAAATAGTACATATTCAAAATATTAAAAAAATGAAACTAAAATAAAAAGCAAATCAAACAAACAAAATAAGAGATGATATAATGCTTACTACTTTAGTCCCATTTATATTAATTTTTGTATTACAAAAAAAAAATTATTAAGGTATTTCAAAGGAAAGTACTAGCCACTACATGGCACAATATACATGTAAATATAGAATGAATTTCTTGATAAAGAAGGGAGTCATTGACAACTCAATGCAACATTGCAATGTAACTATGAACCTAAATCGTTATATATAAGATAAACTGTAAAGTATGCATTCCATAACAAAAAATACTAAAGTAAATAATCCACTTAATTACATCTCCTCAAGTAAAAAAGATAAATATTATATATAGATCATCCAATAGCGTTAGTGTTGAAATTAAGGAACACTAAGAGGCGGGGTGAATCAGTGTTCAGCAAAACTTTTTATTATGTTCCTTTGTTAATTTACCACATACATTCAAAATAAAGAAGCATGAACTTAAGAACAACAATAATAAGATCATCACACATGAACACCAGGATTTTTACGTGGAAACCCGGTTAAGGGAAAAACCACGGTGGGGGTTAACCCACAAGATTTTATACTCTATTAAAAGTATTACAAAATGGGAAGGCACATGCCTTCGGGCACACTACCTAGAGCTCACTACTCAAAGGAGACTCACTACCTAAAAGATCAATTACAAGAGTTCACTGAAATGTTTGAATTGAAGAATAGCATCTAACAATGTAAGATTATAGTTCTGGTTAGGCTCAATATACTAACTTCACACACTTCATCTTTTACTACCCTGTTTCACTGTTCTTCCATGATCTGAACCCTAGATCTCTTTGCTTCGCACTTGTTACTACTACACTTTACAACTCTCACTTCATATTCACACATTCACACACCAAAATTCTCAAACTCATTGATTATATATATCTGCAAGATGGGATTTCATCAACTATAGTTAGCCTCAAGAAAACTTAGAAACTTTTTCAAGATCACTATTTTGTCAGCTAAATCCATGCACAAATATCAATGCGGATGACAAATTATGAATTCAAGTCACTACACATGTTAGCCAATATCACTGGATCTCATAAATTACTCAACCAACCACTTCTCTTATTCTGCACAAGGATCAAACACCAAGTCAGCCTATTCTTCACCGGACTGAACTATCTAACCAAAACCTGATACTCAGAAGCTTGTAACATTCAATCCCTTCATCACCGGAGGCTAAATCTTTAGATTTAGGTAGCCCTGACATCACTTAACATTCCCTTAGATCTGCAACATAATATGATTACCTGTGGAGAAATGCGAACCAAAATGTTGAACCCTGTCATATGCTCTATTCCTGTCTATCCGGACTTAGACAAGTCTACAATCTGACTTCCGGTATGATCAAATGATACAATACAGATGTGTAAGATAGATTTAGTTTCCATCAATGACGACACTTGACATGCTTAGCAGTGTCTCTTGCCAACAATCTCCTCCTTTGACATTGATGGCAACACTTAGTGAAAAATGACTAAGTGTTAAAACAGTTTCCCCTTACTATGTACACTTGTGATTTCTAATGCTCTCCCTTAGATGAATTACTCATTCTTCACTGCTTTCCACTCCCCCTTTGACATCAATGTTAAAGTTTGAGGTCTGGATCCAAAAATTCACACAAAAACTTTATATACATACTTCCGCATATGTACAAACAATCCTTATGTCTTATCTACATAAACTTGAACACATCACCAAAAATGTTTTTCAACAGTGCCAATTCACTATCCCAACTTTTCTTCATGCCATCCAAAAATGAAATATGACCACTAAATAGAAATGCCTGACTCTACCTTCTATAGATTAGTGGGATCACTTGTCAAAGTAGCAACTTGAGCTTCTGTCAATGCATTGAACATTGTTTCTAACTTAGGAGAAATTAGTCCCCAGAGTTCATCCAATTTACCCAAAACTTTAACCTTTTCCTTCTCCAAATTGCTCAATTCATCAAGAAAACTCACTACTTGACATTATGTAGTTATTATAGACTCAGTTAAGGGACTATAGGACTGAGAGATGTTAGACAACTTAAGCTCTAGGTCCTTGATCTTCTTCTCAATATCTTCAACAACTTTAGACCGAGATAAACAAAATTTGTACACATCTCCTCCTTTAGTGAGGGCATTTTGAATACTCTTTACACTAGTATCCAACATAATTCTATCATTGTCAATTATTCTTTTTAGTTCACTAAATCTCTTATCATTAAATTCATTCCAGACTTTAACTTTTGCTGACTTCTCAAAACACTCAAAGTGAGTACTTTAAGAATTTATCAGACTCTTCAACTGACCAGAGGGGGATGTTGATGAATCCTTCTGAAATGTAGGCATGATTTTCTCCAAAATGCCGGATGCAAGACCAAGAAACTCACTGTCTTCTCTATGGAACTTCAAGATTTCCTCTCTGGCCTTAGCTTGTGCAAAAGAGGCCAACTTCATCTTCTGTACCGGTGACAAAGCATCAAAATTGATTGGACCTTGTATTATATCTAAATCTTCTACAACTTGTATATCTTTCTCCAAAATTTCTTTCACTGCTTCTATAATGTCTCTTGCCTAATATGATGTTTCATTTTTATGCTCATTAGGGCCTGCATCTTCTCCCTCTCTAGAGTCAACCACATTGTCTTGCTTATCATTTTCATTCTTTTTCTATATTTCTGCTCTCTCTGCATCATCAGCAATGTCTTTTGTATTCTTTTCTAGAGGCTTTTGTGTATCCTCAGCATCATCATCATCATTTTTGTCAAATTCCTCAGCATCTGGAGTGAAGGATCAATTCCATCATCAGTTTCTTCTACTTGATCTTCCTTGTCCTTAACCCCTTCTTCTTTTTGCTCTTTATTCTTCTCAGAGTCACTTTTAGTAGAAGCATTTACATTCATTTCTGTATTTTCTTCACCAAATTGGTCTAGAGGAATTTGAGTATCCTCTGCACCATCAACATTATCTTCCTTCACCATCACTTCATCTTCTTTATTCAATATTTTCTCTTCTGAAACAGAGACATCATCTACTTTAGCTTGTTGCTCATTCTTCTGCAACTCTTCATCATTCAGAATGGATGTATCATTAGTATCAATGGGTTCTTCAGTAACCACATAAAACTTATTCTTGTTTAGTGCTTTCTTTATAATTTGTTCTATTTCTCTGACAACTTCATCAATGTCTCCAATCATCAGCTTATTCATCATTTTATTGCTTCTGAATTCATTTTTAACTTCTTTGAAAATTTTATCTGCTTCCTTTCTGGAGATTACCAGACATAGACTGGACAATAGATGTTCCCTTAGCTCCAAATCTTTTGCTTTGGCAGCTTCTTTTCTCATATCCAAAATGTCACTTAGACTCTTAGGGATTTCAGATAAGATTTCCACAAGTGCTCTATTGAATGTATTCAAGTACTTAATAGTAGCATCCTCCAAAATTCTCTTGTTGACTTTATCAAAGCTATCATAATATTATGTTATGGGCTTCAAATTCCCATGAACAATTACTTCATTCACAATGTCTTCAATTGTCAGGGTGGATTTTTCAACATGGGTCTTAGTCTTTTGTCTTTTGCTCACCCTTATGCTTCCAGAGGGCTTGTCTTTGGAAACCCTTGATGTTTCTGCTCTTTCTAACTTTATTCTTCTGAAGGGCTTCTCCTTAGACACTTTAGTAGCCTTAGTGTCTGATGCCTTCAACTCCTTAACCTCACCATCTAACTCAATCTCTTCTTCATCTTCCTTCTCCACACTGACATATGACCTTTTGGCCATTACTTTTGTTCCTTTTCCTTCCTTACCAGTAGATTTTTCTTTGAATTTCTCTGCAATAGGAGAGGGTGATGCACCGGAGGTTAAACTTGAACTCCTAGTAGTCCTTGGCTTAGAGGAGAATTCTACCAAAACATTTCCCTGTTCCCTGTCCTGCTTCTTCTTCTCAGATTTCTCTATCCTTTCCCTATTTTCTCTCACATCTTCTTTTGTTATGCTAATGCTTTCTGCATGCATTTCAACTTGCCTTTGGATCTTTCTATTAGATTTAGGTTTCCATAGATCAACATACAGTTTTACACTAAGTTCACTATATGTACCGAATCTCTCAACTGAAGTATCTTTTGGTTTTCTCAGAAGGTGTTGAGCATACATTTCCAGTATTTGTTCATCAACTTCATATCCCATGGGCATGATCCATAGAGTCCTTGGTTCAACTGCTTCCATCAAGTATTAATCTATTTCCACCATGAAGCAAATTGTATCCTTGTATTTTTCCACCACAGATGTAGGGATTCTTTCCCTTGATTGCATCATGTTCTAAAAATTCTTGAAATATCCCCAAAGAGTAGTCCTTTGGGCATTGGAGTCACCAATACTATGCAAGTGTTCTCTTATTTGTATGGCAACAAGCTTGTCACTGGTCCAGTTCAGACTTTTCTTCCTGGGTAACTCATTCATGAAATAGAAGAACAAACACAATAGCAACGTGCCATACTTGAATGCATTCTTCTTATCCTTCTTGATCTTGTTTAGATTCTAAATTAACTGGTTTTGCAGTAGCTCACACAGGTCATAGTCAACATTCTCTCTTAACATTTGATAGGTAGCATAAATGGCTATACCAAATACAGAGTTTTCCCTATTGGAGTGGTATATCTTATATCCAATCACCATAGATGCAAATTTGACATCAAGATCAGTTATATCATTTATTGTCATTGCCCTCTTATCAAATTCTGATCTGGTAGCTTTAGTTACAGTCTAATTCTTCACTGATTTCAGCATTGGCAATCCACCGAATGAGTTCAATCTTGTCACGGCCTTGATGGCATCCTTGGCGATCTTGAAGGGTTTCATCAACCACATGAATTTAGCATGCATCTGTCTTAGTACATACCAGATCCACTCATCCTCACCGAAGGATTGGAACCCAATAACCTAAATGAAATGTTTGACTTGTAGCACCTTATACTCAGGTTTAAGACCATGAATCTCATCCCTCAGATGATTCTTGAACAAATCTACTAACTTCAAATCCCCAAACTCATCTATGATAGCATGAATATAAACCCTAATATCTTCAACGTGCAACACACCATGCGGAACATTTGAAAAGGCACCTAATGGATCGACCTCTACAGATTTGTGTGGATGCTTTTTGAATTTAGGTTAGGGCCTTTTAGGGATGTCAACAACCAATGGAGTAGCCATATCCAAAGATCACAAATTCAGAGGGTTTCACAGAGAATACCTTGTTTTGTCGGTTAGGGTTAGCTGCAAATTCACTTTTCACACTTTAAATCTTTGAAATCTCAACTCAGGCATTCTTCTCCTTATTGTCTTCACATGCAAAGTGATTCAAATGTTGAGTAAGTGACCTTTTATGCTCCACAAAATCTAATTTTCCATTGTAATAAATGCTTTGCCCTAATACATCCAGTTACACTATTTCTGCATATAGTCAATCTTTAATTTCTCAACAATCAATCGTATTAGCTTCTTTTCTTCCAGAATTTGCTTCAACAGATCTACAATAGGTTTCTTTATCTTCATTCATCATGGCAGATTTAGGCACCCACTTACTAGTAGGGGGAATTAGATTTTAATGCAGCTCCCCCTAAGCTAGAACTCTTATTTCAATTCCTGGAGGAGTTATCAGCACAGGATTCTGGTGCAGATTCATCACCTTCATTATTTGCACCTTTCTTCACCCATGTTTTTCTCATTTCATTATGGCTCTCATTCACATCTACTTTTCCCTTGCCTTTATCTTGTTTATGTACATTCTAGTTTTTATTTGCGGGACCTTTTCTATCATCATTCCTACTTTTGCAGAATCTTAAAATATGACCGGATCTATTGCATGCAAAACATTTCCCATTGAAGGAATTGACATTTCTTCTATTGTAAGAGTTATTCATCATCATACTCTTGCATTCATTGGATCTATGACCATACCTTTTACAATTGAAGCATTGACCAGAGAAGGATGGACCACTTTGATTCACTCTACTTCTACACTGAGTAGCTCTATGACCAAACTTATTGCATTTGAAACAATTACCATTGAAAGATGGATACCTTTGAGCATTAGGCTGTCTTACTAGAGGCCTTCTAGGATTCCTTCTTTGATTTCTTTCTTTAGGATTTATTTGACAAGATCCAGAGCTTTTACCTTTCTCATATCCCAGACCGTGCTTATCATCTGCCTTCTTCTGACTATCAAGTAGCACCTCAAGTTTAGTTAAGCTTAACTTAAACTTTTCTTTATATTCATTTACAATTTCTAGGTCATGTTTGAGAATGACAATTTTCCTCTCAAGTTGTTCCTCATTATCCTTGGTTTCTTGTAGATCAAACTCTAGATGGCCAATTATTCTGTCTAATCTGCAGCATTCTTCTGTTCTTTCTTTCAGAGATTGATTCAGGTTTTCCTTAGTCTTCTTCCTTTCCTCAATTTCCTTGGTTAGCCTTATCACCCTGGATTCCATCTCATGTTTTAGGACAACTTCTTTTGCCAGTTTCTCATATTCCTTTGTCTTTTCCTTCAGATCCTCATCCATGCCATTATCTTCATTCTGATTTGCTAACTACTGAAGTAGCTCCTTCCTCTTTTCATTGGATTTGCTCAGTTGCCCTTTTAAAGTCTTAATGAAATACTCAGCATATTTAAGGTTCTCTTGCAGTTCTTTGACTTCTGCTCTAGACTGATCAAGATCTTCTAAAGAAACTTGAAGTTGTTCATTGATGCCATCAAAATATCTGAATGAGCCCATTGAAATACCTTCCTAGATCTTCCTCAAGCTATTAAACTTCTTCCAAGGAACCAACCCCTGATACCAATTGTTGAAATTAAGGAACACTGAGAGGGGGGTTGAATCAGTATTCTACAAAACTTTTTATTATGTTCCTTTATTAATTTACCACATACATTCAAAAGAAAGAAGCATGAACTTAAGAACAACAATAATAAGATTATCACACATGAACACTAGGATTTTTACTAGGAAACCTGGTTAAGGGAAAAATTGTGGTGGGGGTTAACCCACAAGATTTTATACTCTGTTAAAATTATTACAAAATGGGAAGGCACATGCCTTCGGGCACACTGCCCAGAGATCACTACTCAAAGAAGGCTCACTACCTACAAGATCAATTACAAGAGTTCACTGAAATGTTTGAACTAAAGAATAACATTTAACAATGCAAGATTACAGTTTTGGTTAGGCTCAATATATTGACTTTACACACTTGATCTTTTACTGCCCTGTTTCACTATTCTGCCATGATCTGAACCCTAGATCTCTTTGCTTGGCACTTGTTCTTACTACACTTCACACCTCTCACTTCATATTCACACATTCGCACACCAAAATGCTCAAACTCATCGATTATATATATTCACAACATGGGATTTCATCAACTATAGTCGGCCTCAAGAAAACTTAGAAGCTTTTTCAAGATCACTATTTTGGTGGCTGAATCCATGCACAAACATCAATGCAGACCTCAACTTATGAATTCAATTCACCACACATGTCGACCAATATCACTGGATCTCATAAATTACTCAACCAACCACTTCTCTTAATCTGCATGAGGATCAAACACCAAGTTGGCCTATTCTTCATCGGACTGAACTGTCTAATCAAAACCTGATACTCAGAAGCTTGTAACATTCAATCCCTTCATCACCAGAGGCTAAATATTTAGATTTAGGTAGCCTGGACATCGCTTAACATTTCCTCAGATATGCAGCACAATATGAGTACCTATGGAGAAATGTGGACCAAAATGTTGAACCATGTCATATGCTCTATTCCTATCTATCTGGACTTAGTCAAGTCTACAATCTGACTTCCGGTATGATCAAACGATACAATGTAGATGTGTAAGATAGATTCAGTTGCCATCAGTGACAACACTTGACATGCTTAGTAGTGTCTCTTGCCAATAGTCATTACATCTTAGACTCTCATGCCATAAGTCATTATAAGTAATAAAAAGGTACAATAATCAAGTACAAGTAATGAATAATAAATCAAATCACTCTCTCCAGCCACCACTAACCCATAGGGTCATTTGCAAGCTGAGAGATAGGAACATGGCCCAGGCACTTTTCTGCCTAAACATGAAGCAATTACACTTCCTGGATTCCTTCATGACACGAAGGAAACCCATCGCTACATGAAATGTCTATCAACCTAGAAACAACTAGTAAGAGGGAACACACGATGCAACCTAATGTCTAAATGCAAATCTAAATCATGACATGCACATATCTCACAATAATATGCGGCAGAGAAATATATATAAAGTCTTGCTAGACAACCTTTAACCTATTTCAATGAACACATGGCTTGGCCCAAGCACTTAAAATAGTTATGGCCAAATACCAAAAAGAGGAAAGCCTTCTCTGTTTACCCACATTCAGCATCCTAGCCTGAGAAGTAACCCCAATCACAAACAAAAGATAAACTACTTTCTTTCAAAACAAACTAATTCTTTTCTTTTGCACAATCAAAATGAATTCACTTTCAAGCAAATAATTCTAATGAAAAAGATTAAGCATATGTTTATCAAGATACATAAATCAGACATAAACTAAAGATAACTTAACTCATTCAATTCTTAATTACCTCAAAAGAATCTTGTGTCTAGATCTTATAACACATACTTTTTCCTAGATACAACTATACATTATTTACTTTTGCTCAATCAGCTAGATTAGATTTCAAGAAATATTTCTAAGGAGCTGCATTTAATCATTCAAGAAATACATGGAAAGTAGTAAAGATAGTTATAATCCCTAACTCATGTTTCACTCATAATTTCTCAGATAAAGCTAAATCTGGAATTGAATAACAACAAGCAGGTTAATGATTTCATATAATCAAATGATGATAGAAATTTATGTAGATATGTATATATATAGTTTACCAATGTCATAATTTCTAATTAAATATTTTTAAGTGATAGCATAAGAAGAAAGATTGGATAAATATGTCCTAACTCTACAACAAGGATACAGTCAAGTTGCCATAGGAAAAGTTAAATCTACTACAAAGACACAATTTAGTTCAGTACATGAATACTAAGGCTATTGCGATAGGACAAAATTACTATAGTGAGAAAATGAAATAAATAGCAGTGACAAAGATATAAAGTAATCTATAGTGACAGGAAATAGATTAAACTACGATAGGAAAAATGTTGCTATAGGAGTCAACTCAAGCTGATAAGGATTGTCAAAATAGGCTACCAATAATGAAGGTTCTTATATATCTAAATATTTAAAGAAAATGTTCCTCCCCGGTGGATGGTCATGGCCCTCCAAGGATCTCAAGTTGGAATTGAATCAATTTAGATGATGATGCTTGCCATAGCTTACTTTCCCTACATTGGAAGGATGAAGGTTTCTTACATCTAGAGGAGGAAGAAAACACACAAGCTATTGTAACATTGGAAAATGTCCCCTTGGGGGCTTTTCCCTCATGACATTTAGTTCCTGGGTCTTTTAGTTGCATTTAGGACATCTTGCATCATATTTTGAAATCCCGATGAAATGAGCCCTAAGTCTCATGACAAATGGGGCCCAGGGGGATCCCTTGAACATAACCCTAACCAAAATAGGGGGGAGGACTTGGGTGCCCGCACCCTAGTCCTACCCTATTTTGGGTCAGTCCCAAATTTTTAGTGTCAGCATGTGACCGTTATTTGGGTCCTATGCTGACATGGTAAGTTTGAATTAGGAAATTCTTGGCAAGAGTGTTTGTAGTTGCATATAAAGCATGTTTAGGCATTCATTTGTAAACTAGAGGATTACTAGCTAGCAATTTGGATTTTCAAGTTTGTGTGAAGGTGATTCTAGGCATTCATTGTGTAGCAAGAGCAAATTTGTGTTGTCTATGTGTTTGTATTTGTAGATTTGAAAAATCATCTCCTCATGGCATGAAGAGATTCTTCCTCCCATGAGATCTTCACTACAAAGTAACATCATTGGTGTTTTTGAGCATTTATCATTTAGTTTTTGCCTTTACCTCACAAGGGCAAACATTCTATCTAACAACGGTGTTTGGAAGACTTGAATGTCTCTCTAGGGCTTGACTTAGGCAAGCCTTTGAACACCACAACCCCCTCCCAAAGATTTCATGATTGTAGGTTACAGGTTGAAGATATAGGAAAAGTGAAGTTGTAGGAGGGTATCTTAGAGTGTCAGAATTGCAGATCAGAGAAGAAAATAGCTCCCTAGACTAAGGCACCCGCTCATTAATCCTCGAAGTTTCGTGATGGGAAAACCTTTGGTACAGCAGGAATAGGTTGCAAATCTTGTTTGCAGATCCCAACCAAAAGTAGGGCCTTGGACATGGGCACCCGCTCTTTAGTCCCCGACTGTTCCGCTTCCAAACCCTAAAAATAGGTGCACAATTATTTGTCATTTTACATCTTTCTATAGTGGCATTTTCTGATATTCATCCGTTTGCTGTATTTGCATAATTAGGGTATTGATATACAATTGAGCATAAGAGAAGATAATTGGAAATCAAATCATAAAAATCCAAGCTTCCCTACATATCATAGTGACCTAGGGTATGATAGTACATTGCAACTCGACCCTAGGTCCTTGAATGAAAGGGTGAAAGGAGGATACATACACAAAACTAATCAAACATCAACTATCTAAATTTTACTCTTTACATTTTGGTGAACCCATGTTGTTGGACTTGTTTGCACCTTGCTAAGTTTTTTGCTTTAGATTTGTAGTGATTTCATTCATTCATAGTATCATGCATCTTATTGCATTGAAAAACTTACAAAAAAATTGAAAAATTGGAAAAATTGGAAAAAATATCATTTTAGGGTTTGCATGTTGCATCAATTAATTTAAATTTCATCAAATTTATGATTTTTGCATTAGATCTAAGTTAAATTGCAAAAAATTATAAAAATTCAATAGCTTGCATTGCATATTTCATCATAAAATTGCTAGGGTTTTGTTGGAAATTTTGCATTTTTCATATAACCTAGTAATTTCAAAAACTAGGGTTTGTAGGAAAAATATTGTTTCAGATTTCTCTACTGATCTTAGACACTCATTCAAATTTGCATTTGGCTGTAGTGTTGCATTTTAGTGTAAACTTTCATTTTTACATAATTTCAACAAAAACTAGCATTTTCATTGATTTTTCACTAGATGTGACTTGCATTTTGTATCCTAAAACTTGAAAATCATTTTCAGATCTGAGTGCATGTAATTTTCATCATAAATCAGATTACAAAACATTCATATAGCATTTTGCATCAAGATCTCAAACCTAGGGCTTGAAAAACCTTGATTTTCATTAAATTTGGCCTTATCAACTTTCAAAATTTGCACTATAGGCATGTTGTGAAGATTATTTTTACACTAATTGGTTGTTATTAGGCTAATTATTTTCTTCTCCTCCTAAAAATCTTCACAACATCTTTTTATTGGCCTCTTGTATTGAAAATTTGGTGAAAAATTGCACATTTTTGCTATTTTTGCCCTAGGGTTTGGCCTAGTTTGCACTCCAAGCGTGTTGTGACAAATTTTATGGATTGAGGTGACTGATATCATTGCTATTATTTTCTTCACATCCTAAAATTATTTACAACATCCCTTTTGCTAGGTCTTGGAGTTGAAAAATCATGAAAAATTGCATATTTTGCTATATTGTCACTAGGGTTTGATTTTGAGTGGCACTATAAGTGTGTTGTGACGGATATTTTAGCATTAGTTGGCCATTATTACTGATATAATTTTCTTTCCATCATCATTTTCCTCACAACACCTTTTGTCACGCTCTTTTGCATTAAGAATTGGTGAAAAAATTACATATTTTAGCATATTTTCACTAGGTTTTAACTTGTCGTCATCCTAGATTTGCATGAGTCTAATAACTCACTGCCCTAAGATAAATATTACTTTAAGAATAATAATAAGACACATGGCATCTAGTGCTCTTGAAGAAGTTGGCACATTGAACACCTTCTTTACAAAAGGAGAGACACAAATGTTACAAGATATTACACCTATCACAAGTACAATGGAAGAGCAAACTTTTCATGACATTGATGATACTATTGAGATGACGGGATATATATCTGAGGAGAAAATAGATCTTGACAAAGACCTAGCTGAATTTTAAGACTATGTGCAAACTGAAAGGATAGCTGAAGAAGCTGTACCTGTGATTCACCATGTAAGAGAATTGATAAAAGAGGGACAAGATGGTGTTAATGCAATCCGTGGTTTAGAACATATTGTACAAACCAATATCATGCCAGTCACTCAATGTGTAAAACTGATAAATAACAATTTTTTACTGTCTCATACACAAGTATCAACACCTATACTGACTACAGGAATATCTACCTTTACATCAACAATCTTAACAACTAATGTGAATGCTTGCAGTAATGCTGCCACTAGAATTAGAGTATCTAATGGCACTAATTACAAGGATGTGGGATTTAATTATCAAAATTTGGTTTCTAAGGGGACCTCTTCTATGAATAATTTCTCTCAAGCACCTCTTCATCCCACTTATTCTCAACCTCCCATTACATATAATTATTCTCAACCACCTACCACCTACCATTATGTCCAACCACCGTTGACCTATTCTCAGGCTCCACCTATCATATCTCAAGCTCAATCAGCTCCTCACTTTGGCTCCTATTCATCATAGCAAACTGCATCTCCCATTGATGCTATCCTAAACCAACTTTTGCAGGGCATGACTGCTTTACAACAAAAGGTAACAAATTTGACAAATTCTTCGCAACCTAATATACCAACATATCATGTCTATAATCCCCTTTCCTATGCAATTTTGAGAACTCCTATGCCTGAGAGGTTTAAGACTCCTCACTTTGAAAAATATGGTGTAAAAGGTGATCCTAATACTCATGTGGCAGCATTCACAGCTATGTGTAGTGATTTTTATTTTGAAGAGGATTTGTTGGAAAAACTTTTCTTGCGATCTCTCAAAGATACTACTTTAGAATGGTTTTGCTCCACTCCTTTTTGCAGTTGATTGATCAATTTTTATAACATCTTCAAGCAAACATTAGACGTCAAGTCTCTTTGATTGACTTAGTTCATTGCAAGCAAGGTCTGAAAGAGAAGCTAACCGAATTCATTAGTCGATATCAAGCTTTATATATGCAAATTTAGTATCTGATGAAAGATGAGGATGTTCAGAAGGTGTTTATTACAAATCTACAACCTAACATTCGTGATAAGATCCTCTTGATGAAGTATAACTCTTTTCAACATTTATGCACCGCCCTTCGTGATTACCAAATTTCGTCTAGTCAGTATGAAAACCAAAACTCATCGGCTCAAGTTAGTCAATCCATGGGTGGATCATCACAAAACAACTTTAAGAGGAATAATAATAATAGGAGTTTCATCAAGATTAATGGAACGAATACATACAACTTTTCTAATGTGTCTGCTATCACAAATCTGAAGAAGACATCATATCAACCAAGAAAGTTTACTCTAATATCTAAATCTTATCATTCTATCATGAATCAAGCTGTGAGTAATAACATTCTGAAGCTTCCCCCAATTAAGCCTGTCAATCCTAGTAGAGCACAAGGAGCTTACTTTGATGCTAATGCCTTTTGTCATTTTAATTGAACACAAGGACATGACACTGAATGATGTATGCATCTTAAACATGAAATACAAGACCTCATTGATTTGAATATCATACAGGTATCGGGTGTGAATGATAATAGAAATAAGTTAGTTGCTCTGCTAAATCAAAATTTACAAATCTTCACTAATCCTTTCCCTAAACATACTAATAACAATATGTTGGAACAAGGTTTAGTAGAACTAGAGGATGATGATTATTTAGACTATGATAATATCGTGGGAATGACTGAGGTGGATAAGGAAAAGTTGGATAACCCACCTTGTCCATGAAGAAATGGAATTTATGCTAAGGTTCCTCCTCCATTATCCTTATATGGATTGGGAGGTAATCAAAACATATCAGAATAACAAATAAACAATAGATACAGATGAGTAAGATGGTATAGGATGATTCCTACTACTGTGTTAGATGGCATCAACAATGAAAACTCACTAAAAATTGGAAGAGAGTAAGATGACTGTCAGTAGTTGGAAATAATAGTGGTTCTCCCCCTCATAAGAAACAAAAAGTCTCATCTACAAAAGGATTTGAGAAACAAATATCATATGATAACAAACAATACTTTCATAAGAACCACTCAAACTTTACACTCAACATGATTAAATACCTCTCCAAGAGGTTTGCAAATTCAAAAATATGATACAACGATCATACAGGTAAGTATCCTTAACCCTTTATCTCTCTCATGATGTGCTTCTCCTATAATGTGTTATGTGTTGTTTAGGCCTCTTGGGATGACCCTTGATTCTCTTGTAAGGTCCAGGATACCAGGAGACCACCTCTATTGTGACCTATTTGTATAATCATTCTTCTATATTGCCTCTCTCTAATTTCATCATTGTGTATTGTGTCTTATGGACATAGCGTTGCAGTTGGTGACTTGGGGGCACCCTCCTATGTGATTGTCCCTAAGACACTTATTTCTCCTCCCTTATTTATTGTTTCCCTTCCTCTAGTGTTTCTATCTAGCAGGCGGATGACAAAAAACATTTATACTAATGCGGACCTAGCGTCCCTTTAGCAAGAAATCAAAAATTGGACTTAGTTCCTAATATAACGATGGGGTTGTATATCTTATCCAATGCTTGGCTATTAGAAGCACTCGTGCTCTCCACGTAGTGATTTTGATGGTGTTCTATCTCATTTACAAATCATAACAATACTCTTGCTCCATGCACTTTGTCTATCTTGAATCTTGCATGCCTCAGATTTCATATGCATTATCATGATTATGTAGACACTAACATGTTTCTTGTAGAGATGTGTTTGTGGGAACATTTGGCGATCGTAAAGTATGTCACCTTTGAGGGGCATGGGCTTTGCAAAAGTCTGTGTTCCCTTGTGTTTTTTCTTCCTACCTTAACGTGCTTGATATTGATGTGTGATATCAACCACCTTAAGGTGGGGGCATATATAACCTGTAAGCTGTTTGTTGTAGATGTTAGCAATGTGCTTGTCCTCAGGTGCATTTTAAAGACTGGTGGTGATGAGTCCCTCTTGTACTCTAAGTTTGTTTGCAATCAATCATCTTAATCCCTCTGCGGAGGTGGAGATGGTGTATTTCTCGAAGTAGATTACATCCTCCTATCATTTTCAAAAAGTCCTCATCGGGAGGCAGGGAGCTGTTTTGTGACTAACTCAACCCTTAAACATGTCTGATGATTGTTGTTGCGAAGTCCATTCATCGGTGTGTGCCTGTAATGTGCCTAAGATGGTGATGAGCCTATAAATAGGAACACTCCATCGCTTGTCTACCATGTTTTCTCTGTGTCTTCAAAGTGTGTGTGTTTGGCATGCTTGCTTTGTTTGGTGTGTCTATTGCCCTATATGTAGTATAAAGACTTGCGCGATGAGTGCATCCTGCATTATGGGAGGTTTGGTGTGTCTTGAGTGTGTGTTGCCCCATATATGTAGTTTAAAGACCTACACGATGAGTGCATCCTGCATTATGGGAGGTGCACTTACTTTCCTGTACTTACATCTGCATTTCATATATATGAGAAAAAGAAAATAAAAGAAATCATTTTTGTCTTCCATGCATTAACTGTCTTCTATGCATCTGTTGTTTTCTCTGTGTCCTACATGGCTATAATTGTCTTCTCCGTGTTTTGCATGCCTGTTATTGTCTTCAATGTATTTGATGTGTCTTCTCCATGCTTGGCATGTTTGTTGTGTTTGTTAACCATACTTTAATGCATGTATTGGCCTCGCGTTTATACATACATTAAAATGTGCCCTTGGGGGCTTTTCCCTCATGAGGTTTAGCTCTTGGGTCTTTTAGCTGCATTTAGGACATCTTGCATCATATTTTGACATCCCGATGAAATGACCCCTAGGTCTCATGACAAATGGGGCCTATGGGAATCCCTTGAATCTAACCCTGACCAAAATAGTGGGAGAGGACTTGGGGGCCCGCGCCCTAGTCCTGCCCTATTTTGGGCTAGTCCTGAATTTTTAGTGTCGACTTGTGACTATTATTTGGGTCCTATGCCGACATTGTAAGTTTGAATTATGAAATTATTGGCGGGAGTATTTGTAGTAACATATAAAAGCATGTTTAGGCATTCATTTGTAAACTAGAGGATTACTAGCTAGAAATTTGGATTCTCAAGTTTGTGTGAAGGTGATTCAAGGCATTCATTGTGTAGCAAGAGCAAATTTGTGTTGTCTATGTGTTTGTATTTGCATATTTGAGCAATCATCTCCTCATGGCATGAAGAGATTCTTCTTCCCATGAGATCTTCACTACAAGGTGACATCATTGGTGTTTTTGAGCATTTATCATTTGGTTTTTGCCTCTGCCTCACAAGGGCATGCACTCTCTATCTGACAACGATGTTTGAAAGACTTGAATGTCTCTCTAGGGCTTGACTAATCTAAGCCTCTAAACACCACAACCCCTCCAATGTTTTCATGATTGCAGGTTATAGGTTGAAGATACAGGAAAAGTGAAGTTGCAGGAGGGTATCTCAGAGTGTCAGAATTGAAGATCAAATAAGAAATAGCTCCCTAGACTAGGGTGCCCGGTCATTAGTCCTTGAAGTCCCATGATGGGAAAACATTTGGTACAACAAGAATAGGTTGTAGATCTTGTTTGTAGATCCTGACAAAAGCAGGGCCTTGGACTTGGGTGCTCGTTCTTTAGTCCCTGGATGTTCTCCTTCCAAACCCCAAAAATAGTGCACAATTATTTGTCATTTTACATCTTTTTGTAGCAACATTTTCTGATATTCATCTGTTTGCTGTTGTATTTACATAATTAGGGTTTTGATGTACAATTGAGCATAAGATAAGATAATTGGCAATCAAATCATAAAAATCCAAGCTTCCCTGCATATCATAGTGACCTAGGGTATGATAGTACATCGTAACTTGACCCTAGGTCCTTGAATGAAAGGGTGAAAGGAGGATACATACACAAAACTAATCAAACATCAACTATCCAAATTTTACTCTTTACAGCTGTATACAAGAATAGGCCGAACAACTAAATACATAGGTCTATAAGAATGCAGATCAATCTAGTTAAGAAGATAAACTGTCGCTTAAGAGATAATGCAGTGCACTAGCCAAGGATAAAGCATGTGGACCTTGGAGAAATATAGGTGAAATGAAACAAGCTGACTGAGAATGAAAAACGTATGGCTTAGTTTCAAAACATAGGCAATATTTTTAATAGAAACTGACAAATATCAAGAAAAAGAGTTGTCATTCTTAAGAATATGGCTGACATATCCTCAAAAGGTCATTCCAAGAAAAAGAAATACCAAATAAAGCAAAAAGGGTCATTTGAATATAGACATATACCCAGAAAATGAGACTGACAGAATCAAAAGAAGGTTGAATAAATATAAATTCCATTTTCTCAATCTTCTAAATGGTTGTTGCAAATACATGATCACTGGTGGAAAAAATAACAAGATTTGGCCACTGAAAAGCAATAGGGACCTAACAAAATTAAAAAAAGGTAGCTTGAATATAGGACTGGCCATTGAAATAATAACATAAGATTGGATTATAAAGGAAAGAAACCAACATTAATAGATTGAAACAATTTGAAGAACAGGCCCATTGAACAAACTATCAGGCCAAGCTATTAAAATACAAAAAATGTGTTTAAATGGCCAAAAAAAACATAAAGATAGGTCAAAGATATAAATAAAGCTAAAACAGTTAGAAAATAAGTCATTTCACAAAGGAATTTCAGGCCGAGTAAAAGAGAAACAAGCTGAAATAATAATAAAGTTCGGGGTAAAAGGATAATATAGGTAGATTGCAAGTTATACAACCATTCTAATACTTATGAAGAAGGCCAAAAGAACAATTTAAACAAAATGAATAAACATAAATGTGATGCGGTCTTAGTAAATGCCAAAGCATTTTATCTCTATGCATGCTATATGATTATTTTTATTATTTTTATATTTCTTATTATAATATATATTCTTAATTTTATATATTTCTCTTTAATAATACATAATTATTTAATCTAACAAAGATATTTATATATTTTCTAATCAAATTATTTATATAAAGAAAAACACTTTTATTAATTATAGTTAAATAAAATAATATTATATACAAGTCTATTAATATAAATCGCAACAATGTAAAATACCTAGCTAACAATGTAATTCACTGAACATTCTATAGCAACAAAGACACATATTTATCTAAGCGTAAAACACCAATCACATTCATTTACTACATGGAATGCTCAAACATGACTACGTAACCATATTATGATGCAGAATAAAACCAAATATTAATGCAATATGACATGAAGCTGAGTGTGTGCGTGCATCAAGTTTATCCATCATGCCAATTCTTGTCGGGCAACTAGAATATTTCTATGTTAACCATGTTCTCATCTTCAACATTCTTCTTGCACTTAATTGCACTTAGATTTCCATTAATCAGTTAATCCTTATAATAATAGCCGAAGCAGGACACGATATACATCCATAATCTTAATAACAATTGGTCATCAATCGACTTTCAAATTTTTATGCATTTTAAATATCAACTATTTTACCTTTCACACACGTGGAATCACTCAATAATAACATAATCATAGTAAAAATGTCCCATAATTTAAATTATAAATAAAGTCCAAAAATGAGATGTGACATCCTTCCCCACTAGGAAGAGACATCATCCTAATGTCTTATCATACTCTTTCTAAAATAATAAAAGTATTTCAGTATAACAATCAAGTATCAATAAGTATCATTAAATCGAACAAAGCATCTCTACTATGCAAAAATAAAATATTCTTTGCTAAATCCTCAATAAGAAAAAGATCTATCTATCTCTTTTGTATCTTCCCATGTGGCACTATCCATAGAATATTGGTCCTACTCGACCTTATACTGAGCAATATCTCTATTATGCACTTAACTTTGCATCTATCAAGAAAATTCAAGTATATAATCAATCAATCAATTCACATGGCACAACTGCTAATACAATGTATATAACCAACACATGGTACAACTACCACTCAATTGCATTCATTCTAGCATAAGGATAATAATCACATCTTGAATGCATGCCAAATGAGGCATAAATCATAGTTCATCATAGACATAGATGAATCAACATCACGATGCACATGTAATCTCATAGTAACACTATAATATCAAAATATCAATCCTCCAAATCAACACTAGGTCGAGGTCTCAAAATAATAAACAATATTCAAAGGTGCATTAACTAGGTCATAACCAACCATTGTGCATACAACTCCTCTAAGACTACGCCACTCCATCTTCCAACTACTACTGCAATGAAAAGATGTTCTAGCCAAAAGGCGCAACAGACTATAAGCAAGTCAAGTCCACAAAAAATTAGGACCACAACTATGCTAGGATAGCCTTTCAAGCTATCAACTAAGTCTAAGGAAACTCACAAGGCTACCATACCCATTATCAAGGAGAATTACAACAAAATATTACTCTCTCAACATTCGTTCCTTAGGCACTTCTCATAATAAAAGAACTCAAGGTTCATGATAAGTTAACTCAAAAAGGTTATATGAATCACTACCACACCTTTATCCTAATCAAAAGCATGCCTTAACTCTAGACATGGTTTCCCTACATGAGGTACTTCCTCATGTTTCACTCCTAAAAGAGAGGGTTTCTCTAGTACTCAAGCTCTATACTATTGAAACTAGGATCAACCAAATCGGTTCTTAGAGGGAAGAATCTAACCACACCTTCTAATAACTTAAGTACTTACATCACGCAAGGCTTAGCAACCTATCACTCATTAGGGCACATCTAAGGTGGCCACAACACACCAACAAGGTTCAAGACTACTCATAACACCACTTCAACTCTTAACTAATCTAGACCAAAAAGGTCAACAACACAACACGATCACGAGTTCATGATCGACTAGGCAACATAAGGCTTCCTTGTGGCCTAACACCCAGTATCCATAAAATGGAATACAAAAGACAACAACTTCATCACATAAGAATTTCATCCCTTCTAGCATCAAGCTAGGAAATCTCCAACAACTAAGGAGAAACTTTTGAAGCAACCAAATTCCCAAGGTTGGAAACTCAACAAAATAAGAAGACAATTATAATAGCATAAATATATATATTAGGTGCTCTTATACTACTAAGGATCCATCTCACTCTATGATCTGTCAAAACATGAGTATAGTTATTAAACTCTCCTACAAAGGACACAACAACACAACACTTCACTAATACAATTACTAAAAGCAAGATTCAATCCACACGAGTTCTCTACATATCTCATTCACATAGACATCATTTAATCTTCATACATAAATTCAACTCAGATCAAGTGATCCATAGCAACACAAAACCATTTCAAAACCTTCTCAACATTTCACTCAATATTCATTGCATTTAACAAAAATCAACAAATTCAATCTACTAAAGCTCTAGTAACAAGCACACCAAGAATTAGTATATTCTCCGCATTCTACTCCCTTATACAATCCATTAGAGGTCCATCATGGACATGATAGAGAACATAACATGATACATGACCAACAGTTTAAAACATTCAAGCATAGCCACCAATGATAAATAAATAAATTCCAAAGAGAAAGATAAGCCAATTCCAACAATAAGGCATAAAATGAGCTCAATTTCAATAGTAAATCAAACATGACCATCAAGGTCACAAGATAAGTAAATATCAAATTTTGATGGCTATACTTTTTCATAAATAAGAATAAAATTTCAATGTTGGTCCTTACAACGTTTAGAGAATCACCAAAGTCAAATAAATAAAGTATAAAAATTCAAAAATTCCACATTACATGAACTATGTGACTAATTGTAGTCACCAGAGAGGGAGTACAATACTACACATGTCTAGATCCCAAGCTGAGGCCAGTAACAGAATATACTCAATCACACCAACCAAACGAGTCTTCTAAGACTCTAAACACACCTATAACATAAGATCATTTCTACTTAACCACATGAACATCACTAAAGATGCCCAGCAACAAAGGTTGCATTCTGTTCAAAGGAATCACAATCACTATGCAATGACACATAAGGTCATACACTGGAAACATGCAGCAACCAAGATTAAGTTAGGACAAAATTAGGTTCACAAACCAAAATGTCTAATCACATCAGTCTCATTGACAAGCAATGGTTAACACTTCTCACCAGACAAGGATTCACCAATCATATGGATAATGCATTAATGCAACATTTGCATGAGGCCAATTTTCTTCACAACATGATGACAAGCATACTTATTGCATAATAAGCAATGGGGAAATCACAACTCAAAGTCACAAAATGATTCTAACACTCCAACATCACAAGGATTATGCAACTGCCCCTTTTTACAACCCCTTTTTTTCTTTAATTTTTTAAATAATGCATTATGTGTTTCAAGCAAGCATTACCAATCACCATGCAAAGGCAATTATTAAACAAATATGACAAGCATTTTAAGGATATGCTACTCTTTCAACAACCTACACATAATAGGATGCACAATGCAAGGTACATGTAAAATAGCATTACCACAACAATTTCTTCACATATCAAGCATATGATCAAACATCCTCTTTCACATACTAATGCATAACTCTTAAAAGAGTAAACCAAGTTCAATCATACTCAAGAACATGGTATTTTATTTCCCACAAAGGTTCTCATAGCTTCACTATCAAAAGTGGTCACACAAGCATAAACATGACCCTACAAAGGTCACTCGAGCACTTACACACACTGCAAGGGTTCATGCCAAGCATTCAATACATCAAGAAGGAAAAACACATAAGTAACTTCTTATCAACCACTAGGGTCTATCAAACCCTGAATCAACATATTCCTCACCACACACATGCAAGGAAGACATAACAAAAGAAGGCACATGCTACTCACTGTACACCAACACACAAGGACCCACACATGCTCAAATAAACTAAGCAACACACACCTCAGAGCTTCCAATGCTAGAACCGTGCTCTAATACCAAAAGTAAAGTACACATTCCATAATAAAAGTTATTGAAGTAAATAATCCACTTAATTACACCACATCAAGTAAAAAGGATAAATCTTATATATACATCATCCAATACAGTCATTACATCTTACAGATTCACCTACCATAACCAGGTGTTAGCACTATAAAAGAATAATCAACAAATATCTTAGGCTCTCATGCCATAAGTCATTATAAGTAATAAAAAGGTACAATAATCAAGTACAAGTAATGAATAATAAATTAAATCACTCTCTCTAGCCGCCACTAACCCACATGGTCATCTGCAAGCCGAGAGACGGGAACATGGCCCAAGCATTTTTCCACCTAACCATGAAGCAATTACACTTCCTTGGATTCCTTCATGACACAAAGGAAACCCAGCTCTGCACAAAACATCTAGCAACCTGGAAACAACTAGCAGGAGGGAACTCCCGATGCAACCTAATGTCTAAATGCAAATCTAAATGATGATGTGCAAATATCTCACAATAGGATGTGGCAGAAAAATATATATATATATATATAGTTTTGCTAGACAATCTTTCATCTATTTCAATGAATACATGTCTTGGCCCAAGCACTTAAAATAGTTACGACTAGATCCTGAAAAGAGGAAAGCCTTCTCTATTTACCCACATTCGACATCCTAGCCTGAGAAGTAACCCCAATCACACACAAAAGATAAACTACTTTCTTTCAGAACAAACTAATTCTTTTCTTTTGCACAATCAAAATGAATTCAATTTCAAGAAAATAATTCTAATGAAAAAGCTTAAGCATATGTTTATCAAGATACATAAATAAGACATAAACTGAAGATAACTTAACTCATTCCATTCTTAATTACCTCAAAAGAATCTTGTGTCTAGATCTTATAACACATGTTTTCCTAGATACAACTATACATTCTTTACTTTTGCTCACTCAACTAGATTGCATTTCAAGCAATATTTCTAATAAA
The DNA here is from genome assembly GCA_027924645.1 of Cunninghamia lanceolata. NCBI lineage: Eukaryota > Viridiplantae > Streptophyta > Pinopsida > Cupressales > Cupressaceae > Cunninghamia > Cunninghamia lanceolata. Next base: position 1,130,759 of record BSBN01000081.1, on the reverse strand, counting down.
GAGCTATATTTAATCATTCAAGAAATACATGGAAAGCAGTAAAGCTAGTTATAATCCCTTACTCATGTTTCACTCATAATTTCTTAGATAATGATAAATTTGGAATTGAATAACAACAAGCAGGTTAATGATTTCATACAATCAAATGATGACAGGAATTTATGTAGATATGTACATATATAGTTTAACAATGTCATAATTGCCAATTAAACATATTTAAGGGATAGCATAAGAAGAAAGATTGGATAAATATATCCTAACTCTGCTACAGGGATACAATCAAGTTGCCATAGGAAAAGTTAAATCTGCTACAAAGACATAGTTTAGTTCACTACAGAAACACTGCTTTAGTACGCTACATGAATACTAAGGCTACTGCGACAGAACAAAATAACTACAGTGACAAAATGAAATAAACAATAGTGACAGGGATATAAAGTAATCTGTAGCAACATGAAATAGGTAAAACTGTGTTAGGAAAAATGGTTCTACATGAGTTGACTCAAGTTGACAAGGATTGTCAAAATAGGCTGCCAATAACGAAGGTTCTTATATATCTAAATATTTAATGAAAAGGTTCCTCCCCACTGGATGGTCATGGCCCTCCAAGGATCTCAGGTTGGCATTGAATCAATTCATATGACAATGCTTTCCATAGCTTACTTGCCCTACATTGGAAGGGTAAAGGTTTCCTACATCTAGAGGAGGAAGAAAACACGCAAGTCGTATACAAGAATAGGTCAAACAACTAAATACTATTGAAATGCACAAGACAAATGAGAGAGGGGTGAATTAGTTGTAACCAAAACTTAACTTCTTATAAGTATCAACACATCAACCACTTAATCACTATTATGATGATTTAACCATGAAAGTAAGAAATCAGTGTTGTTAATCAAGTATGCACCATTGCCAGGTTCATAAAAACCTTAGCTACCTGTTGAAACATGGAATCGTTCTTGGATGTGGGTCTCCTTTTATGAGAATGAATCTCAAGAGTGAGCTAGTTCTCTTATGATTCCTAAACTAATAACTTGTTAGGAAAAGGGATAGAAGGGTAATTGAAATGTAAAACTGACTCTTGAATCTAAACTAGATGAATCTATTCACTCACAAAACAGATCCTCAAACTTGAATCTTCACAATTTCATTGATAGTTTATCCCTTAAGTGATTTGCAACAAGGTTTGGATCAAACACAAACTGCAACCAGGAAAAAACTAATTTTTAACAGCATTGAGACATAATAAAGGACACAAAAGTCACAATACAACATCAAATCAAGACTGTAAAATATGTGAAAAAGGATGATTTACTATTAGAACTGGAAGGCGTACAATGCATCAAAATGAAGTATGAGCCACCTGCCTATATACAACTCTACCTATGGACCAAAGAGAAGAAACTAATGCTAATTGACTGAGAAAAACTAAGATTTTTCTCCTATAAATACCTCCAAAAGATCCCCTCAGAAGAAAGATGAAAAAACACCTAAAAATAGACCCTAAGTCCATTTTTGACCTACTCATGAAAGGTAAAAATAAAACTCTGGATCTAGCACCAATCTGGAAAATAAAGCTGCAAAATTGCCCTCTCATATGGTCCCACCATAAAACTATTTTTCTCTACTCATGAAAGCTCCAAAATTTGTCCTATATGACTATAAATAAAACAAATTGAAATGGGATATTTGATTTGTTTTATTAGTCTATAAATTGCCTAAAAATAGTTAAGTTTTAAAAGCAATTTGTCAATGATTGCTTTAAAACTAAATTTACAATGCTATGGCAATTTTATTCTATATCTCCATTTGATATGATTTTTGTGAAAAATAAATAATATTTGACTCATAATTTTACCAAGATATTTTACAAGATATTTCAAATGATTTTCTATAAAAATCATAAAAATGGTGAACATTACTATGTATTTTTTGAAAAAATATAAAAACCTCAAAGGCCACAAATGCATGTCCATGTGTCAATTATGCCACCTCACTGCCCATACAATGCCACAATGTCAAATTTGACCCTCTCCACAATGTCATCACTTTGCATACTTTTCACATCTCCATTTCTTCTCTGCTTTGACCTTGTGCATTTGAAATATATGAAAGGAATAAAATAATGATTAAATGCATCAAGTGGGAGGTCAAAGACTCTCAACCACATGCATAATCACAAGGCATCTCAACCATGCCATGGTTGACCACTTAGGAGGTGAAGGTATTTGAAAAGTTTCTAAGGCATAAGCCTTATCTGTATATTATACTACCCACCATTGACTTATAAACAAACAACATATATCATGTTGTTGGCCACTCCACACCATGATTGCTAGGCATTATCAAATGCAAGGTTTTGACCACGATCCCTATTTGGATAAAGTAATTACGTTTATTTGCAAAGTCAAAAACATGAGAAGTAGGAACACTGTCGAACAAAAAGAAGACTCAAACCCTAAAAGTTTGGTCATTTCATTTTACACTCCTTCTGTCATTGCTCTGCAACTTTGTGGCTGCTGACTTGGGGTTTGAAGACACTCTAGTTTCCCTTACATTCAATGGCTTTGTTGGTCAAAAATTTCACCATTCTCTAGTAAAACGACAGGCAAAAATGCTTCAGGTAACATATATGCAACTTTTGACTATCAGTTTTGTTAAAACTTGAAACTTTCAATAGCTGGCTGCTTTAAATAGTCATGGCTCTTTCCATACACTGCAATCTTTGACATTTTCACTTCTTTCTTTGTGTTTGAACTCTGTGACTATGGAAAAAATGAGAAAACCTTCAACTTGGGCCACGGTCATACTAGCTCTTCACTCCTCGATGGCAACTGAAAGGTGAGTAAGCTCTCATTTCATTACTCTCATTGTATGTTCTTTTGCTTCACTGTATGTGTAAAAAATAATGAGGGTTTCATTATTCATCAGCTGGGTATCTCAAAATACCTTCATATATAACACGGTCATGGCATAGAATGCATTCTGTGGCTTGTTCTTTGTCATTTGATATGAAAATTTGAAGTTTCCTTGCCTACAAAATGAGGGTTTCATTTTCTTTACATATAAATGATTATCTGGCACAGCCACTTTGTAGACACTCCATACTATTTTGTTTGACTGTATTTGCAAAAGAAAAAAGGGGTCGAAAGTTTTGACAAGGGTTTCTTTTTTTGTATGCAAATATTATCTTTCTATGGCACGGCCTTGGCATGCACACCTTAGTTTATCATTCTTGTTTCTTTTTTCTACAAAACATGTTAGGGTTTCGAAAACTTGACATGGGTATCTTGAAAAATGAACATGAATGACATTTCCATTATGGCCTTAGCTCAGATATATCTCTGCACTTTTTCTTTTCATTGTATGAACCAAGATTTGGGAACTGAAACAAAGGTTTATCTTTTGAGCACAAAAACTCCTGTAGCATACACTACACATGATATTCTTCTCTCCTTCCTTATGATGTCACAACTTGGTCACATTCATTATCATTGCTTAAAAAGGTAAGGATTTCATATGTTGTTCTTTTATGTATCTCTTTTTTGCCCTTTCATGGTCTTTGCATATAAAGTATACTGTCGGTTTTGAATTCAAAAGCCCTCTCTTCTCTGTAGCAGCATATGTGTCTTTTATTTTTGTAGCTCCACTTTCCAATCTAGTGGACTGTAGCAAATGCATACCTCAAACATGACTGATGACTTCACTATGTCATGACATTCTGGCACTGTATCTGATGAAGAAGTCACTTTATTCACCTATTCTATATACATTGTGGCAACATGATGACTTTCTGTTGTTCTTCTCTGTACTTTATCATATCAAATGCATTATATATGATCTTCTGTAGGACATCAATCAGGTCCACTATATCCTATGTCACCAGTTTGACAGATCATTTATTATGATGAAGATGTTGTTTGAATTCATTCATGTACCAGATACAACTATGCACTTATACACTTCACTTGAGATATAATGACATTCTGTAGCATGAAAGACGATGACCACACCAGTTTAACTATTCCTCTACCACATGATAATGATGTGCTTTTGCAACACATGTAATGAAGTGTCCTTTTGATCCTTTTGAAATTTGTCAAAGACAAAAAGGGCATCTGATCTGGCTGTCTTGTACTCCTTGACTACAGATCTACAATACTAGCATGTTTCTTTCATAGATATACATTGAATGTAACATGTGATACACATTGTTCTGATGCTCAACTTGTTAGTAGCAAAATGTGAAGCATAATTGTTTATATTTTCATCATCTAAATGGTAGCTTATGTAACTCAATTCTGAATTTGATTTTGCCACTCCATAAAAATGAGAAGGTATAATGCTTTGGTACTCACCTGTTCTTGCAAACTTGCTTACTGGATTATAATGGATACTCCTATTGGATTATTGATCATGGATGAGTAAGCAATCCTCAAATAGGCATGCCTTATGAACACTTATTCTTTTATTAGTCTGATGATCATACATGCATCATGTACTCCTGATCATTATCATGCTTGAGAATGTCATTTTCATGATAGTTGGAGCAATGACATCAGCTGTTAAATGCATTTGGTGTTGTCCTTCATTAGTTCAGCTCATGTTCTTGGTTGCATTTCATCCCTTGAAGTGAAATCATGGTCATGTCTTGAAATGGGACTGATGCATATGATTGTCTTTGTTATTCCTTCAGCTTGTCATGTGAATGTGATCAATAATTTTTCTTTTTTTCTTTTCTATTCATCCCTTTTGAGATCAAGGGGAAGCAGCATGCTGGACTCAACCCTTGTGGGAGCCCATTTGATACCACATACTGAATGTCTTCAATCAGCTTCATGATTTGTCCTACACCTGCACATGAAACAAACAGATTAGAATAAAACAATGATGCTCTATGTTTGCTTCTCTTTAGTTCCTTCTGCATATGGATGTTGCTCATTTGATCAATGCGTTATAACTAAAGTATTATGCCTCTTCTGATAGATGAAGGATTTCATAACCAAAGCTTCTACCTGACCCTTCCCATAATTTTTTTAGGTACATCCCGAGGTCGGGAGTAGGACTGGAGGCTACTATGAAGATCAACAAAACAAGGCAATGATGGCGATGTCTTTCCCTCCTCCTTCATTAGATGCATAGTGTTTTGTTTATATTTGCATGAGTTTACCTATAACCCACAGCTTGTGTGGGACATTTGTTATGTCACAGTTTCCTTCAATGTAATGTTTATTCCTTTATGTATTCAAACTTGTAAATGAATAACCATTGTGATGAATGAATACTTATCTCATTTTACTGCTCTGCAATGCAATGAATGATTTGAAACTTTTCTTTCTTTCTTGAACAACTGAACTGCATTTTTCATAATAACTATGTAACTATCTCATAACATAAAACAAACCTCACTCAAAAATGATAAATGTTATATCTGCTCAGGCAATTTTTGAGTTGTGGTCAAAAATTGGTAACAATTAGAAAATTAAGTACATTCACACATGAGACACATGAGACACTAGATTTTTACATGGAAAACCCAATGAGTGAAAAACCACGGTTAGGATTAACTCATAATATAAATGATATATCAAAAATTTACAACAAGGCTCACTGCCTTAGGGCTCACTACACAAAATGCTCACTACAAAAAGAAGGGGCTCACTGTTAAAAGGGGCTCACTATCAGAAGTAGAAGAAGATAGTTACAATAAGAACAGATCTCATAGCAACCAGGGATCCACCACAAACTCAACTGAATCTTCCGTAACCTCTTTACATCAAAAAGATATTCTTTACTGCTCACTATCATATTATTCGGATCACACCTACAATAGATAATCCTTCTCATGCAGCCATTTCATCTATCTCAACAACTTCACACAATTTATTGATTATCTAACTCATATTTATACATTCACAATCTTGAAAACAATCTTCAAGTTCGGCACAAACAACAAACTTAACCAATATTCAAATTAGGTCTGGACCTAAACATTCCCATGGTAGAAAGGAATGAATGTGGACCACACCACACCTTAGCAGAGACTCAAATGCAATCTTTCATGCAACAACATGCTTTCACAAACTCCAAAGGATAATCACAAGAAGGCAAAACAAACAGGTCGGCCAAAACTAGTGTTAACACTAAGACCTTTAGGAACACGCTTCAACCATGATCCAAATTACACTTTACGGACCAATCAAAAAGTAGGAACATGATCTACAGACATCCACAAGCATGTTACAATCACCAAGAACTTCCATACAACTTCCAAACACTCTATCCAAAAGATTCTTCAAACTAAACTACTTAAACATTACTATCATCTGTAGTCATAAAGAAAAGATTGCTTGCAGAGCACCAAATCATGAACCATTTCAACTAAAGGCACATAACATCATCCTAAACTTAATCCTAGAACTACAAAATATAAAACTTAAATGCAAAGAGATGCAGAGCATAATACATTCTCCCTGTCACCATTAAATACCTAGAAAAAATAGTTTTTATTCTGGTGAATAGAACTCACTCAAATCTTCACATTGGAGGCTCAAACTTGAGACATAGCAACTATAGACACCCCTTAACATAAATTTCAAACCACGGATAAAGATATTCAACCTACAATATATGCAAAGCAAAACACTGCACTGTTCTAGGAGATGGAACGATTCTGTAATTGCACTAACTTCTCAAACACTTTCTCAAACTTATCCAAATAACTTCCTTAGATGTTGACCTTAGGTGTTGAGATCAATGACAACACTTGCTACTCATACTTGTAACAATCTCCCCCTTTGTCTTTGATGGCAACACACAATGTGAAAAACCATCAAGACAAACAGACTTGCTTTGCTTCTTTGCTCCCGTTTACTTTATGCTTTCTCTGGCTGCAACTTTCTCCCTATTTTGACATCAATCAAAATCTCTCTCTCCTTAAGTTTTTCACATGAACTTCTCTCCCCCTTTGACATCAATGGAAAAGTGTGGCGAACCTTCTCACACTCTTTAGTTGTCAAGGCTCAACTCAGATCTTACTAACATTGCACTACTCCCCCTGTTAGCAACACTGCAATACTTACTACTCTTTATTAGAAACTCATATCAGCAACATCCACCTACTCCCCCTGAGAGGTATCCTTTCAAACATCAATCTAGATAAAAAAAACTAAGACTTTAGGCACCACTAGACTGATGCACTTCCTATCAATCTTAGTTTAGAGCAAGGGATAATAACCCATAACTTCTCCCTGAGATACTCAAAAGTATCCTTAGGCAGAGGCTTTGTGAAAATATCTACAATCTGATCCTTTGCAGACACATATTCCATCTTTACTTCATTCTCTATTACCTATTCTCTCATAAAGTGATACCTTATTGATATATGCTTTGTTCTTGAGTGCATCACTAGATTCTTTGAAATGTTTATAGCATTTGTATTATCACAAAAGATTGAAATTGGGTCTCCATACACAACTCTTATATCGTTCAATTTTTGCTTCATCCATAGCACCTGAGTACAACAACATGCTGCAGCAATATATTCTACTTCTGCACTAGACAAAGAAATTGAATCTTGCTTCTTGCTCAATCATGAAACCAATCTGTTACCCAAGAAGAAAGCACCTCCACTTGTACTTTTTTTGTCATCAATATCTCCAGCCCAATTTGCATCTGTATAAGCACTAAGGGTGAAGTCAGTATCTTTAGGATACCACAATCCATAGTCTGAAGTGCCTTTTAAATATCTCATTATCCTCTTAACTGCCAACACATGTGACTCTCTAGGATCTTCTTGAAATCTTGCCACACGACAAACTGCATGCATTACATCTGGTCTGGTATAGGTTAGATAAAGTAGTCCTCCAATCATAGACCTATACTTTTTCTAGTCTGTCTTAGTTGATATATCATTCTTGTTCAGCTTGCAACTAGTTACCATAGGGGTACATACTGGATTAGAATCCTCCATTCCAAACTTCTTCAACAACTCTTTCACATACTTGGATTGAGAAATGAAAATTCCTTTTTCTGATTAAGTAATCTGCAATCCTAGAAAGAAATTTATTTCACTAAACATAGACATCTAAAACTCCTTTTGCATTTCCTCTACAAATTTCTTACACATACCTTCATTGCCTCTAAAGATAATATCATCAACAAAGACTACAACAATCAAAATTTTATCATCATTGATTTTGAAATAAAGATTATTGTCTGCAGTAACTTTACTAAACCCTAGTTGCAACAAATACTTATCCAACCTTGCATACTAGGCTCTAAGCTTGCTTTAGTCCATACAATGATTTCTTCAATCTGCACATCATGTCACCTTGGTCTAATAACTAAAATCCTTTAGGTTGTTCAATGTAAACCTCTTCTTCCAACTCTCCATTCAAGAATACAGACTTCACATCCATCTGGTACACTTTGAAATCTTTGTGTACTGCAAATGCCAGAAACATTCGTATTGCTTTAATCCTTGCCACATGAGCATAATTCTACTCAAAATCTATACCTTTAACCTAAGAATATCCTTTGCATACCAGTCTTGATTTATTTCTTACTACTCCATTTTGATTCATTTTGTTTTTGAAAACCCATTTAGTTCCAATCACATTTTTATCAGTAGGTCTAGGAACCAATTCCCAAGTTTGATTCTTCTCTATTTGCATCAGTTCTTCTTCCATAGCCTTTACCCAATTTTCATCTTTGTAGGATTCACTTACTTTTTTAGGTTCAATCTTTGAAAGTAAATAGTAGTTCACTTGTTCTTCTACAGCTCTTTTCCTTGTCAATACCCCTTTGCTTTTATCACCAATAATCTGATCTTCAGAATGATTACTCCTTACATACCTGGTAGTCTTAACAACACTTTTTGGAGCCTTTTCTTCTTCAATTTGACTCTCTTGTTGTTCAACTTTTTCTTCGTTTACTATAACAACAGGTTCATCTAATTCATAGCCCCTTAGATTTGATATTCTTTTCCTGTCTTCATCAACCTTCACATTAGCACTCTCAATGATCTTTCTCAATCTCTTATTGTAGCACCGGTAGGCCTTACTCTTGGTAGAGTATCCAAGGAAAATTTCTTCATCACACCTAGCATCAAACTTGCTTAACTCTTCTTCTCTTCTGATATTACATTACTTCCAAAAACTTTGAAATATTTCACTATAGGAACTCTTCCATATCACAATTCATAAGGAGTTTTAGTACCATTAACTTTGACTTGAACTCTATTTTGAATGTAGATAGCAGTACGTATGGCTTCTCTCTAATACACTTCAGATAGGTTAGCTTCCTTCATCATTGACCTAGCAACCTCTTCAACTGTCTTGTTCTTTCTTTAAACAACTCCATTCTGCTGAGGAGTCATAGGAGTAGACAACTGTCTCTTTATCCCATGTTCTTCATAGAAAATATTAAATTCATTTGATGTAAACTCACCTCCTCTATCAAACCTTAAGCATTTGTTCCTCAATTCTAACTCATTCTCAACCATCACCTTGAAAGCTTTGAACTTGTCTAGGGATTTTGATTTATCTTTTAAAAAAGTGACCCAAGTCATTCTAGAATAATCATCAATAAATAACATAAAGTACCTATCTCCTTGCAAACTTCTTGTTCTTGTCGGACCACACAAATATGTATGCACCAGCTTAAGCAATCCAGTAGAAAATTGTTCTTTACTCTTGAAACGTGTCCTTGTTTGTTTCCCTAATTGACATTCCTTGCAAATAGTATTAGAAGGCTTCACAAGCTTAGGTAAATCTCTCACAGCTTGTACTGAGCTTATTTTTACCAAGTTGTCAAAATTGATATGACACATCCTTCTATGCCACAACCAACTCTCATCTATCTAAGCCAACAAACAACAATCATTAGTTCCTCTCAAGTGATAAACATTACCTTTAGTCTTTTTACCAGTAGCAATCACTATTCTAGAGCTTTCCATGATTTGCATCCATTATCCTTGAATCTTAGATCATACCCTTTGTCACACATTTGACCAACACTTAAAGATTATGCTTTAAACCCTTCACATATAGAACATCATCTGTATTGTGCTTTCCATCAAAATAAATAGATCGTCTTCCACAAATCTTACCAGCTGCATCATTTCCAAACCTAACCAGTCCTCCATCATACTTTTCCAAACTTATAAACTTACTTTTATCACTGGTCATGTGATGTGAACATCCACTGTCAATAATCCATTCATCCTTATCTTTCTCATCCTGGAAGACAGACAAAGCACTCTCTTCCATTAGTTTTTCTTCCTTCACACAGCTAGTAAGATTAGTAGATGCAGGTTCTTCCTTGATAGCAATAAACAAGCATTCATTTGCAATAGTATCATCAGACTCATCATCTGATACACCATCATCATCATCATCTCTAACATAATAGCATTTATTTATGATCCTAGGCCTACTTTCAAATTTCATCTTGGCTTTCTCAATTCTCTCCGAACACCTAGAGTCATAGTGACCAATCTTACCACAAGTAAAGCATTTGAATGGTAATTTACCTTTGAACTTAGCAATACCTCTTTGCATTCTATCCAAAAAGTTGGCTTCAATCTCATCAAGGTCATCATCTAGTTCCACAACATAGTTCTCAGATCTTGAAGTCTTCTCTAAAGTGTTGGCTTTGAAAGTAGTCTTAGTCTTTGGTAGAGCATCTCCAAACTCTCATCTCAAAAGCAGCAAACTTTCCAAGCAACTAATCCTTTGTAATCTTCTTCACACTCATAAGTTCTTCAATTGTAGACACCCTGTGACTATAGGATTTAGGCAATAACCTAAGAATCTTCAGCCTAACCTCATTCTCATCAATAGTTCCTCCAAGACATTTGATTCCATTGACAATTTCATCAACTTTTTGCATGTAGATTGTTATGTTATCATCATCACTCATCTTCAAAGCTTCATACCTCATCTTCAGGTTCTATAATTTGGCATTCTTTATAGATTCATCTCCTTCATTTAAATTTTTCAACTTATCCCAGATCTCATGAGTAGTTTCTAGATCTAAAAATTTCACTAACTCAGTGTTAGATAAAGCGTTTAACAGAGTTTCTCTAGATTTTCCATTTAACTCACACTGTTTGACTTCATCTTTAGATGATGGACCATTTGGAGGAATAGTGTACTTTGTATCTATCATCTTCCAAACACTATAACCAAGAGAAATGAGATAACTTTTCATTTGTACCTTCCAGAGATCATAGTCTGTTCCATCAAAATGTGGAGACTCCTTGTGCAGCATCCCAGGTCTACCTCAAGTTGTTAGGCTTTCTTTCAAGGAACCCTCACTCTAATACGAATTGTTGAAATGTGCAAGACAACTGAGAGGGGGGTGAATCAGTTGTAACCAAAACTTAACGTCTTATAAGCATCAACACATCAACCACTTAATCACTATTATTATGATTTAACCATGAAAGCATGAAATTAGAAACTTAAACAAATGAGACACCAGATTTTTATGTGGAAAACCTAATGAGGGAAAAACCACGGTGAGAATTAACTCAATATAAATGATATATCAAAAATTCACAACAAGGATCACTGTCGGAGGCTCACTGCCCAAAATGCTCACTACAAAAAGAAGGGGCTCACTACCAAAAGGGGCTTACTGCTAGAAGTAGAAGAAGATAGAAGAAGATTGTTACAATGAGAATGAATCTCACAGCAGCCAGGGATCCACCACAAACTCAATTAAATCTTTTGCAACCTCTCTACATCAAAAAGATATTCTTTACTGCTCACTATCATACCCTTCAAATCACACCTGCAACAGATAATGCTTATCATGCAGCCATTTCATCTATCTCAAAAACTTCACACAATTTCCTGATCATCTAACCCATATTTATACATTCACAATCTTAGAAACAATCTTCAAGGTCAGTACAAACAACAAGCTTAACCAATATTCAAATTAGGTCTAGACCTAAACATTCCCATGGTGGAAAGTAATGAATGTGGACCACACCACACCATAGTAGGGACTCAAATGCAATCTTCCACACAACAACACACTTTCATAAACTCTAAAGCATAATTGTAAGAAGTCAAAACAACTAGGTTGTCCAAAACTGGTGTTAACACTAAGACCTTTAGGAACACGCTTCAACCATGATCTCAATTACACTTTGTGGACCAATTAAAAAGCAGGAACATGATCTAGAGACATCCACAAGCATGTTACAATCACCAAGAACTTCCACACAACCTCCAAACACTCTATCTAGAAGATTCTTCAAACTGAACCACTTAAACATTACTGTCATCTGCTGTCATAAAGAAAAGATCACTTGTGGAGCACCAAATCACAAACCATTTCAACTAAAGGCACATAACATCATCCTAAACTTAATCCTAGAACCGTAGACTGTAAAACTTAAATGTGGAGAGATGCGGAGAAGAATACATTCTCCCAGTTACCATTGAATACTCAAAAAAATAGTTTTTACTCTGGTGAATAGAACTCACTCAAATCTTCACATCAAAGGCTCAAACTTGAGACATAGCAACTATAGACACCCCTTAACATAAATTTAAAACCACAAATAAATATATTGAACCTACAAGATATACGGAGCAAAACACTACACTATTCTAGGAGATAGAACAATTGTACAATTGCACTAACTTCTCAAACACTTGCTCAAACTCATCCAAACAACTTCCTTAGATGCTGACCTTAGGTGTTGACATCAATGACAACACTTACTGCTCATACTGGCAACAAATACATAGGTCGATAATAATGCAGATCAGTCTAGTTAAGAAGATAAAATATCACTTAAGAGCTAATGTAGTGCACTGGCCAAGGATAAAGCACGTGGACCTAGGAGAAATACAAGCAAAATGAAACAAGCTGACTGAGAATGAAAAATAGATCGCTTAGTTTCAAAACACAGGTAGTATTTTTAATGGAAACTAGCTGATATAAAGCAAAAGGGCCATCATTCATAAGAATATTTCTGACATATCCTCAGAAGGTCATTCCAGGAAAAATAAATGCCAAAGAAAGTAAAAAGGGTCATTTGAATACAGGCATATACCCAGAAAATGAGACCAACAGAATCAAAAGAAGGTTGAATACATATAAATTTTGTTTTCTCAATCTTCTAAATAGCCATTGCAAATACATGATCACCAGTGGACAAAATAACAAGATTTGGCCACTGTAAAGCAATAGGGATCGAACAAAAAAAAGGTAGCTTTTATACAGGATTGGTCATTGAAATAATAACATAAGAGACAATTATAAATGAGAGAAACCAACATTAAAAGATCAAAACAATTTGAATAATAGGCCCATTGAACAAACTATCAGGCTGAGCTATTAAAACACAAAGAAGACATTTGAACGACTTAAAAGAAAATAAATAAATAAATAAAGTTGACATAGTTAGAAAATAAGTTATTTCACAAAGGAATTTCAGGCTGAGTATAAAGAGAACTAGACCAAAATAATAATAAAGTTTAGGCCGAAAAGATAATATAGGTAGATTGCAAGTTATACGGGTGTTCTAATACTTATGAATAAGGCTGAAAGAATAGTTTAAAACAAAATGAATAAACATAAATTTGATGCAGTCTTAGTTAATGCCAAAGCATTTTGTCGCTATGCAGGCTAGTATACAGTCTTTAACAACATCCACAACATAAAAGAAACTATAAATATGAACTAGAAAGTAAAATACACTATTATACCCAGTTCCATTGTAGATCAATCTCCTCTTCATGTTACTTGAGGAACATTTCTTCCTACTGATCTGCGCTCATTTCCTTCTCAATGATTAATGATGATTGTTGATATCTAATTTCTTTTTTTCTCTACCCCCCCACACCCCCTTATTTTTAATGAAAAACCTTTCTCTAATCTTGGTGTTATAAATTTAGATCAAGCTTTCTATTGTTTAACTTCAGTTACCTTTAGTTTTGCATCCCCTTGGTGTTGATAAAACCTCCATACTCTTCATGCAAATTTTTAATATCTCTCATATTACTCTTGTTTGAATTTGCATGCTATATGATTATTTTTATTATTTCTAGATTTCTTATTATAATATATATATTCTTAATTTTATATATTTATCTTTAATAATACATAATTATTTAATCTAACAAAGATATTTATATATTTGCTAATTAGATTATTTATATAAAGAAAAAAACTTTTATTAATTATAATTAAATAAATTCATATTATACAATTCTATTAATATAAATCAGAAGAACGTAAAATACATAGCTAACAATTTAATTCAATAAACATTCTATAGAAATGAAGACACATAATTATCTAAGCATAAAACACCAATCACATTCATTTACTACATGAGATGCTCAAACATAACTATGTAACCATATTACAATGTAGAATAAAATCACTCATTAATGCAATATGACATGAAGCTAAGTGAATGTGTGCATGCATCAAGTTTATCCATCATCCCAATTCTTGCCGGGTAGCTAGAACATTTCTACCTCAACTATGTTCTTGTCTTCAACATTATTTCTACACTCAGTCGCACTTAGATTTCCATTAATAGGTTAGTCCTTATAATCATAGCCAAAACAGGACAAGATATACATCCATATTATTAATAATAATTGGGCATTAATCGACCTTCAAATTTTTATGCATTTTAAATATCAACTGTTTTACCTTTCACACACGTGGAATCACTCAATAGTAAAACAATCATAGTAAAAATGTCCCATAATTTAAATTATAAATAAAGTCCAAAAAAAAGATGTGACATAAATACCCTTTCTTCCAAATATACTTTAATTGAATATATTTTATGTAAATCATATTTGAATGGTTGAGGGAAATGCATTTCAAGTTTTCACATATTTTGAGTAAATATGTAAAGATTAAATACATTTTTTGGTGTGTTAATTTCAGATCTTTAGCATATTTTATGTTATAATTTATATGAGTGGATGCATACATTTTTAAAAAATGTAATTTACATTTATTCCTATCTAAAGGTTGTGTGAATGTCATCTCTATTTGGTTTTACTATATTATAACAATGTGTTATTATTATCTAGTCTTGCTTCATTGCTCTTGTACAAAAATCATTAGGAATAATTCAAGTTCCTATGATTAATGGTGCAAATTACTATAATACTATGCTACTTGTGTAATGTAATTCTCTTTAACATCTATTTCAAATGTAATTTTAACTATCAAATCACCACTAAGAATTGGACACTATGTGGTCAAGCACAACACTATAACCACTTAAAAATGCATAAGCCAACATGGTAGTTAGATGATGATATGGAAATCCAACTCATGAACCTTGAAGGTGTGAATTAAATCCGATCAATAGTTTCACACTTGATGATGCATCCTCTAGCATATTTAGCCTCTTTGACCATCCTCTCCAACCTCCTAACTGAGTTCCAGGACCTTATGTTTGTTAGAAAACCTTTTATAGATCCTTAACTAGAGGGTCACCTGAGAGATCTTAAGGTCACCTAGGTGACCTATCCTAGAAAAAGGGGCAACCCTATTATCATTTGGCATGTGATATCTCTTTCAATTTCAACTAGTTTACTTCTATTTTTATTTTTGATTGGGAGTTCTCTCTTGTCGGAATGAACTACAACTCTCCTTAACTATTTCTCCTCTCTCAATCAATATTTTGTTGACTTATAATCATACCTCAGTGATCTTGCGATCAATCTCTTATTTTCTTCCCATAAACCTTTTTGATCTTCCAATAAAATCTATAGTTATCTCCCAATAGCCAAACCTTTGGTGTTGCTTTCCAAGCTATAAATGTCCCCCTCCTCTCTCATTTTAGAGGAGGTTGATTTTCTCATTTGCATTCTATCCATCCTTGATAAGAGATCTCATTTTGGCAAAGAGTCACCTCTGGAGGATCAAGTTCATGCATTTTATCCCCCATTAGCATTTTCATGCTCCTATAGGGCTTCAAAGACATTTCTCATTTTGTTATCTCAAGATTCTTAGCTTCAACCATACTATTTTTCCTCATATACATATTGTCTTTCTTGTCACAAAGAGGAGGACCTTATTTCTTTAGAGGAAGATACAAATAAATCTATATTCCTAAGGACATAAGCCTAAAATTAGCATTAATCTTCACTTATATGTTCTTTATTTTCTTCGAAAAGGTAGATTAGATTAGTAATTAGCAAACTTTCTTACCCATGTAAAAGTAAAACTATTATTTTCTCTTGGTTAGATTAAGATTTCTTTCTTTAAGGTATGTGCATGGAAATGGGGGACCCAAACGGGGTAAAAAGTGGCCACTTTTTTCTAAAATCAATAAAAATTGATCTTGGATGAGAAATTAAAGATAACCATGCTCAAAATTAGAAGATGTGATAAGAACAAGATTTGTAGTGCTCAGAATCTAGTTTCTAAACTACTATTTTTTTCTAAAGATGGTGAAGACATTAAAAGGTGCAAATAGGGGGAGAACACAAAGTGTTCATGTTTTTGTCAGAAAAATATAACATAGTGTCTGGTGTGCTCCCCCTAAAATGTTGACTTTTTTTAATATTTCACAAATCACTTTGGTGGAAAATTATCTAACATCATATAGTTTATGCCTAATTTTCTATTAATTTTTAATGAATATATGATTTTTATGAATTTTCAAAGTGGACACATCTTGAAAAATGAAAATTTGAGCATGCTCCCCACTAATATTTTTAAAAACTAATCAAGAATCATTTTTTTCAATGTGTATAGAATTAAGTCTAGAATCTAAAAATGTAATTTGTTTCAAATTTTGATAAACATGTAAAAAATGACACCAAAAATACTAGACAGGTTTTCTACAAAAAAGAACACATTAGCAAAAGAAATTCAAGATGTAAACCTTAATGTTATCAAATTTTTGAAAAAATTACATGGTTAGAAATCTAATAAAAAATTTAAATTCATCCTAGCATTTTCCATTTTGGCATTAAAAATCATGTAAACTTGATGGAGAGCACACTCGAGATTTGGTTGATTTTCTAAGTTTTGTTGAAAACACATCCTTGGCATCCAAAAGGAAGGTCCAACACTTTGGATTGGATTCCCAAGGCTAATACAACCCTTAGGTTTGGAATTTCCCAAAGTAGGAAAAAAACATGCTTGCATTATAAAGTGAGCACGCTATAATATGCACGCATTATAATGCACTCACATTTTAGATAAGTTAAAATCCTTTAGATGATTGGTTAAAATGCTTTAGAAAATTGATGTCACCCCTCCATATTCTTTCAATCTAGAGTAGCCTCATGTCTATGAAGAGACAACCGTTATATATCAGGTGATGAGGAGGAGGAGGATTCATGGCATCCATAGTTTCAAATAGAATAGGCAATGTTAGAACAAGTAGCATCATATGCACCTTGTTAGATGAGAGAGAGGGGGTAGAGAGATAGAGAGGGAGGGAGAGCTAGAAAGATATAGTTGGAGAGAGGGAGAGATAGAGAGAGAGGGAGGATAGAGAGATAAATAGATATAGGGAGAGATGAGAGAGAGGGAGAGATAGAGATAAAGAGATCTAGAGCTCGATATTGAGTTGAATAAGCCTTTACATAAAGTGCTTCAAACTTTGAAAATCTATACTAATCCATTTCCAACATAATCAATATAATGTTTCATGGAGGAATTCTTGTTTAATCATCATATTCAACAATAATCTTATGCATATTCTAGAGTCTCATTAAAATGAAGACTTAATAGTTCCACCACTCTCTATCACATTTGTGAAAGGTTCTACCATGCAGAGTGATGAAAGATTAATTCTACATGATCTAGAGAGGTGGAAGTAGAGATAGACAGAGAGAGGGAAAGAGTGAGTGAGGGAGAGATAAAGATAGAGAGAGGGAGAGACAGAGAGATAGCGACAGGGAGAGGGAGAGAGAAAGGGGGGCTGAGATATACAAAGGGATAGATAGAGGGAGAAAGATAGATAAAGAGGGAGATAGAGATAGAGATAGAAATAGAGAGGGGAGAGATAAGGAGATAGAGAGTGAGGGAGAGATTGAGAGGTAGAGAGATAGAAAGAGATAGATATAGACACATAAAAATGACAAATGCATTCCTATATCATTATTTACATCATTTCCTCATTATTTCTTCTAATCCCCTTTAATTAAATAATTTTAATTATTTAATTAAATCATCCCTTTCAATCCTCAATTTTACATTAATTAAATAATATATATGTATATATTTAACAAAAGTGGCAAGCCACTATAATTATATTATAAAATAAAAATAATTACAAACCCTAGTTTGGTGAGCATACTAGCAGGAAAGAACCAGGGGAAGAAAACCTCCAGTTGTAGCTCGATTTTACAAAATAGGAGTAGGGTTTACACAAATCTCCTTCAAAATATTACATTTGAACTGTGATAAACAACAAAGAAAAATTGGGAAACCTTCAAGAAGATTGACAAAAAAGAGAATCACCCCAACAACCTAACACAAATTCTCAACAACATTAAGGTCCTGAAGAAGATAATTCAGTTCCCCCATAGCCATTTCTTCAATAGGTGAACCCGGAGGAGGAGGAAGAAGAGGTTGAAACTGACGTAAAAACAACAAAGCTTGGAATTTTTCATCCACACTGTTAGCTAAACTCTCTCCAATCTCCTTGCCATGAGCATGTAGAGAAAGATGCAGAAAATCCTCATTTTCATTCAACAGAGAAGATCGAACAACATTAAAAATACAATTATGAGCAAGGGAATGAAGAACTTGACACTTAGTGAAAAGACCACCAATTAGAGCTTCCGAGTTAAAAAGATCATAATTCTGGAAAGCCTCAACAACACGATCATTAGAAAAAAGGAAATGATGAACATACTTATCAATTAGCTGATGAACCAAACCAACATCCTGTGTAAAATCCATTGCATTAGAAACAAAGGCCATGAAGATGTGAGAAGGATATAAAATTCAAACTCGGCCTTCAAGAATATCTATGCCCACAACCTCTCTAATAGGTTCCTCCACCTCTGGGCTGTCTATAGAAAAAATAGACTGCAAACCATCCGAAGAAACAGAACCAAAGAAAGCAGTCTCCCATTTTGAGACTGGAAAGAACAATCTGCGGTTAAGCTGAACTTCCATAGTATCCACGTAGAGCAAGAAAAGTTGAGCAAGAAGGATGGTTAATCAAAAAACAAACACAAATATATAACTAGGAAGGAACAAATAACAATAATTAGATAACATCATCTCCCATGCCTGAAATAAATGAAAATTGTTGTAAACCAATGTTAAAAGAATGAAAGGACAGAGATACTTACGGAAAGTATGATCAAATGGACAATCTGTATTTGGACATCAAATTGCTAAAGCATGTGAAAATTATGAGAATACAGATAAAATAATGCCTTGATGCCACATACAAAAGGCCACGCAAGTGATACTTAAGCCACACAACCTAGTGAATCAAGTCATACAATTTCCTCCAAATGTGGATACTTACCAAAAAAAATTGCATCAAAAGTGACTAACAAAGAATTTAGATCAAACCCCAAATTAGCTATAAAGCATCAGCAAGCTTATTACCTTCTCTAAGAGTATGGGATATAATGAAGTTGTCAAAAGATTCCAGAATATACCATACCTCTTGTAGAAGATAGTCAAGTTTCCAATTTTGAATATGATGCTTTTTCATTGCATTAATAATTATTAATGAATCACCCTCAATATGAAGTCTCAGAATCTTTAGGCCATTAGCCAGTCTTAGGCCGTCAACAAGAGCAAGAATCTCCACATGATTATTAGTACCATCAGAAACTTTACCAGAGAAGGCTTTAAAAACTTCACCTTTCATATCTCTTAAAACCCCACCAATGGAAGAAGGACCAGGATTCCCGCGAGAAGCCCCATCAAAATTAAACTTAATATAGTCTTCAGAAGGAGGCATCCATTTAACTAAATTTCTATCCTACTTGCAGACTGCTATAGGATTTATAATAGAAAAAGAACTTTAAAAAGGCCAATTTTTCAAAATTAAATTATCCCAAGAGGAGAAATGAAGATCAGAGAACTTTAAAGTTTGAAGATAATTTAGAACGACCTCTAAAATAGATTTTTCAATTAAAAGGAAGATAGCCTCACAATCTTTGCTTTCCTTTCTAAATATGCTTCTATTCCTTTCAAGCCAGATGCTCCAAATAACAATAGAAGGCACAACAATCCAAATAAGAGCAAAAGTAGAACCTTTAAATAAGATAGGCCAACCATGAAAGAGATCCAAAAAAGAATTAGGAAGAGGAGAGAACCAACTTAACTTGAGAAAAAGCCATTTCCAACAAGAGAAAGCAAAAGGACAAGAAATAAACAAATGATCTACCTCTTCTTCACAAATACCACAAAAGACACAATTAAAGGAATCCATAATCCCCAATCTAGCCAATCTCTGGCCCATTAGAATTTTATTCTTTAGAGCTAATGATGCAAAAGCCCCTGCTTTATGAAGACAAGCAACATTCCAACAAAGAAAATGGGGCCAATCAGGAATAGATGGAGATTCTAAGGCAGATAAATATCTATAACCATCTCTGAAAAAATAAGAACCATTATTAGAAAAGGACCAAAACAAAATGTCTTCTTTTAGAAAAAAAAAACCCTTCTATTACTTAAAATAGAACCAAGGAGAACTTTTTGATTCTCAGGAAAAGAACAATTTGAAAAATCTTTCCAAGCAGTATTATAGAAAGAACCTACTTTAGTAACTGAAAAATAATCCCTTACTCTAACACCCCAGACTGAAGAAAGATAAACCTTAGCCTAATCCAAATCCTTAATAAAGGAAAGAGGGGAAAAACCGTTCCACGAATCTTCCCAGAAGAAGGCTTTAGAAGCATTATTAAATTTCCAAGATAGGTGAGGTAAGAGCACTTCTCTACAAGAGACTAGGAAATTCCACATTGAAGAGCCATTAGGGGGATTAGCAACTGTAAAAATCCTATCCGAAGAAAGAGATTCCAAATATTTGTGTTGAAAGAATTTACACCATTTAAGCTTAGGATTAGAAAACATCTTCCAAGCCAACTTAGCACCCAAGGCTTTATTTTGAATAGAAATATTATGAATACCAGAACCACCAAGAATCTTAGGAACACATACCTTATTCCAAGATACTAAAGACACTTTGTGACCTTCATCTACCGATCTCTTCCATAAAAAAGAATTCAAAGATTTCTAAATTTCTTGAATAACACCTTTAGGAATATTTAAAATAGAAAGCATATAAATAGGAACAACGGTTAGAATAGATTTCAAAAGAGTAATTCTTCCAGCCAAAGTTAACCATCTAGCCTTCCAAAGCGCAATTTTATTGTGAATAGAATGAGAGACCTTGGCCCAAAAAGACTTTTTTTGAGCACCAAAAAATAAAGGAATTCCAAAATAAAGACTTGGTAAACTTTCCAATTTGACTTTAAGGATAGAAACAATCCTACTTTGTAAGGAAGGTTTAGTGTTAAAGAAATAAATTTTTGATTTGTTCAAATTAACTACTTAATTTGAAGCAAAACTGTATTTAGAAATAACCTTCTGAATACATTTAGCCTCCTTGATAGAAGGATACCCAAACAATAGAGTGTTGTTTGCAAAAAGGGTATGGGTAATAGAAAAAGGAATACCATGAATCTGAACCCCCTTCCAGTTGGAAAGACTGTTTTGCATTAAAATTTCTCTACTAAAAGAATCTGCCATTAAAATAAAAAGAAAAGGAGATAAGGGATCTCCTTGCCTGATACCTTGAGACACTAAGAAAAAATCAGAAGGACTACCATTAATAATAACTACTAATCTAACACCCAAAATATAGGAATGAATCCATTTGTACCACTTCTTATCAAATCCAAACTTCAAAAGAACCTTTAAAAGAAAGCTCCAAGAAACCCTATCATAAGCTTTCATCATATCTAATTTTAACATCATAGATGGTATCTTAAGATTTTTAATAGAATGCAAAACTTCATGAGCCAAAATTGCACCATCTGCCATTTCTTTACCAGGAACAAAACGACCTTGCTCAAAGGAAATAATTCTGGGAATAATCAAAGCCAACCTCATGGAAATAACTTTTGTGAAAATTTTATAAATAGTATTGCATAAAGAAATCAGCCTAAACTATGAAAAGGAAGAGGGAGCATAATTCTTAGGAATTAAAACAATAAAAGTTGCATTCATCTCTTTTAAAATATTGCTATTTTTCCTTGATTCTTCCAAAGCCAACCAGATGTCCTTGCCCAAAAAATCCCAACATTTCTGAAAAAACAAAAGAGTAAACCCATCTGGACCAAGAGCTTTATCTGGATTCAAATAAAAAACTACTCCCTTAACTTCTTCCAAAGAGAATTTCTTCAATAAAAATTCATTATCTTCTTTATCAATTAGACTAGGAATATTATCTAGAAAAGAATTACATAAATCCTCCAAGGGCTCATTCAAATCCTTAGTAAGTAAATTCAAAAAGAAAGAAATAGCCTCTTTTTGTAAAAGGAGAGGGTCCGAGATTGGAGATCCATTAGAAACAGAAATTTGGTGAATTTTATTAAACTGTCTATTCATCTTGACAGATGTATGAAAAAACTTAGTATTTCTGTCCCCAGCTTGTAACCAAGTTTCTCTTGATTTTTGTCTCCAATACTCCTCTTCTCTTGCCAAAATCTCATCCAATTCCAACTGTAATAATTTTTGTTGATCAAAGGATGAACTATCCAACCCATGGTTGATTATATGAGAATTCAACAATTGAAACTTTCCTCCAATAACCTCCTTTTGTTTAAAAATGTTTTTAAAGTGGGAAATATTCCAAGACCGAATAAGTTTTTTTAACAATTGCAGTTTTCTAATAAGTTGAAACATCCTAGAACCTTCAACAAAACGCATAGTTGTCCACCAAGATTCTAACAAAGGAAGAAAAGAAGGATCTCTGAACCACATAGTTTCAAACTTAAAAGGCCTTTTCAAACTTGGGTTAGGCCCCAAAAAATCAATTTCTAAAAGAATAGGAAAATGATTAGACCCTGAAAAAGAGAGAACTGAGGAGGAAAAAGAACCATCGAAAGATAACCATTGACAAGACAAAAGAAATCTATCAAGCCTCTCAGCTATACTAAGGAAGTCTTTCCTCTTATTAATCCAAGTAAACCTCCCATTCGAAGGAAGACAATCAATCAAACCATTATCAGTAACAAAATTTGAAAAATCTAGCATTACCTTCAAAGGGGGAAGAATGCCACCTTGTTTCTCACTCAAATTTAGAATAGCATTGAAGTCTCCTCCTAAAATAATCTTCTCCTGTAGTAAGGATTGAACAATATCTAACAAGGAATCCCATAAATGTTTTTTATCTACCGAAGAGGTTGGGCCATAAACATTAATTACTCTAAATTTCTGATTATTTTCAAAGCAAATTTCAACAAATACCCAGTTAGGAGCCTTAGAAATGAGAGTCACTTCAACACACCGCTTATCCCAAAGGATAACCAAACCACCTAAAGCACCAACGGAGGATGAACTCAAAAAATTCCACTTCTTCCATAATTTAAGAGAATTTTCTGCTGCTTGGTCAGACAGCTTAGATTCTTAAAGTAACACTAAATGAGCCCCTGATAAATCAATTTGATTTTTTATCAGGCATTTTTTGTTCGGGGCATTAATGCCCCTAACATTCCAAGATATTATCTTCATTGATCTTGAGGAGAGCCTTCAGCTCTCCTCAACGCTGACCTTGTTAACATTTTCTCAAGAGTATTTGGAACACCCACTTCTATCTCTGCTTGAGTAACCCTAGCTTTCGACTTCCTACCTCTAGTCTTAGGAGGAGAAGGTACAACCATAGGAGTATCCAAAGGGGTTTGGGAAATGCCTAATGTTGAATCATTTTGAGCATCAACTTCATTCGTAACTTCATCAGCAATCTTTTCAATAAGTTCTTCCCCTACTTTTAAAACAACTTCATCAATAAAATTTTCAGCCTCTTTCAAAGAAAAAGAGAAGTCCACTTCTTCATCTGTTTGTATCTCAAAGACCTTACCAACATCCTCTCCTAAATCAAGAACCTGAACTGACGAATCTAAGTCAGCATGTAGGTCCTTATGAATATTTGGCTTAGAACAGAAAATAGGGGAAGACAACAAATTATCTTCACGACCATCAAGAGAAACAGGATCCAAATTGACTTGAAGAGGTTGGGACAAATAAACCTTGGACAAAACCCTAGAATTATCTTTGACCAAAGAGGAATTTTCTAAATCTGATGATAAATCATTAATACCTTCCTCTGAACTTTGAACATTCACTAAATAATCCAAGGAAGCTTCAAAGGACACTTCCGAATCACCTATCAGAACATTATTCAATTGATCTTGAAGCCGTGAACCAACATAATCCACTCCTTGATTCCATGAGCTTTTAGAGGTTTTCAAAATGATACAGTCTGCAAAAGTGAATGAGGTATTCATGATCAAGCACATCCTTACTAGAAACTTAGGGTTTTTGAATGTTAAGAGATCATGATTAATAAAAAACCCAATCATTTAAGCAATGAATTTTAAAACATTCAAATCTCTATATTCCAATGGTAAATTTTCCAAAAAGGAAAAAAATTATCCTTGCTAACAAATGGATTGAAATTTGGAAACCAAGGTTGCAAATGAATACCCTTCCCATTGAAAAACCAGGATTTAGTTTTCAAAATGAAATCTTTATCTTCAACAGAAGAGAAAATAGTGACGAAAAACCCTAAACCCTCATCCAACACAAAAAAAATTGACACTCCCTCCCAATTATCATCAATCCATGATTCCAAATTCACATAAACCAAAGAACAATTCTATATCTTACCTATCAAAGCTATCTGAGAGAGATCCCTTACATGGGGGTCAATTAAATCATCTGATAATTGAACCTCCAAATTAATTCCCGTTTTCAAATCTACAGTTTTCTGATCTTTCTTAGGGATCCAAACTTGCTTGACTGAAGGTTTATTATGAGTAAACCTGCGAACATTATTCCCAAACCTAGCAACCCTAGATCTGAAACCTTCATGTCCATAATTCACCTGTCTAAAAAACCTTTGTCCCAAAGGAAATTCACTATGAAAGCCATTTGATGCCCTAACAAAATCCGTAAATAAACTCTCTTGAGACTGTAACAGTCTCCGCGGCCTAACAGAAATGTTTTGCTATCTTCGCTACCACCACTCCATCACTCAATATTTGATTTAGTAGTCATGGTACTCCTCTTGACTTCCCCAAGTCTGCACTTTGCTAGATACTTCCTCCGAGAATGAAAGAGTGAGTCATTATTGAGCTAATCATAAGAGAAGCATGAAGTCAAAATGCTATAATTAAGTAATTTATATTATTTAATTAATTCATCAATTTTATTCCTCTTATCCACAATAATTAAATAAATCTTAAGTTATTTAATTAGCTAACATTTCTTCTACAATTAAATAAATTAAAATAATTTATTTAGTTGACTTTTCTATTTTCTTCTCTCACAAATAAATAAAATCAAATATTTCATTTGTTTGCTTTATCTTCTCATGCACATAAATTAAATAATTTATTTATTTAATTAGTTTCTTTCAAATCCATTTACATGCAAAAAAATAAATCATAATTTGAGTTAACTTATTCTTCAAATCTCTATCTTTATCAAATCAATTCATTAAATAGAAAAAAAAGCAAATCTATTTATGAAAATCAAATCATTTCAATTATCCATGCAATCAGTTAACTCATAAAACAAGCTTTTTTCACAAGGACACATTTCACATGCACATTCTTCATGTCCTCTCAATTTATCTAATCTATCAATTTATTCAATTATTCTCCACCATTGATTGATATCCTATGAAAGCTATAAATACATCCATCTTCCAAGCCATAAACCCTCCACGATCATTGATCTTTGAGCATTCATATCCACTATCATTGAGCATCCATTATCATTCATTCATTGCAAATAAAGGTTATGCTAAATTATATTGAGAAATCCACATACCAAATACTAAAAATATTTCAAGAGAAGAGATAGGTGGATCTCACAGGTGCATTCACTTCCGCTCTATCAAGTGTTGGGAGCTACATTGATTTAAAGAAGGTATAATTTGAATTGTTTGTGTTATCTTTCAATTGTTTATCTTTGATGTGATTTTTCTCAACCATATTTTGGCATGCCCAGTGGGACCTGTGTCCTTGAAACTAACAAATTTTCTTGATATTTCTGTGTTTAGAGATTTCTAGGTTTAGAATAGTGCTTTTGAGGTTCCAAACGATGCTTTTGATAATGATATTGGCACTTTTGATATCAAGAACGATACTTTTGACCTATAGAATGGTGCTTCTGATTCGACTTGTTGCGCTTTTGATTCAGTTTCAGGTGTTTCTAATTTGAGTTTTTTGTTGTATCTGCAGGTTGGGAGAATATTATTTATTTTATCACTTATTCTATTTGCAAGTTGATTTATTTGTAAGCATTTCTAACTGGTTTGTAACCCTACATAGGATTTTAATCTAATTAACCATCTATTTTTCTAGGGTTTGTTTCCTGTTGTAGATCTGGTAAAATCAAGAATATTTTGGTGCATCTGAGTGATGACTTGATGCATCTGACAAGTATATTGGCTCATCTGATAATCAAAAAATGTCTTTTGATTGATATATTGGTGCATATTATTCATAGAATGGTGCTTCTGATCTGATTTACTGCGCTTTTGATTCTAAGAAATATATTTTTTCCATCTAACTATTGGTGTTTGGAGACTAACCTTATTCATGTAGCTTGTCAATTTCCAATCAAATAAAAAAAATCAAACGACTAATATCATTTGGTGTAGGACATTTGTCGAAGATTTTTTATCACTAGAGTAGTCACAGATTTCAATTTCTTAAGGGAATGAATATTGTTTGTCATGCTTGTTAATCTAGTTAGTGTGTATGCTCTTCTCTCGCATTGAAAAATGATCTTGAGAATCAAAAGCACTTGGAATCCATTCTAGGGGACCTACTAGGGGATCTCATCACTCCTAGGGGTGACCTCAACCATGTGTTCTTGTGGGGTATATAAAGGGGGGTGTGAAAAATGTACCTCAATGAGTGAGCCATCCTCATGCTTCAAGAATCCCCAAGACCCTCAGCCTGCCAAGGCTTGTGCAGTGAAGAGAGAAGGAGAGACCCTCCTTATCTCACCCTTTAAAGACAAGCCCTCTGTTCACAAACTTGTGCCTCATAGTACTTAGTGTATATCAAGGACTCCCTAGATGCTTGTAAATCCTAGTTTAGGACCATTAGTTGTTTTCTAGTGTGGTGTAAGGTGATAGAATCTAACCTGAAGTTACTCACCATGTACCTCGTAGAGATGAGATAGACATTTTCTTTGAGAAAGGTGTAAAAACCTCCAAGGAAATGGCTAAGGTGAGGTTGTGCCCTATTGGATCCCTAGCTATAAGCTCTTAAAGGTATTCTTAGTAGGTAAGAATATTAAGAGGTATTGATTGTGGCCTAACATTACGAAAACACACCTATTTGAATAAAGCTAGGAATGTTCTAAATTGCTTGGCATGTCTTTCATGTGATATACCCATATAAGACACCTTTTATCCATAGGGGTTAACAACTTTTTGCATCATTATACACTTTGACAAGTCATCAACCATTGTGTCTTTTGTTTTATCTCTTGCCAAAACCAAGCTATCCAACAACATAAAAACTATTGAAACCACATAATTTCACTTCTAATAGACAATATTGCGCTTCTAATTCATCCCTCTAAGCTTTTAGCATACAAACCTACACTTTTGATGAACAATGTTACACTTTTGACCTACAAACCTATGCTTTTGACAGACATTATTATGCTTCTAAATCATACTACTACACTTTTGATCCATAGTATTGCACTTCTGACAAACAATCCTATGCTTCTGATTGACATCTCTACACTTTTGACATATAGTATTGTGGTTTTGATAGATATTATCCTACACTATTGACTGACAGGAGTGTCTCTCTAATCTATATTTTTGCACTTTTGAGCTATCCCAGTGCGCTTTTGATTAATCTTGTTGTGCTTCTAATTTATCCTATTGTGTTTTTGAGCTATTCTATTGCACTTCTAACTTAGCATTTTATGCATTTGACCAATATTTTGGTGCTTCTGAGTGAGTATTAGTTTCCATCTATTCCATATTCATATTTTGAGATCTTTACACCCAGAAAGACTTAACACAGACTTGAAACTTCACAATGCAGTCATCAACATCTCACCATTCATCCATCCTTCAAAATTTCTCATCACATCTTTTGGACTTTAGAGATTTTATCCTTGTTGAGACTTTAGGTAACTATTGTACATCATCATCATCCTCAATCAACATATCCCTTATCATCCAGTTACCCTAACTAAAATTGTTAGAGTACAGATCTAGATCTTATCCTCTAGCTTGTTACTTTCTTGGGAAATTGTCTCTCTTGAGTAGGGAACCAAGTTAGCCCATATCATTAGTGGATAGGATAGCTTTGGAGTATTGGATACTCTTGAGTTAGTTAATTTCACTCTTTATCTTGTCTTTCTTGGACTCACTAGTCTAGTTCTAGAGAGATAATCCCTATCCTAATCTATAAAAGATCTAGTACCTTGATCCATTTTGGTTGTCAACATTATCCTTCCAAGATCAATCATCCAATCCTAATATATAATCATAATTAGAGTCTCATCACTTTTTAAAAATAGTTCCAAACTCATCTATCATCCACCCTTGTCATTCATTCTATCCACTAAAGGGTATTCTAATCTATTTATGTTAGTCACAAGATCCCAACACAAGAAAATTATGGAGACTAATCAAACAAATCCCAAAGCACCCATAGATGCTAGTCAATTTATGATAGGTATGCCTCCTCATGTGCCTGTCATAAGTGGATATACTATATCCCAACCATCTTCCACAAACATCGCTGCACTCTTACAAGAGAATACCCAAGACTCATCAAATTTGTCACTTGTAACAAAAGAATTTCAAGATCTTGAAACATTGCAAGCCCTAAACCATCTTTTAGCATTTGATCCCAATAGATTTTTCCTTTTGTTTTCTCAAAATGGAACCAAGCTACCATGTGATTTTGACACTTCCTTCATAAAGGAACAAGACCCTATCACCATTGTTATTTCTACATGGGAGGACCAAATCCTCTTCTAACTTCTACTTTACCCAATTCATCATCGAACACCCCTATCACAAGTATCCCTTCATCACTATCATATGCTAATCAATACATCAACTCTCTCTATCAACCTCCAATCACATCTAGTCATGTCACTACAACTACTCGATCTACTATCCCTAGAAATCCTTTATCTATCATATCTATGGCTCAACCTAACATACCCACCAATTCATACATACCTTAAACATCTAACCCATTCTCATATCTTTCATCACAACCTCAAACATCCAACCCTTTCTCATATCACACCAATCCTTCTCAAGCATCCAACCCTTTCTCATATCACACCAATCCTTCTCAAACATCCAATCCATTTTCATATCAATCCAGTCAACCTTAAACATCACAACCCCCATCATCTATCTATCAGGGTCTTGTCACTCAACAAAACACTACATCAGACTTGGAATAGAAAATCCAAAACATGCAGAAGCAAATCACATACCTCACATTGGGACACCTAAATAAACACTATTCCTTACAAGACATATGTCCCTATCCATTCAAAAAATCTATTCTTATGTTCCCTTTTCCACAAAAGTTTGAAATGCTTACATTTGATAAGTACAAAGGAAAAGGTGATCCACATGAACATATTTAAGAATTTTTGATAGCTTTCCTAAAAGTTACAGATAATGACACATACCTTATGTGCCTATTTCCTCAAAGTTTAGGAGGTCAGTCTATCTGATGGTTCTCCCATCTACCCCCTGGGATTGAATCTTTCAATGAGTTGGCTGACAATTTTATTGCTCATTTCTCATACAACATCAAACATGAAATCTCCAAGACAGACTTATGTAACAACAAACAAAGAAATGGAGAAACATTCATTGCCTTCCTACAACATTGGAGGAATATGGAAAATAAATTCCCATGATTGCTCCATATTTTTTCCAAAATCCAAACCAAGAGATAGGATTTCACTTGCAAGTTCAATGTGCCACTTCATTTGATGAAATCATAGAAAAAGGAATAACTATTGAAAAGGCTCTTATTGCTAAGGGCTTAGTCAAAATCTACAAAGAAAACAAAGAAAATGATATGCAATCCAATGAAAAGCCTCATTTTTGGGACAAACAAAAACATTGTCAATGATGGAGTGGTAGACACAAAACATGTTCAAAATGTACAAACACCAATCAATAATGTTGTGATCACTCCTAAGGAACCACCTAGACCAGATTCAACACCTAGGCAAAAATTCATTCCACTAGGAGAACACATTGAATCAATATTATGAAAATTGATCCAATCAAGTCTCATTAAATTGCCCAAAGTCAAACAATATGAAGAACCCAAATTCAAACCCTCAAAGTACAAGGACAATGAGTATTATGAATATCATAGGGTCAAAGGACATAAAACAACCAGTTATATGAAACTCAAGTATCTCATTGATCAAGGGAAGATAACAGTTGACAATCACCCTAACAATTCCTCAAATAATGATCTCAATATATACAAGGATCCATTCCCTAATCATGGTAAATGAAATACCCCTGATAAAGGAAACCAAAATAAAAATGTAATTCATGAGTCTACCACATATGATTCTGTCATGGGTCATATAGAGGAAAGTCATACCTATCTTTCCACTGTCTCTATCAAAGGAAAAACCCCTGATTATGTAGCTACCACCCACTGTTGACATGTCACCCTTCAAGGAGCACCCTCTATCACACATCTATCATCCGATTATTACATCCTAGATCATCTAGGTAAAACACATGCTCAAATTTCCATTCTAGAACTACTTTGAACATCCCCCACCCATAAGCAAATTCTTAATAAAGTGCTTCAAGAGTCTTTTGTCCCTACAAACATTAATGTTGATCAATTTCAAGCCATGATAGGGCACATTGCATTCCCCCATCACCTGGTCTTCACTTAAAATGACCTCCCATCCAAAACTCCATATCATAATGAAGCTCTTCACCTAGAAGTCTATATCTATCAACGCATAGTCAAACTAGTCCTCATACATGGTGGTATTGGCTTTAATATCTATTCTCTTAAATTGCTGAAATAGTTAGCATACTCTAAGGGTGCCATAGATTTAGAAAAAGTATAACTATAAAAGCCTATGATTATGTTGAGTGTAAGACAGAAGGTGTTATCAAGTTACCTATTCAAGTTGGTCTAGCAATAATAGATACTCTCTGTCAAGTTATGGACCTTGATCTTCCATATAACATTATCCTAGGCCGCTCGTGGATACATGCCATGCAAGTTGTACCATCCACCTACTATCAATGTCTTAAATTCTTGCACAATGGAACTATGATAACCATCTCTGGAGATCCCAGACTTTTTGAGTTCTATAGAGCCTTGCAAGGAAGATACTACAATTCCAACCAGATTCCTAATAATGATGTGGCTCAACCATCTTCATCATATATGTTATACAGTAAAAAGTGTCCACTTGTCTTTTTACCTCCTTGTTTAGCTCCTAGGTCCCATTTATTACTGTAACATCAGAAAATGTCCCCTTGGGGGCTTTTCTCTCATAAGGTTTGGCTCATGAGTCTTTTATCTGCATTTAAGACATCTTGCATCATATTTTGACATCCTGATGAAATGATCCCTAAGTTTCATGACAAATGGGACCTAGGGGGATCCCTTGAACCTAACCCTACCCAAAATAGGGGGAGGACTTGGGCACCCATGCCCTAGTCCTGCCCTATTTTGGGTTAGTCCCAAATTCTTGTTGGGAATTAAGGTATCTCAACCTTGGTAATTCCTTACATTTTTAATGTTTGCATTTATTATTTAATTGCCTATGTTGTAAATATTTGTAAATTCCATATTGTCATATTATGGGATGTGGCACGGTGATGTGTCGATCCTACATGGAATATGACAACTTGTAATTTTGTCCTCACATGAGGAGATAGGCATCCCACTTTGTGGAAGAAGCATTTTGCCATGTGTCGACATATTCCATGTTGTGTAAGGGAATATTTACTGAAATAGTTATGACGGATTCCTATGACAGAATCTATCACATGTAAGATTCAGAAATAGAAGTTTGTAAGATAGGTGATGACATGTGTCATGAAGCATCTTTGAATGAGGCATATTTGGGTGCCCTAAGGTGGAATATGACATGTTGTAAGAGAATATGCTATTTATAGCATGTGTATGATAGATTCTCTTACAAGTGTAAGTTGTAACCACTATGACAGATTCTATGACAGTTGTAAGTATCGTAAGAGCATCTGTCATAGCCCATTTTGGAAATAGGCAACCTCGTTGGGATGGGAGATGTAAACAAGTGTCAGGCACATTATACAATGTTGACCAAGTGTCCTTAGGCATGGTTTTTGGTCCATGAAGCCATGTTGGATGCCCATTCAAAGATAAGTCCAATATTGCCTTGTATTTACTTTATAAACAGGTGCTTGGAGATGGAGTTTGTATCACAAGTTTACAGTTACTGTTATGCTACTGGATTGACTCGAGAAATGAGTGTCAAAGACCATTGAAGCTTGCATTGCAAGTGTATTGTAAACAACTTTCAGATTTGTTAATACATTGTGCAGGTTTCTGAGTGTGGGGTTTTTCACTCGATAAGGGTTTTCCCCACCATAAATCTTTGTCTCTCTTCTTCTGTCTTCTTTCTAGTTCTTGTGTATTACTATAGTAACTATGTTAGATGTTATATGTCATTGTAGTGATAAGGAATAAACTAAATTTGTATATCTCTCCCCTCATTAGATTAGTGTAGGAAGCGATTTCCGCACACCTAGCTTCCTTTTAGTTGGTATCAAAACCTGGCCAGTTTTGGTCTTAGCTGTAGGGTAGGGGTTTTTTGAGCTCATCTTAAGTTGAGTGGGAGTCTATGCAAAGTATTCTAATTTCTATTGTAGCAAGGAGGTGGAAAGCACATCAGGAAGGTTTGAAGTGGAGAAGTTCAATGGCAGTAATTTTGAGCTGTGGAAGCTCAAGATGGAAGACATGCTTGTTGACCGAGACCTTTAGGAAAGTGTTAATGGAACTAAACCAGCTGCAATGTCACAAGATGAGTGGGATCTTAAGGAGTGGAAGGCTAAGGGTCTCATAAGACTTAGTCTTGTTGATTCTGTGTTGTTAAATGTCCATGAGGAGACTACTGCAAAACTACTTTGGAAGAAGTTGGGAGATATCTATCAAGCAAAATCCCTGGTTAATAAACTTTTTCTGAGAAAGAAGTTGTACTCTCTTTAAATGGAGGATGGAGGATCCATTGTTGAACATATGAATGCTTTTAACATGTTGGTTGTGCAATTGACATCTATTGGTGTAAAGATGGAGGAGGAGGATCGATGTATGACCTTGCTTTGTTCTTTGTCGGACTCATGGGGTCATCTTGTCATGGCTATTGGAAGCACCACATTCACATTCAAAATGGAAGAAGTGGTTTCTTTTCTATTGTCTGAAGAGATGTGGAGAAAGTGTTCTGAGGCAGCTAAAGAGGCCCTTGCAGTTCGTGGAAGACCCAAGAAGAAAGGGAAGAAGAAGGACAAGAAAACTAAGAAGAGTAGATCCAAATCCTGTGGGAGTTCCAAATCCCATGGAGATCCAAATCCTGTGGGAGATCTAAATCTCCTGGAAAGTCCAAGGCTCTTTGTTGGAACTGTGGAAAAACTAGGCATTTCTAAAAGGAATGCAAAGAGGAGAAGAAGAAGAAGAAGAAAGCTCCTATTCCAGATTCTAATAAGTCACAAGATGATAGTGATGCTTTCATCATGGCCCTGGCAACCCATGCATCTGATGATGTGTAGCTGATCGACTCTAGTGCATCATTCCACATGACCTCACATCGAGACTGGTTCACTAAGTATGAGGAGTTCGATGGTGGAAAGGTGTATCTGGGTGATGACTCTCATCTGAAGTTTATTGGTCGTGGAAGAGTCTCTATCTGATTCCCTGATGGTCGAGTGAAGGGTATCTTTGGGGTTATGCACATCCCAGGCTTAGCACAGAACCTACTTTTTGTAAGTAGTTTGAATGATGCAAGTGTGCAAGTTGTCTTTTTGAAAGAAGGATGCAAGATGACTAGAGGAGCTATGGTGCTTGCTAAGGGTACTAGGAGAGGTACTCTATTTTAGATGGAAGCATGCATTTCACAATGCAATAGTTCTTCTGACTCAAGGAAGAGGGCAGCAGTCACTTCATCCCCACCATCTGAATGAGCAGTGAAGAAATCTGTTGTTTCTAGTCTTGATGGTTGTAATCGTGCACTGGAAGTTAAACTTCTTGCTGAAAAGACAATGTTATGGCATAAGAGATTTGGCCACATTAGTGAGAAGGGTCTACATACCCAAAAAAGTAAGAACATCGTTGAGGGGTTAGATGATTGTAATCTTGAGTTTGACTTTTGCGAACATTGCATTTATGGAAAACAAAACCGTGTTTAGTTTTACTCAAGTTCTCATAAGTCTTCTGGTGTGTTGGACCTTATCCATTCTGATGTGTTTGGTCCTGTTAATGTTCCTTCATTATCAAAATCTATATACTTTGTATCTTTTATAGATAATTATAGTAGAAGGACATGGATTTATTTTCTTAGAAGCAATTCTGAAGTCTATAGAAAGTTTAAGGAGTTTAAGGCTTTCGTTGAAAATCTGACTAGTAAAAAGATTAAATGTTTGAGAACTAACAATGGTGGTGAGTTTTGTTCTACAGAATTTGATAAGTATTGCAAGGAACTTGGGATTGAAAGACATAAGACAACTCCATACACCCTGCAGCAAAATGGAGTTGCAAAGAGGATGAACAGGACACTGATGGAGAAGGCTAGGAGTATGCTTAGTGGAGCTGGCCTAGAACAAAAGTTTTGGGCTGAAGCTGTTGCCACTGCTTGCTATCAGGTAAACAGATCTCCTACATCAGCTCTTGTTGGAAAGACACCCATGGAGGTGTGGTCTGGTAGAAAGCCTTCAATAAGGCATCTTCATGTTTGTGGTTGTGAGGCATATGCACATGTGTCTAGGGAGAAGTGGTCAAAGTTGGAGAACAAGGCTGTTAAGTGTATCTTCATTGGCTATGGTGTCAGTGTGAAAGGATACAAACTTTGGGACCCCATGGCTGAAAAAAGTGTTGTATAGCAGAAGTGTCATCTTCAGAGAGCTTACACCTTCTTCCACTATTTTGCAGCCAGAAGAAATAGTAAAGAAAGAGGATGTTGTTCAGTTTCCTCCTACCCTTGAGAAGACTAAACAGAAAGACAATGTTGGACCTGATGATGAGGAGAGCTCTAGCAGCTCTGAAATCTCAGATGAAGAAGCTGAACCTCAACCTCGGCTCTTGAGGAGGTCTACATGGATAAGAAAGCAACTTGAAAGGTTTGGTTTTACATTACTTGATTCTAGTTGTGCTTATGCTTTGATTACTAATAGTGATGAACCTAGAAATGTATCAGAGGCTATGGACATAAAAGAAGCAGGTTCCTAGAAGGAGGCCATGGAAGATGAAATGGCTTCTTTGGAAAAGAATCAAACTTGGGACTTGGTGCTTTTGCCTCCTGGATGAAAACCCATTGGATGCAAATGGGTGTTCAAGAAGAAATTTGGTGTAGATGGCAGTGTTGAGAAGTATAAGGCCAGATTGGTTGTGAAGGGGTATTCACAAGTGGAGGGTATAGATTACAATGAGATCTTCTCTCCCATTGCAAAGATGGCATCCATTCGATTCTTGTTGTCTCTCACAATAGCTTATGATTTGGAGGAAGAAATCTACATGTCACAGCCAGAGCATTACATGGTGAAAGGTAAAGAAAATTTGGTTTGCAAACTTAAAAAGTCTTTGTATGGTATGAAGCAATCCTGTAGGAGATGGTACTTGAAGTTTGATGCCTTTGTGTTATCAATTGGATTTGTGAGATCGAAATCAGATCACTATGTGTACTATAAGTTTCATGGTGATAGTATTCTCATTGTTGCACTTTATGTTGATGATATGTTGCTCATTGGGAAGGGTAAGAATATGATTTCTGATTTTAAATCTTAGTTGTCAGCATAGTTTGAAATGAAACATTTAGGGGCAGCCAGGTACATTCTAGGAATGGAAATTAGAAGAGACAGAACCAATAGAAAACTTTGGTTAAGCTAGAGTAAGTATGTGAAGACCGTGTTGGACAGGTTCAACATGGTAGATTGTAGACCATTGTGTGTTCCCGTTTCTTTGGGGACAAAGTTGTCTATTGCGGATTGTCCAAAATCTCCTAGTGAGGTGGAGGACATGAGCAGAGTACCTTATGCTAGTGTTGTTGGTAGTTTGATGTATGCTATGGTCTACACAAGAGCAGACATTGTGCAAGCAGTGGGAGTCCTTAGTCGATTTATGGCTAATCCTGGATGGGTTCATTGGGATGCAGTTAAGCGAGTGTTCAAATATTTGAGGGGTACTTCCAAGTATTCCATTTTCTATCATGGTAATGTTTCAAGACCTCCACATTCTATTGATATTCATGGATTTGTGGATTCAGATTGGGTGGGTGATATTGAAAGCAGGAGATCCACCGGTGCTTATGTGTTTACACTATTTGGTGGTACTATTAGTTGGATGAGTAAGCGACAACCTGTTGTTGCTTTGTCCACGATAGAAGCCAAGTATATGGCAGAAACTCATGCTTGTAAGGAAGCCATTTGGCTTAAGAGATTGTGTTCAGATATTGGTGTTGATGCAAGTAAGATAACGATTAGTTGTGACAGTCAGAGTGCAATTTGCCTTGCGAAGAATCTAACTTTCCATGCTAGAACAAAACACATTGATGTTTAATTTCACTTCGTGCAAGACATGGTTGAGGATGGAAAGGTAAATTTGGAGAAGGTAGATACTTTGAAGAATGTTGTAGATGCATTGATGAAACCAGTGGGCATAGAAAAGTTTAGATGGTGTTCGGAGTCTATGGGCCTCTCAGCCTATAGCAATTAAATCCTATTTTTCTATTGGCTCTTACAAGGTGTTCAATAAGCGGGAGAATGTTGGGAATTAAGGTGTCTCAACCTTGGTAATTCCTTACATTTTTAATGTTTACATTTATTATTTAATTGCCTATGTTGTAAATATTTGTAAATTCCATATTGTCATATTGTGGGATGTGGCACGGTGATGTGTCGATCCTACATGGAATATGACAACTTGTAATTTTTTCCTCACATGAGGAGATATGCGTCCCACTTTTGTTGGATCTAGGGCATACAACTGAGAGGGGGGGGGGGTGAATCAGTTGTATAAAACTTCTTCTCATTCAAACACTTAACTCACTGTTGTTAGTTTAGCAGCATATCAAATAATCATCCATGGAAGCATAATACATAAACACAAGAGCAGATAAGCATCAACACATTGAACACCAAGATTTTGACGTGGAAAACCCGGTTAAGGGAAAAACCACGGGGTGATTAACCCAAGAATTATTCTCTGTTAGAAGAATAAAGAAAAATGAATGGCACATGCCAATAAGGGCTCACTGCCCGAGCACACTGCTCACAAAGAGGCCCACTGCCTACAAGGAGACACACTGTCTACAAAGTGATAAAAATCACAGTCTTGAACTGGAGAATGACATCTCTATCATGTCCGGATAAGTTCCAATTAAGCCCAACACTCTCTGCTCTGCCTTTCGCATGTTTCTTCGCTATTCCATACTCATCCTCACACCTCACACTGAAATGAACTTACAAACCATTATTTATACAAGACATCGACTCAGGAACAAGCATCTAAGTCGGCAAACAACCATAGGAGTATCCGCAAGATGAATAACACATCCGGTCGGCCATCACAAGAACATTCGCAGGATGAACAACTCATCCGGTCGGCTACACAGAGCAAGAACTTCATCCGGAAGAATAACTTCAATTCCGGGCTCTACCATCAATGCGGACCAACAACACGACCTAAACATGATCCAAGAACCTTCACAAGCCTGTCTGAATGTCCGGATACATCCGCACTTCCTCTGCTTACTGGGATCTCTTGTCTTCCTCATCCAAAACTTTAAGAACACAGTCTGTCGCCATTGTCATAATGCAAGAGGTACTTCCGGACCTCCAAATCATACACAAATCAGGATGATACATCACAAGGACATCCCAAACACTCCTTCCAATCCGTAGATTAGGATAATACAATTCCGAACCTCACCGGACCTTTTTGTGATCCTCTGTCACCTCCGGATACTTGCCGGACCCGGTTCTATACCGGCAGCCACAACTCCTTCAGATCTTCATGCGGACCTCTGAAATCTTAACTGTAGCATCTCAAGACTCATATATACTAACCCTTTAATCCGCATCCTCCGGTTCTCATCCTATACAGTACATTTACCTTCTTCTCATCACTGTTCTTTACTGTTCCTGACTGAGACTAATTTTCTCAATATCCTCAGCACACAGCTCATCAAATCCTTCTTGTCAATGCAATATGAGTATGTTGACATCAATGACAACACTGGATAACCTCATACTTGCAACAATCTCCCCCTTTGTCATTGATGGCAACATATGATGTGAAAAACCATTAAGACAAGAACTTCATCTTTTCATATGTCTTCTCTTCCTTTACTGCTCCCCCTTTGATCATCAACCACTTGTTTTTCACATGTCTTCTCTCCCCCTTTGACATCAATGGCAAAGGGCTCATACTTGCAATTCTCATGCATCAGAATCATACTAGCTGCTCCCCCTTAGTTGCAGCTCCCCATTAGTCCGGATCACAAGATATGACTGTGATAGCCACCGGACTGATGCACATCAGTGCATCTTAGTTCATCACCGGAGGGGCCATGACCCCTAACTTCTCTCGGAGATATTCAAAAGAGTCTTTGGGAAGAGGTTTTGTAAAGATATCTGCAATCTGATCCTTGGAGGGAACATACTCCAATCTGACTTCTTCCTTGTTTACTTGTTCTCTCAAAAAGTGAAATTTAATAGATATGTGCTTAGTCTTAGAATGCAATACCGGATTCTTGGAGATATTAATTGCACTTGAATTATCACAGAAAATTGTGATAGGCTTCTCATATTCAACTTTGATGTCTCTTAGCATCTGCTTCATCCATAAGATTTGAGTGCAACTACCTACTGCTGCAATGTATTCTGCTTCAATTGTAGACAGAGATATTGCATCTTGTTTCTTGCTTAGCCAAGAAACCAATCTCTTCCCCAAAAAGAATGCTCCACCACTAGTGCTCTTCCAGTCATCCACATCTCCTGCCCAATCTGCATCTGTGTAAGCATGAAGAGAGAAATCCGGATCTCTAGGATACCATAGACCATAGTCAACTGTTCCTTTCAAGTATCTAAAAATTCTTTTGATTGCCATAACATGAGATTCTCTAGGATCAGCCTGGAATCTTGCCACAAGACCAATAGCCTGCATTATATCTGGTCTAGTTTGAGTGAGATACAACAATCCACCAATCATTGATCTATACTTTGTCTGATCTGCCTTTGGAGAATCATCATCTTTGCTTAACTTACATCCGGTTGCCATAGGAGTGTTCATAGGCTTTGAGTCTTCCATACCAAATTTCTTTAACAATTCTTTCACATATTTGGTCTGAGAGATGAAGATCCCTTCTTTTGTTTGAGTAATTTGCAGACCCAAGAAGAAATTCATTTCACCAAGCATAGACATTTCAAACTCACTTTTCATCTGATTTGCAAAAGTTTTGCACATACTATCTCTTCCTCCAAAAATGATATCATCCACAAACACTTCAACAATCAGAATGTTTTCATGATCAATTTTGAAATATAAGTTACTGTCAGCAGTACCTTTGTTGAATCCAATCTGCACAAGATGCTTATCCAACCTTTCATACCATGCTCTTGGGGCTTGCTTCAATCCATACAAAGCTTTCTTCAACTTGCAGACCATATCATTATTATCAGACAATTGAAATCCTTCCGGTTGTTCAATGTAGACTTCTTCTTCCAGATCACCATTTAGGAAGGCAGACTTGACATCCATCTGATATACCTTGAAGTCTTTGAAGGCAGCAAATGCAAGAAGTAATCTGACTGCTTCAATTCTTGCTACCGGAGCAAAAGTCTCTTCAAAGTCAATTCCTTCTATTTGAGAGTAGCCTTTGCAGACCAATCTAGCTTTGTTTCTGATTACTTCACCAGCTTCATTTAGTTTGTTCCGGAAGACCCACTTGGTTCCAATTACATTCCTGTCTCTAGGTCTGGGAACAAGATCCCAAGTATGATTTTTCTCAATTTGCATCAGTTCATCTTCCATTGCTTTGGTCCAGTTTTCATCATTGCAGGCTTCATTTATTGTTTTAGGTTCAATCTTTGAAATCAGACAACATTCATTCTGATCTTGAGCAATATTCCTTCTAGTTTGTACACCTTTGCTTCTGTCACCTATGATCTGATCTTCAGAGTGATTCAGTCTTACATACCTTGGAATTTTGGGAGTATCCAGCACTGCTGTTTCTTGATCAGGCTCATTCAAACCTATCTCTTCTTCCTGATTTGCCAGATCAGGCTGACTCTATCTCACCGGAGAGGATTGAGGTCCTTGAACACTGTCTTGGTCATCTTCACCAAACTCATAAAATCTTGAAGGCTTCTCAATTCCTTCATCAACCTTTACATTGGTGCTTTCTATCATCTTCCTCAATCTCTTATTGTAACACCGGTATGCTTTGCTTTGAGTGGAGTAGCCCAAAAAAATTCCTTCATCACTTCTAGCATCAAACTTTCCTAGATCTTCATCTCTT
The DNA here is from genome assembly GCA_027924645.1 of Cunninghamia lanceolata. Taxonomy (NCBI): domain Eukaryota; kingdom Viridiplantae; phylum Streptophyta; class Pinopsida; order Cupressales; family Cupressaceae; genus Cunninghamia; species Cunninghamia lanceolata. The sequence goes on along the minus strand of BSBN01000081.1, from coordinate 1,089,758 downwards.
TTAATATAACACTTGCTACCAAATACTCTGAAATATTTCACAGTAGGAGTGATGCCAAACCAGAGTTCATAGGGGGTCTTACCGGTGTTGTTTCTGATTTGAACTCGATTGAGAGTGTAGACTGCAGTGCTGATAGCTTCTTTCCAAAACATTTGAGGAACATTTGCTTCCAACATCATTGTCCTAGCAGCTTCCTGGATGGTCCGGTTCTTTCTCTCAACTACTCCATTCTGCTGTGGAGTCTTAGGAGCAGACAACTGTCTCCTTATACCCTGTTTCTCACAAAAGTCAATGAATTCACCAGATGTAAATTCACCACCTCTATCAGACCTTAGACACTTTAGTTTCAATCCGGTTTGATTCTCCACCATAGCTTTGAAGATTTTGAACTTCTCAAAAGCTTCTGATTTTTCTTTTAGAAAGGTAACCCACATCATCCGGGAATGATCATCTATTAACAACATGAAATATCTATCACCTTGCAGACTCTTGATTCTTGTCGGACCACATAGATCAGTATGTACTAATTCCAACAATCCGGTAGAAGACTGATCTTTGCTTTTAAAAGAGACTCTGCTTTGTTTGCCTAACTGACATTCTTTACACACACTATTTGTAGGTTTTATCAACTTTGGAAGATCTCTCACAGCCTGAGTATTGCTTATTTTGATGATGTTATCAAAATTTACATGACACATTCTTCTATGCCATAACCAACTCTGATCAATTTGAACAAACAAACAACTTTTATTTGAATCAACTAGATGAAAGATGTTACCTCTTGTCTGAGTACCGGATGCAATTTCAGTTCCGGAGCTTGTAAAGATTCTGCATTTTCCATTCTTGAACCGGAGATCATAGCCTTTGTCCACCAACTGACCAACACTGAGAAGATTGTGCTTCAATCCTTCAACATACAGTACATTTCCTGTTTTGCTCTTACCATCAAAGGAAATAGTTCCCCTACCTCTGATTCTGCCAGCAGAATTGTCACCAAACTTTACCATTCCTCCTTCATACCTTTCCAAATCTAAGAACTTATTCTTGTCACCAGTCATATGGTGAGAACATCCACTGTCAATAACCCAATCATCCTTTTCTTCCACTTGAGCAGCCAAGGCTTTTTCAACAACTTTGTGATTGACAGATTCAGAGAGTATTGAATCTTCTTCCTTGATGGCTATAAACACCCACTCATTTCCGGATTTGCTTCCTAGTTCTGATTCATCATCTGTTACTCCTTCATTGTCATCTTCTTCATGAACATAATAGCAATTCTTTTGAAACCTTTGTCTGTGAGTATTAGATCTTGCAGATCTCTCCGGACATCTTGAGGCAAAATGACCAATCTTATTGCAGTTGAAACACTTAAAGGGTAGTTTTCCTTCATACTTACCGGATCCTCTTGGCAGTCTCTTTGCAATGAGGGCTTCAAGTTGAGCTGTTTCTGCTTCTTCTTCTTCCATGTCTCTTCTTGCTTGATCATACCATGACATTTTCCTTGATGAGTTTTCACCCGGATCAAATCTCTGTTTGCCTTTCACATAGGCACTGGCTTTGAAAGCAGATTCAGTCTTGGGAGGATCATCTCCAAACTTGGTCATTTCAAATGCAGCTAGTTTGCCAGCCAGTTGTTCTCTTGTGACAGTTGTGTGGGCTCTGAATTCATCAATGGCAGCAACTTTGATTTTGTAGGCAGCAGGAAGGGATCTTAGGATTTTGCAAACAATCTCATTTTCATCTAAAGTTCCACCAGCATTTCTGATTCCACATACCAGCTCATTTACTCTTGGCATAAAGGTAGTGATGTTTTCATCATCTCTCATTTTCAATCTTTCAAATTTCCCTTTCAGACTTTGCAACCTTGCACTTTTGACAAACTCATCTCCTTCATACAGAAGTTCCAGTTTAGTTAGGATCTCATATGCAGTGGGTAGGTCAATGACATTCGAGAGATCTGAGTCATTCAATGCGCTTAGAAGAGCTTCCTTGGTCCGCAGATTATTTTCAGCTTCTGTGATTTCATTCAGAGTTGTCAGACCACCTTGTGGAGGTACATAAGGTTTTGAAATCATACCCAGATATGCTTTTCCCATGCATTCCAAGTGACACTTCATGCGACCTTTCCAGAGAGTGAAGTTGGTTCCATCGAACTTCGGACTATCCTTCTTGTATGACGACATCCTGGATCTCCTCAAGCGGTTAAGCTCTTGTCAGAGGAACTTGGCTCTGATACCAATTGTTGGATCTAGGGCATACAACTGAGAGGGGGGGGTGAATCAGTTGTATAAAACTTCTTCTCATTCAAACACTTAACTCACTGTTGTTAGTTTAGCAGCATATCAAATAATCATCCATGGAAGAATAATACATAAACACAAGAGCAGATAAGCATCAACACATTGAACACCAAGATTTTGACGTGGAAAACCCGGTTAAGGGAAAAACCACGGGGTGATTAACCCAAGAATTATTCTCTGTTAGAAGAATAAAGAAAAATGAATGGCACATGCCAATAAGGGCTCACTGCCCGAGCACACTGCTCACAAAGAGGCCCACTGCCTACAAGGAGACACACTGTCTATAAAGTGATAAAAATCACAGTCTTGAACTGGAGAATGACATCTCTATCATGTCCGGATCAGTTCCAATTAAGCCCAACACTCTCTGCTCTGCCTTTCGCACGTTTCTTCGCTATTCCATACTCATCCTCACACCTCACACTGAAATGAACTTACAAACCATTATTTATACAAGACATCGACTCAGGAACAAGCATCTAAGTCAGCAAACAACCATAGGAGTATCCGCAAGATGAATAACACATCCGGTCAGCCATCACAAGAACATTCGCAGGATGAACAACTCATCCGGTCGGCTACACAGAGCAAGAACTTCATCCGGAAGAATAACTTCAATTCCGGGCTCTACCATCAATGCGGACCAACAACATGACCTAAACATGATCCAAGAACCTTCACAAGCCTGTCTGAATGTCCGGATACATCCGCACTTCCTCTGCTTACTGGGATCTCTTGTCTTCCTCATCCGGAACTTTAAGAACACAGTCTGTCGCCACTGTCATAATGCAAGAGGTACTTCCGGACCTCCAAATCATACACAAATCAGGATGATACATCACAAGGACATCCCAAACACTCCTTCCAATCCGCAGATTAGGATAATACAATTCCGGACCTCACCGGACCTTTTTGTGATCCTCTGTCACCTCCGGATACTTGCCGGACCCGGTTCTATACCGGCAGCCACAACTCCTTCAGATCTTCATGCGGACCTCTGAAATCTTAACTGTAGCATCTCAAGACTCATATATACTAACCCTTTAATCCGTATCCTCCGGTTCTCATCCGATACAGTACATTTACCTTCTTCTCATCACTGTTCTTTACTGTTCCTGACTGAGACTAATTTTCTCAATATCCTCAGCACACAGCTCATCAAATCCTTCTTGTCAATGCAATATGAGTATGTTGACATCAATGACAACACTGGATAACCTCATACTTGCAACAACTTTTTGGTAGGAGAATTTTGCCATGTGTCAGCATCTTCCATGTTGTGTAATGGAATATTGACCGAAACGGTTATGACAGATTCCTATGACAGAATCTATCACATGTAAGAGTCAGAAATAGAAGTTTGTAAGACAGGTGATGACATGTGTCATGAAGCATCTTTGAAAAAGGCATATTTGGGTGCCCCAAGGTGGAATATGACATGTTGTAAGAGAATATGCTATTTATATCATGTGTATGATAGATTCTCTTACAACTGTAAGTTGTAACTGCTATGACAAATTCTATGACAGTTGTAAGTGTCGTAAGAGCATCTATCATAGCCCATTTTAGAAATAGGCGACCTCTTTGGGATGGGAGCTATGGACAAGTGTCAGGCACATTCTACAATGTTGACCAAGTGTCCTTAGGTGTGGGTATTGGTCCATGAATCCATGTTGGATGCCCATTCCAAGATAGGTCCAATATTGCCTTGTATTTACTATATAAACAGGTGCTTGGAGATGGAGTTTGTATCATAGGTTTATAGGTATTGTTATGTTGCCGGATTGACTCCAGACACAAGTGTCAAAGACCATTGAAGCTTGCATTGCAAGTGTATTGTAAACAACTTTCAGATTTGTTAAAACATTGTGCAAGTTTCTAAGTGTGGGGTTTTTCACCCGGTAAGGGTTTTCCCCACCATAAATCTTTGTCTCTCTTCTTCTATCTTCTTTCTGGTTCTTATGTATTGCTGTAGTAACTCTGTTAGATGTTGTATGTCTCTGTAGTGATAAGGAATAAACTAAATTTGTATATCTCTCCCCTCATTAGATTAGTGTAGGAAGCAATTTATGCACACCTAGCTTCCTTTCAATTCTAAGTATCATCTTGTGACCATTATTTAGGTCCTATGCTGACACGGTAAGTTTGAATTATGAAATTCTTAGCGGGTGTGTTTGTACTTGCATATAAAAGCATGTTTAGGCATTCATTTGTAAACTAGATTGACATTAGATGATTACTAGCTAGCAATTTGGATTCTCAAGTTTATGTGAAGGTGATTCAAGGCATTCATTGTGTTGCAATAGCAAATTTTTATTGTCTATGTGTTTGTATTTGCAGATTTGAACAATCATCCCCTCATGGCATGAAGAGCTTCTTCCCCCCATGAGATCTTCTCTACAAGGTGACATCATTTATGTTTTTGAGCATGTATCATTTGGTTTTTGCCTCTACATCACAAGGACACACACTCTCTATCTGACAATGGTGTTCAGAAGACTTGAATGTCTCTCCGGCGCTTGATTGAGGCAAGCCTCTAAACACCACAACCCCCTCCCAAAGTTTTCATGATTGTAGGTTATAGGTTGAATATACAGGAAAAGTGAAGTTGCAGGAGGGTATCTCAGAGTGTTGGATTCACAGATCAAAGCTAAAATTAGCACCCTAGACTAGGGTGCTTGCTCATTAGTCCTCAAAGTTCTATGACAGGAAAATCTTTGGTGCAATAGGAATAGGTTGCAAATCTTATTTGTAGATCCTAACTAAAAGAAGGGCATTGGACTTGGGTACCCTGATGCAGAGGTAAAACACAACGGGAGCTTACAAATGGGAAGGAGGAGTCAATAATACAATCAGCATGTTAAAAATCCCTATCGGCTTAGCATCATCATCATCATATTTCCTGCAAACACAAACAGCATCATCATATTTCGGACGAGCACAATTATCCTCCTGCTGAATACTGTTCACTTCCTCCGCCTTTCGCCTTTCGCCTATCATCAGCATCATGGTATTCCGCAAGCGCAAACATCCTCCTGTTTCACTGTTCATCTAGCGCCAAACTCTATCGCCATCATCATGATATTCAACACCACCTTCGTCAGCAGGATATAAAATATCTGGTTGCTCCAAATATCCTGATGATGACAACTTCAGCACCTTCCCTTTGATGCTTACGTCACCCCGATATCCGACTACACAAACAACAGCATCATGATATGACTTATCCGGTCATATTGAAACATCCTGATGATGTTAAACAAACTTTATGCCGATAACTTATGCCGATACCTAAACACTTAGCGACAGCAGGATAAACTTGCATAGGGTGATATCCACAATATCCTGATGACGATGACGTCACATCCTGATGACGATGATGTCACACAATGTCCTGATGACCTCTTCAATACTTAGCCAAAAAAAAAAGGAACTTTCACTTCCGCATCCGATAGCGATATGCGGATGATGGGCACACCTGAGAGATGATCCTGACGATGATATATACACTGAGTATATACCTGACTTATAACATCCTGATGCACTTGAAACATGCAAACTTCATCAGCTTCATAACCCGATCCGGATGGTGATGTATTCGCAGATGACGATGCGATTCGCTCCGACTGGTAAAGCACATGCAGACTCCTGTATATCCGTCCACTACATGCAAACTCACAGAACTGCACAATTTCATAAAGACAATATGATGATCGGGCCGGATCACCCTCAGACCAAAACTTAAAGATTTATCTTTCTAAACCTAGCACATGAGGATGCTAGGCTGATTCACAGCATGCTACCAATTGATCTCTTGAACAATGAAATGCATAAACAGAAAACTAAAATGCAAACTAAGCTATCATACATGACCATTCCACCGATTCACAGAATCAACCGGTGGAAGGGTTGAAAGTATCCATTAACTTGTAAACAGAATGGAAATCAAAACAGATACAGCTGATAAACCAGATAATGCAATTTGATGAGATCTTATTCAAATGAAATTCAAATGTCCTGTTTCTACAATACTGTCAAACAACAGTGCTTCTCAATATCTGGACTGTTCTCCTGAATCTCAACTCAATCACTAACACAACACCATAACATAACACAACTAACATATATCCTAAACCCTAACAGATCGAAGGTATATATAGCAATAACCTACGAGTACTACCAACTTGATTCCCAGCGGCTGGGAGCTTCCAAGCGGCTGGGAGAGAGGACAGCTCAGACTACCTGATCACGATCTCTAACTGCCTACACACTTTCCTAGGCTGATCTAATACATAGCATTGGTCCAATGGACCTTATTACATGATGAAGTCAAACATACTAAAAATAGACTAATGTCCTGTCATCATGCGGACAATTAACCTATATCCTGTCTTGTACGGGTGCTCCTGCACCATACTCCCTAGAAGAAGAAATCTCAAGTCCACTTGAGATGAGAGTATCAAGATCTGCACCATGTTTCTGGATCTGCTCTTCAGTCATCCATACTGCTTCAGAATTAGGTTTTCCCTTCCAAGAGACTAGATACTCCAAGTACTGTTTGTTCCTGGTCTGTTTGACCACTCTGGTGTCCAAAACCTTCTGCAACTGTGGAGGATCATGCTTGGGAATGTCATCATCGACTGTATCCTGTAGGAGATCCTGATCTACATCTGGATAAGACTTGTATGGAGTTAAATCACATACATTGAATATAGGGGACAAACCAAGATCAGGAGGGAGTTGTATCTCATAAGCATTCTGTCCATGCTTGTGCAAAATCTGACATGGTCCAACTTTTCTCTGCATGAGCTTAGTATATTTTCCCTTAGGAAGTCTGTCCTTCTTCAAATGAACCCATACCAAATCTCCAACATCAAACTGTACATCTTTCTTCTTTTTATCAGCATATTCCTTATACTTCAAGGTGGTGTGCTGTAGTTGGGCCTTGACTTGATCATGAACTTCTTTGAGGGCTTCTGCAAAAGCTTCACCTTCTGCACTAACAGGGTCTACTGTAGGTAGATCTCTCAATTCCAAAATTCCTCTTGGATGCATACCATAAACTATCTGAAAAGGTGATTTCCCTGTGCTCCTATTGACAGTATCATTATATGAAAATTCAGCTTGAGATAGAATATTATCCCACTTTTCTCCATGTTGTTTTGTTAAACAGCTAAGCAAATTCCCTAAGGAACGGTTCACTACTTCAGTCTGTCCATCCGTTTGAGGATGATATGTAGAGGAAAAAGACAAATTTGTTCCAAGTTTCCTCCAAAGAGTTCTCCAAAAGTGACCAATAAACTTCACATCCCTATCTGACACTATACTCAATGGCAATCCATGGATTCTGACAATCTCCCTGAAAAATAAATCTGCAATGTATGAAGCATCAGCAGTGGTTTTGCATGGCAAGAAATGTGCCATTTTACTGAATCTATCCACTACAACAAAAACACTATCAAACCCTTTCCTTGTCCTTGGTAAACCCAAGACAAAATCCATACTTATGCTTTCCCATGGTCTGGAAGGAATGGTTAAGGGCTGATATAAACCTGCATTAGTTGACCTGCCTTTAGCTTTCTGACATATCACACATGTCTCTACAAATTTTCTGACATCTGATTGTAACTTAGGCCAAAAGTAATGTCTTCTGACCAGATCAAGAGTCTTATCTAGACCAAAATGACCTGCCATAGCTCCACAATGTTTCTCCTTGATGATATTGAACCTCATAGAACACCTTGGAATACATAACTATCCACCTTTGAACAATAATCCATCCTGAATCAAAAATTCAGAGAATTTAGCATGATATTTCTCCCCAAAAGAAGTACATACATGATATATCTCTCCAAAATCTTCATCAGACTCATACATGGTCTTTAGTGAATCAATGCCAACACTTTCTAACTGAATCTGGTTGACTGTTAGAACTCTTCTGCTCAATGCATCTGCAACTTTATTCTTGACTCCTTTCTTATGCTTCAATGTAAAAGTGAAAGCTTGTAAGGTTTCTACCCATTTCATGTGTCTGTGGTTCAGCTTTTCCTGGCTATTTATGAAACTCAGAGCCTGGTTATCTGTGAATACTATGAATTCCTTTGGCATCAAGTAATGCCTCCATTTCTTGAGTGACTGGACTAAAGCATACATTTCCAAATCATATGAGGAATACCTCTTCTTAGCATCATTGAGCTTCTCACTGAAAAATGCAATAGGTCTACCTTCTTGGCTAAGTACTGCTCCAATGGCCATGTGACTGGCATCACATTCTACCTGAAAGATTTTGTTAAAATCTGGAAGTGCAAGGACTGGCTGCTGTGCCACCTTCTTCTTCAATGTTTCAAAAGAATCATCTGCTCCTTGAGTCCAAACAAATCTGCACTTCTATCCTCCTTTGATGGTATCAAGCATGGGTGCACAAATATGACTAAACCCTCTTATAAACTTCCTGTAGAAGGTTGCTAACCCATGGAAACTTCTGACATCATTCATAGTCCTTGGGGTTGGCCAAGACAATATGGCACTTACCTTCTCCTTATCTATTTGTAACTTTCCTTGTGAAATGACAAAACCCAAATATGTGATCTCCTCTTGCATGAACAAACACTTGTCTAAATTTATCATCAGCTGCTCTTCATGTAACCTCTTAAGAACCAAATCTATGTGCCTGAGATGTTCTTCTTTTGTGTTGCTGAAAATCAGAATGTCATCTAGATATACTATGACAAACTTACCAATGAACTCTTTCAAAACCTCATTCATCAACCTCATAAAAGTACTAGGTGCATTAGATAAACCAAAAGGCATAACCTTCCATTCATATAATCCTTCATTAGTTTTGAATGCTGTTTTCCATTCATCTCCTGGTCTAATCCTGATCTGATGATATCCACTCTTCAAATCTATTTTTGTAAAATACTTAGCACTTCCCAAACAATCAAGTAAATCCTCTATCCTAGGGATTGGAAACCTATACCTGATTGTGATCTTGTTAATAGCTCTGGAATCTGTGCAAAGCCTCCAAGTACCTTCCTTCTTTGGTGCTAGTACAGCTGGTACTGCACATGGACTTAAACTCTTCCCAATCAGACCTGAATCCAACAATTCTTCAATCTGTCTGGCTACTTCTGCATTCTGTTCTAGAGTTAGCTTATAGGCTGCTTTGTTTGGAAGTGTTGACCCTGGAATTAAGTCTATGCAGTGACTAATATCTCTGACAGGTGGTAGGGATCTTGGCATTCCCTCTGAGATGATACCTTTGTACTTATCCAATAGCTCTTGGATAGCTGGGTCTATGAACCTTGGCTTCTTCTCTTCCTTGACTTCTTGCTGCTGTTCTTTATTCACACTCATACATGGGATTAGGGCATATACAACTGCACCTTCTGCTGCTACTTCTTTCATGAACTGTTTACCTTCCATCAGCATGACCTTCACCTCTTTTCCTTTAGATTTCTCCTCCTTCTCTGCCAATGGGAATAACTGTATATCCTTACCATCTTTAGTGATTTTATAGGTATTTCTAACACCATCATGTTGTGCCTTCAAATCATACTGCCATGGTCTACCAAATAAAAGATTGCAAGCATCCATCTTAGTAATGTCAAACAACAACTTATCCTTATATGCACCAATCTGAAATTCTACCCAAGCCTGTTCTTCTACAGTTGTCTGCTGACCTTGGGTAAGCCATGAGACTTTATATGGGGATGGGTGAGGCAATCTCCTAAGCTTAAGCTTTGTCACCATGTGTTCAGACACAAAATTTTCAGTAGAACCAGAATCAATCAAAACTTTACATGCCTTACCTCCTGCTTTGCAAATAGTCCTGAAAAGAGACTTTCTTTGAGGGGATTCTTTGTCAGGTACCTTCATGGTAGTCACTGTTCTTCTCATCATTAGAGACTCTCCACTTTCTGGGTATCCATAATTATCAGGAGCATTCACACTCTGAAAATCATTAGAGCCTGTCCTACTTTGATTATCAGGTTCTTGGATCAGATTTGTTCTCCTTTCTCCTGATGAGCTTGTGGCCTTTTCTGGACATCTGCTGGCTATATGGCCTTCCTTGTTACAGTTATAACATCTGATGGATCCTCTGCCCTGGGATCTTCCTCTCAAAGGTCTTCTACCTCTGAAGTTTCCTTGCTGACTATAATTTTCCCTCTGGTTCTGACTATTGTTTCCCTTACTATTGTCATGACTGGATTCTCCTTGATATCCCTGTCCATGTCCTCTGCCTCTAAAAGGACCTCTTCCACCTCTTTGTTGTCTTCCTCTTCCTCTATTGTGTTGTTCTTGTTTTCTCTTTAACTTCTCTTCCACTTTCAATGCCAACTGAAAGCTTTTCTAAACTGTATCTGGATTATGTAGACTTAAATCTTCCTGAATGTTGAACCTCAATCCATTAAGGTATCTGGCTACCTTCTCTTCTTCACTTTCCTTTACCTTTATTTTCATACAAAGTTTCATGAATTCTTCTGTATATGAGCTGACATCTAGCTCCTTCTGCTTTAGGTTTTGCTTCCTCTTGTGTAACTGGATACTGTAATCCAATGGGACATAAGCTTCTTTTACTAATGCCATCATTTTCTTCCATGTGGCGACTCTACACTTTCCTTCCTATACTCTATCATCTTGGACGAAATTCCACCATGTCAAGGCAGCTTCTTTCATCTTTGACTGGGCTATCTTCACTCTCTGTTGTTCTGGTATCTCCTCTGTTTCAAAGAAATTGTTCAAACAGTCTATCCACTCCATCACTAAATTAGGTTCCATCTTTCTTGTAAACACTGGCAAATCCAGTTTCACATCCATGGTTCTCCTCTCCATGGCCTTGAGGGCGTTCAACAGTGGTCTCTGGTCTGCAGGAATGACCTCCTCGCTCCAATTAGGGATCTCTTCTTCTTCCCTATCTTCTTCTCTACCAGAACCTACTCTGCTCCTCAACTTTGCTAACTCATCCTTCAATTCCTGATTCTGAGCCTTCACGGCCTTGCTTTCTGCAATCTGTTTCTTCACCAGAACTGCCAACTCAGCGTTGGTCATCCTTGCCGGAACCTCTGATGTTCCTTCTTCATCTGACATCCTGCTATACCCTTATCTTTTCTAGAAGATCCTTCCTTTGCTCTGATACCACTATGATGCAGAGGTAAAACGCAACGGGAGCTTACAAATGGGAAGGAGGAGTCAATAATACAATCAGCATGTTAAAAATCCCTATCAGCTTAGCATCATCATCATCATATTTCCTGCAAACACAAACAACATCATCATATTTCGGACGAGCACAATTATCCTCCTGCCGACTACTGTTCACTTCCTCCGCCTTTCGCCTTTCGCCTATCATCAGCATCATGGTATTCCGCAAGCGCAAACATCCTCCCGTTTCACTGTTCATCTAGCGCCAAACTCTATCGGCATCATCATGATATTCAACACCACCTTCGTCAGCAGGATATAAAATATCCGGTTGCTCCAAATATCCTGATGACGACAACTTCAGCACCTTCCCTTTGATGCTTACGTCACCCCGATATCCGACTACACAAACAATAGCATCATGATATGACTTATTCGGTCATATTGAAACATCCTGATGATGTTAAACAAACTTTATGCCGATAACTTATGCCGATACCTAAACACTTAGCGACAGCAGGATAAACTTGCATATGGTGATATCCGCAATATCCTAATGACGATGACGTCACATCCTGATGACGATGACGTCACACAATATCCTGATGACCTCTTCAATACTTAGCCAAAAAAAAAAGGAACTTTCACTTCTGCATCCGATAGCGATATGCGGATGATGGGCACACCTGAGAGATGATCCTGACGATGATATATACACTGAGTATATACCTGACTTATAACATCCTGATGCACTTGAAACATGCAAACTTCATCAGCTTCATAACCCGATCCGGATGGCGATGTATTCGCAGATGACGATGCGATTCGCTCCGACTGGTAAAGCACATGCAGACTCCTGTATATCCGTCCGCTGCATGCAAACTCACAGAACCGCACAATTTCATAAAGACAATATGATGATCGGGCCGGATCACCCTCAGACCAAAACTTAAAGAGTTATCTTTCTAAACCTAGCACATGAGGATGCTAGGCTGATTCACAGCATGCTACCAATTGATCTCTTGAACAATGAAATGCATAAACAGAAAACTAAAATGCAAACTAAGCTATCATACATGACCATTCCACCGATTCACAGAATCAACCGGTGGAAGGGTTGAAAGTATCCATTAACTTGTAAACAGAATGGAAATCAAAACAGATACAGCTGATAAACCAGATAATGCAATTTGATGAGATCTTATTCAAATGAAATTCAAATGTCCTATTTCTACAATACTGTCAAACAACAGTGCTTCTCAATATCTGGACTATTCTCCTGAATCTCAACTCAATCACTAACACAACACCATAACATAACACAACTAACATATATCCTAAACCCTAACAGATCGAAGGTATATATAGCAATAACCTACGAGTACTACCAACTCGATTCCCAGCGGCTGGGAGCTTCCAAGCGGCTGGGAGAGAGGACAGCTCAGACTACCTGATCACGATCTCTAACTGCCTACACACTTTCCTAGGCTGATCTAATACATAGCATTGGTCCAATGGACCTTATTACATGATGAAGTCAAACATACTAAAAATAGACTAATGTCCTGTCATCATGCGGACAATTAACCTATATCCTGTCTTGTACGGGTGCTCCTGCACCATACCCTCTCTTTAGTCCCTGACTATTCTACTTCTAAACCTCAAAAATAGGTGCACAATTATTTGTCATTTTACATCTTTTTGTAGCAGCATTTTCTGATATTCGTCGGTTTACTATCGTATTTGCATAATTAGGGTTTTAATGTATAATTGAGCATAATTGAGTATAATTGACAATCAAATCATATAAATCCAAGTTTGCCTACATCTCATAGTGATCAAGGGCCTGATAGTGCATTGCCACTCACCCAAGGTCCTTGAATGTAATTGGTGAAAGGAGGATACACACACAAAGACTCAACTATCCAAATTCCATTCTTTACATTTTGGTGAACCCATGTTGGACTTTTTTGCACCTTGCCGAGTGTTTTGTTTCAGAATTTCATTGATTTCATTCATTCATAATATCATTCAAATTATTGCATTTGAAAACTTACAAAAAAATTGTAAAATTTGAAAAAATTTAAAATTATTTTTTGCAAACCCTAGATTGCATTTCCATATGGTTTGCATGTTGTATTAATTAATTTGAATTGCATGAAATTTTTTTTTTTTTCATTAGATCTGAGATAAATTATAGAAAATTACAAAAATTCAATAGCTTGCATTGGATTTTCATCATAAAATTGCTAGGATTTTGTTGGAAATTTTACATTTTTTCATATAACCTAGTAATTTCAAAAAATAGGGTTTGTAGGCAAAATTTTGTTTCAGATTTTTCTACTGATTTTAGACACTCATTCAAATTTTCATTTGGCTGTAGTGTTTCATTTTAGTGTAAATTTGCATTTAGATATCAAAATTTTGCATTTTTACATAGAAAATTTTAACAAAAACTAGCATTTTCATTGACTTTCCCTTAGATTTGCACTTGCATTTTGCATGGTAGGGTGTGAAAATAATTTTTAGATCTGATTGGACTTATTTTTCATCATAAAATAGATTACAAGACATTCATATAGCATTTTGCATCAAGATCTCAAACCTAAGGCTTGAAAAACCTTGATTTTCACTAGATTTGGCCTTATCGACTTTCAAAATTTGCACCATAGGTGTATTGTGAAGAGTATTTTTTCACTAATTAGATTTTATCAGGGTAATTATATTCTTCCCCTCCTAAAAATCTTCACAATACCTTTTTATTGGGCTCTTGTATTGAAAATTTGGTAAAAAATTGCAGATCTTTGCTATATTTGCCCTAGGGTTTGACCTAGATTGCACTCCAAGCATGTTGTGACAAATTTTATGGATTGAGGTGACTGATATCATTGCTATTATTTTCTTCAGCTCTTAAAATTATTTACAACACCCTTTTGCTAGGTCTTAGAGTTGAAAAATCGTGAAAAATTGCATATTTTTGCTATATTTTCACTAGGATTTGATCTTGAGTGGCACTATAAGCGTGTTGTGATGGATTTTTTGTCATTAGGTGGATTTTATTACTGATATTATTTTCTTTCCATCATAATTTTTGTCACAACACCCTTTGTCATGCTCTTTGCATTGAGATTTGATGAAAAATTGTATATTTTACTGTATTTTCACTAGGTTTAGACTTGTCTTCATCTTAGATTTGCATCAAGAGTGTGTTGTGATGGATATTATTGTTGTATTGGACTGATATTAGACATTATTTTCTTCCCTTGATCAAAATCCTTACAACACCTTTCCTTTCATATATTTGCATTGAAAAAGTATAAAAAATCAAGCATTTTAGGTCATTTTTGCATATAGTTTTGCACAAGTGTCTTTTGCATAAATTTGGAAAAGCTTTTAAAATCTGATCTTGCATTGATTTGAAAACATAAATCATGGCTACTTCTTTGGAAGCTTTATTTTCATATATCGTAGACATTGATCATTTCTCTAAATTCACTGATAAACATCCTCAAGTTCTGGAACAAATAGCATACATACATGATGTTGATCTCTCTATGTTCTTGACATATGAAATCCTTTATTATATATCTAATTTTGATAGCTTCAAAAATCTCATGGGAATATATCCTTTGACATTAGATGATCTCAGTAAATTCATGATCAATAGTATATATACTAGTGATGACCTCAAAATGTTAGACGAAGCCTTAGATGACTTTATGGAAAGTTCCACTACAACACCTATCACTAGAACATGTGATGATAACTTTAGTTTACCTTCTAATCCATCTCCCAAGGTTGTTCCTCCTCATGAGGACACTTTGATGCAAAAGCATGATTTCATTGACACATCTCTTAACATCATACCACCAAATCTTCATTCTAATGCTCACTCTAGCCAAGATGAAGCATTAGAAAATGAAGAGCCATCACCACTCTACCATTCCAATGCTCTCCCTGACCAAAAGGAAGCATTAGTGAATGAAGAGCTTCCTTTTACAAAGAACATTCCATGGGTAGACAATGAGAATTCATTTAACAATAATCAAAATCCTACCCTAGTGCATGGAATCTCTATGGATTATTCCACCAACCTTCTTCCTTTAGTTGATTGTTCACAAATCTTGGATATCCCTAAGGAAGAGAAGACCCCTAATGTCCCTCATTTGATTGAATATTCAAACCATTTGAACATCACCAAGGATGTAGTACTAGTGGATGAGGAGAAGTCCCTCACATTAAATCCTTCAAGGATGGATGTTGAGATCACTCAAAATAATTTGCTTCTCCCACCACCTAAGAGGATAGTGAATAAGTATACTAATGAACTTCAACAAGAACACATTCCACCTAACATTGAGTTAAACCAAGAAGCATTTAAGAATGAACAAAAGAATAGTGATAAAAACTTGGCAATGATACCTTATGTTTGCGATTGGGAAGAGAATGATTTGATGGTTGATAACTTCTAGCATGATCCTCCCTACATGTAAGTATTTCTAACCCTTTATCTCTCATGATGTGTTTCCCTCGTGATGTGTTATGTGTTGTTTAGGCCTCTTGAGATGACCCCTAATTCTCTTGTAAGGTTCAGGATACCAGGAGACCACCTCTATTGCGACCTTCTTCTATATTTTCTCTCTCTATTTTCATTGTTATGTGTTGTGTCTTACAGACATAGCATTGCTATTGGTGACTTGGGGGCACCCTCCTATGTGACTGTCCCTAAGACACTTGTTTCTCCTCTTTTATTTATTGTTTACCTTCCTCTAGTGTTTCTATCTAGTGGGTGGATGATGAAAAACATTTATACTGATGTGGACCTAGTGTCCCTTTAGCGAGAAATCAAAAATTGGACTTAGTTCCTAATATGACGATGGGGTTGTATATCTTATCTGACACTTGGCTAGTAGAAGCACTCATGCTTTCTATGTAGTGATTTTGATGATCTTTATCTCACTTACAAACCATAACAATACGGCTGCTCCGTGCACTTTGTCTATCTTGAATCTTGCATGCCTCATATTTCATATGCATTACCATGATTTTGTAGACACTAACATGTTTCTTGTAGGGATGTGTTGTGGGAACATTTGGCAATTGTAAAGTACATGTCACCTCTGGGGGGCATGGACTTTGTGAAAGTCCATGTTCTCTTGTGTGTTTTCTTCCTACCTTAACGTGCTTGATATCGATACCTGATATCAACCACTTTAAGGTAGGGGTATATATAAGGTAAGTTGTCTGTTGTAGATGTTAGCAATGTGCTTGTCCTTAGGTGTAGTTTAAAGACTGGTGGCAATGAGTCCCTCCTGCACTCTGAGTTTGTTTGCAATCAAATAATAAATCAATAAATTGTCTTAAGCCCTCTGCAGAGGCGGGGGTGGCGTATCTCTTGTGGAGAGTGCCCATCCTATCATTTTCAAAAAGTCCTCATCGGGAGGCAGGGAGCAGTTTTGTGACTAACTCAACATGTAAGCATGTCTTCAGTGATTGTTGTGCTGAAGCCCAATCGTCGGTGTGTGCCTATAATGTGCCTAAGATGGTGATGAGCCTAGAAATAGGAACACTCCATCACTTGTTTGTCATGTTTTCTCCGTGTCTTCAAAGTGTATGTGTTTGATGTGTCTTCTCCGTGCTTGGCGTGTTTGCTGTGTTTTTTTACCATACTTTAATGCATGTATTGGCCTTGCATTTATACATACATTAAAGTGGGGGCTAAATGTAACATAAAAAAAAATGTCCCCTTGGGGGCTTTTCCCTCGCAAGGTTTAGCTCCTGGGTCTTTTATCTACATTTAGGACATCCTGCATCATATTTTGACATCCCAATGAAATGATCCCTAAGTTTCATGACAAATGGGACCTAGGGGGATCCCTTGAACCTAACCCTGCCCAAAATAGGGGGGAGGACTTGGATGCCCGCACCCTAGTCCTGCCCTATTTTTGGTTAGTCCCAAATTTTAAGTGTCGTCTTGTGACCGTTATTTAGGTCCTATGCTGACATGGTAAGTTTGAATTACAAAATTTTTGGTGGGAGTGTTTGTAGTTACATATAAAAGCATGTTTAGGCATTCATTTGTAAACTAGATGGACACTATATGATTACTAGCTAGAATTTTGGATTCTCAAGTTTATGTGAAGGTGATTCAAGGCATTCATTGTGTTGAAACAACAGATTTGTGTTGTCTATGTGTTTGTATTTGTAGATTTGAGTAATCATCCCCTCATGGCATGAAGAGCTTCTTCCTCCCATGAGATCTTCACTACAAGGTGACATCAGTTGTGTTTTTGAGCATTTATCATTTGGCTTTTGCCTCTACCTCACAAGGGTATGCTCTCTATCTGACAACGGTGTTTGGAAGACTTGAATGTCTCTCCGGGGCTTGATTAAGGAAAACCTCTAAACACCACAACCCCCTCCCAAAGTTTTCATGATTGCTAGTTACAGGCCAAAGTTACAGGAAAAGTGAAGTTGTAGGAGGGTATCTTAGAGTGTCAGATTTGCAGATCAAAGCTAAAATTAGCACCCTGGACTAGGGCACCCGCTCATTAGTCCTTGAAGTTCCATGATGGGAAAACCTTTGGTACAATAGGAATAGGTTGCAGATCTTGTTTGCAGATTCTGACAAAAAGTAGGGCATTAGACTTAGGCACCTGCTCTTTAGTCCCCGACTATTTCGCTTCCAAACCTTGAAAATAGATGCATAGTTATTTGTCATTTTACATCTTTCTATAGCAGCATTTTCTGATATTCATTTGTTTGTTGTCATATTTGCATAATTAGGGTTTTAATGTATAATTGAGCATAATTGAGTATAATTGACAATCAGATCATACAAATCCAAGTTTCCCTACATCTCATAGTGATCAATGGCCTAATAATTCTTTTCCACTCGTCCAAGGTCCTTGAATGTAATTGGTGAAAGGAGGATACACACACAAAACTACCAAAGACTCAACTATCCTAATTTTACCCTTTACAATTACATTATACATTCTAAATGTTCATCCTGATGCAAATTGCCTGACACCCAAGTGAAATTGGAGTATGGGTCCCATGCTTTTTCTTATCCCAAACCTAAATAGGGTTGATGGACACAAGAGGTATCACCAATGTCCCCTCTTTTAGGTTGTGTCTAATTTAAGGTTACATCAGTTTAACACCTTTCTCAAGGTTCCTCCTTGTCAGCTCTTTTGGTTTAATTTGATGATTGTGGGCAAGAAAGCATATATAAGTGTGTTTTTTATTCATTTGTAACTAGGTTGAAAAGAGCATAACTTAAAATATTGAACAAAAGCAAGCAAGAGCATTCATTGTGATTCTAGAGCAAATTTGTGTGTTGTTGCAAGTTTTGAAGTTATCATCTATCTCTCCTTAGGATTTGAAGGATCTTCATCCTCTTAAGGTTTTCCTCACATAGGTGATATCATTGTTATTTATCATCATTTGATTCATCATATTATTATTATGTTTAGCCTCTGCCCTACAAGGGCATGCACTCTTTATCAATCAATGGTGTTCGGAAGCTTGAATGCTATCCCAGGATTTGACTGAGGCTAAACACCATAACCCCCCAAACCCTCTCTTTTCATCTTGTGTGTAGGTTACATGAGTGAGATCTGGAGAATGTGAAGATATAGGAATACTGATTAAAGATCATGGTTTCGGGATCCGACAATAATTACTGAATATTCCTCCATCAAAGACTTGGGCGGTGGCACCCTAGTCTTTTTGCCCTTTTTGATTTTAGATATGGCATCAGGGCAACATCTGCAACATATTTCTAATTCATGCCTCAAGAAAAATCTTCCAATTAGGACTTGGGCAGTCCCAAATTAGTCCTCCGACACCTCTGCCTTCGATAGATAGGTTATGTCATCTTCCTGATCATCCCTATGCAATTAGTTTTTGGATTACTATTGTACTTATCCTATTATAAGATGATCATTGTTGAACTAGGGTTTCATGCATTGTTGTCCTAGCATTTTGATAAAAAGGCTGAATTAAATATGATTCCTCTATAGCATACCTGAGAACAAGATATATAGCTGAGTCCACCTTCATTTGGTAGTGATTTGGCTTGGTCTTGTCCTTGAATGTTATATAGAAAAGGGTTTGATCTAGTGTGCATCCTAGTTGTCATCATTCTCCTTTTTCATACTAAACATTTTGGGGAACCCATAGCTTTTAGTATTTGCATCTTGCTGATTATTCAAATTAGATCTTGCATTGATTAATACACATTTCTCATTATTCATTTCAAAATTTTGTATCATTTCACATTATAGATTTGAAAATTCATACATTTCTAATTACACATTGTGTATTTTAACATAAGAGGTTTGACATCTCTTTCACATTCCATTGTAAGAAATATTAATGCTATCTATATTGCCTTCTTGTGTAGCACTTTTAACATCTTCATCACTTCATTTGTAGTGACACTAATGTGTTTTTTTATCTTTGAAGAAAAAGCTTCAAAAACTTGTTTTCCTCAAACTAGTGTCTTGGTGTATAAAAGTCTCTCATATTGGTGGTATTTGATAAATGAATAGATCTGATTATACATTGTTGTTCCAAGACATTTCATGATGGCATCTTCATGTTACTTCTCTTTAAAATATTTGCATGAATATATCATAGATTTTAATAATTTGTCTAAATTCAGTAATGTACATCCTCATGTTTTAGAGCACATAACATCCATAAATGATATTGATGTTTCTAAATGTTCCACATATGAACTCCAACTCCTTTGTTATATACATGATTTTGATAGCTTCAAAATACTCATGGATGTACATAGCCTTTGATATTAAAAGATTTAACTAAATTTATCTCCATGAATACTCATGAGAACGATAATTGTGATAGTTCTTCTTCTATTACTACTACAAATCATGATAATGCCTTGGATCTACTATCTAAAACATATGATGACGACGATGATTCTATGATTCATCCTATTGATATTTCTCCTTTATTTGAATGTTCAAGCACTGTGGATAGCACTAAGGAAGTGAAGACCCTAAATCTTCCTCCTTTGGTTGAGTGTTCAAGAACTTTGGACATCACTAAGGATGCAAAAACCATGAATAGGTCTTCTTTGGTTGTATGTTCAAACAACTTAGACATCACTAAAGATACAATCATCAACAATGATCTTAACAATACTTTACCTTCCCTTCATTCCAATGCTCTCCCTTCAAAATATGAAGCATTGGCGAATGAAGAAAGGTCTCTCACATTAAATCCTTTAGGGATGGATGTTGAGCTTAATCAAAGTAAAAACAATGTCAAATCAATCATCATTAATAGACTTATTCAACCTACTAAGGGGATAATGAATAAGTGTACTAATGTTCCTAAAATCATTGTGTATAAGGCACCTAATGTGCCTCCTTACTTCAAACCGGTGATTATGGTTTAAGGTGTTCCAACACCACCTCAACTCCTGGGTTACATTCTCGATCAAAATGTGTTGCAACAACCTAACTACAATGTGGTTGCTCACACAAACAATATGTGAAATAATAAACAAAGTAAACAATAGTGTTGTGTGGTTACACAACACGCCCCATTTTAACTTATCAAAACAGGGACCCAACTTTTGGCTTGGCTTGTGTTGTCTGCTTTCTGGCAGTTTGGTAAAAATAGGTCAGGTGCATCATCATCATGATATTCGATGAGGTGGGTCATCATCATGAGGTTAGTTTGTCAAAGTTCATATTTTGTTTCTATGACCTCATATTTGGAAAGAGCTTGAAATTCCATGCAGGTTTGCCTTTTACATCACTTGAAAATTCGTCCATATGAGGGAGTTATGCATAGTCAAAGTTTTGGTCAAACCTGATATTCGCAAGAAGAGGGTCATATTTTATAAACTCAGTTTTGCTGTATGAAGAACATCATCATCATATTTGAAACGCCCCCCCCCCCCCCCCCCCCGATAATATCCTAAGGTCAAAATATCCGGACGTCAACTTTAAGTCATAGTAAGTTTTCCCCGTCGAGCGGTCTTTTGTATCGCGAAAGGTCATCATCATGATCTTGGTCTATCGCCCGATAAAAATCATGCAGTCGAAATATCCGGACGTCAATCTTAGGTGATAGTGTGTTTTACCCGTCAAATGAACTTGGGCACATCGCGAGCATCATGATATTTTAACATCACCCGATATTATAATATCATGCTGATATTATAATATCACCCTACTTAGAAAATCCACCATCTGCATAATTTGCATGCGCACGTCAAAGTCCTGGTGATCATCATCATCCTGATCTTTCAAGGCAGGATCATATTTCATATCCTCTTGATCTCCTTTTGCACAATCATGATGATCACCCTATCTTTCAAAGGGAGGGTGATATTCCATTCCTAGGTCATGTTGTCAAGATCATCATGATCTTATTTGTCTACCCGATATTTCGTAATGTCCTCCTGCCGAGAAATATAACCTTTTGCAAATATCCTGATGACGTCATCCCGACCTGATAAACGAAGAAGCAAATATCAGGATGACATCACCATCACATTTCTCCTTCGGCAGGATATTTTCCAAAACATGATCCAGTTCGCGAATATGACGATGACGTCATGTTCTAAGTTCAACAAAGGCCCTGGATATCCTGATGATCATCATCATCCTGATCTTTCAAGAGGGTTACCTTGGCCGCAAAGGGGTCATATTACATGCACCACCCGATCATCTTCCTTAGGTGACCCGATATTACATTTATCCCCTGATCTTAACGAAACATGACGGTGACGTCATCTTTTGCATTTTAATGAAGCCTGAATATGACGATGACGTCACCATCATATTCCTTTCCTTAGCAGCA
This sequence comes from Cunninghamia lanceolata, assembly GCA_027924645.1. NCBI lineage: Eukaryota > Viridiplantae > Streptophyta > Pinopsida > Cupressales > Cupressaceae > Cunninghamia > Cunninghamia lanceolata. The sequence continues at coordinate 1,067,466 of BSBN01000081.1, read as the reverse complement.
GGATCATATTCCAAATCCTCCTATTTTCCTTTGACATGATGATGACGATGATGTCTTTCTTTCCCCAATATGCAGAAGCGAAACATCCTGATGTGCTTTTCATCAGAGCATTCGGAAGGGAGGAGCATCATATTTCATGATATCCTGCAGCTAGATAGAAGACATAGAGTTGGGCATCATCATGATTTTTGGTGTCGGTATAACTGTTGCCATCGGCCAAGTCTAATTTTGTCACCCCGATCATATGTGGTCACACCGATGCGAATATGATGATGACCCGAAACATACAAACAGAGCATGCAAAGCCGGATTTGAAATAATTTGTTAAAAGCGGTTATTTCCTTGTATATTTTGAGATACATGATCATATTTGGAGCCCGATATACAAGAAAATGGGTGGGAAAACTGAGCGATAGAAATTTGAAGCCCGACTGCTTGATTTTCCAGTCAACGATGGTTGACCCAAGTGTTTTGACATTGTTTATGCATTTAGTGCATAATTTTACACTGAAATGAAGCCCGATTGCCTGTAGCTGCACATTTTGGAGGCTTGTTTAATAAAATGTTTAAATTCCTATTGTTTATCCACATGATGATGAACTTAATGTTTGTCTGTTTACTTGTAGGAAGTCATGATGCTGTTAGAGCTGCTGCTGAAGCTGAGCATTGTATGGTTGCACATGGAGGCAACATGAACCAGAAATGAGGAGGATATTGTCAAATATGCTGTTCGCCAGCTGGAGACCGAATCAAATCAAAGATGCTGGAATATTCTATGCCAGCTGTACATTTGCCAACTGGCGAAGCATGTGCTTGTCATCTGGACCGTTGATTATTATGAGAGGATCCTGATCCTTGGATCATTGTAACTGTTTTCTGGCATTTGTTCTATATAAAGGCCAGAACCTGAGGCATGAGATATATCGATCAATACATAGACGCATCTGGCGCATTAAGGCCAATTACTGTAGAATCAATTAGGAGATCGGATTACTGAGACTAATGAAGACTGAATTGTTGAAATGTCAAGGTTCTTTCTTCAGATCACTGTAAATGTACCTGTTCTTGAGCATACTGAATGGATATGAAGTTTCAGATTACATCCTGATTGTAAATTTTACGTAATCTTCTTATTGATTTCTGGATATGTACTGGTGAATGCTGTGTTCAACTGGAAGCACTTTCATTTCATTACATGTTGTTGTCAACTTTTCCTTTGAAGATTTGCACTAGATCATGCGGATTTGTGGAATGTCCTGGTGAAGTATGATTTTAGTTTCCTTCTTTTCATTGCATGTATGGGAGCTTGTATGTGGATCAGTGATCTAAGTCAAGTAGTTTTGGGAATCTCATTCTTTAACCCTTTTCCTTTTTTTAATTTCATAATTTTGTCACCATAACTGCAAATCATGACAAATAATAAGCAGAACAGAGAAATATGCTGAAATCCCATAGGTAACTGAAAATCATTAACATATTTGAGTTAAATGCATGTAGTATTGAAAATATCATGCAAAGAATCATAAATAATGGTAGAAATCATGCAAATATCAGCCTGTAGGCACATTATTTGACTAAATTCATAGTGCAGAGGTAGAATTGTTGAAGATTTATGCAGAGCAGGATATTTGGAAGAAATAATGATGAACTTTGCAGAAACACGTAAGGCCCCTGAATGGAAAACAGCAACACACATCAACCACTAAGTAACGTCAGTAGATTAAGACCTAATCAACGGAGACTTGGGATCATGAATTCTCTGAATTCATTGTATCTTTCAAGATGAGTAAAGGTTGTTGTGTAACTTTTATTCTATGTTTGTGAATGACTAACATCATGACCAACATAAATTGGCGCTAGAAGGAGGGCGTGAGCTATTTCTCAGCAAATAGATCCCGTTCAGTTGACGTGATATCCCCTGCCTTAGTATAGCAACCCGCTTTAAATCTTGCAAACATATGTGCAGGCCCCTCGCTTCTAATGCAACATAAATTGGCGCTAGAAGGAGGGCCTGAGCTGTGAATTTTTGGATTTCTACAAATATTGCATAAATATTTCAGCATTTGAGTTAAATGTCTGCAAATATCTCTTATCTGAGATGTTTTGGTTACACCTTTGCCAAGATCTAGCCCAGACCCTCAAATATTTGTTTGATTTTCTGGACTTTCAAGTTTTAGTCTGAGATATGATAGATCTCCTTAAAATTTCAAAATACTAAAAAATTGAAAAATAGAGTCTCATTTTGATGGATGTATATGAAGGCAATTGTCAAATTAACATTCCTTTATTTCAGGAAACTTTGAATAGGCAGCTTTACCCTCACAGTTTGTCTAACTTTGGTTTATCTACCTATTGCAGGATACACCAGACTGCGGAACACAGTGAAATAAATTGTTTAACTTTCCTTACAAGGTTGGATTTATATTTGAAAGGACTAATATTCTTTCTGGATGTGTTCAGGGTCGAAATTTGCCAGAAAAATGAGGAAATTCTAGAGCAACAAGTAGATGCAGCACCAGAAGTTATTAATTGTCCAGACACTGAAGTGGATCGTTCTGAAGATTTTGAATTATACTTGTCTAGAAATATACAGTGTAGTCAATTATTAGGTTTACCCACTGATGATGTCTTGATTGAAAGCTGGTGCAGATTACATGATGAAGAGCATTCAGAGAGAGATTGTTACCCTTGCTTGATCATGTTGAAAAAGATTCTAGAAAATACAATAGCTGAGTCGGTTCCAGAAGGTAAAAAAGAGGAAACATCTTTCTTGGATTCATTTTATGGTGAAATTGACAGGGGTTCTCTACTTCCTAATACAAGTAAGGATCAGTCAGTATGCAGGTATGAATCTTGTGAAAATTTTAGAGAAGAAACCACTCATCAGGATGATATTTTTGATTCTGATCCTAATACTTTTGATAAAGAAGAATGAAACATCTTTCCTGGAGTCATTCTATGGTAAAGAGAAGTGTAAACAGATAGTAGAGCAATTTAAATTCACTCCTGATGATGAAGTTCCTATGATAGTAATTCAGGAAGTCATAGAGAAGAAAATAAATGCTGATTTATTACCTAACTTCTTTGAATTAAATGATCAAATACAAGAATGTTGCAGGTTAAAGGGACCAGATCCTTTACTAGATAGAAAATGTGAATTATTTAATGAACAATTCCTGAAAGATGAAGATGTAGAAGACTTTGGAGTTGTTGTGCATAATCAGATGTCACTCCAGAAATATTTTGAAAATGAAACAGGGGAGTGTCCTTATCAAGCAAAAGTTGTTTCTCTTTTACAGTCACATGATTTAGAAATGATAAATTTCTGTATATCAGGTTATGATAATAAAGATACTTATTTAGATGCTGATTGCAGGAAATTGAAGAAAATATTGAGAAGTTTCCTGAACTGGAAGATAAACTGAACATCCAGAATGAAGGGATAAGGCTGGATAAAGATGAAGAATTAATACATCAAGAGTCATACATCCTTCAATTTGAAGAGAGACCAGGCACTGAGCCAAGCAGTGAAAATATAGAATTAAATGGAGGACCAATTGCCAATGAAGAAGCATGTCCAACAAAATCAGAAATACACCAGGTTGTATTTCTCCTTTCCACAGTAAATGATGTTGAATACTATTTTGATTATGGAAATTCAGGAGATAAGACATGCATATGGATTAATCATGAACATGATGAGCTTCCTCAGTTGCTGATCATCAAGAGTTATTCTGTTGAATACAGTGAATTCAGAATATCAGAATATTTTTTAGAATATAAAGATAAATTTGCTAGGTTGAGAACCATAACTGATACCCTAATGCTCCTGCACAATCGAAAGAAGTATGCAAATACAGGTGTCCTTAGGTCGTTTTCTGGTTTTTGTTTGCCTAGTAGTAGTTTGTATATAATTTTGTAGGTTAGTTGTTTGTACAGTCTGCTTGTTTTGCTGTCTTGTTCTGTTTCTGTTGTTTCCTTTTTGTAGGTTAGTTGTTTGTATAGTGTTTCTTCTGTTCTGTGTTGTTTTGGTTGAGTTTTTATTTTGGTAAGTCAAGATGATGCACTTCATCACCTAAGAAAATAACTAAATTGTTAGGATTCAAGTGATGAGATCAGATTTAGATATAGATTGTAATTCATTCTGATAAATACTCATGATCAGGTTTTATAATATCTTTTCATCAGGTGCCTTTTCTTGTCCAAAGTGAATCAAACACAATGAAACACCTAACAGCCTTGGGCTTGTTGAAGATATGAGTATAGGTGTTAAGTGAAAAATCTAAAGGGACTCCCTTGCTACCAATACAATCTCCAACCTAAAGCTGCAAGTGACCATACCTTGTACAAATGAGCTGACATGATGATATCAGATATATAAATAAAAAAAATATATAAACAATAAACTTAGGTCATCTAAGTAACTCTACCGGGGCTATAGACGCTTGCTGGCAGTGGGGCTCTACTTAGGGAGATTGTATAGATAACCTTGCCGGGGCTATGAATGCCTGCTAGCAGCAAGGCTCTATCCCGGTTGGCTATGAGGGATGATCTCCAACTATGTAGTTTAACACCAGTTACTTATATTTTCAACTTGCTTTCAAGATGAGGATAATTAATCATATGCACACACATGATCCTTTGTTAGCACTGTTACCTTGATGAAACTTTATCATTCAAAGATCATGATGATTTTACTTAGAAAGAATTAGAATACTATAGATGAATATGATCATATCACTTGAATCATTTGAATTTTGTTGTTTTCTTTGGTGGCAAGTTGTTGTGTGGTTACACAACATGCCCCATTTTAACTTATCAAAACAGGGACCCAACTTTTGGCTTGGCTTGTGTTGTCTGCTTTCTAGCGGTTTGGTAAAAATAGGTCAGGTGCATCATCATCATGATATTCGATGAGGTGGGTCATCATCATGAGGTCAGTTTGTCAAAGTTCATATTTTGTTTCTATGACCTCATATTTGGAAAGAGCTTGAAATTCCATGCAGGTTTGCCTTTTACATCACTTGAAAATTCGTCCATATGAGGGAGTTATGCACAGTCAAAGTTTTGGTCAAACCTGATATTCGCAAGAAGAGGGTCATATTTTATAAACTCAGTTTTGCTGTATGAAGAACATCATCATCATATTTGAAACGCCCCCCCCCCCCGATAATATCCTGAGGTCGAAATATCCGGACGTCAACTTTAAGTCATAGTAAGTTTTCCCCGTCGAGCGGTCTTTTGTATCGCGAAAGGTCATCATCATGATCTTGGTCTATCGCCCGATAAAAATCATGCAGTCGAAATATCCGGACGTCAATCTTAGGTGATAGTGTGTTTTACCCGTCAAATGACCTTGGGCACATCGCGAGCATCATGATATTTTAACATCACCCGATATTATAATATCATGCTGATATTATAATATCACCCTACTTAGAAAATCCACCATCTGCATAATTTGCATGCGCACGTCAAAGTCCTGGTGATCATCATCATCCTGATCTTTCAAGGCAGGATCATATTTCATATCCTCCTGATCTCCTTTTGCACAATCATGATGATCACCCTATCTTTCAAAGGGAGGGTGATATTCCATTCCTAGGTCATGTTGTCAAGATCATCATGATCTCGTTTGTCTACCCGATATTTCGTAATGTCCTCCTGCCGAGAAATATAACCTTTTGCAAATATCCTGATGACATCATCTCGACCTGATAAACAAAGAAGCAAATATCAGGATGACATCACCATCACATTTCTCCTTCGGCAGGATATTTTCCAAAACATGATCCAGTTCGCGAATATGACGATGACGTCATGTCCTAAGTTCAACAAAGGCCCCGGATATCCTGATGATCATCATCATCCTGATCTTTCGAGAGGGTTACCTTGGCCGCAAAGGGGTCATATTACATGCACCACCCGATCATCTTCCTTAGGTGACCCGATATTACATTTATCCCCTGATCTTAATGAAACATGACGGTGACATCATCTTTTGCATTTTAATGAAGCCCGAATATGACGATGACGTCACCATCATATTCCTTTCCTCAGCAGCAGGATCATATTCCAAATCCTCCTATTTTCCTTCGACATGATGATGACGATGATGTCTTTGTTTCCCCAATATTCAGAAGCGAAACATCCTGATGTGCTTTTCATCAGAGCATTCGGAAGGGAGGAGCATCATATTTCATGATATCCTGCAGCTAGATAGAAGACATAGAGTTGGGCATCATCATGATTTTTGGCGTCGGTATAACTGTTGCCATCGGCCAAGTCTAATTTTGTCACCCCGATCATATGTGGTCACACCGATGTGAATATGATGATGACCCGAAACATACAAACAGAGCATGCAAAGCTGGATTTGAAATAATTTGTTAAAAGCGGTTATTTCCTTGTATATTTTGAGATACATGATCATATTTGGAGCCCGATATACAAGAAAATGGGCGGGAAAACTGAGCGATAGAAATTCGAAGCCCGACTGCTTGATTTTCCAGTCAACGATGGTTGACCCAAGTGTTTTGACGCTGTTTATGCATTTAGTGCATAATTTTGCACTGAAATGAAGCCCGATTGCCTGTAGCTGCACATTTTGGAGGCTTGTTTAATAAAATGTTTAAATTCCTATTGTTTATCCACATGATGATGAACTTAATGTTTGTCTATTTACTTGCAGGAAGTCATGATGCTGTTAGAGCTGCTGCTGAAGCTGAGCATTGTATGGTTGCACATGGAGGCAACATGAACCAGAAATGAGGAGGATATTGTCAAATATGTTGTTCGCTAGCTGGAGACCAAATCAAATCAAAGATGCTGGAATATTCTATGCCAGCTGTACATTTGCCAACTAGCAAAGCATGTGCTTTCATCTGGACCGTTGATTATTATGAGAGGATCCTGATCCTTGGATCATTGTAACTGTTTTCTGGCATTTGTTCTATATAAAGGCCAGAACCTGAGGCATGAGATATATCGATCAATACACAGACGCATCTGGCGCATTAAGGCCAATTACTGTAGAATCAATTAGGAGATCAGATTACTGAGACTAATGAAGACTGAATTGTTGAAATGTCAAGGTTCTTTCTTCAGATCACTGTAAATGTACCTGTTCTTGAGCATACTGAATGGATATGAAGTTTCAGATTACATCCTGATTGTAAATTTTACGTAATCTTCTTGTTGATTTCTGGATATGTACTGGTGAATGCTGTGTTCAACTGGAAGCGCTTTCATTTCATTACATGTTGTTGTCAACTTTTCCTTTGAAGATTTGCACTAGATCATGCGGATTTGTGGAATGTCCTGGTGAAGTATGATTTTAGTTTCCTTCTTTTCATTGCATGTATGGGAGCTTGTATGTGGATCAGTGATCTAAGTCAAGTAGTTTTGGGAATCTCATTCTTTAACCCTTTTCCTTTTTTTAATTTCATAAATTCGTCACCATAACTGCAAATCATGACAAATAATAAGCAGAACAGAGAAATATGCTGAAATCCCGTAGGTAACTGAAAATCATTAGCATATTTGAGTTAAAATGTAGTATTGAAAATATCATGCAAAGAATCATAAATAATGGTAGAAATCATGCAAATATCAGCCTGTAGGCACATTATTTGACTAAATTCACAGTGCAGAGGTAGAATTGTTGAAGATTTATGCAGAGCAGGATATTTGGAAGAAATAATGATGAACTTTGCAGAAACACGTAAGGCCCCTGAATGGAAAACAGCAACACACATCAACCACTGAGTAACGTCAGTAGATTAAGACCTAATCAATGGAGACTTGGGATCATGAATTCTCTGAATTCATCGTATCTTTCAAGATGAGTAAAGGTTGTTGTGTAACTTTTATTCTATGTTTGTGAATGACTAACATCATGACCAACAAATAGTCAAACATTCTGACCACTTTACCAACTTATCAACCTATGCTTCCTCAACCACCTCGTCTTACTCATAATGTTGGTCAAGATTATGATCTTGTTGAGAAGTTTCGTGCTACTCTCGCTAAGATCTCTCTCTAGGAACTCATACAAACATCACCTACATACCACATAATGCTCCAAGAAGCTTTACAAAAGGTGATTGTACCACTCGATGTTAAGCCAAATGATGTAGCAACTTTGTTATATTGTATGCACGTGACAAAAATGGATATTTTGCTTCAACAACATGAATTACCGTCATGTGAAGTTCAAAACCAAAATGATCCTCTTGTAATCTTTGTCAAAATAAATAAAAAGTTGATAAAGTGAACTATGATTGACAATGGATTGACTCTTAATGTTTGTAGCATTGATGCACTACAAAAAATATAAGGTTGATACATCTTTAATCAAACTAGATAAACTTAACATTTGTGGCTTTGATAATGTTGGTAGACAATCACTAGGTACCATAACTTTATCTGTAAAGGTTAGACCTGTGACATTATCTACCCTTATGCATGTCATGCTCAGTGTGCTTTCATATAACATCATTCTTGGTAGACCATGGATTCATGCCATGGGGGGAGTATCATCTACCCTTCATTGATCAATAAAGTTTATTTATGCAAATAAACTTCAAACCACTGAAGTTGACCCAAATCCAAAAAGTTGTTTACAAGTTGTCAATCACAAGCTTCTTAATAACTTAAAAGCTTATTCATCAATACCTCTTGTTGTAGATAATGTTTTGCAAGATTCCAAATCTCCATCGAATGTGCTTCTTGGTGACGATTGGGGTTCATTAGATTTTAGTCCTTCCTTTATGGGAGAATATAAACTTAATAACCCTAATCCTGAAGCATCAAAAGTCACCTTGATCTCATCCAAATAATCTTTGGAAATACCTAAGAAACCTAAGGTTTCTTTAGTAGAAAAAAATCCAATACTCTTATACTATAGAATATGAGACTTATGAAGCCTCGCCTTCTTCTAAAGAGACAAAGTATCTCTATGGTTGTGGATTTCAAATGCTTTACAAAAATTGTAACTATGTAGGTAATGGTTGTGGCATAAAACAACAAGGAATCTAAGTACCCTTAGAAGTTTTTACACATAGCTCTTCGACTGGTATTAGATACCATCCTTTGAAGCCCACCAAAGCTTAACATCATCATAATCTCAATGTTAACACAATATCGACAAGTTTGACACTAAATATGATATATCCTGAGATGATAGACACAGATTGTCCACCAGGAAATATCCTGTATGAATCAGGTAAGTATTTCTCACTCCTTAGCCACACTTGATAGGTTAGCCTCCTCCTCTTACGTATATATTTTGATGTGTTGTGTTTCCATGTATAGTGTTAAATGTTTGTTTAGGTCTCCCTAGATGACCTTTGATACTCTTGTAAGGTCAAGGATACAAGGAGACCACCTCTGTTGTGACATTTCTTCTATTTGTTTCTCTATTCTTCTAAACTTCTCTTGTTGCAATTGTTGTGTGTGGTGCCTTGGGGGCATAATGTTGTGGAAGTTGTATTGGGGGCATCTTCCCACATTGTGACCCTAAGTCACTTTTTTATCCTCTCTCATTTTTCATTCTTCTGTGGTACTTGTGGCTCTACTAGTCGATAGATGATGATAACAAATATACATCTCTAATAAGGACCGTGTGTCCCTAAACAAGAAAACAAAAATGGACCCAGTCTATATATGAAGATGGGGGTAATTTGTTACTAACAATTGACTAGTAGAATCACATTATGTTGTGATGTGATCATGTATTGTATTGTGAAATTGTTGTAACAAACCTTTGCAATACTATAAATCTACTTCTATGCACTTTGCAATGCTTTTGTCTCGCCTTGTAGCTACACTCAGTTTTGAGATACCTCAAGTATAACCTCACAGATATACTCGGTTTCAAAACCGTAATTATAGCCTTGGTTTGGTTTAGCGACATGTTGCCTTAGTTTTGTATTAGTTGCATGAAATGATTTGGTTATTATCTTAGATTAGATTTTCTAACCAAATCTTATTATTGATCAATAGTTGTTAGAAAATAATATTGATGTGATTCTATTGTGATTGTTGGGAACAATTCAACAATTGTAAGCACATGTCACTTTAGGGCATAGGCTTTGCGAAAGCTCTTGTTTCCTCACATGTTTTCAACCTTACATTAAACGTGATTGCTACCGGCAAGCAGGAGAAACCACTTTATAGTGGGGCATATATTGTGGTAAATACTTGGCTATCTTAGATATTGTTATAAATTATGTTTGTGTATACTTTTTTTTCACCATAAGGCATCTCCGCGACACAGGTGGGATTGTATACTTTGTTTTGTGTGTTTATGTATACTTCCTTTCCATTGTAAGGTATCTCTGTGACGCAAGTGGGTTCATATACTTTGTTTGCATGCTTCCTTTTCACCATAAGGTATCTTCATGATACAGGTGGGGTGGCATGCTTTTGAAATCCCTTCTACAGAAGGCAGGATGATGTATACCCTTGAGTAGGCTACACATACCTTTGAAAAAGTCCTCTTTGGAGGTAGGGTTGGATCTTGAGTTATTCACCCTTAAGCATTTATTTGGTGGTTATGGTAGCATAGCTCAACCGTCTAGTGTGTTTGGCATGTTTTAGATGATAGAGCGTAGCGACGAGCTCCTCCCTATCACCTGTGTTTTCTATGTATAAGACGTATAGTGGGTCGACGACATACTCTATGGCACTTTTGTATTCCATGTTTATTCTGTGTGTTTTTCATGTGTCTTGCATGTTTTTTGGAGGTGCATAGAGATGAGCTCCCCCCACGGTGTGTGTTTTGTGTTTTGTGTGTCTTTACCTCCTTGTTCAGCTCCTAGGTCCCATTTATTACATTATACATTCTAAATGTTCATCTCGATGCAAACTTTCCTGACACCCAACTGAAATTAGAGTATGGGCCCCATGCTTTACCTTATCTCAGACCTAAATAGGGATGATGGACATGGGTGGTACCGCCAATGTCCCCCCTTTTAGGTTGGGTCTAATTTAAGGTTCTGTCAGCTTAAAACCTTTCTCAAGGTTCCTCCTTGTCAACTCTTTAGGTTTAATTTGATGATTATGAGCGAGAAAGCATATATAAGTGTGTTTTTTATTCATTTGTAACTAGGTTGAAAAGAGCATAACTTGAGATCATGAAGAAAAGAAAGCAAGAGCATTCATTGTGATTCTAGAGTAGATTTGTGTGTTGTTGCAAGTTTTGAAGTTATCATCTATCTCTCCTTAGGAGGTGAAGGATCTTCATCCTCTCAAGGGTTTCATCACATAGGTGATATCATTGTTGTTTATCATCATTTGATTCATCATATTATTATTATGTTTAGCCTCTGCCCTGCAAGGGCACACACGTTTTATCAATCAATGATGTTGGGAATCTTGAATGCTATCCTAGGATTTGACTAAGGAAAGTCCCTAAACACCATAACCCCCCAAACCCTCTCTTATTTCTTGTGTTTAAGTTATAGGAGTGAGGTCCAGAGAATGTGAAGATACAGGAAGACTGAGTGAAGATCAGGGTTTTGGGATCTGACAATAGTTACAGAATATTCCTCCATCAAAGACTTGGGTGGTGGTACCCTAGTCTTTTTACCCTTTATGACTTTAGATCTAGCATTAGGGAAGCATCTATAACATCTTTCCAGTTCATGCCTCAAGCATAATCTTCTAATCAGGACTTGGGTGGTCCTGAATTTATCCTTCAATACCTCTACCTCTGGGAGATAGGTTCTATCATCTTCCTAATCATCTTTGTGCAATTAGTTTCTGGATTACTTTTGTACTTATTGTGTTATAAGTTGATCATTGTAGAAATAGGGTTTCATGCATTGGTGTCCTAGCATTTTGATAAAAAAGGCTGAATTAAATCTGATTCCTCTATAGTATACCTTAGTACAAGATCTATAGATGAGTTCACCTTCATTTGGTAGTGATTTGGCTCGGTCTTGTCCTTGAATGTTGTATGGAAAAGGGTTTGATCTAATGTGCATCCTAGTTGTCATCATTCTCCTTTTTCATACTAAACTATATATATATATATATATATATATATATATATATATATATATATATATATATATATATATATATATATATATATATATATATATATATATATATATATATATATATATATATATATATATATATATATATATATTCATCCACCTTAACCAAATCATCTAATACACCCATCCCAGAGATCAAGGTCCAATTTAAAGACAAAGGATTTGTTTAATATGACTTGCAAGAATCCTGCTATGTAGGTAATCTTCCATTATCACCAAATTCCTATGGTAAACCTCAAATAGAAAGATCAATTCCTAGAGTTGTGGTACAATGTAAACCCACAACATTTACACGTTGGGGGTTCTAGACAAAGAATCAATTGAATAAGATGTCTCCTCATGGTTATACAAGGAAGAAGAAGATCTAGAAACATTACCTGTAGAGAAGTACACCATAGGTCTTCGTAATGTAAAGAACATTGGCTATAAAGGTCAAGGTGGCCTAGAACTTCATGAACTAGAAACAATAAAGCCCGTCACTATGACCAAGAAGTACAACTGACAAGGGTTAGGGTATGGAAAGGAGGAACTGGTGTCCTTGGACCTTGAGTATATCCTTATTGAGGTTGTGAAAACCTTTCCCATAGTAGAGAGTACTAATGAGGATACCTTTGATGACTCCTTTATGCATATCACTAAGTTATTCCAAGACTCTTCTATTTGCATGATATCCTCCACCTCCTTTACATCCACTTCTAATCCCAAAGACCCTCCACTCGTCTACCATGACCTCAAAGATTGGGACCAACAAGATCATTCAGTTCTTGACCTATTTCAAAAAAATAAAGTTATCGTAGAATTCATGGGACTTCGAGATGGTATACCACTAGGAGACCATAAAGTTGTTTTTATCATGGAACCTAACACCAAAACATACTTTGGTGAGAAGGCCAAATCTTCCAATCACAAAAGTAAACAAAACAAAGTAATAAGAAGATCCCCTAGTGAAAACCACAATGTGGCACTATTGGATCCAAAAAAAGTAAAAGGAAAGGATGTATCCAAAGGTGAAAACCTCTCTAAGGTGCTTGAGGATGGAGCATTTGACCTCTCCACAACTTCCAAATATTAGGAGAGATCTTCACTTTTGGTAGAAGAATCACAAGAAATAAATTTGGGGACAATACAAAATCCTAACCTGTCATTTTTAGCAACATCACTCTCAAAATAGGAGAAACAAAACTTTACAACATTCTCCCATAAGAGAACTATAAAATTTGCTTGGTCATATGTAGACATGCTTGGACTTGATCCTTCATTGGTAGTACATTATTTAGTAGTCTTTCCTAATGCTAAACCTATCAAGCAAAAACTCTGGGAAATGCATCCTCAAAAAGCACTATTGGTTAAAGTAGAGCTTAAAAAGTTGTTAGACGTGGGATTCATTCATCCCATTGACTATCCAAAATGGGTCTCTAATCTTGTACCTATAGAAAAAGTCATTGGGGGCATCCGCATATGAAAGATTTTAGAGATTTGAACAAGGCATGTCCCAAAGATGATTTCCCATTGCCAAATATTGATAGCATTGTAGATTTAACTGTGGGACATGAAATGCTTTCATTAATGTATGGTTTTCTAGGCTACAATCAGATTCTCATTATTCTAGAATATCTACACAAAATAAACTTTATTTGTCCTTGGGGTACATATTGTTGGCAAGTGATGCCTTTCAGCTTAGAATGCAGGAGCTACATATTAGAGAGCTATGACAATGATATTTCATGATCTATTTCACAGCATTATGGAGGACTATGTCAATGACATACTAGTGAAATATGTCACTAGAGATGGTCATTTGCAAGTACTTAAATAAATATTTGATAGACTTGAAAAATACCAAGTCGGGCTAAATCTAAAGAAGTGTGTGTTTGGGGTTACTTTAGGAAAGCTATTAGGATACATTGTTTCTTGTAGGGGAATTGAAGTTGATCCAGCAAAAGTAAAATCTATAGTCAAAATATCTCCACCAGCTAATGTGAAATAGTTAAGAAGTCTTCAAGGAAAACTCCAATCTATTTGGTGCTTCATCGATCAACATGTAGATAAATGCAAACCTTTCTTACATATTTTGCAAAAGGGTGTTTCATTCAAATGGGATAATAAATGTCAATAGGCCTTCGATCAATTGAAATATTATCCTTCTACACCTCTAGTATTGGTACCTCTAGTTGCCATAAAAACTTTGTGTTGATAACTGAGAGGGGGGGGTGAATCAGTTATCTTAATTATTTCAGCTTTCTGAACTTTCTTATTAATTAATGCAGCATCAATTCAAATAAGCAAACATAATCATGAAATGGAAATACACATGACACAATATTTTTTACGTGGAAACCTTGTTAAGGGAGAAAACCACAGGGTGATTGACCCAAGATTATATTCTCTGTTAGAAGAATAGAAATACAAAATGGCACTTGCCAATTAGGGCTCACTGCCCAAGCACACTGCTCACAAGAGGCTCACTGCCTACAAGAGACTCACTATCTACAAGATGTAAGAAGAATAATAAGATCCTTGAACTGATGAGAAGCATCCACATATGCTGAGGTTCAATTCCGGTTAGGCTCAATACACTGATCTGTTGCACTTCATCCTTCCTCTTCTTTTGTGCTGCTGTCCTTTCACATACCAGACCTTCCTTACTGATTTCACTCTGCTCTTCTACTTTTCTTCACACAACACACACTGCTACACCCTTACTTCATCAAAATCCATCTGGTATATATATCCACACAAAGGATTTCATCCTCTTTCTAGTCGGCATCCGGAATAGTCAATATTTCCCAAACTCTAGTCTATTGGTTGAATCCTTGCTTCCCAAGTGATGCGGATCAAAAAGAAACTTATAGAAGTTATCTAACAAGTCAGCCAATCATGAATGATACCTTAGGAATCTTTATCACCATCAACATCTCATCCGGAATAACTTCTGATGCTCTGCCTGTCAATTCTTCCTCTGTTTGTTCTACCAAACCGGACCCCAATACTTGAATGCTTATATCTCTTTACTCTTCCATCACTGGAGGCTCAATTCCTAGAATCTATCAGTCAAGGTATTCCTCTTGACTTCTCCAAGTCCGTGCTTTCCAAAGATACTTCCTCTAAGAGATCCGGACCTGACTGTCGGACCTTGCCACATACTCTGTTCTTGCTTATCGGACCACAACACTCTTCAATTTGACTTCCGGTATAGGCACACCATGTCTTGCGGATGTGTGGGATGAAACTTTTTGCCATCAATGACAACAATCATGAAGCTCCAATGTGTCTCTTGCCAACAATCTCCCCCTTTGGCATTGATGGCAACACTTAGTGAAAAATGACTAAGTGTTAAACTATACTCCCCCTTGGTTGATGCTCTCTTCTACTGTACATTTTACCGAAGCTCCCCCTTAGCTGGATTCCACATTTTTCACTATTCCTCACTCCCCCTTGGACATTAATGGCAAAGGGTAGGGTCCATACACCAAAATTGCCCAAAAATTCAACTATACTTAGCCGCATAAGTATATAAACAGGTTATACTTACATATACTATAATATGTCTACAAAGGTTGTCTTAAACTGTACAACTTGTGTCACCCAACTCTGCTTCATCCTATCCAAAATTGAGATGTGACCACTCAACAAGAATGCAAAAGCTTCTACCCTCTTGAGATCTTTCAGATCACTGGTCCAGGCTGAGGTCTGAGAATCTGTTAGGGCCTCATGCATGGCCTCTAATTTAGGGATAATCATCCCTCTAAGCTCACCCATCTTGTTTATTATGTTCTTCTCCTTTTCAAGTTTCTTAATCCCATTCATGACTACAATAGTTTGACATTCTTGATTTATTATAGAAGAGGAGAGAGGATCAAAATTTTGAGATAGACTTGTCAGTTTATCCTCTTGCTCTTTTACTTTCTTCTCAATATCCTTGGTCACTTTAGGCCAGGATAAACAAAATTTATAGATATCTCTACCATCTTTGAGAGCATTTTCCAAGCTCTTATTCCAATATCCAAAACTCTCCTATCATTTGTTATTATGCCTTGTAACTCTGAGAATTTCTTATCCAAAAACTCTTTTCAGACCTTCTCCTCAGCTGATTTCTCTAGAGATTCAAAATGTGTACTAACACTATTTACTAGAGATTTGAGATTACCGGATGAGGAGGCTGAGGGATCTTTTTGAAAAGATGGCATGATCTTCTCTAATACACTAGATGCAGCTTTTATGAGCTCACAGTCTACCAAGTGAGACTTCAGAATTTTTTCTTTTGCCTTTGCTTGGGTGAAGGTTGCTAGCTTCATGGTTTGTATCGGAGAGAGGGAATCAAAATTGAATGGACCTTGAAGCAACTCCGGTTCATCAAATTCCAACAACTCCTTGGTCAAGAAATCTTTGACTGCATCTGTTGTGTCTCTTGCCGGTGATAGGGTTTTCTTCTCTTTTGCAGCCTTAGCACTGTCATTTGTGGTTTTTTCTGTTTGACCTTCTTTTTCTTTCACTTCTACTTTCTCCTCTATTCTTACTTCTCCTTTAGATCCAGAGACTACTGGGGAATCTGGGTTTATTTCTCCTTGAACTTCCTCTTCTGGAACAGAGGAAACCTTTTCCTTTACCTCTTCTGCTACCGTCTCAGTAGATTCTTCTTTGTTATCTATTCCCGAGGGATCATTACCTAAATCCTCTATAATAGGAATATTGAATCTTTTATAGGCATTCCGCAGGATTTCTTCTGTTTCTTTTGCCACTTTATCAGTTTCTCCAAGCATGAGCTGATTCATTCTAGTCTTACTCTGGAACTCATCCTTGCAATCTTTGAAGATCATATCCATTTGTTTTGGAGTAATTGAAGGGTAGAGCTAAATAGCTATCTATTCTCTAATCTCTAAGTCCCTAGCCTTAGCATTTTCTTTTCTCATTTCAAGTTCATTTTCTAAACTTTTAGGAATTAGAGAAATTATTTCAATCAAAGATTTATTGTATATGTTCAAGTACTTAACTGTGGCTTCCTCCAAGATTTTTCTATTTGCATCATTATATGCATCATAGAATTCTGTTATTGGTTGCAGGTTCCCATCCATAGTAACAGCTTTGACTACATCATCTAGGGACAGAGTGGGCCTTTCAACAAATTCTTTTGCCTCTGCCTCCTTATCTTTACCAGATACTTTCTTCTTCTTCTTCATTTTCTTGATCTCTTCATCAGATTCTGTATCTTCTTCATCTTTCTGGCTGATGTAAGACCTTGTGGCCTTTGTCTTAGTTCTTTTCTCTACTTTACCGGATGATTTTGCTTCCAATTTTGATGTATTTGAACTCTTGTTAGTGGTAGGAGCGGACCTCTTAGAGGATCTTGTCCGGGTGGGGGCTTCTACTAGACCACTTTCCTTTTCGGCACCTTCCTTCTCTTTCTCTACTCTTTCCCTCTTCTCCCTGTTAGCATCAAGTGTTTCTATTGATATGCCAAATCTTTTGGCAACATTCTCTACTTCTTTTCTCACTTTTCTCTTTATCTCTGGTTGTCTTAACTCCACATAGATCTTCATACTTAATTCTTCAAAGGTTCCAAACCTTTCTGCTTTGGGATCCTTGGGCTGACTTAGCATGTACTGAACATGCAGTTCCACAATTTTCTCATCCACTTCATACCCCATAGGCATGATCCATACTGTTCTTGGTTCCACTACCTCCATTAGGCACTGATCAGTTTCTACCATAAAGTATATTGTATCTTTATATTTTTCAACTACAGATTGGGGAATTCTCTCTCTTGCTTGCATCATGCTCTAAAAATTCTTGAAATACCCCCAGAGAGCTGTATTCTGTGCCTTGGCATCACCAAGCCCATGTATGTAATCTCTGATCTGAATGGCTACTGGTCTATCATTCTGCCATACCCAGCCACTGGATCTAGGAAGCTCATTCATGTAATAAAAGAAAAGATAGAGTATTAAACCACCGTATTTGAAGGAGTTCTTCTTATCCTTATTTATCTTCTATAGATTCTCTAAGATTTGGTTCAGAAGGAGCTCACAAAGATCATAGTCTACATTCTTCCTCAACATTTCATAAGCAGTATATATAGCAGTTCTGGAAACTAAATTCTCCCTGCTGGAGTGATATATCTTATATCCAATTATCATTGATGCAAACTTGATATCTGGATCTGTGATATCCTCAATAGTCATAGCTCTTTTATCAAACTTTGATCCGGTAGCCTCACTGACAATTTGGTTTTTGACAGATTTGAGAGTAGGCATTTCATCAGTTGAGTGTAATCTGGTTACTACCCTAATGGCATCCTTAGTGATCTTAAACATCCTGTTCAACCACATGAAGTTGTCATGCATTCTGCTCAAGATATATCGGACCCATTCATCTTCCCAGATAGCTGTATACTGAGTTTTGAGTTCAAATGAGTCATCAATCAAATGCTTGTGATAGATATAAACCAGCTTAGATTCCCCAAATTCTTCAATATTTGCATGAATATATGCCCTAACATCTTCTACATGTAGAACTCCATGTGGAATACTTGAAAAGGTGCCTAGGGGATCAACTTCTAGGGATTTATATGGATGTTTCTTGAACTTAGGGCGTGGCCTCTCAGTGATCTTTACAACATTCAGTGTAGCCATCTTCAAAAAGACTTACAAAGAAATATTCAATAACGGAAAGTACCTTTTGCACGTCTAGGGTTCGTGAAAAGATTTGGATTGATTCGCTGGATGAATCAACTTCTATAGAAGACCTTTGATGGGCTTTAGGAGAGGGGGGTGAATCAGTTATCTTAATTATTTTAGCTTTCTGAACTTTCTTATTAATTAATGCAGCATCAATTCAAATAAGCAAACATAATCATGAAATGGAAATACACATGACGCAATATTTTTGACGTGGAAACCCTGTTAAGGGAAAAAACCAAGGGGTGATTAACCCAAGATTATATTTTCTGTTTGAAGAATAGAAATACAAAATGGCACTTGCCAATTAGGGCTCACTACCCGAGCACACTCCTCACAAGAGGCTCACTGCCTACAAAAGACTCACTATCTACAAGATGTAAGAAGAATAACAAGATCCTTGAACTAATGAGAAGCATCCACATATGTTGAGGTTCAATTCTGGTTAGGCTCAATACACTGATCTGCTGCACTTCATCCTTCCTCTTCTTTTGTGTTGCTATCCTTTCACATACCAGACCTTCCTTACTGCTTTCACTCTGCTCTTCTGCTTTTCTTCACACAACACACACTGCTACACCCTTACTTCATCGAAATCCATCTGGTATATATATCTGCACAAAGGATTTCATCCTCTTTGTAGTCAGCATCCGGAACAGTCAATATTTCCCAAACTCTAGTCTATCGGCTGAATCCTTGCTTCCCAAGTGATGCGGATCAAAAAGAAACTTATAGAAGTTATCTAACAAGTCAGCCAATCATGAATGATACCTTAGGAATCTTTATCACCATCAACATCTCATCCGGAATAACTTCTGATGCTCTGCCTGTTAGTTCTTCCTCTTTGTGTTCTACCAAACTAGACCCCAATACTTGAATGCTTATATCTCTTTACTCTTCCATCACCGGAGGCTCAATTCCTAGAATCTATCAGTCAAGGTATTCCTCTTGACTTCTCCAAGTCCGCACTTTCCAAATATACTTCCTCTGAGAGATCCGGACCTGACTATCAGACCTTGCCACATACTCTGTTCTTGCTTACCGGACTACAACACTCTTCAGTCTGACTTCTGGTATAGGCACACCATGTCCTACGGATGTGTGGGATGAACTTTGTTGCCATCAATGACAACAATCATGAAGCTCCAATGTGTCTCTTGCCAATACTTTGTTGTTATATATCTCAACCACTACAACTACACTAGGATCCCTACTTGCACAACATGATGAGTCAGGGAAGGAAAGAGAAATTTACTACATCAGTCACACATTGGTAGGCTATGAGCTTAACTACACTCCAATGGAATGAGCATGTCTAGTTCTTGTGTTTGCCTTGCAAAAGCTACAACATTACATGCTAAATCATCAAACTAAGATCATCTCAAAAGTTGACCCAATAAAATATCTACTATCTAAGGCCACTCTCATAGGACATTTGGCAAAGTGGGTTATGATCCTAAGTTAGTTTAATATTGAATATGTTGATCAAAATCCATAAAAGGTCAAGTAATAGTAGATCAACTAGAATAAGCACCTATTAATGTCGATCATCCCCTAATTTTAGAATTTCTAGATGAAGAGGTATTCACTATCAACACATCTACCTCATGGAAGCTATATTTTGATGGTTCTTACACACATGGGTTAGGAGTAGGAGTCCATTTTATCACTCCATAGGGAGATTGTATTCCAAAATCATATCAGCTAGATTTTTCTTGTGCAAACAACAAATGTTTCTGAATATGAAGCTATCATTACATGACTATTAATGGATGTACAATGGAACATTAAGGAACTTCAGGTCTATGGTGACTCACAATTGGTCATTAGACAAGTCATAGATGAATATCAAATAAAGGATGACAAATTGCTCCCATGCAAAAGAATGGTTGATGATTTCAAAAAGTATTTATTCCAAATATCTTTTGAGCAAATTCCAATATTGAATAACAAAGATGTAGATGCAATGGCGACAATTAGATCCCTCCTTGATATGCCTAGTAACACCCACCACTATGAGCTACTGGTTGAACAATTATTGATCCCCACTTTCAATGTCCCACAATCTGAGTTTATATGTGAACTTGTTGGTCTTGATTCCCAATGGTATTAAGATATATACAATTACCTTCATGATAATACCCTTCCTAAAAAGAACAAATTTATTCATTGCTCATCCCATTTTACCATTCTTGGTGATACCTTTTATTGAAGGAGTCTAGATAGTATTCTTCTTATCTATGTCTTAACTCAAACGAGGCTAAAACAAATTTACTTAAGGTTCAAGAAGGTGTCTATGGGGCACATTCTGCTAACTGAAGCCTTGCCAAAAAGTTGTTGCACACAGGGTACTACTGACTGACCATGGAATAGGATGCACAACAATTTACTAAGAAATGCCTTCAATGTTAGCAGCACGAAGATTTGATTCATGCACCTACACATGAATTATAAACAATAAGAACTCCATGGCCCTTCTCACAATGGGGGCTCAATCTTGTAGGAAAAATTCACCTATCTTCATCCAATGGTCATAAGTTTATTATCATTGCTACTGAGTATCTCACAAAGTGGGTAGAAACTATTTCATTGACCTACATCATTAGAAAACAAATGGCTAAATTCATCCTACATTACATAATCTATTAGTATGGTATTTCTCTTGCCATTGTCATTGATAATGGTAAGCCATTCAAAAACCAAGAAGTCTGTGCCCTGTGCACTCAATTCCATATCCAACTTTGTTTTTCTACTCCATATTATCCTTAAAGTAATGGCCAAGCCAAGGTTTCCAACAAAACTATATTAAAAATTCTAAAGAAAATAGTCAATGAAGTTGGTCATGACTGGTGTTGTGATGCTCACAACACGCCCCATTTTAATTCTTAGCAAAATGAGGACCCCTGCTATGGCTAGCTTTTGTTGCTTGTGTGTGTGGGTCTACTTGGTGGTAAAAGGGAAAAGGGAAGTGAAAGTTACAAACCTTGGTGAAAATAAAGAAAAAATAACATTGAGTACCAGGGCAGAGTATGGATGAATTCCTTGTCAAAAATGAGTAAGGGTTTCTTTTTGAACCATTTTAGAATTCCCAATATTTTGCAAGTTATAAGTGTTTTTGGTAAATGTACAATCAGGAGGTTTGTATGTTGCATATACAAAATTGTTTGTATATACAAGGTCACTCATATACAAGGTCATTTGTATGTTGTGTCTTTGTGTTAGTTGTAAAAGGGGAAGTCATCGGGTTTATATATGTATGTTGTTATACTTGTATACGTCCTGCTAATGCTTTATCTTCATATACAAGTTGGGCCCAAAAAGAGTCAAAGTTGAAATGAATAAATGATTAAGTCCGATGATTGTATGTTGTGCTTGTATATTTGGCAAATGGAAGACATACAAGGGAAATATGCAAAGACACATACATAGCGCGGAACTGAAAATAGTATTAACATTGATATAATGGTTGTATATTTCATGTTTTGTATGTGGTGTTGGAGACATGCATTGCGGTATACATACAACGTGGAATTGAAGGAAAGTTTAAATCTGATATAATGTATGCATCGAGACTTAATGTATATTGGAGGATGCATTGCAATTTATATACATTGCGGAACTGAAAGTAAGTAAAATATGGTTTATAAAATGAGAAGTCCAACAAGGTGATACAAAAGAGGTTGTATGCATTTTGGCTTGTATCTAAAGGTTTTGATACAAATGTCATATGCATCGCGGAGATACAAGTAAAAAGTAAGGTGGACCCCACTGATTGCACATTTTACTTGTATAATAATAATGTACATTTTAGATGTACAAGATGATATATGTTAGAGGATGCAAAGCGGAAATACAAACCGGATTCGAAAGAGAAATTAAATACAGAAAAGTCATTGTATGATTAAACGCTTGTATGTGTATGATATACATATCGGATATACAACGAAAGTAAAAGCATTGTGAAGAGATGAAAGGTAAAGAGATGGTTGTATAAGGTGTTTGTATGTGCGCTTATACAAAGGAATATACAAGCGCAATATACAAAATGAAAGATACAAACAAGTATGGAAAAGGCGAAAAGGGAAAGAAACTGTAGTTTGATTCTTTGCATAAAGTGCTTGTATGTTCAAAGATACAATGAGGATATACAAAGACAACATACAATGAAAAATACAAGAGAAAATGTATACATGCAAAATTAATCTAACGGTAAGAAAGTTTAAAAGCACAAACACTGCAATAGAAAGCCAAAGTTGTAGCGCATTAAATGTTGTAATTAATGCAAGTCTAACACTCAAGAAAAGTAAAATTTATCGAGGGTTAGGGTATTTTTAATGTTATTTTGCTTTCAGATATACTGCTAAGAGTTAAAAATTGTAGAAAAGAGAACTGTTATAGTGGATTGAGCAGAACTTATTGAAGCGACAGATTTATAGTAGCTAGACAAAAGCAAAAAAGGTAAAAGTAAGTCAATGACAATGGTTAAATGGTCACAAAAAATAGGTATTTATCCCAAAATGTCATTTCTTTTCAGTTGGTAAAATATTGTTAATTTCAGTAATTTCAGTTTAAAATGTAGGCATTTGTCAAATTATTGTTTTAACTATTAATTAACTGAGCAGAACTTAACAAGTTTAAAGGTCAAAAGATAGAAAGGATAAATGAGTTAGGGTAAAATGGTAAAAGCAGAAAGTCATAGTAAAAACCCTAGACAGGAAAGTAAAACAAAAGTTAAAGGATGCATGTTTCTACAGGATGGCCCTGAAATAGAAGAAAGATACAGGGGGTGAGGCGAAAAAAGAAAGGAAACCACAAAAGGATGTGGAAAAAGAAGAATTTCCCTTACATAGAGGTTATCCATCTCTAATCAATATGAGTGGAGTAGGCACATATACGAGCATTGGAAATTATGATGCAGAGGATGTGTTAAAGAAAATTACTACTGCAGATGCTTCACATGATATGAAATGTATCTGGGAGAGTGGACTATATAGGGCTGCAGGTTTCCCACTGGCAATGGAGGTCAGGGATTTGTGTTTAGACTGTGTGACTTTATATGATATAGCCACCAGGAATATTATGATGTATGATAGGCTTATTGTTGATTTAACCATAGAGGGCATTGCTAGGACATTTGGATTGGAAATTAATGAGAAAATGAGAGATATTGATATTGATCAATATAATGAAAACTTTCATACAAATGAAAGGGAATGCAAGGGTAAAATATTCCACAGTTGGTATAACCCAGAAAATAAACCCAAGGCTATAGCCAGGGTACCCAAGAACTTGATGAGGATATACTTCAAAGAAGAAATTTATTTGATGATTACAATGCTGAGTAGGTTAGTTGGACTAAGAGATGGTACCAAATGTGAACCATGGATGTTCACTGTTATTGAGTTCATAAGAGCAAGAGAAAAAGAGCAAGGGCAAATCCACTGGGCCAAGGCAATAAGCACAGCTATTTGGAGGTAGGCCAAGCTAAGAAAATAAAAGATGATGCCCTTTTATTTGTCTTCCTATGTGTTATATTCATATGCAACAAAAATTAGACCATATATACATGGAATTGAAAGGCTTGGTGCCCTACGAAATGGTCCTGATCAGAAATTAGTGTATGAACACTACCCTGACCTACAAGAAGAAAATGCATTGAAAAATTTTGCTTTGGTGAATGATGTCTTTTATACTTACATGGAAAGAGTTTTGAGAGAGGAACCTGACAAAAGATTATCTAAAAGTGCAGAGGATGCAATTGGATTGCATAGTTCTTGGTTCATTCAGTTTGAATAGTTTACTTATATCAGGACTGAGGGATTCGAAGGAAAACCCTTTATGCTACCTCGGTATCCTCCTGATAAAGTGATTGTGTTGGAATTTTCAAGACAAAATTTGAATGTTTTTAGAATGTATAAAAGGAAGTTAAATAATAGAGGAAATGTGAGGTTGCCTTGGGCTATTGGCAGATATTCCTGTTACAGTGAAGAAGTTGCAAGATATTCAGAGCAAGAACTGAGATATTATGGCTTTCAGGAATTTGATTTAACCAGGAGATTTGATGCTTTCCATAGGATCCAGAACTTTTTTGATAAAAAGTATAAACACCAGATACATATTGAGGATTTTTGGGCTGATTGCAAAAATGACAGGGAAGCGAGGAAAAGAGCTCATAAAAGATTAACCATTGAGCAAATGAAGTCTATAGGTGACATATATGTACCTCTAGAGGTTCAGGATGATGATAAATTGTTACATCAGAGTTATGCTCAGGCAAGGTTGGCTCCTATTACAGAGCCTCATTGGTCAAAACCCTGGAATACATCTCTGGATGTATTGTCTGAGCCAGTGATATTCTTTTCAAAGACATGGCTAAAAGATAGAATTAAGGAACTTAAGGCTGGGGGAAAAGAGATCAACTATCCAAAGAAAGGAAGAAAAAGAAAGGCAGAGCCTAGTGAGGATTTGCAATGCTTTTATGAGAAGAAAAGGAAGATTGTAGAGGCCAAGATTGTTGAAAAAGATAAAAATGCTACTTTAATGGATCCATATGCATTAGGAATAATAGTAGCAGTAGCATCAGATACTTTTGTAGATGCAAGGTCAATAAGTCATGAAATTAGTGCAGAAGAAGCACAGACTGCTAAGGAAGTGGCAGGACAACAAATTAGAAAGGCAATACCAATAAGTTTGTCAAAGGGTGAAACTTTTGAACCAAGTGGTGTAATTGGAGCATAGGAAGTAGGTGAAAATCTGAGCAATATACTTGGTGCCTCCACATCCTTAGAACAAAGACAAGCATTTGTGCAAGTGAAAACAGAGTTGGCTAGAGAAATGCAGCAAGAGTCAGAAACTCACAAAGCCAAACAAACTATTGAGACTGTGCACATTGACAGTAGTGACAGTGAAGAAAGAGAAATGTATAAGGGAAAGGAGATTGAAATAGAAGAAGATTCTAGTGATTTTCTAAGTGAAGAAGAAGAACCAAGCATTTAGGCTAAAATGGAGATTGAGCAGGGCTCAAAACATTAAGAAGAAAAGGTACAAGAAGAATTAGGATCAGTGGATCCATTTGGTACTTTAGTTCCTCCTAAAATTATCGAAGATGTGTAAGAGGAGGCACACAAGATTGAGGAAACTGAGAAAGAAGGGATACCTGAAGAGATAATCACAGAAAGGCATGCTTCAGCAGAAGAAGAAGCAAAAGATGACACCTCAAGTGTGGATGCTTTAAATATGCTAAATATGTATGGTGAGCTAGGTGAGGAAGAGAAAAATACAGAAAATATGCAAGAACAAGAAAAAGAAGTAAAGAAAGATGATGCAAAGATAAGTTCCCCTGTACATACAAAGCAGGTATAAACATAAGATATAGACAAAATAGAAGATGAAACCAAGAGGACTGAAGGTATAGGAGAAACAAAAAAGGTTGATGACAGTAAAGTGGATGAACAAACAGAAGATATCAACATGCCATATGTAGAGCAAGTACATGCAGAAGAAGATCAAGAAAAAAAGCCATCAAAAGAGGAAGGTCCTGAAGAAGAAGCTAAAGATGGAGGAGACACTGAAATAGAAGAGGAAGAAAATGAGGTTGAATCAAAAGAACAGCAAAATGACCCCATGGAACAGGAGCCTCCACTTCAGTAGCAAACACCTCAACAGCAACAACAAGAAGAACAACAAGAACAATAGAAGGAACAACAGCAACAGGAAGAAGTGGAAATAGAGAGACCTCATGAGGAGGTAATTGATGAAGTTAAAACTATAGAAGGTACAAAAGAAATTTCTGCATGGTTAGGAGGAGAAATAAGAAAGAAAGAGAAAGAGGTACAGTTAGTACCAATTGATATTAAGAGTTTGCTAGGTGGTACCACTCCAAGAAAGCTATATAGAGAGGTCCAACTGGATCTAGAATGCTGAACCTAGCCATTCCACAGAAAGAAAAGGCAAAAGGTGAAATAGCCTTGGAGGAGTATAAGATATTAAATTTTGACCTTGGGCATTCTACAAGAGAACAACATATTAATGAATGGGAGGATATGCACCAAGTGACAGCAGAGATGCTGAGAAAAGATAAAGATAAATAGGAATACTTAAAAGGACACATTGTCCAACTTTAGTAATTCATTAAAGGGATATTTGATCCCAATGCAACAGTCTCGGAACTGCCTAATGACATAGCAGTGATATCCAAAGAAGAAATCAGGGACATGGAAAATAAAAGGCTTAAGGCCAATATTCTTGATGAAAGGTTCAAGGATTTTACACAGGAAGGTGAACAAATAATAAAGAAGGCTGTGAAAAGCTGGGAGGCAGTGGCAAAAGAAAAGAATAAGTGCAATATACTTGTACACAATTGTCAATTTAGAAGGGAAGAGTGTAAGTCTGAATTGAAACAGCTGACAGAAATAGAAGAAAGAGTAGGGGAATTGACTAATGAAGGTGTAATTACCCCTTCACTAGAAAATCAAGTGCCACAGACTAGATTAGAGCTTAAATTTGAGGAAGATAACCTCAGAAAATGTATAACAGTTATACAAGATCTAGGGGAGAAAGCAGATGAAATGATAAAATTGCACAAGAAGATAATAGAAAGACTCCTAGAGCATGAATGTATGGAAGTGCCAGCATATGGAGAGGAAAGGGCCTTAACAGAGTTTAACGCCATTTGCACACCATGCATAGAGAATCCTGATGCAAATCTCAGCAAACAGATGATGGATACATTAGTGCAAGAAGGCGCTAAAATGAAAAAATATAAGAAAAGAAGAGAAGGCTCAAAAAATAGAGAGAAGAAGTTGAGAGGAGTTGTGATGTAGGAATACATATGGGGCAAAGAGTCCAGGAGGGGACCACACCTTTGTAGAAGGTGTAATCAGTAATTTCAAAACATATTTGAAAGAATGAGAAGACAAAGGTGAACAATGGTTTTGAGAAGAAGTCAAATAGGAGTATCAGCGAGAGAAAGTCAATGAAGAAGGGGAATCTTTTTTTTTTTTAAAGATTCCAACAACATCCTTTGAGAAGGAAAAGATGTTGTTTAGATATTTTGACAAATGGTTAGAGGCAAAGATACACTGTTGATCAATAATGGAGGGATCTCAACTATAGATTGAAATGGTAGCCATAGCAATGAGAAGTTCAAAATCTATATAAGGAACTTTGCTACTTGTATATTATTGACACAAGGATTTTTTAGAAATTAGCTAGCAATTGTAATTTATTCAGAGACTTTGAGTAGGAGTCTTTAGTTTAGAGGAGGTTGCCTATGTCTGCACTAAGGAACACATGGAATGTCCAGCTTTCTTATTGTATCTGTAAAGCGTTGTAAGTTTTTGTGAATTTGATTAATGAAGCTAAGAGTCATTCATACATTATAAATCATATATGACTGTGTGTTTTGAATACAAATGAATCTAGAATTCTGCTTCTATTTTCTGAGTGTCTTCTGGCTCGGCTTTGTATTTGAAATAGTATCTCTTAAAGCTCACAATCTTGAATGCATGTTTGTGAAAATACTCAGGACATTCGCATTTAACGATTGAGTCTGCTAATTTAATTGAGTTTACTGTATTTCTTACCATGTGCACAATAGAGCATTTAGATCCTATAGTAGAATGAAGTTCAATTTAGATTTCTCTAACTTTTTCCAAACAATTTGAAATATTTAGCTTAAACGTAGAAATTCAAAGGAGATTGTCTGGCATTTGAAAGAAATAGGAACAATTGAGTTGATATTTGGCAATCTTCATAAATATTTGAAAAGAAAAGCATGTTTTAATATAAATCATACAAATCTTCATGATACAGTAACAATTTTATGCAAAGAGATAGATAATTTGATGATATTTGCAATAGTTTGCATAATTCGAGTCCAGTAAGTCATCAATCACCTTGAATCATGTAAGGCCCCTTGCATATTACGGCTTCACATTTACCTACTGAATTATCCAACAGGTCAAGACCTGACCATACAGAAACTTAGGATTAAGTAATCTTCATTGATTTCTTCATATATTTCAAGACAGTTAGGTTCATTTTGTGAATTTTAACTTTTGTTATGAGTCTGTAAAAACAATCATCAACAACTGGCACCTTCAACTCAATCCTGCCTTATGGGCCTATCACACAAGTATATGTGCCCCCACTGGTGCCACTCCATATTCATTAGTATATGGCACCAAAGCTATTTTTCCTGGTGAGTTCGAGCTCCCTTCTCTAAGGTTCTCTTTGTAGCATCTTATTGATGGAGAAGAATATCAGGTTTCGAGATCACATGAGTTAGAGTTACTTGATGAGAGGCATCTCACTGCACTAAATCGTCTATAGGTTTACCAAACCCACCTTTGTTGTAGTTACAAGAAGAAGATCAAGGTGCATAAATTTGAGATTAGTGACCTAGTCCTAAAATAGAATTAGAAAAATCAACAAGATTGAGACAAGAAAGGTAAGTTTGAACCTAATTGGCTAGGACCTTTTGTGGTTACAACATGCTATGGATCAAGAGATTATCAACTTGCTACACCTGAAGCGATTCCCCTAGATGAACCCATCAATAGTCTTCATATTAATAAGTTCTATACTTGACCCTCTGGGTATCCCAACTCAAAAAATATAAAAATATAAAAAATACAAAAAAATACAAATATATATATATAAATACAAAAAAAATAGAAAATACAAAAAAAAATATAAAAAAATATAAAAAATAAAAAGAAATAATTTGTCCAATGGTGAAAACCACTTTGGTGGCACCTTGGGAAAGTACCATGGTGAAAACCTATTTTCAGGAATTGTGTAGATGTCGGTATCCACCATCTATCAGGTTCTTATCCATATCACCCACTCCTCTTCATAATAAAGTCTCCTATATAAGCCTTACTATTCACCCACCTATCATGGTTTGACTATTGTCAATATTTACCATTATCCATCCATCTCCATCCCATAATAAATCATGTACCTAACTAGGGGCATTTATTTTCTTAACCTAATTTAATAGGATTGGATCCTTTCTATTGAATTGTCATGAGAGGAATTGCCATCTCCATGCATTCCATAATTAAAAAATTCCACCTACCATAAACCATAATAAAATAAAACATGAACGCATTTGTTGGAGGTTTTTTCTTACAACCTTCAATCCTAAGGGAAAAAAAAACACTACTCAAACTAGGGGATAAGGGGTTTAAGACAAGGAATCTACACTATCAACAGATTAAAGACAATAAAATGCCAATTGGCAAGGCTAAACATAACCTTCTACTCTTTGAGCTCCATAGAACTCAAGTGGGTGTACCTATTGTGGGCCTAGATATCTGATAAAAATTACACTAGACAACTCACTATAGGCCTTTAAAATGTGGATAGTTCTCAAACAAATGAATAAGGGTGTTTACACAATTACTCATCTCTAGGCATGATCCCTTTATACCCTACATAAACACTGAGAAATAATTAAATAGAAATATCTTCATCTCAAATATATGAAGGGGTTAAAACTACATAACTCCAAAGCATGACCCCTACTTCCTTTAATCTCCATGAAGATACAAGAAACTATACAATAAATAAACGTGAAAAGGAAACATTCATTAGATTTTAGAATTGGTGATTCCCTCTAGGGTTTTCATAGAAGAAACACACTAGACCGATGCCTTGTCCATTCACAGAGTCAAAATATGAATAACCCATCAGATAACAACATGAAAGACAAGATCAGTGACCTTCTAACCATTACTGCCTTACAAGAATGAGGCCTCTCATGCAGAAAACATTCTTAATAATCCTAAATGAAACACCTTATCCCCAATATTTGATTAAAAGAAAAATTAACTCATTCTTTGAACAAGATCCATTAACCAAATACTTATTGCAGCAAATGTGCAACAACAATCACCATAATCTTTAATTATTTAGATTGAAGAAATAAAACATACATTCTAGGAGACATCTATGCACAACATAGTTCAATTTAAACTACAAACTAAAGTGCATGCCATTATCTCGATAGATGATTACAGTATTTAAAAATTGAAATTTAAAGGACCCTAAAGCCTTAGTAGAACCCTGTACAAAATTACAATATTTCAGAGACCTGGAAAAGTTTTAACCCCCAAAAGGATACAAAAGCTGCACTTTAAGAAAGAGAGAAGAAGAATAGAAACCCTAGATTCAATCGAGGCATGACACATGGCCCAATTAAACCCCTTGATTCTACAACTGATTAGCATGAGGAATTTGCCACATCATATTCAAACTTCCTTCTTATTTTGTCTTTATCTGGCAACTGATATGCATTTTCCCCAAATTCCGTATTCACGTCCACATTTTTTACCCAATCATAAAAGTGATCTCCTAGCTGCATTTTCACTTGGTGAGTAAAAATATAACCCCCAAGGCTTTACCCCATCATTGGCAAGTAGAAAATCAATTTTATTGGTGTATTCTGCCCCTCAGAACTTCATTGTTCTCTCTACAATCAGTTGGACATTTTGTCAAATAGTTTGTGTGCAACCATTTTACCTTCATATTTCTTCTAACCACACACCTTATACTGAGATCTTCTCATCTTCACCTTGACAAATCATTGCCTCACATGCTTGGGCATGGAAAACATTTGCAGGCCCTTTTCCACAGTACCAAGACATTTATAGACACTAGGGCATTTTACACATACTGGAGATGTGAAAAATACATATAAACATTCTTATCACTTGCCCAAGCATTCCAGAGTATGTCTAGGTCATTTTTAATCTTGTTGAGGCATAAAAACCACTATAGGGGTCTCTTCACCTATACTGGAGGCGTTTTAAAAGAGCCAAGATATTTTTTTAAAACTTTAGAGGCATTTTTCATAGTATGAGGCCATTTTTGTGCCTACTGTCCCATTTTTATGCTTTCCCAAGCTGAAAAAACATTGTCGGGGCATTGGAAAACTTGCCTGGGCATTTTTGCTTGGGCTAGAGGCATTTTAAATGAAGCTGGGCCATTTTTATCCATGGAGAGCAGCAAAAAACGTGATGAACAGTCCCAAAATGTTGCAAGGACATGAGGAAATGTTACGGAAAAGCTACAGGTGTGAGAACAACAATAAAATGCAAGACAACACCATAAAAATCCCTCCAGAACCTCCTCCATGCAGCAGACTTCCATTGCATCGTCGAGGCTTCATTCATCACAATTTAAATCAATGACCTACCCTCAAAACAACATTGTGCAATGGAAGGGGTTGGAAATCAATGTTTTAATTATTTGCCTCCCTTAATAGTAGTCCATTGCACAGAATATATGCATTGCAGGTTTCAATAATATATTGGCCTCCAAATATGTGATGTGCAATGAAAACTTTTTAATTTTTCAAAACTTTAACCTTCTGAACAATAGTCCATCACATATAATATATGCATCACCAATTTTAATAATACCAAGACTTCAATATGGCGATGTGCGATGAGGAGAGGAAAACAATTAAAAATATTTTCTCTCTTGAAACTTTCACTAGGAAGTTAAAAAAATTAAAATCTCCCTCACTTTAGTTCATTTGTATAGTAATAAAATATTACTATAAAGTAATAAAATATTACTATAATGCCCACATTAAAACAAGTACAAATTGTTTTAATTTTTTAATTTCACCTGCCGGCCAAATGGCATAAATTCATTGTGCACAAATGGTAACATCTGGAGCTGAGATTTTATAGGAGTGACCATAATCAATTATTTAAAACTGGGTTTTAAATCAGATTTCACCTAACAATTAGAAATTAGGTACATCCTTTGTCAACGGGCCTGCCAAAGGTGTTCACCACAACTGAAACATATTAAAATTATGAATCATATGGACTCTACTTTTGATGAAAATGGAAATGAAGATGTTTTAGACCAAAAAAAAATGGGTTACTTTCAAAATTGTGAAATTTGTAACTTTCCAGAACACCAAATTTAGCTTGTTGTAGTTAAAAAACATTAAATGGCCCATCAGAACTCATCCAAGGAGCATGAAATTGAGCAGGCGTACTACCATATGTACCAAAATTTTTTTTGCCATACAGATTTTTAAGATGACCTTTGAGTTGCAAAATTTAAATCAATTAAGATGGGCTCCTGGGTAGATTTAGTAGTATGCCGACCTAACCTCTTTTGACACATTATAAGGAGATATGCACTTCAAATTTGCAAAATTTG
Source organism: Cunninghamia lanceolata (assembly GCA_027924645.1). Classification (NCBI taxonomy): domain Eukaryota; kingdom Viridiplantae; phylum Streptophyta; class Pinopsida; order Cupressales; family Cupressaceae; genus Cunninghamia; species Cunninghamia lanceolata. The sequence goes on along the minus strand of BSBN01000081.1, from coordinate 1,034,534 downwards.
AATGTGCCAATAGTGGCCCATGTTCAGGGATGCATGCCCCTTGTGGGCATGGAGAGATTCTAGACTTCTCCGGGATGTAGACCAAGCGCCTACTCCATTGGGTGGCTCTGAAAAATGCTCCAACTTGCAAATCTCAAACTCACAATTTTCAAACATTATTCAAAGGCCTCGAGCCCCCAAAAAGGAAGAACCAAAACCTTCCTTTGTCAAATACCTGATTTTAATATGACTTCACCAAATTCCACTTGAAAATATTTATGCGATTTGCCCAGCTATATCCATTGTTACTGGAAATTTTCAAAATAACACCATGTTCAACATTGCCCATATTTCCTTTACCATTTTGCAATTCACAATTAGGCATAATTTGAAAATTTTCACCATCATGTGATAAACATATGCCACATTCATCATATAAGGAACATTCACTTTCAATGCAACATTCTCCATCATTTTGGTCACAGTCATGCATCATAAAATGATCACCTAGCTGAACTAAAAACTGAAAGCACTCATAGTCCACCATATAGCTAAGATCATTAAGTCTTATTTCTTCATAAGTTTGCATAGAAAATATGAAATCATCATAGGGCCATTGATGCAAACTAGGCAAACAACTTCTAGGTGTACAAGAAGAAAAATAATCATAATCATCTATGTTGTTCATTCCATCATCTGAATGCTTCTCATACAAGTCTAAGAACTCTGCCATATCAACATATTCTAAGACAACCTGATCTGAGACATTTTCAATATCTTTCATTTAACTTATTGGTAGTGACATCAACCTCTGATCCATACACTCATCACTATGCACATTTAAAATAATCGATGTTGAACATACATTATCCATGATATGTAGATCAATATCATTTTCATATGGGCCAAAGATCTCTAATTTTGATTTACATATCCTCTCTTGAACATGGATAAACATAGGCTCTTGATAAGTTTTAAGATTTCCTTCGTCATTGTGAAAACTATGCTTGGGATCACATGAATTGTATTCATCTTCATTAGTGTTGGGAATTAAGGTGTCTCAACCTTGGTAATTCCTTACATTATTAATGTTTGTATTTATTATTTAATTGCCTATGTTGTAAATATTTGTAAATTCCATATTGTCATATTGTGGGATGTGGCACGGTGATGTGTCAATCCTACATGGAATATGACAACTTGTAATTTTGTCCTCACATGAGGAGATAGGCGTCCCACTTTGTGGTAGGAGCATTTTGCCATGTGTCAGCATCTTCCATGTTGTGTAAGGGAATATTGACTAAAATGGTTATGACAGATTCCTATGACAGAATCTATGACATGTAAGCGTTAGAAATAGAAGTTTGTAAGACAAGTGAGGACATGTGTCATGAAGCATCTTTGAAAAAGGCATATTTGGGTGCCCCAAGGTGGACTATGACATGTTGTAAGAGAATATGCTATTTATAGTATGTGTATGATAGATTCTCTTACAGCTGTAAGTTATAACTACTATGACAAATTCTATGACGGTCGTAAGTGTCGTAAGAGCATCTATCATAGCCCATTTTGGAAATAGGTGACCTCTTTTGGATGGGAGTTGTGGACAAGTGTCAAGCACATTCTACAATGTTGACCAAGTGTCCTTAGGCGTAAGTTTTGGTCCATGAATCCAAGTTGGACGCCCATCCCAAGATAGGTCCAATATTGCCTTGTATTTTCTATATAAATAGGTGCTTGGAGATGGAGTTTGTATCACAGGTTTACAGGTATTGTTATGCTATCAGATTGACTCTAGATATGAGTGTCGAAGACCATTGAAGCTTGCATTGAAAGTGTATTGTAAATATTCTTTCAGATTTGTTAATACATTGTACACGTTTCTGAGTGTGGGGTTTTTCACCCGATAAGGGTTTTCCCCATCAAAGATCTTTGTCTCTCTTCTTTTGTCTTCTCTCTGGTTCATGTGTATTGCTGCAATATCTCATTTACATGTTCTATGTTGCTGTAATTGTAAGGAATAATTTGAATTTGCATAGCCCTCTCCTCATTTGATTAGTGTAGAAAGTGTTTTCCTCACACCTAGCTTCCTTCCAGTTGGTATAAGAGCTTGATCACCTTTGGTCCTAGTTGTTGGGTAAGGGTTTTTTGAGCTGATCTTAAGTTGAGTGGAAGTCTATATAGAGTATTCTAATTTCTATTACAGCAAGGAGATGGCAAGCACATCTGGAAGAATGGAAGTGGAGAAGTTCAATGGCACTAATTTTGAGCTATGGAAGCTCAAGATGGAAGACATGCTTGTTGACTGAGACCATTGGGAAACCATTACCGGAACTAAACCAGTTGCAATGCAACAAGCTGATTGGGATCTCAATGATCGGAAGCCTAAGGGTCTCATAAGACTTAGTCTTGCTGATTCTGTGTTGATAAATGTCCATGAGGAGAAGACTACAACCTTGCTTTGGAAGAAGTTGGGAGATGTGTATCAAGACAAATCCCTGGTTAATAAACCTTTTATGAGAAACAAGTTGTATTCTCTTTGAATGGAGAACAGAGGATCCATTGCCGAACATATGAATGCTTTTAACGTGTTAGTTGCACAGTTGACATCTATTGGTGTAAAGATGGAGGAGGAGGATCGGTGTATGACCTTGCTTTGTTCTTTACCAGACTCGTGGGATCACCTTGTCATGGCTATTGGAAGCACCACATCCACATTCAAGATGGAATATGTGGTATCTACGTTGTTGTCTGAAGAGATGCGGAGGAAGTCTTCTAATGCAGCCAAAGAGGCTCTTGTAGTTTGTGGAAGACCCAAGGAGAAAGGGAAAAAGAATGACAAGAAAGATGAGAAGGGTAGATCCAAATCCTGTGGGAGACCCAAATCTCCTGGAAAGTGCAAGGCTATCTGTTGGAACTGTGGTAAATCTAGGCATTTCCAAAAGGAATGCAAAGAGGAGAAGAAGAAGAAGAAGAAAGCTCCTGATTCAGATTCTGACAAATCAAAAGATGATGATGATGCTTTCATCGCAGCCCCAGCAACCCATCCATCTGATGTTGTGTGGCTGATTGACTCTAGTGCATCATTCCACATGACCTCGCATCGAGACTGGTTCACTAAGTATGAGGAGTTCAATGGTGGAAAGGTGTACTTGGGTGACGACTCTCATCTAAAGATTGTTGGTCGTGGAAGAGTCTCTATCCGATTCCTTGATGGTTGAGTGAAGGGGATCTCTAGGGTTATGCATATCCTAGGCTTAGCATGGAACCTTCTTTCTATAAGTAGTTTGAATGATGCAAGTGTGCAGGTTGTCTTTTTGAAAGAAGGGTGCAAGATGACTAGAGGAGCTATGGTGCTTGCTAAGGGTACTAGGAGAGGTACTCTATTTCAACTAGAGGCATGCATTTCACAATGCAATAGTTCTTCTATTTCAAAGAAGAGGGTAGTAGTAAGTTCATCCCCACCATCTGAATGATCTGTTAAGAGATCTGTTGTTTCTAGTTCTGATGTTTGTAATCATGCCTTGGAAGTTATACTTCCTGCTAAAAAGACAATGTTATGGCATAAGAGATTTGGCCACATTGGTGAGAAGGGTCTGCATACCCTGAAAAATAAAAACCTCATTGAGGGGTTAGATGATTGTAATCTTGAGTTTGACTTTTGCGAACATTGTATTTATGGGAAACAAAACCGTGTTTAGTTTTATTCGAGTTCTCACAAGTCTTCTAGTGTGTTGGACCTTGTTCATTCTGATGTATTTGGTCCTGTTAATGTTCCTTCATTATCAAAATCTATATATTTTGTATATTTTATAGATGATTACAATAGAAGGACATGGCTTTATTTTCTCAGAAGCAAATCTAAAGTCTATAGTAAGTTTAAGGAGTTTAAGGCCTTTGCTAAAAATCAGACTGGTAAGAAGATTAAGTGTTTGAGAACTGACAACGGTGTTGAGTTTTGTTCTACATAATTCGATAAATATTGCAAGGAACTTGGGATTGAAAGACATAAGACAACTACATACACTTTGTAGCAAAATGGAGTTACAGAAAGGATGAACAGGACACTGATGGAGAAGGCTAGGAGTATGCTTAGTGGAGCTAGCCTAGAACAAAAGTTTTGGGCTGAAGCTGTTACCACTGCTTTCTATCTTGTTAATAGATCTCCTACATCAACTCTTGTTGGAAAAACACCCATGGAGGTGTGGTCTAGTAGAAATCCTTCAATAAGGCATCTTCATGTTTTTGGTTGTGAGGCATATGCACATGTGCCTAGGGAGAAGCGGTCAAAATTGGAGAATAAGGCTGTTAAGTGTATCTTCATTGGCTATGGTGTTGGTGTGAAAGGATATAAGCTTTGGGACCCTATGGCTGAAAAAGTGTTGTATAGCAGAAGTGTCATCTTCAGAGAGCTTACACCTTCTTCCATTGTTTTACAACCAGAAGAAAAAGAAAAGAAAGAGGATGTTGTTTAGTTTCCTCTCACCCCTGAGAAGACTGAACAGAAAGATAATGTTGGACCTGATGATGAGGAGAGCTCTAGCAGCTCTGAAAGCTCAAATGAAGAAGCTAAACCTCAACCTTAGCTCTTGAGGAGGTCTACACGTATAAGAAAGCAACCTAAAAGGTTTGGTTTTACATTGCTTGATTCTAGTTGTGCTTTTGCTTTGCTTACTAACAATGATGAATCTAGAACTATATCAGAGGCTATGGACATGAAAGATGTAGGTTCCTAGAAGGAGGCCATGGAGGATGAAATGACTTCTTTGGAAAAGAATCAAACTTGGGACTTGGTGCCTTTGCCTCCTAGATGGAAACCTGTTCGATGCAAATGGGTGTTCAAGAAGAAATTTGGTGCAGATGGCAATGTTGAGAAGTATAAGGCCAGATTGGTTGCGAAGAGGTATTCACAAGTGGAGGGTATAGATTATGGTGAGATCTTCTCTCCCGTTACAATGCTGACATCCATTTGATTCCTATTATCTCTCGCAGCAACTTCTGACTTGGAGGTAGAACAGATGGATGTGAAGACAACTTTCCTTCATGGTGATTTGGAGGAAGAAATCTACATGTCATAGCCAGAGCATTACATGGTGAAAGGTAAAGAAAATCTAGTTTGCAAACTTAAGAAGTCTTTGTATGGTTTGAAGAAATCCCCTAGGAGATGGTACTTAAAGTTTATGCCTTTGTGTTGTCAATTGGATCTGTTGGATCAAAATCAGATCACTGTGTGTATTATAAGTTTGATGGTGATCGTATTCTCATTGTTGCACTATATGTTGATGATAAGTTTCTCATTGGGAAGGGTAAGAATATGATTTCTAGTTTCAAATCTCAGTTGTTAGAACAGTTTGAAATGAAAGATTTAGGGGCAGCCAGGTACATTCTAGGAATGGAAATCAGAAGAGACAGAACCAACAGAAAACTTTAGTTAAGCCAGAGTAAGTATGTGAAGACCGTGTTGGACAGGTTCAGCATGGAAGATTGTAGACCATTGTGTGTTCCCATTTCTTTGGGGACAAAGTTGTCTATTGAGGATTGTCCAATATCTCCTAGTGAGGTGGAAGACATGAGCAGAGTAACTTATGCTAGTGTTGTTGGTAGTTTGATGTATGCTATGGTTTGCACAAGACCAGACATTGCCTAAGCAGTGGTAGTCCTTAGTCAATTTATGGATAATCCTGGATGAGTTCATTGGGATGCAGTTAAGCGAGTGTTCAAATATTTGAGGGGTACTTTTGAGTATTCCATTTTCTATCATGGTAATGTTTCAAGACCTCTGCATTATATTGATATTCATGGATTTGTTGATTTAGATTGGGCAGGTGACATTGACAGCAGGAGATCCACCAGTGCTTATGTGTTTACACTGTTTGGTGGTGCTATTAGTTGGATGAGTAAGTGACAACCTATTGTTGCTTTGTCCATGACAGAAGCTGAGTATATGGCATCAACTCAATCTTGTAAGGAAGCCATTTGGCTTAAGAGATTGTGTTCCAATATTGGTGTTGATGCAGGTTAGATCACGATCTCTTGTGATAGTCAGAGTGCAATTTTCCTTGTGAAGAATCTAACGTTCCATGCTAGAACAAAGCACATTGATGTTCAGTTTCACTTCGTACGAGACATGGTTGAGGATTGAAAGGTAATTTTGGAGAAGGTAGATACTGTGAAGAATGTTGCAGATGCATTGACAAAGCCAGTGGGCACATAGAAGTTTAGATGGTGTTCAAAGTCTATGGGCCTCTCGGCCTATAGCAGTTAAATTCTATTTTTCTATTGGCTCTTACAAGGTGTTTGACAAGTGGGAGAATGTTGGGAATTAAGATGTCTCAACCTTGGTAATTCCTTACATTATTAATGTTTGTATTTATTATTTAATTGCCTATGTTGTAAATATTTGTAAATTCCATATTGTCATATTGTGGGATGTGGCACGGTGATGTGTCAATCCTACATGCAATATGACAACTTGTAATTTTGTCCTCACTTGAGGAGATAGGCATCCCACTTTGTCTTAGGAGCATTTTGCCATGTGTCAGCATCTTCTATGTTGTGTAAGGGAATATTGATCGAAATAGTTATGGTGGATTCCTATGACAGAATCTATGACATGTAAGAGTCAGAAATAGAAGTTTGTAAGACAGGTGATGACATGTGTCATGAAGCATCTTTGAAAAAGGCATATTTAGGTGCCCCAAGGTGGACTATGACATGTTATAAGAGAATATGCTATTTATAGCATGTGTACGATAGATTCTCTTATAGCTGTAAGTTGTAACTACTATGATAGATTCTATGATGGTCGTAACTGTCGTAAGAGCATCTGTCATAGCCCATTTTGGAAATAGGTGACCTCTTTGGGATGGGAGGTATCAACAAGTGTCAGGAACATTCTACAATGTTGACCAAGTGTCTTTAGGCATGGGTTTTGGTCCATGAAGCCAAGTTGGACGCCCATCCCAAGATAGGTCCAATATTGCCTTGTATTTTCTATCTAAAAAGGTGCTTGGAGATGGAGTTTGTATTAGAAGTTTACAGGTACTGTTATGATGTCAGATTGACTCCAGATATGAATGTCGAAGACCATTGAAGCTTGCATTGGAAGTGTATTGTAAACATTTTTTCAGATTTGCTAATACATTGTGCAGGTTTCTGAGTGTGGGGTTTTTCACTCGATAAGGGTTTTCCCCACCGTAAATCTTTGTCTCTCTTCTTATGTCTTCTCTCTAATTCATGTGTATTTCTGTAATATCTCATTTACATGTTCTATGTTGCTATAGTTGTAAGGAATAATTTAAATTTGCATAGCCCTCTCCTCATTAGATTAGTGTAGGAAGCATTTTTGGCACACGTAGCTTCCTTTCAATTAGGATCAACATCACAAAAATACTCAAAGTCATTGAATAATGATATATTAGATATGACAATTTTATCAGCATAGTTGTTTCCTTCAAAAACTAATGCAATACTTGAATCATATGAAAATACAGTTGTTTCCTCATATAATGGATTTGAAAACTTATAAAATTCACCTTTGTATACATTGCAACAAGAGATTACCTAGTCCATCTCCATTGCCTCATCATACAACAGATTTGAGAATCCTTGAGAGTCACATGAGAATCCCTAAGAGTCACTATCATCTAGCAATGATATTACTTCTTGCTCCAAAGATTCATCATGGTGTTCATTAAAATCATTTAAGGTTGAAAATAAGTTGGCTACACCTTGGATACCAATAATATCTTCATGAAGAAAAGAACTCTCAAAATCAGTCACACACATGTCACTTGAAATTTCATTTTTAGATGTACACACACCATTACCTAGCTAACCATATGCATTTTCAACATATGTATGAGGTGTAACTGCAGTATGGGACATATTTATATCATTTGTATACATAGCACCATGTTTTGACTCAATTTTTGCATCGAAAGAAGCATGACTAGCATGACAGATTGAATTATAAACTGGGGTAGTAGGCTGGTAATTATTTGGGAGACCATTACTACCCTCTGAATTACATTGTTTGCTTTCATATAGAGCCCTATGATAGCTCATAGTTTTAGGTTTGAGGCTTCTAGTCATTCCATATTTCCACTTATTCTCAATATTTATGGTCATCTCAAAAGCCTGAAGCAAAGTCAGAGGATCCTTGTCCCTCAACTAGAAACTCATCTTTTTGTTAAAAGTTCCCAAATAGACAATTAAGCTCATCGCATCATTTGGCCTCATGGTCTTAGTAATATCCCTTAATGTTTTAGCAAATCTCAGGTTGAATACTAGGACTAACTCATCCTCTTCTTTCTAAATGCCCATAATAGTACTGATTGTTGCACTTGCATTAATCCTCTCACCAAACTACTCCATAAAACTTGCCTTAAACTCACCCCAAGTATAGATAGAGCCTTCTGGTAAATAAGAGAACCAGTCTCTTGCATCTCCTTTTAGAGACTAAACAAATAGCCTCATGATCACATCCTCATGATCTACTTCATAGTCATCCATTAAATTATTAAATTCTTGGAAGTGTTTGTTTGCAGACTCATTCTTTGTACCATCATACTTTGGTAGTTTATCTCTGATTTCAAATGGTATGACATTTGGGAAACCATAAATGCCATCAAAATTTATGGCTCTGTACCTTTCAATGCTGAAATTTCTTTGATTACATGGATGGGGCTGATCACATGTCATGGTTATAGTCAGAGACATGAAAGGACACATACGTCGGTGCATCATGATGCTGGATTTTTCATCAACTCTCCCTTACAACAAGATCTTAAAATTACAAAAAAACATAACTCATTACAGCTAAGATCTCCTTTTAATGGGCATAATTCTTGGAACATATAAAACACATACTTTATTTCACAATACAAGGCTGTTACTAATAACCTAGAAGTATGCCAAACTATCACTACCCTTTCCCTTTCCCTTAGTGATCTAACACTTGATAAGGGACTTCATTAAAACTTATATACCATGGTCTTCACATAAGCTCTTTTTTGAAAACCAAAATAGAAATACCTGGAGCAACTGCAACAGCTGCTAACTCTCCTTCTTGACTGAAATTATGCAAATATGGAACTTATTTGTATTCTTTATTAGGTTCTTGAAATAGAGTCACCACCTCTTTATAGAGGACAAATCTTCAAATAACACAAAGCTCTATACAACCTTTCTTCATTTTGGGTCATCTCCAACAACAGAGTCAATTGAACACTTCTTCAAAATGGTTGCAACAAGACTTTTCTAGGTATGAAACCTTCAATATCTGAAACAAATATTCGGATTCTTCAATTTTTTGATTCTTTCCACAAAATAATGCACTGACTCCCCAGTAGAGTCACCAATTTTTTGGAGGTTTTTTCTTGCAACCTTCAATCCTAAGGAAAAAAACACACTACTCAAACCAAGGGATCAAGGGTTTAGGACAAGGAATCTGTACTACCATCAGATTGAAGACAAGAAAAGGGCAACTGACAAGGCTAAACATAACCTTCTACTCTTTGAGCTCAATAGAACTCAGGTGGGTGTACCTATTATGGGCCTAGATATCTGATAAAACTTGCACCAAACAACTCACTACAAGCCTTTAAAATGTGGATAGCTCTCAGACAAATGAATAAGGGGTGTTTACACAATTACTCATCTCTAGGCATGATCCCTTTATACCCTAAATAAATACTAAGAACTGGGTAAATAGAAATATCTTTATCTCAAATATATGAAGGGGTTAAAACTACATAAGTCCAGAGCATGACCCCTGCTTCCTTTAATCTCTATCAAGCTACAGGAAACCAGACAATAAATAAACATGAAAAGGAAACATTCATTAGATTTTAGAATTGGTGATTCCCTCTAGGGTTTGTACAGAAGAATCACACTAGAGCAGTGCCTTGTCTATTCATAGAGTCAAAATACAAATAACCCATCAGATAACAACATGGAATGCAAGATCAGTGACCTTCTAACCATTAATGCCTTACAATAATGAGGCCTCTCATGTAGAAAACATTCTTAATAATCCTAAATGAAACACCATATCCCCAATATTTGATTGAAAGAAAAATTAACTCATTCTTTGAACAAGAGACATTAACAAAATATTAATTGCAGCAAATGTGCAACAACAATCACCATAATCTTTGATTTTCTAGATTGAAGAAATAAAACGTACATTCTAGGAGACACCTCTGCACAACATAGTTCAATTTAAACTACAAATTGAAATGCATGCCATTATCTGGATAGTGTTGCAAATATGTGTCTAATCGGTGTTGTCATTGATGTCAACATATCCTTGTTGCCATTGGTGTCAACTATTCCATTTTTGTTGCCTGCTTATAAGACTGGAATGTTGAGGATATTGAGAAAATTAATGAAGCTCAATATAAGCAGACCATATGGCTATGTAGAGGATTGTCTGAAGTAGCTCCAGTCAAGATTTGAGAGGTTTTCCTGATGATTTGAAGAAGCTATGGCCATCTGAGTAGAACCAGGTTTTGCTGTTCAAAAGAGATAGAGTGACAATAAACTTGTCCGGATTGCTCCACATTGAAATATTATGATCTGCAGATCTAGAGGCATGTTTGGGAAGTCAGTGTGTATCATCAACTCAAGTGGTTCATGGTTTGGAGGTCCACAAGCAATCTTTCATGTGTGACAATCATGGCAGATAGTGTTCTTGAGGTTTCAGATGAAGATGCAAGTGATTCTGATGAATTGGAGGAGTGCAGATGTTTTTGTTGAATTTAATGTACTTGTGGAGGTCTCTAGATCGTGTGACTACTATTTTGGAGGTCTACATTGAAGTTTGAGCTCGTTTGTGAAGATTTCCTTCTTGGTGTTGTTGTTCTTCCCAGTCTTGGCCAACTAGATGATTCAAGAGTGTTGCAGATGATCTAAGAGCAATTCGATGGAGCGTGGTGTGTTGATCAAGGAAGATTTGAGTCTCAGTTATGTTTGGCTGATAGATTAGTAATTTGCTTTAAGTCAAATGCTTGTAGTGCCAACCTTGATGTTTATTCCAAGGTTGATGAAGCATATAAAGTCATGTAGTTGAGTTGTTGAAAATCATCCTTGTGCAAAACAATAAATCCGAAGAAAGGTTTAGAGGTAGAACAGAAAAGAGCAGGAGTAGAGGAACAAGAATAATAAGGGATGAATTGATAGTGAAGAAGTATTTGTGAGAAGAGCAGAAGTTTTGTGAGCATTCAAAGAGACTGAACCAGGCATGAGGAAGATGCTAACTCTCAGTTAATTCCTTTTGTATTAAACTTAAATTCTGTAGGTAGTGAGCCTCTTTTGAGCAATGAGCGTTGGGCAGTGCACCCGAAGGCAAGTGCCTTCCCATTTTCAATTGCTTTTAACAGGGTATGAATCTTGTGGATTAACCCCCACCGTGGTTTTTCCCTTATCAGATTTCCACATCAAAAATATTGGTGTCAAGTGTTAATTGTGTTTCTGCTCATGTTATTGTTTCATGCTTTAATGTTTACATCATTAATTTGTTTTTAAGTTGTGAAAGAAGTTTAAAAGGTGAAAAAGTTAATTATGTGGGACAACTAATTCACCCCCCTCCTCTCATTTGTCTGGCCTAATTCCAAAAATTGTTATCAAAGCCAGTTCCTCTAAAAGAAGCTTGACTGCTTGAGGAGATCCAAGATGTCAACTTATAAGAAGGAAAGTCCAAGATTTGATGGAACTAATTACTCCCTTTGGAAGGTGTGCATGCAGTGTCATTTAGAATGTATGGGTGATGCCTTTTGGTCAATAACTGAGAAAGAGTATAAGATCCTGAAGAATGGCCCTACAATTCTAGATGAACTCAGAGAAGCTGAATGCAATATTCAAGCTAAAGAAGCATTATTGAGTGCCTTGACTGATACAAAATTGGCAAATGTCCTAGATTTGAAAATTACCCATGAAATCTGGAAAAAGTTGGAAAATCTATATGAAGGTGACAAATATGTCAAATGTGCCAAGCTACAGAGCTTGAAGGGTAAATATGAAAGGTTTATAATGAGTGAAGATAAAAACATTACTTCCTACATGCAGATAGTGAATGAACTTGTAACTGGTATTAGGAATGCTGGTGGAATATTGGAAGTATCATACATTGTTGCCAAAGTGCTTAGATCTTTACCTGCAGCATACAAGCATAAAGTTGTTGCCATTGAAGAAATCAAGACTATGACAACTGTTACAAGGGATCAGTTTGTTGGTAAGCTTTTAGCATTTTAAATGAGTGAGTTTGGTGATTCTCTTCCTAAGTCTAAATCTGCATTTAAGGCCAGTGTATATGGAAAACAAAGATATGATCTGGGTGAAAGCTCTTCAAGACAATCAAACAGGTTTGCAAAAGCAAGGAAGGATCTTGAAGATGATAAAATTGAGTCTACAGAACTTGAAGCTCTTATTACCAAAAGAATGCCAAGAGGATCCAGTAAGTATGAAGGAAAGTTGCCATTCAAATGTTTTGCTTGTAATAAGAGTGGTCATTTTGCCTCAAGATGTTCAGAAAGGTTTTCAAAGCTAAAACCTAACAGATATAAAGATCAGAAGAAATTTTACTATGTCCAAGAAGTTGGAGGAGTCACATATGATGAATCTGATCATGAAGGTTCCACTGAAGGTGATTGGGTGTTCATTGGTATCAAAGAAGAAGATCCGGTGTCTATTGAATCTACTAGCTATTCAAATGTAGAAAGTGCCTTGGCTACTTAGGTTGTTGAAAAGGATGAATGGGTGATTGATAGTGGATGTTCTCATCATATGATAGGTGATAAAAGTAAGTTTGTAAGTTTTGAAAAATATGAAGGTGGAATTGTGAAATTTGGAGACAACTCAGCTGGTAGAATCTGTGGTAGAGGATCCATCTCTTTTGATGGTAAGAATAGCACTAATAATGTTCTGTATGTGGAAGGACTAAAGCATAATCTTCTCAATGTTGGATAGTTGGTTGACAAGGGTTATGATCTCTGGTTCAAGGATGGAAAATGCAAAATCTTGGAAAGCTCCAGAACTAAATTTGCATCTGGTACTCAGACTAGAGGTAACATCTTTCATTTAAGTAGTTCTGGTAAGAGTTGCTTGATTGCTCAGATTGATCAGAGTTGGTTATGGCATAGAAGAATGTGTCATGTGAATTTTGATAACATTGTCAAGATAAGTTCTAATTAGGCTGTGAGAGATCTTCCAAAACTTGTGAAACCTAATATCATGTGTAAAGAGTGTCAATTGGGTAAACATAATAGAACTTCATTCAAGAGTAAAGAACAATTTTCAAGTGGACTATTGGAACTTGTAGATACTGATCTATGTGGCCCTGCCAGAATTAGGAGTGTGCAAGAAGACAGATACTTTATGTTGCTAATTGATGATCACTCCTGGATGATGTGGGTAACCTTCCTAAAGGAAAAATCAGAAGCTCTTGACAAATTCAAGGTGTTCAAGGTTATGGTGGAGAATGAGATTGGTATGAAGATAAAGTGTTTGAGATCTAATAGAGGTGGAGAATTTACTTCTTGTGAGTTTGATACATTCTGTGAAAAGCATGGAATAAAAAGACAGTTATCTGCTCCTAAAACTTCTTAGCCGAATGGAGTTGTGGAAAGAAAGAACCGGACCATTCAAGAAGCTGCTAGGACCATGATGATGGAGGCAAATGTTCCACAAGTCTATTGGAGAGAAGCTGTGAGTACTATTGTCTACACTCTTAGCCGGGTGTAGATCAAAGGCAATTATGGTAAGACACCGTATGAACTATGGTTTGGTCATCCTCCTATTGTGAGATACTTCAGAGTTTTTGGTAGTAAATGCTATATCAAAAGAGATGAAGATCTAGGAAAGTTTGATACAAGAAGTGATGAAGGAATATTTTTGGGTTACTCTACTCAAAGAAGGGCATACCGGTACTTTAACAGAAGATTGAAAAAGATTGTTGAAAGTGCAAATGTTAGAGTTGATGAGAGCAAAGAAGGACATTCCAGGTCCTATGGATATGAATTAGATGATCAAGATGAAAGTCAAAGTTAAGGAAGGAAAGTTCAAACCCAGACTCAAATCCAGATTGATCTGAAAAATCCAGTCACTCAAGAGGATAATACAGAAGTTGAGGAACAAGTTCAAGAAATAGAAGTTCAAGAAAATCTCAAAACTCCCAGGTATGTAAGGATGAATCATCCTGAAGATCAGATCATAGGAGATAGAAATAAAGGTGTTCAAACTAGGAGAAGAATTGCTAAAGATCAAGAAGAGATTTGTTTGATTTCAAAGATTGAACCAAAATTAGTAAGTGAAGCCTGCAATGATGAAAATTGGATAAAAGCAATGGAAGAACAATTAATGCAAATTGAAAAGAATCACACTTGGGATCTTGTTTCTAGACTAGAGGACAAAAATGTGATTGGAACTAAATGGGTCTTCTGGAATAAATTAAATGAAGATGGTGAAGTTGTAAGAAACAAAGCAAGGTTGGTATGCAAAGGATACTCTCAAGTGGAAGGAATTGATTTTGAAGAAACTTTTGCTCTGGTGGTAAGAATAGAAGCAATCAGACTATTTCTTGCATTTGCTGCTTTTAAATATTTCAAGGTTTATCATATGGATGTTAAGTCAGCATTCCTGAATGGAGAATTGGATGAAGAAGTATACATTGAGCAACCAGAGGGATTCTAGTATCTGATCAAGGAGATATGGTTTGCAGATTGATAAAAGCATTGTATGGACTCAAACAAGCCCCAAGAGCCTAGTATACAAGACTAGATAAGTATCTACTAAAATTGGGCTTTAGCAAAGGTACAATAGACAATAATATTTATATCAAAATTGAACATGAACACATCTTGATTGTTGAAGTATTTGTTGATGATATCATTTTTGGTAGAAATGAGAGTCTGTGCAAAACATTTGTTAATCAGATGCAAAGTGAATTTGAGATGTCAATGTTTGGAGAAATGAATTTCTTCTTAGGTCTGCAAATCACTCAGTCAGATAAATGTATTTTCATATCTCAATCTAAGTATGTGAGAGAATTGTTGAAAAAATTTGGAATGAAAGATTCAAAGCCAGTGGGTACACCCATGGTTACTGGATGTAAGTTGAGTAAAGATGATGACTCCCCTAAGGCAAATTAGAAAAGGTATAGATCAATGATTGGAGGACTCCTCTATCTGACTCAGACCAGACCTGATATCATGAATACAGTTGGGCTTGTTGCTAGATTTCAAGCTGATCCAAGAGAATCCCATGTTATAGCAGTCAAGAGAATTTTTAGATATCTCAAATGGACACTTGATTATGGCTTATGGTATCCAAAGGATAATGACTTCACTCTTCATGCATATACAGATGCTGATTGGGTAGGAGATGTGGATGATAGAAAAAATACTAGTGGTGTTACATTCTTCTTAGGAAGGAGATTGGTTTCTTGGTTGAGCAAAAAGTAGGAGGCAATAACTCTGTCTACTACAGAGGCATAGTATATAGCAGTAACAAGCAATTGTACTGAAGTCTTGTGGATGAAGAAAATGTTGAAATATATCAGAATTGTGTTTGAAGAACCTATTACAATCTTCTGTGATAATTCAAGCGTAATAAATATCTCAAAGAATCTGGTGTTGCATTCAAAGACTAAGCACATGTCCATCAAGTTTCATTTCTCGAGAGAGAAAGTAAGTGAAAATGAAGTCAAAATGGAGTTTGTTTCTTCAAAGGATCAAATTGTAGATATTTTCACCAAGCCTCTATCTAAGGATACTTTTGAGTATCTCAAAGAGAAGTTAGGGGTTATTACCCCTCCTATTCTGAACTAAGATGCACTAAGTTGCATCAGTCCGGTGGAATGCACAAATCATATCTTGTGATCTGGATTGATGTTAAGGAGATACTACTCAGGAGGGAGTCAGTATGCAAATTTTGGAGATTGGTCTGAAACAAAAAGGGGGAGAAAAGATTGCAAATATGTGCCCTTTGCCATTGATGTCAAAGGGGGAGAGAAGTCATGTGAAAAACTAGTTGCTGATGAAAAGGGGAGTAGTGAAGAAAGTAGTTGTAGAAGTGATAAGAGAAAGTGGGAGAAGTTTTTGTCTTGATTGTTTTTCACATCATATGTTTCCATCAATGACAAAGGGGGAGATTGTTGCAAATATGTGTCTAATCGGTGTTGTCATTGATGTCAACATATCCTTGTTGCCATTGGTGTCAACTATTCCATTTTTGTTGCTTGTTTAGAAGACTGGAATGTTGAGGATATTGAGAAAATTAATGAAGCTCAATATATGTGGACCATATGGTTGTGTAGAAGATTTTCTGAAGTAGCTCCAATCAAGATTTGAGAGATCCGCATGACAATTTGAAGAAGCTATGGCCATATGAGTAGAACTGGGTTTTGCTATGTTCAGAAAAAATAGAGTGATAGTAAACTGGTCTGGATTGCTCTGCAATGAAATATTATGATATGCGGATCTAGAGGTATGTTTGGGAAGTCAGTGTGTATCATCAACTCAAGTGGTTCATGGTTTGGAGGTCCGCAAGCATTCTTTCTTGTGTGACAGTCATGGCAGACAGTGTTCTTGAGGTTCTGGATGAAGATGCAAGTGATTCTAATGAATTAGAGGAGTGCGGATATTTTTGTTGAATTCAATGTGCTTGTGGAGGTCTCTAGATCATGTGACTATTATGTTGGAGGTCCGCATTGAATTTTGAGCTCGTTGGTGAAAATTTCCTTCTTGGTGTTGTTGTTCTTCCCAGTCTTGGCTGACTAGATGATTCAAGAGTGCTGCAGATGATCTAAGAGCAATTTGATGGAGCGTGGCATGTTGATCAAGGAACATTTGAGTCCTAGCTATATTTGGCTGACAACTTAGTGATTTGCTTAAGTCAAATGCTTGTAGTGCCGACCTTGATGTTTATTCCAAGGTTGATGAAGCATATAAAGGTATGTAGTTGTTTTGTTGAAAATCATCCTTCTGCGAAACAATAAATCTGAAGAAAGGATCAGAGGTAGAGCAAAGAAGAGCTAGAGCATAGGAACAAGAATAGTAAGGGATGAAGTGATAGTGAAGAAGTATTTGTGAGAAGAGCAAAAGTTTTGTGAGCATTCAAAGAGACTAAACCAGACATGAAGAAGATGCTAACTCTCAGTTAATTCCTTTTGTATTAAACTTAAATTCTATAGGCAGTGAGCCTCTTTTGAGCTGTGAGCTCTGGACAGTGCGCCCAAAGGAAAGTACCTTCCCATTTTTAACTACTTTTAACAGGGTATGAATCTTGTGGGTTAATCCCCACCGTGGTTTTTTCCTTAACCGGGTTTACACGTCAAAAATCTTGGTGTCAAGTGTTATTGTTTCATGCTTTAATGTTTACATCATTAATCTATTTGTAAGTTGTGAAAGAAGTTTAAAAGGTGAATAAGTTAATTATGTGGGACAACTGATTCACCCCCCCTCTCAGTTGCCTAGCCTAATTCTAACAGATAGATGATTACAGTATTTGAAAACTAAAATTTAAAGGACCCTAAAGCCTGAGCAGAATCCCTATACAAAATTACAATATTTCAAAGACTTGGAAAAGTTGGAACCCCCAAAATGATATAGAAGTTGCACTCTAAGAAAGAGAGAAGAAGACTAGAAACCCTAGATTCAATCAAGGCATGACACATGGCCTGATTAAACCCCTTGATTCCACAACTTATTAGCATGAGGAATATGCCACATCATATTCAAACTTCCTTCTTATTTTGTCTTTATCTGGCAACTGATATGCATTTTCCCCAAATTTTGTATTCACGTCCACATTTTTTACCCAATCATAAAAGTGATATCCTAGTTGCATTTTCACTCAGTGAGTAAAAATATACCCCCCAAGGCTTTACCCCATCACTAGCAAGTAGAAAATCAATTTTATTGGTGTATTCTACCCCTCAGAACTTCCTTGTTCTCTCTGCAATCAGTTGGACATTTCATCAAATAGTTTGTGTGCAACTATTTTACCTTCATATTTTTTCTAACCACACACCTTATACTGAGATCTTCTCATCTTCACCTTGACAAATCATTGCCTCACATGCTTGGGCATGGAAAACATCTACATGCCCTTTTCCATAGTACTAAGACATTTGCAGACACTGAAGCATTTTACACATACTCGAGATGTGAAAAATACATATAAACATTCTTATCACTTGCCCAAATATTCCAGAGTATGTCTGGGTCATTTTTATTCTTGTTGAGGCATAAAGACCACTGTAGGTGTGTCTTCATCTATAATGGAGGTGTTTTAAAAGAGCCAAGATGTTTTTTTTAAAACTTCAGTGCTAGGTCATTTTTGTGCCTGCTGTCTCGTTTTTATGCTTTCCCAGGCTGAAAAACATTGTCAGGGCATTGGAAAACTTGCATGGGCATTTTTGCCTGGGTTGGAGAAATTTTAAATGAAGCTGGGCCGTTTTTATCCATGGAGAGAAGAAAAAAATGTGATGAATAGTCCCAAAATGTTGCAGGGACATGAGGAAATGTTATGGCAAAACTATAGATGTGAGAACAACAATAAAATTGAAGGCAACACCATAAAAATCCCTCTAGAACCTCCTCCACGCGGCAGGCTTCCATTTTATTGCCAAGGCTTCATTCATTGCAATTTAAACCAAATGATGAAATAATCCACCCCCTTATGTGTTTAATGTGAGCTCTGAACTAGGTTTAGTTTCTTTCACCGTTTGAAGAGTTTTCTGTGGTTAAGTTGATCCCTGCTTGCGTTTTGGTGTTGGGTCCATAACATAACATAGCATGCATACATATATCTTTTCAAATAATGGAAATATGAAATACCCAGATGTTCTAAATTAATGAAAATACATCAAATGACATAAACATGCAATACCCATATCATAGAATGCCAATATATGAAAGATCTTCACATACCCATTAAGTTGTCCATGAAGTACAATGTTATAAATGAGGGTTTCAGTAGGCTGGAGATATTCAACTTAGTTTATGTGCCAAGGAAATACATTGCAATACTCTAGAGTGATCAACTCTTAGATACCAATGGTTACAATGCCAAAAAAACCTCAAAAGAGAGAGCAATAGATCCCAACACCTAGGACTAGCTGCTGGTATGGCTAGGAATGAAGGAACAACAAAAATCAACTCTTGCAAAATCCCTCAAAATGCCATCTGGCAATGTTGCACAGATATATTGATGATGGACGCCTTGATGTAGTATGGTTTCAATGCCAAAATGCCTCTGAACTCCCAAATACTCCCCTAGCTGGTACGGCTCATCCTAGGGAAGGTACGACCTGAAAATGAGAATAACAGCACCTTAAATCTTCTCCAAACTCACAAACAAAGCCCGCAATATATTCTTCATTCTTCCCTGGTAATTATGGTGCCAAAAAGCTATAGATTTCTCCTTGTAAATGTCTCTGCAACAAGCTCTGAATCCACAAACTGAATGAGATGAAAGAACAATCATAGCCACTAAATATGACTATCCTCAAGCCCCCTTAGATGATCTTTCACACCCATGGTAAGCTGCTACTAATGGTGGTTTTCGTCACCAAAAGCCAAAAGGTTTCTTCAAACCCTCAAACTTGCAGAGCAAAAATGCATTTGGAAAAAAGATGTCATGAGTGAATGAAACGCTTTTCTTTTTACCTTTTATATTTCCCTCATGAGGTTGACTTCCTTGAGAGGGAAAATATTTCAATTAAAATCACTTTATTCCCTTCCTTCAGCATCCAAGGCTCTAGTGACTTAATTTTGCATTATTTACTTTTTTCCCTAAGTCACCAAATAATATATCAAAGTCCAAATATTAATTATTAAGCATCAATTTACGGACTTTAATATGAAAGCCTAAATGGTCTCAGAATCACATGAGTTATGGACTGTTGGAAAAGTCTTGACAAGAAGCTCTGCGTCCAATACTGAATTTCCAAAATAGAAGAAAACTTGACTTACTAAAATAGTAGATCCTTCGAAACCAACCATCCAAACTCCCAGAGTTCCCTAACCACCCTGGGTTAGCCTACGGGAACCAAGTATAGGCTAAAACCTCTAGGAATGGGGAAATTACAAATGACATTCCTCAAAATAGCAATGTGTGATGGAAGGGGCTGGAAATCAATGTTTTAATTATTTGCCTCCCTTAACAATAGTCCATCACACAGAATATATGCATCGCAGGTTTCAATAATATATTGGCCTCCAAATATGCGACGTGCAATGAAAGATTTTTAATTTTTTAAAACTTTAACCTTCTGAACAATAGTCCATCGCACAGAATATATGCATTGCCAATTTAATAATACCAAGACTTCAATCTAGCGATGTGCGATGAGGAGAGGAAAATAATTAAAAATATTTTCTCTCTTGCAACTTTCACTGAGAAGTTTAAAAATTAAAATCTCCCTCACTTTAGTCTATTTGTATACTAATAAAATATTAGTATAAAGTAATAAAATATCACCATAATGCCCACATTAAAACAATTAAAAATTGTTTTAATTTTTTAATTTCACCTGCCGGCCAAATGGCATAAATTCACTACACACAAACATGAACCTTTGGACCCGAGATTTTATGTGAGCAGCCATAATCAATTATTTAAAACATGGGTTTTAAATCAGATTGTGCCTAGCAATAAAAAATTATGTACCTCCTTTGTAAATGAGCTCGCCAGAGGTGTTCTCCACAACTAAAACATATTAAAATGATGCACCATATGTACTACCATGTGTACCAAAAAACTTTCTTCCATATGGATTTGCAAGATGACCTCTGAGTTGCAAAATTTTAATCAGCAAAGATGGGCTCCAGGGTAGATTTAGCAGGATGCCAACCTAACCTCTTCGACACATTGTAAGGAGATAGGCACTTCAAATTTGCAAAATTTGAAGGTGCCACCAGCATCCATCTACCACAATCCATCATAATCACCTATCACTCAGATTTGACTAACTCAAGTAGAAAACAAACTACGCATCTTTGAAAGCATCAAGTACTTATAAAATTAGAAGTGAAAGACTATTGTTGAAGTAGTGCACTACCTACATACCTATTGCCTATTCAGCTAATCCATTATCCTAAATCAATGGCCTTCAATGGATGCATCCTTCCTACAACAAGGTCTTATCTAATATGAGCACCCTCTTTTGGCAAGAGATATGATGGTTGTGTATTTGTTTTGTCAATTGGTCATTTTCTTTGATTTATCTTTTTGTCTCTTTCAAAATGCTTATTCGAGACTACTTTGATTTTTCCATATCTTGGCGTGTTAAGATAAGTTTTGATTGGGGCATTGTCACTACTTTTGTATGCCATGTTTGTTGGGTGTTCTTATTACTCTACCAAGGCTAATATTTATGTTGTATGTGTTTGGAAAGCTTTGAGCATAAACAATATCCTTTGCATCTAAGGTCATTCAAATACCTTTTGTACATTAGGATCATCATGCTCTAAGTCTATCTTCCATTCATGTATCCAACAAGATTTTATTATGTGTGGTATGAATAAGGATATCTGTTTGTTTGTAGAGTCAACATCCATGCAAAGGATACAATGTCACCCTGGTTCCTCATACCTTGGTGCATAATATCTATTTTATAAATCAAAATAAGAATTGCTCTTTATATTTTTCAAGTATAACCTTAAAAAATCATCCCATCCATCTCCCATATATCCTAATAAATATCTATATCTTTCACATTTTGATCAATTAATCTATTCTTCTGCATCTCACGTCATTTCTTCTATCTACCTAATCATCGAGCTTCTTATATCATACTAACATTTCATCCATACATCATAATCATATTGTATACATCACATAAAATTATGTTGCATCCATGAATTTCCTACAAAACAAACATCAGCAAGCACCATATATCCATAGCTCATCATAAGAATATCATATATCCATATCATCATATATACATCATATATCTATCCATCACATCATATCTATCTACAACATCATAAAAGGGCATCACATCATGCATACATCACATAAATCCATAACCATAATAAATGCCATCCATACCATCCCATCATCATAATAATCATAACAAAGCCATAAACATCACATATATCACTAATTGTCCATCTCATCTCATATATACATAAAAAATAAAAATGTCTCATGTAGATGTCTACAAGGGGCTACATGAGCCATAATGGTGCAGGAGCACCAAGGGCATGGAGACCATGTATATATGTTTGCATTTTGGTGTGATGTTTTGAATTTTCAAATAGGAAAGAGCGGGAACATGCATTCGGTTCAATAGAGTGGTGACCAATAGTGGTGGTGAGAGGAACCGGCAGTAAGGAGTCAACCAATGCATATGAGCAGACATCGGTGTGAGAAAGACTATCGGGTGAACAAAGTTGTGTCGAGCTGATAGCATATAGTCTCACTGATGGGATAGAATGGTCGGCAAGAGTATTGATATCAGAGAGTAAGTGGAAAGTTACACCGACAGGTTAAAGTATTAGCGAAAGTGAATTCGGTGTTAGGTCATCGGCAGGAGAAGGAGTGAGTTAGGCCGATAGTTGATGTCTCGCTGATAGGTGAAGACAACCGCAGACTATTGTATTGGGATGACCGGAGGCTTCGGAAGACCTGAAGAGCACCCGACCGATAGGCTAAGTCTTGCCGACGTTGAAGTCAAGCAAGCTGTGATGGTGAAGACAAGGTTAAGTGAGACATATCGGTGAGAGATGAAGGATCGAGAGACAAGGTCAAAGTCTGAGCGATGGAAGGAGTCTCGCTGAAAGCAAAGACAATATAATGCACATTGGAGTAAGTTGTATTATCGGTGAATAGAGGAAAAGTTACTCCGATGATAAAAAGTCTGAGTGATGGATTCTATCCATCAGAGAGAGATTGCATGTCGGTGAAAGAAACTAAGAAGTGGCCAATGAGGTAGGTCAAGCCGATAAGAAAGGAGAGGATCATTTTAGTGAGAAAACAGAGATATCTCACCGATGATAACCGAACAGACAGAAAACCCTAACTGTTCGATAACAGAAAAAGGACGAATAGTATAAGAACTAGTTTTGGCTTTGTAAATGGGTTGGAAGCTTGGAATGCTACAATTGTAATAAGCATTTTTAATAGCAATAAAAGAAAGCTTGGACTATTTGATTTGTTTGTGAAATTCTATAGAGTGTGTGAATATCCCGGTCTAAAACAAAGCAATCAGTTTTCTTTCTTGTTATTTCTTTTATTTCTATTTGTACATAATGGCTCTGGTTTGTGTCCTCACATATCCTCTGTACAGTCATGGAGGGGGCATCAAGCAGAGTCTCTTTTTTTATTTTTCTTTCTGTAGTAGTGAATGGGCTGTCAGAGAGAGGCCATGTGAACTTGTACTAGGCGAGCTGTGCTATAGCCCGGCTAGGCATGCAAGTTGCAGTCTAAGAAGACAGGGGTGAAAAACAGAGAAGGAAGAATTGAGCACCAAGCAATCAAAACCCTAGACCTAGAGAGGAGGGTTGATAATGGGCTCAAGAAGGCTATAAGCCTTGGATATTGAGAATCTTGGAAGCAGTGGGGACAAAGAAGAATGCCTCACACCAAGAAAGTAATCTCTGTATAGAGAATGATAGACTAGTAAACCTTTCACCTCTATAATAGACTATTTAGGTTGAATTAGGCATTTTGGGGTAGAAAATGTCTATGAGCACTTGAATTGGTCAGGATACTTGGGATTGACATAGGTCTTGAAGTGTTGTGTCAAGATAGAGTGACTAAACCCATAGGCCTCCCCATCAAATTGGTATTAGAACAAGTTAAAGATTTGGGCTATTCCTAGATTGGAATAGAAGAAGTTGTATGTCATCACTGAGTTCAGGTGAGTCTATAGGTTCATCCAAGAAGATGGTGACTAATGTAGAGTTAGCAAAGAAAGTTGATGATTAAGAAGAGGAGAATAGGCTCCTACAGGAAAGACTAGCTGAAATGGAAAGTAAGCTAGGTGCAATGATAATAAAGACTGAAGAAGTCAGTTAGCAAGTTAAGAGTTCTGAAGGTAAGGAAAAAGGTGTGTCTATAGAAGATGAAGAGCCCACACCTGATCCTAAGATGGAAGAAGAACCTTTCTTGAAGGCCTTGAAAGCCATGAGTGGCAAGTCATTGGAAGGAGTTCCTTTTTTTAGTGGAAAGATGGAACCTGATTTGGTTATGGAATGGATAGAAGGTATAGAAAATCATTTTGAATGTGATGGAGTGAGTGAAGCACAAAAGGTGAAGGTGGCTAAATCAAGACTCAGAGGAGCTACTTTGACATGGTGGAAATTTGTTCAAACAGAAAGAGAAAAAGAAGGCAAGAAACCTATAGCTTCTTGGAAAGGTATGGTGGCTAAAATCAAAGAAGTCTACATGCCTGGGAATTATGAAGTTCAGTTGCACAAGAAAAGACAAAATTTGAGACAAAGAGAATTAGATGTCAATGCATACACTGAGGAATTTCAAAAACTATGCTTGAGGTCTAAGGTGATGGAAGATGAAAATGTAAAGGTAGCAAGATACCTAAATGGTTTGAGGTGGAGTATTCAAGAGGAAATCAGCTTGTTCAGCCCTACAATAGTACAGCAAAGCTATCAGCTAGCACTCAAGGTAGAGGAGAAGGGCAAGAAGAAACAAGAATCAAATAGCAGATCAAGAGGAAGAGGTAGAGACAGCAGAGGAAGAGGAAATTATGGTGGTAGGAACACTGATCAAAGACCCCAAGGAGAATCCAAACTCACAGAGCAGAGTGGAGAGACTAGCAGTAGAGGAAACTATCGAGGAAGGGGATCTAATAGAGGAAGATTAGGGGGATTAGGCAGAGGATCCTACTTTACCACTATGAAATGCTACAATTGTGGTCAATTAGGCCATCTAGCATATAGGTGTCCTAATAAGGGCACATCTTCTTCTCAAGGAGTTGACAAAAGAAATCATTATGTACAAGATGATGCTTCAAGTAGCAAATCACTTGAAGTCAGTCTAGCCTCAGAAGTGGGAGAGAACATCATGGTAAGGAGAACCTTGATCAAAGAACTAGTGAAAGCTGAACCAAGCTAGAGGAGAGCATTATTCAGAATCAGATGCAAGATTATGAATAAGGTATGTCAAGTAATTATAGACTCAGGGTCTACTGATAATATAGTTGTTGTGATGTTCACAACACACCCCATTTTGCTCCTTAGCAAAACAAGGACCCCTGCTGATGTTTTGCCTTTTTGCTTCTGCTTGTGTTTGTCTGCTTTCTGGCGGTTTGGTAAAAATGAAGGTCAGGTGCATCATCATCATGATATTGGATAAGGTAGGTCATCATCATGAGGTCAGTTTGTCAAAGTTCATATTTTGTTTCTGTGACCTCATATTTAGAAAGAGCTTGAAATTCCATGCAGGTTTGCCTTTTACTTCACTTGAAAATTCGTCCATATGTGGAAGTTATGCACAGTCAAAGTTTTGGTCAAACCTGATAATCGCAAGTGATCATCATATTTTTTTCATGTTAACAAGGTCATCATGATCTTGGTCTATCACCCGATAAAATCATGCAGTCGCAATATCCAGATGTCAATCTTAGGTGGTAGTGCCCTTTACCCATCAAATGGCCTTATGCGCATTATGCGCATCATGATTTTTTTAGGAGGGTCATATTTTATAAACTTGGTTTTGCTGTATGAACAACATCATCATCATATTTGAAAAGCCCCCCGATAATATCCTGAGGTTCAAATATCCGGATATCATGATGACGTCAACTTTAAGTCACGGTAAGTTTCCCCCATCGAGCGGTCTTTCGCATCGCGAGCATCATGATATTTTTACATCGCCTAATATTATAATATCATGCTGATAGTATAAGATCACCCTGACTTAGAAAATCCACCGTCGGCATATTTGCATGCACATGTTATAATCCTATCGGAAGGTCATCATCCTGATATTTGCTGAAGTTTGCTAAGATGATGATGACGACTTAATATCCTCCTGATCTCCTTTTGCATGATCATGATCATCATCCTGATCTTTCACAAGAGGGTCATATTCGCTGAAATTCGCTAAGTGATGGAGACATCATCATGATATTCGATAAAGAGGATCATCATATTCATATCCTCCTGATCTCCTTTTTTGCAATATGATGATGATCACCCTATCTTTTGAGGAAGGGTGATATTCTTTCCTCAAACAGCATGATCATATTTTAAACATCACCCTAGCGCTAATATGATGATGACCTCAACTCATCCTTATGCTCCGAAGACGAAATATGATGATGATGTCATCATGATAATTCGATGAGGAGGATCATCATATTTTTTATCCTGTCATATTGTCAAGATCATCATGATCTTGTTTGTTCACCCGACATTTCGTGAAGTCCTCCTGCCAAGAAATACAACCTTTTGCAAATATCCTGATCATCATCATCACATTTCCCTTCGGCAGGATATTTTCCAAACACGATCCGGTTCCCGAATATGATGATGACGTCTTATTCTAAGTTCGACAAAAGCTCCAAATATCCTGATCATCATCATCTTGATCTTTCGAGAGGGTTGCCTTGGCCGCAAAGGGGTCGTATTACATTCATCATCCTGATCATGCTCCTTAGGTGACCCGATATCATAATTATCCCCCTGATCTTAACTGAACATGATGATGACGTCATTTTTTGCATTTTTAATGAAGCCCGAATATGACGATGACATCATCATCATTTTCCTTTCCTCAATAGCAGGATCATATTTCACATCCTCCTATTCTTCTTCAACATGATGATGATGATGTTGTTGTTCTTTTCTCCAATATACAGAAGACGAAATATCATGATGACGTCATCTGGACCTTCAGAAAGGAGAGCATCATATTTCCAGAATATCATGCTGATGAAGTGAATATCGGCCATGCATTTTTCTGACACACCGATGGCGATGGTCATGCCAATGGGTGGGAAATGAGGCGGTTGAATTTTAAAGTGTTTTTTTGGCGCCTGTGGCATTTTCCCGGTCAGCGATAGTTGACCCGATGAATTTTGAGCAGTCTGAACGCATTTTGGACGCGTTTGAGGAGTATTCTGGATCCGATCTCCGTGATTTTGCGCAGTCACCTGGATTTAAACGATTATTGTAATTTCCTGTTGTTTATGTGATAAATGTAATACTTATTGCTTGCCTTGTCTTGCAGGCTTGCAGTTGAGGAAGCAGCTGGAAAGTCAACACAGTGACCTCATGGAGGAAGGAAATCTGATCTCAGGAGCAGGAAGATAAGGAATGAAGTGCGAAAAAGTCAAGGCCATTCAAGTAAAGAACAGGGTTGCAGCTAAAGGTATTACTGCAACAGACAAACAGAAGTTATTGCCCAGCTGCCGGAACTTCTCAGAAGGGGCAATATTTCGCCCAGATTTGACACTGCTCAGAGATATTTTGAAGAGCTGGTTCACCTGTATTTATTGCTGTAACCAGGGGTTTGAACCAGGGGTTTAGTTAGGTTTTTGCTGTAGTGAGGACAATCAGAATGTCTTTATATTGTGCCTCTCTACACTGTAATACTTTACAAAAGGGATTTTAGGGCCTACAACAGGGATTTTAGGAAAACAACAGTGGCTACAACAGGATTTTTTCTTTTAGAAGCATACAGCAAGTTAGCATAGTTTAGAGGTAGAAGAAGGAGGTCGCCTGTTTGTCTACAGTAAGGTGCGCGTGGAATGTCTGGCTGCCTTACTGTATCTGTAAAGCTTGTAAGTTCTCTGTAGTATGATCAATGAAACTAAGAGTCATTCCTACATTGTAAATCATGTATGACTATTCGTTTCTGATACAATAGAATCTGGGGTTCTGCATCTATCTTCTGAGTGTTCTCCTGCTCTTCTTTGTGTTTTGAAATATTTTCTTTGAGAGCTTGCAATTTTAAATGTATGTTTGTGAAAATGCTCAGAACTTACATTTAGGGTTTTTACTGTGGATTTGATCAAATTACTGTGGTATTTACATAGTGCATAACAGAAACAATTAGATCCTTCGGTAGATTAAATGAGGTATAGATTAGATCTTTCTAACTTTTCCCAACCCATCTGAAATATTTAGCTGAAAACGTAGAAATCTAAAGGAAATTGTCTCAAATTTGAAGAAGCATGCATAAACAGAGCTATAAGTAGACAGTTTTCATAAATAGATAAAGAAGAAAGCTGCAATAATTCAAGAAAACCATCTAAAGCTTGCAGCACAGTAACACTTTTATGCAAAGGAATGAAAAGTATTGACATATCTCATGACCTTTTTGCATATTCTTAGTCCAGTAAACCACCAAATAAACCTAAACTACGTAAGGCCCCTTGAACATTACAGCTTCACATTGACCAACTGAACTTGACCAACCGAACCATTGTAGACTTGGGATTAGTTGAATCTCAAATGATTCCTTCTTATCTTTCAAGTATAGTTTCAGTTCATTATATGTGAACTTTAACTTATTGTTATGATTGCATCAAAACAATCATCAACAGTTTTCTGGCGCTAGAAGGAGGGCTAGAAGGCTGTATATTGCAATCATCAACAGTTTTCTGGCGCTTGAAGGAGGGCCTTCCTGAGTTAGGTTTCATTTCAAAATGGCTAACGACAGCAATAGAGTGACTAGGTCTAGGTCCAGTTCAGGAGATATATTTGTGCAACTACCTGATACAAGGCGAAGTAAAAGCCCTTTAATTTGGAATCCAAAGATATTGCAAGCGGGAAGTTCATCTGGAACACCTCCTGGGTCACCTTTCAACATCCGTAGTATTGTAAGTCCTGATAGATCACTGTTCAGATCTTTAAATCTTGGTTCAGGCACTCCTGGAGGTCTCAATCCTCCTGTAAATCCTAATCCACCAATCAATCCAGGTATTTCTGCAAGTTCAAGTCAAGCTCAAACACCTGCAATGGCTTATTTCGATGTCAATTCTCCCATACTCTTCAATGATTATCATGAGATGCCAAAAAATCCGGAAAAGATATGTCCCAAATACCAGTTGCATCAGGACCCAGAAGATCATATTAGAATATTTAAGGAAGCATGTTTTAGGGCTATGTTAGAGCACGAGGATGTTGTGTGTAGATTGTTTCCTTACACCTTTAATGAGCAGGCCTCTAGCTGGTACGTAAACTTACCCAATGGTTACATTTCTTCCTGGGCACTTATGGAAGAAGCATTTCTGTCAAGATTTAGAGGACCCATTGACCCTTGTGCTTTGTATCATAAATTGGCTACTATAAAACGAGGTGAGGGAGAGCTAATTGATAATTTCAATGACAGATTTCAAAAGGCCTATTCTAGGCTGGTAGCCCCTTATACCATAGATGATGCTCCCTTGTTGGCTATGTACTATGCTGCCTTGGATCCTTTAACTGCCATGTTTGTCAAAAGAAAACCTGACATAGATTCAATATCCAAAGCCTATAAAGAGGCAGCCTCAGTGAACCAAGAAATGAGACATACAACTTATAGTCCATTTGTCAATGGAGGAAATTATGGGGTGCAGAATCAGGCACACCCATGGAATGGAGTCCTTGTGCAGCATGCTCCACTAGTAAATCCGGTTCCCTCTTACACACCTGTGTATAATCCTACTCCAATCCAAGCTATAACTCCTTACACAGCTAGTACTTCCAATAACAGTCAAAATAATGGTCAGCCTTTCTTCCAACTTCCTAGGGATGTAACTGTGGCAAAAGCACAAGAAGATAGGGAAGAAATCAAAGAGATTACTGCACATTTGAAAAGATTAACAACCGAAGTAACACAGCTAAGAAATGAGAACCTCTATGGAAGAAGCAACCAAAACTACAATCCACATCAAAATCACAACCAAGGCCAAAATCAGAATTATAGTCTCAATCAAAATCAGCAGTACAATCAGAACCAAAGCTACAATCAGCATCAAGGCCCCAGTTAGGGGCAACCAATGCAAAATAGGGGGCCAGTGATAGATAATAGGACCTGGGGCAATAATAACAAAAATCAGAATCAACCTAGGCCACCCAAGACATGGAACACTGGGCCCAACAACGGTACTCTGGCTTCTCCTTTTGAGAATACAGATAATCATGGTGCAAAACAAACAACTAGCATACAAATGGCCAGTACAGCACCCAAAAATTGGTGCAGATTTCACAATACCAATGCCCATGCTGAGCACGACTGTCCATAGTTCCACTTGGCAGCTAGTATTTTCAACATAGATGTACAGCCTCCTACCTCTGAGTTTCTCATTCCTAAGGGTAATGAGGTAGTACCCTCAGAATATGACACAACATTAGTCTTAGAAACGTTTACCTTTGCAACTGCAGAAGAGAAAGAGGATGAATTGCTAGAAGATGAACCATACTGTTGTGAAAGTTTTTATCCTGAATCAACCTTTGTGTTAAATGCTTTTCAGTTTCCTTTTGAATCTGAAAATGAGATATTAAATGAAACAGAAGAGGTGCAGGCCTTTCAACAAACAAATAAAAGCCACACCTACAATTTGATGAACAACCCTAAGCCGGGAGGACCTTTCACCACTTCCACTCCTCCGAATAACATCAATACACCCCCAGATCAGAA
Organism: Cunninghamia lanceolata; assembly: GCA_027924645.1. NCBI lineage: Eukaryota > Viridiplantae > Streptophyta > Pinopsida > Cupressales > Cupressaceae > Cunninghamia > Cunninghamia lanceolata. The sequence continues at coordinate 1,003,958 of BSBN01000081.1, read as the reverse complement.
TGCTAGCAACAATCCTGCCATACTTAAAGCTAGTCAGCACACAAATAATGGAACAACAGTGCAAAAGGATCGAACAAGTAAGACAGAAGCAATAGAGACAACAAGATTGATGAATTACTTATCAGAGGAAATAAAGAAAATTAAGGTCAGTATACCTCTAAATGAATTATTGAAGACCCCAGGGATCAGAAATGTTTTTTTAAAATCCCTGGATACATCCATAACGAACAAGGTGTCTGCTGATATAACTGTTCCTAATAGTGATTCACCACCTAAGGAGAAAGGTAAGAAAGTTGAGCAGCCTTCCAATACAAATGTAGTAATACATACGGATAAGAGGGATACTCAACCTTTCTTGTTAACTGTTAGGTTGTGTGGGAAGAATATACACAATTGCATGGTAGATTCTGGTGCTTCAGCCAATGTAATGCCCTTAGGAATATGTAAAACTCTCAGGCTGACTCCCACCAAATCTGCCAAGGTTGTCACGCAATTAGATAAGACCGAGGTTAGCGTGATAGGAGAACTCATGAACATTCAAGTGCAATTAGCTTCAGACCCTAGGGTAAGCCAAATCATTGACATTCAAGTAGTGGATATACCCGTAAATTATGGAATGTTGCTAAGTAGGGATTGGTCCAAGACATTAAACGGATATATGGCTACTGACTTTTCACACATGTGGTTACCTTGGAGAGGCATCCCAAACCAGATCAGAATAGAGGCAGAGCCCAGAATGAAACATATGATAATAGAGTATAATCGAACTAATGAAATATTATATGCTGCTGTTGAACCGGGTGTCTATAGAATTACCAACAATGGGATGCAGATTGAAGAGATTATGATGTTAAACATTAGAAAGAAGTGTGTCAACAATAGAATGGCACTATTCATTGAGTCTGACAGAAATTCTTCAGATGAAGAAAATAATGCAATAGACAAATTTGGTCATACCATTAGACGAGAGGTGGAAGAGTGTGTTACACACAATCTCCCAGTCCAATGTAAGTTATATAAAAATAGGTGTAGAGTCCATGATAGGCAACATTCTGAGGAAAATTGTGAAATATGCAAAGACATCATTGAATATGAATACAAAAAGTGCATAGGGAGGGTAGAGTCACAAGAGAAAAATGAGAATCCTGATCCAGCACAAAGATATGTTCAGGATAATATAGATGCCTTGATTCCAGATTTAGGAAAAGAAATAGAGGACGAGGGTAGTTATCTTTCTGAGTTGCAAACTAAAAACACACATATGCAAGATAACCAAACGAAAAAACCCATGAATAAACAAGACAACACCCCACAGGCAATAAAAGGGACAAAGTATGCCAAGGTAAAAGATCAAAAAAGTAAAGATGGCATGTGGACGTTAAAATGTGATGGGTCCAAATCAAAACAGGGCGCAGGTGCGGGTATTGAACTCATAAATCCTCAAGGTAAATCACATTTGGCAGCATATAGATTACAATTTTCCTGCACTAACAATATTGCTGAATATGAGGCCCTAATTTTAGGACTTGTCATGGCCATCAAGAGAGGGGTAAAAACCATCAGAGTATTTTCAGACTCGGAATTAGTAGTCAGACAAGTGAGGAAACTATATGCCTGCAATTATAAGAAAATGATTAGTTACAGACATAGAGTATGGGGTTTAATGGATTCATTTGATGCTTTTAACATAGAGCATATTCCTAGAGAGCTAAACCACAGGCCAGATGCATTAGCAGTTGCTGCTAGTACATTAGAACCATTGACACTGTCAGGACTAAGACGATTTGCTGTTGAGCTAGTTAACATGCCCAGTATACCAGACAACGTTACACACTTTCAGGTATTTGGAGAGGATCAGCAAATTATTAATTTTCTGACTTGTAATGAGGCATTTGAGGCCCAAATTATTGATGAACAAGAATGGCCTAAAGTAACATGGGACGAAGAAGATATGATCAACTTAAAGAGCAACTTCTTGCCAAAAGGAGTAATTGAATTAGAACACATCTTTGACTTCGACGGAGTAATAAGACAGAAAGACTTACCCAAAACAGAAGGGGGTAAGTGTGATTTACATAACTTAGGGACTGAGCTAAATCCGCAAAATGTACTAATTGGGAAAGCTTGCTCTGAGAAAATCAGAAAAGAGGTTCTGGATGTTCTGAAAGAATATAAACATGTCATAGCATGGACTTACGAAGACTTGAAAACATTTGATGAGTCCATCATAACTCACGTAATACCTTTAAGAAAAGAAGTCAAACCATTTAGGCAGAAACAGAGGCCTGTAAATGCCATTCTAGAGCCTTTAATCTTTGAGGAAGTTAAAAAATTACTGTCCGCTGGGATAATTTTCCCAGTCAGACATTCTGTCTAGGTAGCTAACTTAGTACCAGTGAGGAAGAAAAACAGAGACATCAGGTTGTGCGTAGACTTTAGAAATTTGAACAAGGCTTCTGAAAAGGATAATTATCCTTTACCCCCAATAGACGAAGTACTGCAAGCAGTAAATGGCGCAAAGATGATGTCTTTTTTAGATGGTTTTTCAGGTTATAACCAGGTCTTAATTGACAGAGAAGATAGACTAAAAACCACCTTCACTTGCAAATGGGGAAATTATGCGTATAGAAGAATGCCTTTTGGTCTAATTAATGCAAGTGCCACTTTTCAGAGGGCCATGGACGTTGCATTCCATGGATTATCAAGTAAATGCATTATTGTGTATATGGATGATTTAACTGTGTATTCCCAGGATGCATCCACCCATGCTGAAGACCTCAGAAAAGTACTCCAGCGATGTGAAAGGTATGGGATTTCCCTTAATCCTAAGAAATGTATATTTGGCATAACTGAAGGTAAATTATTAGGCCATGTCATTTCTGAAAATGGAATTTCAATTGATCCGGATAGAATAGAATCCATAAAAAATTTGCAAATACCAAATAGTAGGAAAGAATTGAAATCATTTTTTGGTAAAATTAACTTTGTTCGGAAGTTTATAACAGGTTTTGCAGAGATCGTGCAGCCGTTGAATGCCATGTTAAAGAAAGATGCACAGATGGAATGGACGCCAGTGGCCAAAGCCGCATTTGAAGATATCAAGGAGGCAATTTCTAATGCCCCTGTATTAGCAAGTCCAGACTACACATGCCCATTTTACATCTACTCCTTTGCATCTTCTCATTCTGTTGCGGCTGCCTTGACACAGAAAGGTGAAAATAATGAAGAGAGGCCCATAGCATTTATGAGTGCACCTCTGAAGGATGCACAGCTGAGATATCTAGATATCGAAAGATAGGCATTCACATTAGTGAAGGCTGTGAAAAAATTTAGACACTACATTCTGCGCAGCCAGATTAGAGCCATAGTACCAGACACAGCAGTAAAGATGTTGTTGATGCAAAACGAGCCTGGAGAAAAAAGAGCCAAATGGATCGCCACACTACAAGAATTCAACATGGAGATCATTCCCGCAAAGCTGGTCAGAGGGCAGGCGTTGGTGCAGACAATAGCAAACATGGATCCAAATCTGATAAAATAGCAATATGTATTGAATTCCCAAGACGCATTAGGCTGGTACAATGATTTAAGCACCTTCCTGATAGCTGGAAAGTACTCAAGCAAGATGAAGGCTTCTCAGAGGAGAGCTTTGAAGATTAAGGCACAGCATTATATGGTGTAAGGAGGTCTTCTATTTAGGAAGAACCATGATGGAATTTATCTGAGATGCATAAACAGAACTGAAGCTGATTGAGTGTTGATAGAACTACATGACAAGTACGGAACCGGCCATGGTTCCCATTTAGCTACAACACACAAAATACTGAGAGCGGGCTATTACTGGCCCACTATGTTCAAAGATACTAAGAGTCACATCAGAAGTTGCTACACCTGTCAGACTGCAGTAGACAAAGGGAGAAATCTGGCCAATCCACTGCAACCTGTGATCGAGTCCAGACCGTTTGCACAATGGGGCTTGGATTTTATCGGAGTTATCAATCCCCCATCTTCTGCAGGACACAAATTTATATTGACGGTAACGGACTATTGTACAAGGTGGACTGAGGCCACCTGCTGCAAGTTTTCCACAACTGAGGTAGTTATCAAGTTCCTTGAAGAAAACATTATCACCAGGTTTGGAACGCCCTATTCATTGGTATGTGATAACGGCCCTGCTTTCTCTTCTTTAAAATTTTCTAAATGGGCATTTGAATATGGGATTATTCTAAGGTTTTCTTCGAATTATTACCCTCAAGGTAATGGACTGGCTGAATCAACAAACAAAATTTTATTAGACATAATCAAGAGGTTAATTGCCAAAAGTCCTAGAGAGTGGAATACCCTGTTAAGATATGCATTATGGGTAGACAGGACCAAGTTTAAAACAGCTTTAGGTAGCACACCTTATCACTTAGTTTATGGGACTGATCCCATACTTCCGGTTAATCTGAGAATACCAACCTGGAAGTTTGCCAATGAATATCTAGGCTTTGATAACCATAGGGAAGCCAGAATAGTGCAAATGTTACAACTAGAGGAGAAAAGAGGTCAAGCCCTCGAGAAGTTTGCCAAACACCAAGCGGTTGTTAAGAGGTGGTTTGACAAAAGGGCAAGAGTCAAGACATTTAGGATATCAGACTTAGTGTTGTGCTGGGACAAAGCACATGAAAAGAAAGGAGGCCATGGAAAATTCGATAAATTATGGCTGGGTCCATTACAAGTCTCAGAAATAATAGGAGATAACACCTTTAGACTTAAGACCTTGACTGGAGAAGATATGCCATTACCAGTTAATGGCCAGCATTTGAAACACTACTTCCAGGCTTGAAGGTCAGGATGAGGCAGTCCTTTCTTTCTTAATGTAAAGTGATGTAGATAATGTATAGTCCTTCTTTTGCTGTTTTCTTTTGGGTTGGCTGTTTGTATAGCTTGTCCTCTGTTTGTTTTTGCTTTTTGTTTCTTTCTGTCTGTACAGTTCTTTCTTTTGTTGTGTTGTTTGTACAGCCTGTTTGTTTGGTTTGTTTGTTGTCTCCTCAGCAGGGATCTTTATTTTACTTTAGAGTATTAAGGAGCAAAACTAGCAACCATTCAAAACAGTATAAAATTTAGGATATTCAGGTTAACCATCTGCAATTTACACATAATTTGTCACTGTCATGAATGTAGAGAGTTGTTCATCTTCTGAAGTTTTGTATTCAATAAATGTGATTGAGAATTCGAAGCAGGTTTCTCACGATGACACACCTAAAATCCTTGGGTTTGTTGAACATACTAGTGTAGATATTAGGTGAAAAATCAGAGGTCACCCTTGCTACCATTACAATTCTCAGCTTAATTTCAGCAAGTGTCCACTCCTTGCATCATGAAGTTACAAATTGTTATATCTTATGAAATCTTTCAAAATTAGAAAGCAAAAAATAAATAAATAAATAAATAAAGCGGATTATACTGAAAATCCAGATTAAGCCATCTAAGTAACTCTACCGGGGCTATGGACGCTCGCTGGCAGTGGGGCTCTACTTAAGAGAATTGTAACGATAACCTTGCCGGGGCTATAGACGCTCGCTGGCAGCAAGGCTCTATCCAGTCGGCTATGAGGGAATATCCTCACCTACGTAGGCTAATGTCAGTCACTGGTTTGTTCAACCAATCTTCAAGATGAGGATAATTAATCACATGCACACAACTAAACTGAAAATAGAAATTCATGCATCTTTATTGAATACTTTGAGTCTCAAGCTGAATAGTAATTTGCAGGAAAGATAGTTGGGAGTTATGAGTTCATTACATCTAGTTTCCTTGAACACTTTGAATATAATTGTTTTGTTTTGGTTGTTAGTTGTTGTGATGTTCACAACACGCCCCATTTTGCTCCTTAGCAAAACGAGGACCCCTGCTGATGTTTTGCCTTTTTGCTTCTGCTTGTGTTTGTCTGCTTTCTGGCGGTTTGGTAAAAATGAAGGTCAGGTGCATCATCATCATGATATTGGATAAGGTAGGTCATCATCATGAGGTCAGTTTGTCAAAGTTCATATTTTGTTTCTGTGACCTCATATTTAGAAAGAGCTTGAAATTCCATGCAGGTTTGCCTTTTACTTCACTTGAAAATTCGTCCATATGTGGAAGTTATGCACAGTCAAAGTTTTGGTCAAACCTGATAATCGCAAGTGATCATCATATTTTTTTCATGTTAACAAGGTCATCATGATCTTGGTCTATCACCCGATAAAATCATGCAGTCGCAATATCCAGACGTCAATCTTAGGTGGTAGTGCCCTTTACCTGTCAAATGGCCTTATGCGCATTATGCGCATCATGATTTTTTTAGGAGGGTCATATTTTATAAACTTGGTTTTGCTGTATGAACAACATCATCATCATATTTGAAAAGCCCCCCGATAATATCCTGAGGTTCAAATATCCGGATATCATGATGACGTCAACTTTAAGTCACAGTAAGTTTCCCCCGTCGAGCGGTCTTTCGCATCGCGAGCATCATGATATTTTTACATCGCCTAATATTATAATATCATGCTGATAGTATAAGATCACCCTGACTTAGAAAATCCACCGTCGGCATATTTGCATGCGCATGTTATAATCCTATCGGAAGGTCATCATCCTGATATTTGCTGAAGTTCGCTAAGATGATGATGACGACTTAATATCCTCCTGATCTCCTTTTGCATGATCATGATCATCATCCTGATCTTTCACAAGAGGGTCATATTCGCTGAAATTCGCTAAGTGATGGAGACATCATCATGATATTCGATAAAGAGGATCATCATATTCATATCCTCCCGATCTCCTTTTTTGCAATATGATGATGATCACACTATCTTTTGAGGAAGGGTGATATTCTTTCCTCAAACAGCATGATCATATTTTAAACATCACCCTAGCGCTAATATGATGATGACCTCAACTCATCCTTATGCTCCAAAGACGAAATATGATGATGACATCATCATGATAATTCGATGAGGAGGATCATCATATTTTTTATCCTGTCATATTGTCAAGATCATCATGATCTTGTTTGTTCACCCGACATTTTGTGAAGTCCTCCTGCCGAGAAATACAACCTTTTGCAAATATCCTGATCATCATCATCACATTTCCCTTCGGCAGGATATTTTCCAAACACGATCCAGTTCCCGAATATGATGATGATGTCTTATTCTAAGTTTGACAAAAGCTCCAAATATCCTGATCATCATCATCCTGATCTTTCGAGAGGGTTGCCTTGGCCGCAAAGGGGTCGTATTACATTCATCATCCTGATCATGCTCCTTAGGTGACCCGATATCATAATTATCCCCCTGATCTTAACTGAACATGATGATGACGTCATTTTTTGTATTTTTAATGAAGCTTGAATATGACGATGACATCATCATCATTTTCCTTTCCTCAATAGCAGGATCATATTTCACATCCTCCTATTCTTCTTCAACATGATGATGATGATGTTGTTGTTCTTTTCTCCAATATACAGAAGACGAAATATCATGATGACGTCATCTGGACCTTCGGAAAGGAGAGCATCATATTTCCAGAATATCATGCTGATGAAGTGAATATCGGCCATGCATTTTTCTGACACACCGATGGCGATGGTCATGCCGATGGGCGAGAAATGAGGCGGTTGAATTTTAAAGTGTTTTTTTAGCGCCTGTGGCATTTTCCCGGTCAGCGATAGTTGACCCGATGAATTTTGAGCAGTCTGAACGCATTTTGGACACGTTTGAGGAGTATTCTGGATCCGATCTCCGTGATTTTGCACAGTCACCTGGATTTAAATGATTATTGTAATTTCCTGCTGTTTATGTGATAAATGTAATACTTATTGCTTGTCTTGTCTTGCAGGCTTGCAGTTGAGGAAGCAGCTGGAAAGTCAACACAGTGACCTCATGGAGGAAGGAAATCTGATCTCAGGAGCAGGAAGATAAGGAATGAAGTGCGAAAAAGTCAAGGCCATTCAAGTAAAGAACAGGGTTGCAGCTGAAGGTATTACTGCAACAGACAAACAAAAGTTATTGCCTAGCTGCCGGAACTTCTCAGAAGGGGCAATATTTCGCCCAGATTTGACACTGCTCAGAGATATTTTGAAGAGCTGGTTCACCTGTATTTATTGCTGTAACCAGGGGTTGGAACCAGGGGTTTAGTTAGGTTTTTGCTGTAGTGAGGACAATCAGAATGTCTTTATATTGTGCCTCTCTACACTGTAATACTTTACAACAGGGATTTTAGGGCCTACAACAGGGATTTTAGGAAAACAACAGTGGCTACAACAGGATTTTTTCTTTTAGAAGCATACAGCAAGTTAGCATAGTTTAGAGGTAGAAGAAGGAGGTCACCTGTTTGTCTGCAGTAAGGTGTGCGTGGAATGTCTGGCTGCCTTACTGTATCTGTAAAGCTTGTAAGTTCTCTGTAGTATGATCAATGAAACTAAGAGTCATTCCTACATTGTAAATCATGTATGACTATTCGTTTCTGATACAATAGAATCTGGAGTTCTGCATCTATCTTCTGAGTGTTCTCCTGCTCTTCTTTGTGTTTTGAAATATTTTCTTTGAGAGCTTGCAATTTTAAATGTATGTTTGTGAAAATGCTCAGAACTTACATTTAGGGTTTTTACTGTGGATTTGATCAAATTACTGTGGTATTTACATAGTGCATAATAGAAACAATTAGATCCTTCGGTAGATTAAATGAGGTATAGATTAGATCTTTCTAACTTTTCCCAACCCATCTGAAATATTTAGCTGAAAACGTAGAAATCTAAAGGAAATTGTCTCAAATTTGAAGAAGCATGCATAAACAGAGCTATAAGTAGACAGTTTTCATAAATAGATAAAGAAGAAAGCTGCAATAATTCAAGAAAACCATCTAAAGCTTGCAGCACAGTAACACTTTTATGCAAAGGAATGAAAAGTATTGACATATCTCATGACCTTTTTGCATATTCTTAGTCCAGTAAACCACCAAATAAACCTAAACTACGTAAGGCCCCTTGAACATTACAGCTTCACATTGACCAACTGAACTTGACCAACCGAACCATTGTAGACTTGGGATTAGTTGAATCTCAAATGATTCCTTCTTATCTTTCAAGTATAGTTTCAGTTCATTATATGTGAACTTTAACTTATTGTTATGATTGCATCAAAACAATCATCAACAGTTTTCTGGCGCTAGAAGGAGGGCTAGAAGGCTGTATATTGCAATCATCAACAATAGTGTCAGATGAAGTAGTTAGAAAATTAAATTTGCAAAGAATACCTCATTCAAATCCATATAGAGTCACATGGTTAAATGAAGGTCAACATGTGATAGTTAATGAGCAAACTTGGGTAGAGTTTGGTATAGGTGGATACAAAGACAAGGTACTCTGTGATATCCTACCCATGGATGCATGTCATCTCTTATTGGGTAGACCTTGGCAGTTTGATTGGAAGGCCATACATGATGGTGAGAAGAATGCATATTCTTTTCAAAAAGATGGTGTCACCTATAAAATTCAGTCATTGGAAGATGAAGAAACAAATAAGACAAAAAGTCCTAGTGTCTTAATTGTGAGTGGTAAAGAGTTTTTGAACACTCTTAAGGAGGATGGTATTGGCTATGCTATCATAGTAAAGCCTAAGGAAGAGCAGAAAGACAAAAAGGTAGTGATCCCAAAAGAGGTACAAACTATACTGGAACAGTATAAGGACATAATTAGTGATGGAACACCAGCAACACTACCTCTACAAAGAACTATAAGCCATCAGATAGATCTGATTCCAGGAGCATCTTTACCTAACAAAGCTCCTTAGAAGATTACTCTAGAACAACATAAGGAAATAGCCAGACAAGTGCAAGAGTTGCTTGACCAAGGATTGGTTAGGAAAAGCATAAGTCCTTGTGCAGTGCCTACAGTGTTGGCACCAAAGAAAGGAGGAACATGGAGATTGTGCACAGACTCCAGAGCTATCAATAAGATCACCATAAGGTATCGGTTTCCAATTCCTAGAATTGAAGATCTTATGGACTGTTTAGGAGGAGCTAAGTATTTCACCAAGATAGACCTAAAAAGTGGTTACCACCAGATCAAAATCAAGGAAGGTGATGTGTGGAAAATAGCCTTTAAAACCACAGAAGGACTGTATGAATGGCTTGTTATGCCATTTGGTTTATCAAATGCTCCCAGCACATTCATGAGTCTCATGAATGAAGTCCTCAAGGACTATACGGGTAAATTTGTAGTTGTTTATCTAGATGACATCTTGATTTTTAGTCAAACTAAAGAAGAGCATCTTGAACATGTAAACACTGTTTTGAAAAAGTTACATGATGAACAACTAACCATAAATTTGGAGAAGTGTGAATTTATGAAGCAGGAATTGGTATACCTTGGTTTTGTGTTGTCCAAAGGAGAATTGAAAATGGACAAGTCAAAGGTAGAAGCCATATTGAATTGGCCTACTCCCAGAGCAGCAACTGAGGTGAGAAGTTTTCATGGCTTAGCTCAGTTTTATAGAAAGTTCATAAGGAATTCTAGTGCTATTTGTGCCCCCATGCTTGATACAATAAAAGGTGGGATAAAAAAAAAGTTTCAATGGACACAAGCAGCTGATAAGAGTTTTGAGTTATTGAAGAAAGAAGTAGCCACACAGCCAGTGTTAGTAATACCAAATTTTGATAAGTTATTCACTTTAGAATGTGATGCTAGTCATGTTGCAGTAGGTGCAGTACTCAATCAAGAGAATAGACCAGTAGCCTTTTTCAGTGAGAGGCTAGATGAAGCAAAGAGCAGATACTCTTCATATGACTTGGAGCTCTGTGCTCTAGTCCAACCACTTAGAAAATGGAGACATTATCTCCTACCTAAGGAATTTGTTGTCTATACAGACAATCAAGCTTTGAGTTTTCTGAACTCACAGGATAAGTTGAGCCATACGCATATCAAGTGGATGGAGTACTTGCAGTCTTACACATTCACCATTAAACATAAGAAGGGACAGCTCAACAAAGTAGCAGATTCCTTAAGCAGGAGGTTGCTTACAGTGCAAGAGGTGCATTTAAGAAGCATAGGGATGGAAGAGTTCACAGCCCTCTACAAAGAAGATGAAGATTTTGCTAAAGCATACAAGGTCTGTCAAGACTTTGAAAATCACTTTCATAGTGAGTTTGCATATTACACATTGTAGTAGGGATTGTTGTTCAAAGGTGGACAGTTGTGTGTACCAAAAGGATCCATGAGGGAAAATCTCATACAGGAGAAGCATAATGGTAGTCTGAGTGGACATTTCAATCTGAATAAAACATTGGAGTTAGTCTAGAGGTTCTACTATTGGCCAAAGATGCACAAAGATGTCAGAAAGTATGTGGAGCAGTATATCATCTATCAGAAGGCCAAGGGAACTTCTTCAAATGCTGGACTGTATCAACCATTACCCATTCCTTCCAGACCATGGGATTGTGTAATTATGGATTTTGTAGTTGGTCTACCAAAGACTAAGACTGGTTTTGATAGTATTTTTGTAGTTGTTGATAGATTTAGCAAGATGAGTCATTTCATTCCCTGTAAGGTGACTCATGATGCCAGTCATATAGCTCATTTGTTTTTCAAAGAGGTCATAAGAATTCATGGACTTCTAGCAAGCATTGTGTTTGATAGAGATGCTAATTCATGGGACATTTCTGGAAAACTCTATGGCAGAGGTTAGGCACAAACCTGTCTTTTGGATCAGCATATCATCCACAGACAGATGGCCAAACAGAAGTGGTGAATAGAACATTGAGCAACTTGTTGAGGTGTCTAACAAAAGAATATGGATAGAGTTGGGATCAAGTCATTTATCAGGTAGAATTTGCCTATAATGATAGTGTGAATAGGACTACTGGCAAAAGTCCATTTGAGATAGTATATGGAATGCATCCTAGAGGTGTATATGAACTCTAACATCTTGGAGACATGGAATATAGAAGCGGTCATGCAGAGGATTTTGCACAGTCTATGAAGGAGATACATGACCAGGTACAGAAGACATTGATGGAGAAGACTCAGAAAATCAAGGATAGGATAGATGCCCACAGGAAGGATGTTCAGTTTGAAGTTGGTGATTTAGTCATGGTTCATTTGAACAAAGCCAGATTGTAGAAAGGGATACCAACCAAATTACAGATGAGACGGATTGGTCCTTACAGAATTCTAAACAAGTATGGCAACAATGCATATAGGATTGATTTACCAGCAGACTTGGCAATTTCACCAGTGTTCAATGTTTAGGACCTGGTGCCATATAAAGGTCCTCATCCAACAGCAGGGGAATCTAGTTCAGAAGCTGCATAGATAGTGAATGATGTGACCTTGCCACCAAAACTCAAACCACAGGCTGAGAGAATTCTAGATTCTTGAGTGTAGAAATAGACCAGACATGGCATGTACATGGAGCATCTGATCAAGTGGAAACAGTTGCCTGAAGCAGAGGCTACCTGGATTGCAGAGTCTGAGTTCAAGAAATGGGGCATTGATTTTGCCTTGTTGTCACCGGAGGTGACTTGACTTCTTCCGCACAGGGGGAGTATGGTGCAGGAGCACCAAGGGCTTGGAGCCCATGTATATATGTTTGCATTTTGGTGTGATGTTTTGAATTTTCAAATAGGAAAGAGCGAGAACATGCATTCAGTTCAATAGAGTGGTGACCGACAATGGCGGTGAGAGGAACCGACGGTAAGGAGTCAACCAATGCATATGAGAAGACATCGGTGTGAGAAAGACTATCGGGTGAACAAAGTTGTGTCAAGCCGATAGCATATAGTCTCACCAATGGGATAGAATGGTCAGCAAGATTATTGATATCAGAGAGTAAGTTGAAAGTTACACCGACAGGTTAAAGTCTTGGTGAAAGTGAATTCGGTGTTAGGTCATCGATATGACGAGTGCCATCTGTGGAGAGGTGAAAGATTTCACCAATGATGTTAGTCACACCGATGAAGGAGATCTGAAGACTCATCGGGGTGACTGAGGATATCGGTGGGAGAAGGAGTGAGTTAGGCCAATAGTTGATGTCTTGCCGATAGGCGAAGACAACCACAGACTATTGTATCGGGGTGACCGGAGGCATCGGAAGACTTGAAGAGCACACAGCTGATAGGCTAAGTCTTGCTGACGTTGAAGTCAAGCAAGCCGTGACAGTGAAGACAGGGTTAAGTGAGACATATTGGTGAGAGATGAAGGATTGAGAGACAGGGTCAAAGTCTGAGTGACGGAAGGAGTCTGACCGAAAGTGAAGACAATACAATGCACATCGGAGTAAGTTGTATTATCAGCGAATAGGGGAAAAGTTACTCCGATGATACAAAGTCTGAGCGATGGATTCTATCCATCAGAGAGAGATGGCATGTCGGTGAAAGAAACTAAGAAGTGGCTGATGAGGTAGGTCAAACTGATAAGAAAGGAGAGGATCATTTTGGTGAGAAAATAGAGATATCTCGCCGATGATAACTGAACAGACAGAAAACCCTAACTGTCTGATAACAGAAAAAGGATGAATAGTATAAGAACTGGTTTTTGGCTTTGTAAATGGGTTGGAAGCTTGGAATGCTACAAATGTAATAAGCATTTTTCATTGCAATAAAAGAAAGCTTGGACTATTTGATTTGTTTGTGAAATTCTGTAGAGTGTGTGAATATCCCAGTCTAAAACAAAGCAATTAGTTTTCTTTCATATTATTTTTTTTGTTTCTATTTGTACATAATGGCTCTGGTTTGATGTCCTCACATATCTTCTATACAGTCATGGAGGGGGCATCAAGCAGAGTCTCTTTTTTTGTTTTTCTTTCTGTAGTAGTGAATGGGCTATCAGAGAGAGGCCATGTGAACTTGTACTAGGCGAGCTGTGCTATAGCCTGGCTAGGCATGCAAGTTGCAGTCTAAGAAGACAGGGGTGAAAAATAGAGAAGGGATAATTGAGCACTAAGCAATCAAAACCCTAGACCTAGAGAGGAGGGTTGATAATGGGCTCAAGAAGGCTATAAGCCTTGGATATTGAGAACCTTGGAAGTAGTGGGGACAAAGAAGAATGCCTCACACCAAGAAAGTAATGTCTGTATAGAGAATGACAGACTAGTAAACCTTTCACCTCTATAATAGATTGTTTAGGTTGAGATAGGCATTTTGGGGTAGAAAATGTCTATGAGCACTTGAATTGGTAGGGAGACTTGGGATTGACATAGGTCTTGAAGTGTTGTGTCAAGATAGAGTGACTAAACCCATAGGCCTCCCCATCACATAAATATACAAATATATATACAAGGCCAATAGGCATCCTCATATATACATCATCATATACATCATGGTCATAATAAATACAAGTCTCTACATCATATATAATATATACATCATATGGAACTGCCCTCTAACTAAGAGAGCTTTGTACCTAAAGATGACGGCTACGGTCTTGTAGGTGGAGGTTGTGCCCTTGATCGTCATATCAGTGGTGGTCCCATCACTCATCCCCCTAATCTCCTAGAGGAGGAATCCCCTGACCGAATGCATGCATCAAAACTATTTGTCACTAATCTATAGGCACCACTCTCTGATATAACCCTCTATAGTAATCCAGCTCCCAAGTGACCAACACCACATCCCTCTATACACGTGCCAACTCTAACACCAACACCATAGTAGACTTGTCCACTCCTATCACAGCTCTAGTTGAGTCTCGCTCCATCCTATAGTGTTGCATTTGTGTCTCTTCTCTAAGCCTCAAGGCCACTATTGCATCCATCTCTACCATCACTTGTGTCAACTCACCACCTATAGGTGCCTGTGTTGGTGCCTATCCCTGTAATACCTCTCAAGCCTCATCTCACTCCTATCAAAGCCTCACTACCACAAACCTTGACTGCTACCATCAATGTATCTCAGCATCCCTCTCAGTTGTCATCTGTTGTAGTAGCCCCTATAGCCAATTGAGCTCTGCCTATAGAGCATATCGCTTGGATAATGCTATGGCTAGCTGTATCTCCACATCCTCCTCATCTCTACCAACCTCTCCCTCCTCTTATCTATCCTCTTCATCCCTCTACTCCTCTATCGGTACATCCTCCATAGCCACATATGGTACATCTCCCACTACCACATCTACTACCACCTCCTCCTCCACTCTCTGTCATTGCCTCTGTACTTTCCCTAGCTCAATAGATATTCCCCTTGCACCAATCTCTCCTCTTGGCCTCTGTCTCCCTGCTATCTCACCAGGTATTGTCAATCATACTATCCTATGTGCTAGCCACCAATGCGTCATACTCTAGGATAGTACCTGGATCAGCCCCACCTACCACTAGATCCCACTCTACTAACACAAGATACTCAAAATCTACTATCGTTGTATCTAAAACAATCTCGGGTCCCCACTCCGCCACCTCTCGTTGTGTCCGTGCATATATCACCTCTTGTACTGGCACTAGCTAAGGCAACCCAAATTGATACAGTACCTTGTTTGGCATATATCTCTCTATAATATTCATTTTCCACTGAATGAGATATCACGCATGTCAGTAGTACATCAAATGCTTTGCATCACCTATCTAGATTTCACAGTCCCACCATGGTCACCATATAATTGTGTACATCTCATCTAACACCCATCTCCGGTATGCTAACTACCCCAATCATCATTGTGTAAAAGCACCCTCATACAAAAACACATAATGTAATCCCCTCCCCTCCTTGTAGATATATGTCGTGTCACTGCTATGTGCTCCTAAGACTACACATGTAACAAAGTGACTTCACATGCTAGGCTCGAGCTATACCTGTACACCACCTGGTGCATGTCATGACATAGCTACCCTAGTACACAAGGTCCCCAAGTATAGACCACTCACTCACTCATCATACAATCTAACACATAGCCCCATCCAATAGAATATCCCTTCGATCTTTGATCTAGTATCAAAATCCTTTCAATCAACCCTGCTAAGAACAATGTCATCTGATCAAACCTCATTTGCATCTACCTTGGCCTTATATCGCCATCCTTTATCCTCTAATCTTGGGTCATGATTAACCTTGCTAATGCACTTTCCCTAGTGTCAGTATCATACACCACACACTCTCCATGAATTGAGATGTGAAGTATCCTTCAAACATCCTCAATTGTGATGGCAATATCCCCAGTTGGTAATAGGAATGAACTATGCTCGCTATGCCACCGCTCCACTAATGCTATCATGATTGCTCGAGGTGCTCTGATCTACAGCATATGTGAAACATGCCATAGTCTCATAGCCCTTGGAAACATCTTCTTTGCCTCTATCAAATCATTTCTAAGATCCATTGTCACTAGATGACGCTCCCAAGTGTTTAGGGTGAAAAATGATAATTTTGTTTAGTAGGTTAAATGCTACCATCTCTCACTGCTAAGCATTGGGGAGATAAGAATCGGGCTTGGAACAAGCTTCTATTCAAATTGCCTCCCTTTGATGCTCACGTGGTTATGAAACCTAAGGCCCTAATAAAGATTTTGCCAAGTGTTGTACTTTTAACCAAGTAAAAACCCTAATTATGCCTCAATTTAACAATATACATAAACTGATGAAATATCTGGTAAAACTGATCACAGAGGTGTAGAGGAGAGGTTCTAGAGACACAGTACCCAGATTTTGAGGGATACCTGGACTAGGGCACCCACTCCAATGTCCTGCAAGCTTCCGAACAAAAAAAACCTTTTGAACAGGGTGTCTGAGATTATAAAATGGCTTCCAGATCTCGGAGGAAACACCTGGTTAGACTAGGGCACTCATTCTAATGTCCCACAAGTCTCAGGATCTGAAAATCCAAAAAGTCTATCATGACTGTACCTGCAATATCCTTCTTCCTATAGCTTCTTTTCGTCGAAACCTGCAAAACATGATTTGTACATACAAAAGAAGGAAATTGTTGTAGCTATATAGGAGCTTACCTCAGTCAAGCCCCATCTTCGGTATTTCTACCTCAACAATAGCCAAAGGCAAAGATTTGCAGAAGTGTGTGCAAACCTAACAAATGTGTTATGCATAAAATCAAACCCTAGATGTCTCAATCAAGGGAATATCAACAACTTGCTTTGCATCAATAAACACATACAACTTCACCTCAAGGAGATGAAACAAATGAAGACTTGCATGAACAAGAAGGTGAATCAGCAATGTCCCCGGAGGATCTCCAAGCTTGTTGTTAGAGGCTTCGACCCTTCTCCCGATCATGCAAAAGGTGTACAAACCCTAGGAAGGGTAAGATAGACTCAAGATCTTGATTCCTAACCTTCATCCATTGTCTCCAAGATAGCAAATAAAGAATACTTCGAATAGCTTCAACAAGTCACTGATCTTCAATGGTAATTGGAGCATAGTTTTGGCATCAAGCTTGCATAAGAATTGTGTGTGATAAAATGATTTGCAAATGTCTTTTTATATCAAGCTTTGGGGAATTCAAATTTTGAAGTAACGTCTTGATATCGCATGAAAACTAAGAATTTAAAAATAGAATCCCGAGGCACTCGGTGAGAACTAACACCCCACCAAAATTCAAAATCCTGTGAAACCGGGGAGGACTATGGCGCAGGCACCCAAGTCCAAACCCCCAATTTCAGCTTAGATCTACATTTTTGGGGGTCCAAGGGACCCTATTCTCAAATATCTTTCTGGGTTTTATCAATCAGTTACCTTAAAAAGTGAATAGACTACTCCTAGACTAAGTCAATCAGGGTTTTGGGAAGGCTGAGAAAGAAAAGGTTGAGAGATCACCAAGAGTGAGGAGCTAAACTGAGGGAAATTGTACCATTCCAACAGAAGGACAATTTATGACGTTACATTTAGCCCCCACTTTAGTGGCCATATGACACTGCGTGCATATGCAACTAAAGGAAAGCAAATACATCAATCATAAAAAGGATACCCAAAAGGATACTGTAGAGGAAGTCAAAGTGTTGTCGATGAATAGGAAGAAGCCCCCAGTTCTACAATTCTACAAGACCACAAGGTTAGGAACTGCATCCTGCAAAGGAACACTTGTCAGAAGTCAAAACTAAATCAACTTGCAACCACCACTAATGAGTCAGTATCAAAATGCTAAGGGGGTTGAGTGATGGAACATGGTGAGAGAGGAAATCGAGGGAGATATATGCCCCCCTTGTTTATGCTTGCTTAGTCCGAGAGTAGAAAAAAGGAGATATCATGCGTTGATTTCAAGGGAAACATGTTGTGAGGGTTATTTGGAGGAACAATGCTCAATGCAACACATTGGGTAAGAAAGAGAGTGGAACCAAGATTCCAATGCAACAAACGACATAGAGATTAGAGTTTGACAGCTCACAAAAAGGGCTCCAGAGTGAAAGAGCACGCTTTTGCACCTAGTTAGGGATAGGATTTCTCACTCACTTTATGTAAAGGGAGTTGTCACTTATCACTCATTCTTGTTTCTTGTTATTGCAGAGAGAGAAGGAGAATAGGAGAATGACCATGCCGAGCCAACGTCCATACCATCCACCACGATTAGAGATGCTCCAAGCCCGAGTGGTAGAGAGACACTTCGAGGCTAAGGTAGGGTCTTGATTCCATCCTTCTGTCATCTTTCATCATATTTTTCTTTCACGTTTATTGATGTCTGTACTAAGAGGGGAAGGTAGACAGGGTTCCCAGACAGGGGCGCCCAAGTCCACCTAGGATGACAAAGTCTCTCTAGGATGCCCTAGTCCCACAGGAGCACCAGTGTCCCCCTGGCATGTCCTAGTCTTCCTAGGGTGCCCTGGTCCTCAGAGGACATAGGTCCTAGGTACAGGCATTCTATTCAGTCTTTGATAGCTTATTTTAGTTTCTAGCGTGGATTCTGATACTCTTGCTTTCTTTCCAATTTGCAAGATGTTCCTAAGATGCGAGAGCACACAGGTGGTCATCTGATGGCACTTCTGTGAGAACGCGCTAGCGCTTTGACAGTCGCAGAGAGAGCACTTACAAACGGTGGGCCTATGGTGGGTGTTTGAGATGCCCACAATCAAATTCCACTGTGCAATGCTTATGGCACTGATGGAGAGATGAGATGCAGACACCTCCACATTCAATCTACTGACTAGTGAGATGACCATAACACTGGAGGATGTATTTAGGATCCTTCAATTGCCGATCCAATGAGAGACAGTGAGGGTTGTTAGACATCACTCAGAGGAGTATACTAGGGAGAGTCAGTTATATTATTTGGGTCGCACTGTGTCACAGGCAGAGCGAGGACACATTCAGCTCCGTTTGCTAGAGCAAGGATGTAGAGACATTCCCTTACTACGGAGGATCATGATTGTCATAGTCGCACTAGCCATTGCACCAGATGGACGAGGTACTCACCTTCACGGGGGTCTCATTCATACTATCAGAGTGATGGAGACACATCAGACTATCTACACATGGGGGTGCAATATGCTTGCGCACCTATATCGCGACTTAGGGCGATATGTCCACTACAAGATGCAGAGTCTAATGGTTTGCACACTATTACAAGTTTGGGCCTTTGAGCACATTAGGTGCAAATGACTGATGGGTTATCCCATAAAGGCAGTAATCACACATCCACATGTCTATGCCTACCCACTAGTCAGGTGTTGGAGGCGCAGTAATCTGTTATACTGGAGAGTGGTATTTGATAGATTACAGCCTGGTGACATCATCTGGAGACTGTATCGTGGCTTCATCAGATGGCCTGGTGAGTTGAGGTAGTTAGCTCAGATGCAAAAGGATCAGCTGATGGCCAATTGCCTTGATCATTCTATATCTTGGTTTTACTATGATAGGGTGGTACGATAGTTCGAATAGGTATAGGATGTTTGTGCAGTTTGTCTGAGCTACGCACGTGCAGCTCAAAGTGCAATCAGAGCCAATACTATCTGATGGTTGACTATAGCAGACGTACCACTTAGCGACAATGAGGGTCCTGAGGATACAGAGCCAATATTAGGCGCAGATGATGTCGAGTGTACTCGAGCATATTGGACCTAGTGGCACACAGCACGACCTGCACCTATCTTTCCACCTGGGCATCCTACAGGAGATGCCCAACCTTGGGCCAGTCACGCTAGTGACACAGGGGTGGAGGACAATGTCAGTGACTTTGCGGGATACTACAATCTCAAGGAGGGTATGGAGGAGGATGAGGATGAGTCTGAGGAGGTCCCATCATAGTACGTCTTCAGAGCGAGATCACGACAGAGCTAGCAGGAGGTGAATACTGATGAGGAGACCGAGTCAAGACCGCGGTCCAAGGCTCATGGTCCTACTCCCACAGATGATGTGAGGCCTAGTTAGACAGAGTGAGGGGAGGGTAGTAGGCCTATGCCCCTAGCCGCAAATCAAACAGCAGAGCTCATCACACCATCGGTGATTTGAGTTCCATCCTGGCGAGATGGAGATCCAGGTAAGGTTTGATTTATTGTGTTTTATGTTTTGCATAGTTTATTATTTTTATATGGAGTCTAACATCTATCTCATTCTTTGTTTTGTAGTTGGGACTGACGCATGGTGAGACTTTGTGAGTCACGTCATAGGAGACATATTACCGATAGATGCCTCAGAGCAGCGGGTGCAGGCAGATTATTTACCACAGTCATCTGTTGGACGGCATACTGAGTTATTTATGCCTATCATCAGATACAAGACTGCTATAGAGGCCATGCTAGAACACTCTACATGAGAGAGAGAGGGGAGTTTTGATAGAGAGCTAAGCACACCAAGGTTGAGCTCAGGGCATAGCAAGAGTAGATCGTAGCGGTTCCTACATCGGGGGGAGAGCTAGTTGTTAGTGAGTTCTTTCTGCGGGAGGTCCAGCAGGCAAGAGCTGACAGAGTTAGTGCTTGGGCTGAGAGAGACCAGAACCAGAGGATGTACCAGGAGACATGTGAGCAAATGATAGAGATGAGAGGTGAGATAAGGGGGTTACGATCGCGAAGTGTCTCTAGGAGTCATTCGCAGTCTGTAGCCACTCATGGTTAGGCTTCTGTCACTCGCACACCACGATGGCCTGAGGGTACTGGCGATCAAGGTTCTGCTATGTGATTCCTAGACTTTAGGCACTACGACATCCCATTTTGTTTTTAGGGATAGTTGACTCAGATGTATACATAAAACTGATATATATATATATATGATGTTTATTTCTTTTGATCTATGTGTAATGGCTTTTGATCTACCACATGTGATTTTTGTAAAATGCAACTAGTGATGACGTCTAAATGCTATAACTAGTGCTATTGTGATAAACTAACAATTCTAAAAAGAACATGTAGTAACAAACACAATGATTGATTATTTTACACATAACTTTAATTTCCATGCTATATTCAGTTAATGTGAAAGTGATCTAAGCAATGACTATTTAAACATGATGCAACAATGACTAACTGAACAAAGATATAATGCAAAAATGAATTAAGACAAAATAGTAATAGCTTGTCAAAATTGAAGCTAATCTATGTACTGAGTTATCTTATGAACATTTAACATTAGATCTTTTAAGCATAGAACCTTTTGAGGTGCACTACATTAATAGGTTATTTAAGTAGCGTACCTTGTTCATCGGCTAATTTATATGCTCTAGATCCAAAGGTTTCAGTGATTATATATGGTCCAAGCCAATTAGGACTGAACTTACCTTTTTCACCAGGTGGTGCGTTTACATTGCGTTGATTTTCATAAAGAACCAAGTCTCCAACATTAAATGAACATTGTATGAATTGCGCATTATAGGCTCATTGTATTCCTTTTTTATAAGCCTTGAGATGTTCAAGAGCATTAACATGTCTTTCGTCAAGCGTCTCAAGTTCCTGTAATGGCTTCTCTCGTTCTATGTCGTCATCCATGATGTTTCTTAGGGAAATTCGCAAGGATGGAATTTCTAACTCCAAGGGCATTATTGTGTCTACGCCATAGACAAGATTATACGGTGTGTTACCTGTAGCTGTTCAAATACTTGTTCTATAAGCCCATAGTGCATAGGATAATTGCGTATGCCAATCTTTTTGATGTTTATTAATAGTTTTCCTTAGAATCTATCCAATAACTTTGTTTGAAGCTTCTGCTTGGCCATTTGATTGAGGATAATAAGGAGTAGAGAAGTGATGTTGTGTATGATATTTTTTGAGGAACTTTTTCACATCCTTGTTCTTGAATGGCATACCATTGTCTGAAACTAAGGAGGAAGGTATTCTGAATCAAGAGATTATATTATCTTATATGAATCGACAAATTACATCAGCGGTCATGGATCGCAAAGGGACCACTTCGACCCATTTTGTAAAATAATCAGTAGCAGTAATTATGAACATATGTCCTTGAGAGGAGGATGGGGAAATTTTACCAACTAGATCCAAGCCCCAGATAGAAAATGGCCAAGGTGACACCTGGACATGAAGCTCTTGAGCAAGAGCGTGGATTAGGTGTTTATGTTGTTGACATTGCGGGCATCTCTTGATATAAGCAAAGGAATCTTGTTCCATATGCTGTCAATAATATCCCATACATAACAACTTTTGTACAAATGATTTTCCACTGAAATGCTCCCCATAGGCACCAGAGTGAGCTTCTTCTAAAGCTATCAGAATCTCTACATTACTTAAACATCAAAGTAAAACACCATTATAACTTCGTCGATACAAGATGTTCAATAATATGATGTATCGCATTTCTAGTTTGCGTAAACGGATTCAGGTATTCTTAGATGTCAAGTCCAGAATGCTTCCATCATGTAAATAGTTGAATATAAAGGAGAACTATTCATCGGTGTATGTATTATCACAAAGTTCTGAATTTGCCACTATAGGGCTTTCAATTACCGGTGTCTTAAGATTATGAATGACGAAGGTAAATTCCTCAAAAGAACCATTAGGGGATATAAGGGAAGCTGTGCTCACCATTGCATCCGCATGCTGGTTATCTTTCCTAGGAATGGTATTGATTGTATATGATTCAAACTATCTTAAGAGAGATAATGCAAACTCACAGTACTGAGATAACTTATCATGCTTAGTTTGATACAATCCTATAATTTGTTTAAAAATTAACTAAGAATCTCTGTATATTGTAATATTCTTGATACTAAGAGCCAAAGCTGCACGAAGTCTAGCTATAAGAGCTTCATATTCGGCTATGTTGTTTGTGCATAAGAAATCTAAACGGTAAGATAAGGGAATTGGCTTTCCCACAGGAGGTATTACTATAACACCAGCTCCAGAGCCAGTTCGACATTTTGATCCATCGAAGTATAACTCCCATTTCTCCTCCGTAGACATTGTTAAGATCTGTTCATTAGGAAAAGCATCAACATTTTGTATAGAAAAGGGTGAGGGAGCTTCAGCTAACTGGTCAGCTATCACTTGCCCTTTAATTACTTTTTGTGAAATAAATTTAAGATCAAATTTTGTTAATAGCATAACCCATTTAGCAAGACAACCTAATAAATATATTCTTGCGAAGAGATGTTTCAAGGGGTAAAATTTTACCATAACATGCACTTCAACATTTAAGAGGTAATGTCTAAGCTTTTGAGTGGCAAACACTAAAGCTAGACAATGTTTCTCTATGACTGTGTATTACACCTCATAATCAAGCAAAGTATGACTGATGTAGTAGACAACACATTCTTTGCCTTTAGTATTATACTGTGCTAACAAGGCTACTAGGGCATTGTTAGATGCTGAAATGTATAATAGAAATAGTTTATCAGAAACAATGGGTTGCAAAACAAGTGGATTAGCTAAGCAATCCTTTAGATCATCAAAAGATTTTTGATAGTTGGAATTCCATTGGAAATGAGAATCTTTCTTTAGTAGTTGCATGAAGGGGCAAGTCCTATCTGCGAGTTGTGAAACAAATTGGTGAATGGCCTCTATCTTTCCCTGCAAACTACAAAGTTGAGATATGTTCTTAGGTATTGGCATGTTAACAATTGCATCTATTTTTTTTGTGTCAACTTCTATACCTTGATTTGAAATGATAAATCCAAGTAACTCTCCATTATCCACACCAAAAACACACTTACGGGGATTCAATTGCAGATTATATTTTTGTATGCACTCAAATATTTGCTGAAGATTTGTAACATGATCCTTACGATGGATAGACTTTTCTAGGATGTTGTCAACATAGTCTTCTAGAATATTGTGCATATAGTCATGAAATATAAGAGTCATCAAACATTGGTAAGTAGCTCCCGCATTCTTAAGTCCAAATGGCATGACTACCCAACAAAATGTACCCCAAGGTGTTATGAAGGCTATTTTGTATTGATTGAGAGGATTTATAAGGATTTGATTATATCCCAAAAATCCATCCATGAAAGATAACAACTCATGTCTGACTATGGAATCAACAATCATATTGATATTAGGAAGCGGAAAATCATCTTTTAAAGACATTAAATTTATTTCTATGAAATCTGTGCACATTCTTATATGACCATCCGGTTTTACAATGGCAACAATATTTGAGATCCATAGAGAGTAATCAATAGGTCGAATAAAGCCAACTTGTAGGAGTTTTTCTATTTCAACTTTAACAAGCAAAGAAATCTTAGGATTCATCTTGCGAATCTTTTGTTTGAAAGGTTTAACATCTGGCTTCGACACAATATTATGCATTACAATCTGAGGATCTATACCAGGCATGTCTGAGTAATTCCAAGCAAACAATTATGAGAATTCATTCAATAATTTAGTCATTTCTTCTTTTTCTTCCATATCTAAACAATCACCAATAGGGATAACTTTTTTAGGATTATCTTTATCCATGACAACATCGATAGTCTTTCTGTTAAGGAGAGTACTATGGTCAGGGGGATTGTAGGATTGTAATTGTTCTTTAAGTTCTTCTCTATGTTCTACTGTAGTAGTTATTGTGCTAGTAGTCTTTCCAAAGTATGCATCATTGTTCAAACAATAAGGTAGGCCACGTTTATGGTGATAATGAGGAATACTATCATAGGCATCTAAGAATTCCATTATCGCTTCATCCGTCATAAACATATCTAAAGGAAGTGATCCTGGAGGACAATTGGCATCAATCATCTCAGGGTATATCAAACTAAGTGTTGATATTGTATTCACATTTAGAGTAGGGCATTTGCAGGCTTTAGATTCCTTGAAAGGATTATATCCAATGCCACTGGAGTAATGTTATGAAGTGAATTCTATAGGGATTTTGATTCCTTGTTGATTTATGCCACAACCCTTACCTACATAGTCACAATTTTTGTAAAGGATTCAGAATCCTCTACCATAAAGAGAGACCATTTCTTTAGAGGAAGGTGGAGCTTCATAAGTCTCATAATTAGTAGTATAACTGAGAGTATTATCCTTATTTATCAACAAAGAGATCTTGTGCTTATCATTCAAAGCATGTGATGTGATTGATGCAATATTTGATGTTTCAGGGATGGAGTTTTTAAGTTTATACTCTCCTATGGAGGAGGATGCAAAATCTAACAAACCCCAGTGATAACCAACAAATGCATTTGATTGCTTGGGCTCTTGCATAATGTTTTTAGAGGCAAGAGGAGTTGACAATTCAGCTTTTAGATTGTTTAAAATCTTAGGACCAACAACATGTTTATGCACTTCCATTTGCAAACAATTGTCTAGTTCAGGATCTGAATGGTTAGTATGTAACTTTCCTTTAAATATAAACATAATCAAACAATGTAAAGTAGAAGGAACTACTCCTAATGCATGTATCCAAGGTCTACCCAGAATCATGTTATAAGATAGAGAACAAGGCATTACATGAATAAAGGTAGGCACCATCACAGCTCCAACTTGTATAGGTAAAGTTATAGTGTGCATAGATTGTTGTCCAACATTATCAAAGCCATGGATATGTAATGATTCTGGTTTGACAACAGATATATCAACTTTAACCTTATGTAATAAATCAATACCAAAAACATTAAGGGCTGACCCATTATCAATCATTACTCTTTTAACCAATGTTTTGTTGATCGTAATAAAGATAACCAAAGGATCATACTAGTTCTAAACCTCAAGAGATGGTAACTCATGTTGGAAAAAAATATCTATTTTTGTTGCATGCATACAATCTAGTAAAGCAGCAACATAATTTAGTTTAACGACAGGAGGAACAATCACCTTTTGTAAAGCTTCTTGTAGCATTCCATGGTAGGTAGGTGAAGTTTGTATAAGTTCCCAAAGAGATATTTTCGTAGGAGTAGCACAGAGCTATTCTACAAGATCATAGTCTTTACCACCTTTATATGTTAAATGAGGTGCTTGAGAAAGCATAGGTTGAGAAGCTGGTAAAGATATCGGAACACTCATTTGTTGTGTACTCTATTTATTATTCCGAGTGTTATACGCATGAGCAACCACATTATGATTAGTTTATGAGTCTTGTTTTGCTATTTGTTTTGCATAACCATAAGTGTGATTAGGAGATTGAGAAGAAGATGAAAAATCTTTAACAACAAGCACAGGTTTAGAAGGTGGTTGAACCACATTTGCACATAGAGTGACCACAATTTTTGGTTTTCCAATCTCTTCTTTATGTTTAGGAACATAAATCACATTCACAAATCTTTGAAATAGTGACAGTTTTGAGGTCGTAGTGGAATATTCAATTGAGATAAAGTCCTCAAGGTCTTCATCTAACATATCGAAGTCATCATGACTAAATGGCTCATCATAAGCATGAAAATCTTGCAAAAAATAATCTGGTATTCTAACATGCTCTATTTAAACCAAGAATTAAATGCACAATGATGGCCTTTTTGAATGAAATACAATTTCCAACTCTTTTAGTGAAAAGATAAAGAATGCAATCCACTATTTAACATATGCAATTTCACTAAAGAGATTTTCCAATCCAATTATGCTTTAGAACAGCAAATGGTTTCAAATCTAAAGTCTAAAAGGATGCAAATTCTTTAAAGCTCAAGTTCACCAAAATGTTTAGGGTGAAAAATGATAGTTTTGTTTATTAGGTTAAATGCTACCGTCTCTCACTGCTAAGCATTAGGGAGACAAGAATCAAGCTTGGAACAAGCTTCTATTAGGTTTTCCTCCCTTTGATGCTTGTGTGGTTATGAAACCTAAGGCCCTAATCAAGGTTTTTCCAAGTGTTGTACTTTTAACCAAGTAAAAACCCTAATTATGCCTCAATTTAACAATATACAAAAACTGATGAAATATCTGGTAAAATTGATCACAGAGGTGCAGAGGAGAGGTTCCATAGACACAATACCCAGATTTTGAGGGGTACCTGGACTAGGGCACCTGCTCCAATGTCCTGCAAGCTTCCAAACAAAAAAACCTTCTGAACAGGGTGTCTGAGATTGTAAAATGGCTTCCAGAACTCAGATGAACACCTGGTTGGACTAGAGCACCCACTCCAATGTCCCACAAGTCTCAGGATCTAAAAATCTAAAATTCTATCCTTACTGTACCTGCAATATCCTTCTTCCTGTAGCTTCTTTTCACCGAAACCTGCGAAACACGATCTATACATACAAAAGAAGGAAATTTTTGAGGCTATATAGGAGCTTGCCTCAGTCAAGCCCCATCTTTGGTATTTCTACCTCAACAATAGCCAAAGGAAAAGATTTGCAGAAGTGTGTACAAACCTAACAAATGTGTTATGCATAAAATCAAACCTAGATGTGTCAATCAAGGGAAGATCAACAATTTGCTTTGCATAAATAAACACATACAACTTCACATCAAGGAGATGAAACAAATGAAGACTTGCATGAACAAGAAGGTGAATTAGTAATGTCCGTGGAGGATCTCCAAGCTTGCTGTTGGAGGCTTCAACCCTTCTCCTAATCATGCAAAAGGTGTACAAACCCTAGGAAGAGCAAGATAGACTCAAGATCTTGATTCCTAACCTTCATCCATTGTCTCCAAGATAGCAAATAAAGAATACTTCGAATAGCTTCAACAAGTCACTGATCTTCAATGGCAATTGCAGTAGAGATTTGGCATCAAGCTTGCATAAGAATTATGTGTGATAAAATGATTTGCAAATGTCTTTTTATATCAAGCTTTAGGGAATTCAAATTTCAAAGTAACGTCTCAATATCACGCGAAAACCAAGAATTTGAAAATGGAATCCTAAGGCACTCGGCAGGAACCAACACCCCGCAAAAATTCAAAATCTCGTGAAACCAGGGAGGGCTAGGGCACGGGCACCCAAGTCCAAGCCCCCAATTTCAGCTTAGATCTACCTTTTGGGGGGTCTAAGGGACCCTATTCTCAAATCTCTTTCCAGTTTTTATCAATCAGTTACCTCAAAAAGTGAATAGACTACTCCTAGACAAAGTCAATCAGGGTTTCGAGAAGGCCAAGAAAAAAAAGGTTGAGAGACCACCAAGAGTGAGGAGCTAAACCAAGGGAAATTGTACCATTCCATACAAGAGGACAATTTTTGATGTTACAACAAGATATCAGTAGCTGAAGTACCTCCTGCATCCATCACGCATCATTTGTAGTCACTTTGAGAAAATCTATAAAAACTAATTCCACCATTAGCACTACTCTTTTAATTAGTAGCGGATCTATCACGAGCACCAAACTATTTATCATTAGCACCATTCTGATCTATTTCCCTCACTTTTGCCATTCTGCCTATCAGTTCTGCACCTAAAATATTATTTGTGTATTTCTACCTTCAGTCATCATTAGCACCATTCTGCTAGTCATTTGCAACTCTAAATCTCAAAAGTGTCATTATGCTCATAATTTATGCCATTGCACGTCAAAAATGTCTAACTACCCATCATTAGCACCAAAACCCTACGGTTTCACTTTTGATTGTTGGAAGCTTGTTGGTGTTGTCATTGATGTCAACGTCTAGCAGTTGGTTCACTTGGTTTCTAAGTGCCTTCGATAAAATTTGAATAAAAAGGTGTGTAGTGTGACAAAGGTATGATTAGTGTTGTGCTCCGCATTTCTTAATAATTGAAGATAGGATTATGCAGTTTGGAAGTGATTATTAGAGGTGTTCAGAGGTGTTATATCCAAAGTTTCAGGTTCTAGAATGTGTAGCAGTGGAATGTATTTGACAAAGTGTTTTCCTGTGAAGAAGGTTGTCTGGGAGAAATGAGATTGCTTTACATTTCTCCGCATTGAGGTTTCTTGTCTTACAAATTTGGGAACATGCTTATATTGTCTATATCTACATTCCCTTGAAGTTTATTATGTTGGGTTTCTCTGCAAGCTTAGTTCTTATGTTGGAGTTCAATAGTAGTGCATCTTGATGTGCAGATTGAAGGCGTTCTTTGTTTTAGGTGGTTACGGTAGTGTTACACAAGATTCTGATGTTGCTGGAATATTCTGGAAAGATGTGTGGTTATTGTGGAGTGTTTCTCTATGGTCTGCATGTTGTTTTTGGATTTGGAGAGGTGTGTATGTGATTGCTTGTTGTGATAGTTTAGGTTTGGCTGACTTGGTATACTAGGGCTATTAGTGGAGGTACCTCATGGATTGTGGATGTGATTGTTAGGGTTCAGGTAGATCAAAGAAATAAACACTAACAATTATATGTAGATCAAATAACCCAAATATAACATTGAATGATAACACAAAAGAGATCAACACAGAAATTTAACATGGTTCACCCAAAATGGGCTACATCCACAGAAACTTAGCCATCCAATGATTTTATTATCTAGTGCAAAATAGATTACAATCTCATGAATTCCATACCCACAATATACATCCTAGCTGCTTATAACAAGCTTTTTGGAAGCTTCTAGAATTAGGGTTTTACAATGTCATTTTTCTTTTTTCGGTTAACAAAAATTAACAACTGACTCTGAACGGGCAAAAAAGAGGGAAAAAAAATCGAGGGCTGCACCCCCAAACCCCTACTTCTCAGGGGCTTCCACCCCCAATTCCCCAATCGGGGCCCGACCCAGCCCCCAACCCTAACAAGGATACGTTACGAGCATACAGTACTTACATGATCAGTTGCCACATATCAACAGTGATGAGCAGCATGGTGGTATAGATTTGGGTCCTAGTTAACCCTTGGCATGGTCTACTTTCACTTCTTTCCACTACAGAAATGTTTGGTGCTGACCTATCTCGGTGTTGCATGTTTGAGGTGCACACGCTTAATTAAGACCGACCTAATTGAGATTATTTTACGTTGTGGATGGTGTAAATGTAAGATGAAGCTTGAGTCGAGTAAGGTAGATAAGATGATGCGAATGTGAATCAAGGGTGTTTAATTGAGTGTGAGCTTAAATGCTTATGACTCTCGGATGTAGTGAGCAGAAGGTGTCTACATTTTAGTTTGCTTGAATTTGCTGGAGACAATGAGCTGAAGGTTTTAGATGGCATAAAGTTGCAGTGGTGGATTTCTCCTATTGCTTTGAGATAGTTAATCTCTCTATGACAGTCCTCTTCCATTCTTCTCTCTTCTAGACAGTGAGCCTTTCTTCTGGGCAGTAAGCCTATTTGTTTTCAGTTTTTCTATTCATATATATGTGAGCTAATCCTCACCATGGTTTTTCCCTTCTTGGGTTTTCCACGTAAATCTAGTGTTCTTATGTGTTTGATGTGGTTTCATTGATGTTTCACATGTTTAGATTCTACTAATGCATAATAAGAGTTTGAAGGCTAATAAGGATTTAGAATAGTATTGAGGGTTTAATGTTTTAATGTACAACTGATTCACCCCCCTCTCAGTTTTCTTGTGCATCTAATAATTGGTATCAGAGCCAAGTTCCTTGAAGAAGCTTAACCACTTAAGGTAGATCCAAATGGCGCATAGGAAAGGTATTGAGATTCTCTTCTTTGATGGAACAAATTATGCTTTCTAGAAGATTAGGATGGAAAAATTTCCTATCTCATTAGGGTATGGCATATGGAAGTTAGTTGAGAAAAAATATACTATACCTACTAATGGTCCAAAGGATGATGATGAGATTAAAGACTATGAGAACAATGGCAAGGCAAGGAGTGCTCTTCTAAATAGTCTTTCTGATTCAAAATTAGTTAAGGTAATAAGCTACAAAACTACTCATGAGATCTGGAATAAGATGGAAAGTATCTATGAAGGAGATGCCAAGGTCAAACAAGAAAAGATCTAGAATTTGAAGACCAAGTTTGAAACCCTAAAGTTGTCAGAAGATGAAAATATTACAAGCTACATGTAGAGAGTGGATGAAGGTGTCAACTCCATCAATGGTCTTGGTGGAAAGATGGAGGAAAGTGAAGTGGTAAAGAAGGTACTAAGAACTCTTCCAAAATCTTATAGTGCTAAATTTTCTACTATTGAAGAAGTTCAATATTTGGATAATTATACTAGAGATCAACTATTTGGTACTTTAGCTACTTTTGAATTGAGGGAGTTTGGTCAAGATGATTCAACAAAAGAGACTACTTTAAAGGTCAGAAAGACAAAAAAGAATGATGAGTTAGATCCAGATGATTTTGATGAAGTGGAACCAAATTTTGTAAGTAGATTGAAAAAGGGCTCTAGAAAATACAGAGGTAAGTTAAACTTCAAATGTTTCAGCTGTGGAAAGATAGGTCATTGTGCTTCAAAATGTTTGGTCAAAATTTCAAATGGCAAATACAAGGATAACAAAGGTAAATTAATCAAGAGGAGTTATTATGTTAAAGAAGATGCTAGCATATCTGATAATGAGTCTGACTATACGGATAATGAAAGTGATGAATGCTGTTCATGGCTTTGAATGTTGGAACTAATTCTACTGACCCTAAAAGATGTATGAAGGAAATTTCTCCAAAAATAGGGCACAACATTAAAGGAGCTTTGGTAACTGCTTTTCATGCAAGAGAAGAGGAAGACTACTAGATAATTGATAGTGGATGTTCAAATCATATGACAGGTGATAAGAATAAATTTGTTAAGCTTGAGAAGTTTGATGGAGGTTTTGTTAAATTTCAAGATGATGCATCTACTAAAATCTATGGAAAAGGTTCAATTAGTTTTTATGGAAAGCACAATACAAATGATGTTCTCTATGTCAAGGATCTCTGGCATAATATTCTAAGTGTAGGACAAATGTGTAGCAAAGGATATAACCTTGTGTTTCAAGATGGTGGCTGTGAAATTAGAAAAGAAAACTTTGGAACTCTAGTTGCTATAGGAACAAGGACAAAAGGAAATATATATGAGCTCAAAGGTGCTAATGGTATGTACTTTATGACTCAAATCAATGAAAGTTGGCTATGGCATAGAAGAATGTGTCACATCAATTTGGATAGCCTAGTGAGGATCAGATCTACTCAAGTTGTGAGAGATCTACCAAGAATTACAAAGCCTATCAATGCAATTTGCAACGAATGTCAGATTGGGAAGCAACAAGAAAGAATTTCAAAATGAAAGAATATTCTACCACAAGTTCCTTGGAGCTGGTACATACAGATTTGTGTATACCCACAAGAATAGGAAGCTTTTAAGGTGACAAGTATTTCATGTAGTTAATTGATGATTACTCTAGAATGACTTGGGTAACTTTTCTCAAAGAAAAATCAGAAGCTCTAGATAACTTTGAAGAATTTAAATTTATAGTTGAAAATGAAATAGATTTGAAAATCAAGTGCTTGAGGTCTGACAGAGGTGGTGAGTTCAGCTCCAATAAGTTTAACTATTTTTGTGAAGATCATGGAATAAAAAGGCATTTCCCAGCCCCTAGGACTCCTCAGCAGAATGGAGTTATGGAAAGAAAGAATATGACAGTTTAAGAAGTAGCAAGGACAATGTTAAAAGAAGCAAATCTACTGGATATCATGCATGTAGTTTGCCTTGTGGCTAGATTTCAAGCAGATCCCAGAGAATCACATGTTACAATAGTAAAAAGGGTATTTAGATACTTGAAAGACACTCTAAATTTTGGCCTATGGTATCCCAAGGATACTGATTTTTCTTTCAATGCATATACAGATGCACATTGGGCAAGATGTACAGATGATAGAAGAAGTACAAGTGGTGGTGGTTTCTTTCTTGGAAGTAGACTAGTCTCATGGTTGAGTAAGAAGCAAGATTTAGAGTCATTATCTACTGCAGAGGCAAAATACATTGCAACATCATCTTGTTGCACATAGATGTTGTGGATGAAGCAGACATTGAAGGATATAAAAGTCTCATATGATGAACCTCTTCCTATCTTATGTGATAATACAAGTGTTATCAACATTTCAAAGAATCTTGTAATGCATTCAAGAACAAAGCATATTTCAATCCGGTATCACTTCCTAAGAGAGAAGGTTGCAGAGAATGAGGTGAAATTGGAATATGTGCCTACTAAGGATCAAGTTTCATATATCTTTACAAAAGCCCTTCCTAAAGATACTTTTGAGTATTTCTGGTAGAAGTTAGGGGTTATTGCCCCTCCTTCCATTAATTAGATGTATAAGTGTGTGCATCTGTCCAAGAAGCATTTCAAGATACATTCTTAGTCCTAGATTGATGTTGAAAGGTACCTCTTAGAGAGAGTAGGTAGTGGTTCTAGCTGGTGCAGTTATATGGAGCATATTTTATGCCCCTAAGGGGGAGAATGTAGAAAAGTGAGAGTAGGTGTTTGCTGGTGTTGCAAATGTTGCCCATTGCCATTGATATAAAAGGGGGAGAGAGTTAGAGTGGCTGAAAAACCATAGTGCAAGAAAGTGTGTTTATAAGAGAATAAAGAACTCCTCAGGTAGGGGGAAAGGAAGTCTGTGAAACAAAGGTAAAGAGTGTAAAGGGTAAGAGTTGCTCCAATCAGGGGGAGTACTACTAGTTGCAAAGTTGCTATTGGTTTCTTTTGTTGTTGATGGTTTTTTAGAAAGTTGGTGTGGCCATGAATAACAAAGGGGGAGATTGTTGGAAGCTTGCTGGTGTTGTCATTAATGTCAACCTCTAGCAGTTGGTTCACTTGGTTTCCAAGTTCTTTTGAGAAAATTTGAATAAAAAGGTGTGTAGTGTGACATAGGTATGGTCAGTGTTGTGCTCGGCATTTCTTCATAATTGAAGATAGGATTATATAGTTTGGAAGTAATTATTAGAGGTGTTTAGAGGTGTTATATCCAGAGTTTCAAGTTCTAGAATGTACGGTAGTGGAATATGTGTTTGACAAAGTGTTTGCATGTGAAGAAGGTTGTCTAGGAGAAATGAGATTGCTCTGCATTTCTCTGTATTAAGGTTTCTTGTCTTGCAGATCTAGAAATGTACTTATATTGTCTATATCTACTTTCCCTTGATGTTTCCTATGTTAGGTTGCTTTGCAAGCTAATTTCATGTGTTGGAGTTCACTAGTAGTGCATCCTAATGTGCAAATTAAATGTATTCTTTGTTTCAAGTGGTTACAGTAGTGTTATAGAAGATTTTGATGTTGCTGGAATATTCTGGAAAGATGTGTGGTTTCTTTGGAGTGTTTCTCTATGGTCCACATGATGTTTTTTGACTTGGAGAGGCGTGTATGTGATCGCTTGTTGCGATAGTTCAAGTTTGGCCGACCTGGTATACTAGCACTATTTGCAGAGGTACCTCGTGGATTGTGGATGTGATGAGTAGCACAGTGATATAGATTTGGGTCCTAGTTAACCCTTGGCATGGTCCACTTTCACTTCTTTCCATCGTAGAAGTGTTTGGTGCCAACCTATTTCGGTGTTGCACGTTTGAGGTACACACGCTTCATTAAGAATGACCTAATTGAAATTTTTTTAGGTTGTGGATGGTATAAATGCAAGATGAAGTTTGAGTGGAATAAGGTAGAGAAGATGATGCAAATGTGAATCAAGGGTGGTGAATTGAGTGCGAGATTAAATGCCTATGACTCCCGAATGCAGTGAGAAGAAGGTGTCTACATTTCAGTTTGCTTGAAGTTGCTAGAGGTAGTGAGCCGAAGGTTGCAGATGGCATAAAGTTGCAATGGTGGATTTCTCCTATTTCTTTTAGGTAGTGAATCTCTCTATAATAGTCCTTTTCTATTCTTATCTCTTTTGGATAGTGAGTCCTTTTGGTAGTGAGCCTTACTTATAGGTAGTAAGCCTTAGCAATGAGCCTATTTTTTTCAATGTTTCTATTCATATATATGTGAGATAATCCTCACCGTGGTTTTTCCCTTCTTAGGTTTTCCATGTAAATCTGGTGTTCTTATGTGTTTGATGTGGTTGCATTGATGTTTTACATGTTTAGATTCTACTAATTCATAAAAAAGAGTTTGAAGGCTAATAAGGATTTGGAATAGTATTGAGGGTTTAATGTTTTAATGTACAACTGATTCACCTCCCTCTCAATTGTCCTGTGCATCTAATAATACTTTAAATGGTAACGTTTGCCATTACACCCAAAGATTGACCTGTTAATGCTTGATACAAATGCTAGAGTTAAACAAGATCCACGGGAGATGGTTAAGACAGGTCACAAATCCAGAGGGTGACACTGAACAACCAAGGGGACGAAGACACCAACCTTCCAACAATCCCCCCCAATGCAACTGAGGGATTCAAACCCATGACCCAAGCTTTAATACCACTTTAAATGGTAATGTTTTTCATTGCACCAAAAGATTGATTTGTTAATGCCTGATACAAACGCTAGAGATAAACAGGATCGACGGGAGACAGTTAAGCCAGTTCGTGAATCAGGAGAGCAGTGCTGAACAACCAAGGGGACGAAGGCACCAACCTTCCAACACTAATTGCATGTTTTTATAGCCCTAATAAATGCAACCTAAGTCTACCCTCAGGATCTAAAGGTTAGATAGATACCACTACAAGCCCTCCAACTAGCCATTGGTACAACTCCATATGCACTCCGCTTGATGATCAGCCCTTGGAATGCCTTCCATCTCTACAACTACTTCGTATTCTAGATGCTCTGGATCTCTTAAGCTCAAAAGTACATGCAAAGGCTAGAGAGAGTGCAAATGAGTTGAAAGTGACCTCCCAATCATATTTATAGCCTCCCAAATCCTAATTCTACCCCCAACCCTCATTCTTCAAACCATATACCTTCATTCTTCATCTCGTCAGCTTTCATGTCTATTTTTAATTTGTTCCACATCATTTTTAATCTTTGATCACCTCAACCTAGCCTATCATTCCTATCGAGATTTTACCCAAAAAAATTATCTTTTCCTAGCTGATCTCTCGAGGGGGCACCCTACCTCCATCCCTTAGTTCACTAGGGCACACTGGAGCACAACTATCAGTAAGATTTTCATACCACTATAGTTCTTTGAAACAACATTATAAAACACATTGTATCAAAGAGGGACAAAATGTAGACACCTCAAAATGACTAACACATTCTCATAGCATTATTCACATCATTTCCAAGGTTATTATTTATTCTAATTCAACATTAATTAAATAATTCCTAATTATTTAATTAAATCCTTCATTTCATCAATTTTATTTCTTCTAATGTACTTTAATTAAATAATTTTGATTATTTAATTAAATCATCTCTTTCAATCCTCAATTTCATTTTAATTAAATAATTTCTAGTATTTAATTAATTCATCAATTTTATTCCTTTTATCCATAATAATTAAATAATTCTTAAATTATTTAATTAGCTAACATTTCTTCTACAATTAACTAAATTAAAATAATTTATTTAGTTGACTTTTCTATTTTCTTCTCTCACAAATAAATAAAATCAAATATTTTATTTAATTGTTTTATCTTCTCATGCACATGAATTTAATAATTTATTTATTTAATTCTTTTCTTTCAAATTCATTTGCATATAAAAAAATTATAATTTGAGTTAACTTATTCTTCAAATCTCTATCTTTATCAAATCAATTCATTAAATAGAAAAAACAAATTTTTTTATGAAAATTAAATTAGTCCAATTATCCATGTAGTTAGTTAACTCAGAAAACAAACTTTTTTACAAGGACACACGTCACATGCACATTCTTCATTTCCTCTCAATTTATTTATCTCATCCATCAATCTATTCAATTATTCTCCACCATTGATTGATATCCTATGAAAGCTATAAATACATCCATCTTCCAAGCCACAAACCCTCCACTATCATTGAGCTTTAAGCATTCATATCCACTATCATTGAGCATCCATTATCATTCATTCATTACAAATCACAGTTATGCTTTTATATTGAGCAATCCACATATCATATACTACAAATATTTCAAGAGCAAAGCTAGGTGGATCTCACGAGTGCATTCACTTCCGCTCTATCAAGTGTTGGGAGTTGCATTGAGGTAAAGAAGGTATAATTTGCATTGTTTGTGTTATCTTTCGATTGTTTATCTTTCATGCAATTTTTCTCGACCATAATAGCTATCTATAGAGGAAGGATAGAGAGATAGAGAGAGGATAGAGATAGAGAGATTGAGGATAGGTAGACTCTCTCTCTCTATCACTCCCTCTCTCTATCTCTATATCTCTATCTCCCTCTCTCTCATCCTCTCTAGATATCTCTATCTACTCTCCCTCTATCTCTATGTCTCTATCTTTCCCTCCATCCCTCTTCATCCCTCTACATCTCTCTCCATATCTCTCTATCTCTCCTTGTCCCTCTCTCCCTGTTGGCACTTGTTTTTATGCCTCATCTCCTAAGCAAAATGACCATTAGATTAGCAGAAAAACTTAATTTCTAAGCCCCCAAGTGGTAGGTTGTCCAGAAACTTTTGGCATTGAAATATTTCAATCCAAAGCTCATCTTTGAAATCCATTTGGTAAAGGGTCATGGTTATGCATAAAATCCCTCCATCTCTGATTGCGTGGTGATCAAATAAGTTTTGAGCCTGAATTTAATATTTTAGCATTTGGTAACGTGTATTTTGAACATGGTCAAAACAATGTTATTATTTAGTTATAGAGAATTGATGAGTTTTGAAGACACTCCAGTTCTAGTTTCAAGTCCATTGGGTGAGTTTTGTGGCCATGGCTAAAATTCTTTTCAAATGCCTATGGATTGGTCCCCCTACAAGGGAATTCCAAAAAAAATCACAATTAATTAATTCTGGTGAATGGACAATATACTCCAATGTTTGTAGAAGCTTCATGCAAATATTTGGCCTCCTAACATCATCCCTATTCATCGCGCAATTCTCGCCATCTCCACAACAGTCGTTTAATAGTGAAAAATTAAAGTTGAGGGTTAAAAATTAAAACAATTTTTTATTGTCTTAATTTGGGCTTAATCTTTTAATTCATTGAATCGATTGCTTCTGGATTTGATTGTGTTGATAATTTTTCCTCAACGTTTTGAATCACACTCAGTGATCCGTCATCATGAGAAAAAGAGAGCAAGAGAAGAGAGAAAGATTTCTTTCTGTCTTCTCTTGCTCTCTTTTTCTCCTGATGATGGATCACTAAGTGTGATTCGAAATGTTGAGGAAAAATTATCAACACAGTCAAATCCATAAGCAATCGAATTCAACATCATGGATTGTGGAAAATTAATGACTACCATTTTTAATTCATTGTTTTTAAACAATGTTTTCAATGCATAATTTGGTGGAGTTTTAATTTTTTTAAATTTTCTCATGTAAAGAGAGTTGGGTAAAACTAAAAATTAAAAGGGGCATGGAAAAAGTTAAAAGGTTATTTAAATGCTTTGGAAAGAATTTTAGCGCATCAACACAGGTTCGAAAAGGGGATTCAAACTCAAAGTTGCGTTGAGGAAATTATTGTGCACTGGGGATATTTTAAAGTATTTTGCATTTTTAATGTCTCAATACATCAAATTAATGGTACAAAGTTTAGAAATATAATTAAAACTCCTTCTCAGCACATAGCACAGCCTCCCCAAAAGCCATTCAAGTCAAAGATGTGCTAAGGAAATTGTTGTACCCTACAATCAAATCCTGCCACATGGAGGGACTTCCCAATGCATTTTTAGCAATGTAAACTATTGAATATATGTGTTTTCATCTCTACAAACACCCAGGAATCTTCAAAAACAACACCAACAACATTACAATGCCTCCAGCATGGTTTTGAAGGAGCTAACATTGCCAAAAACACACAACAAAAGTAAAAAATGCCCTCCACATAGTTTTTAATGCAAGGAAACTCTGAAAACACCTCCAACAATTTTAAAATTCCTCTACGAGCATGAAAAATGTCTAGCAATGATTTTTCATGACTTGCAACCATTTTTAACACAACATGTCTTTTAAAATGCCCTTTAGTGAAAAATGACCCAACATGAATGAAAACACCCTGGTATGTGTAATTCTTCATGGGTAAAAGAGGAATGAGTTAATTATTTCCTTCAATAAATTTTAAATGTAAGCAAAATGTAACAATAAAAAAATGGCCGCATGCAATGTGTTTGGAAAAATGCCAAATTTGAATGCAAGGAGAATTTGGGAGTTCTGGAGGGTAAAATTCTTGATGTAAAAGCATGTTTTTACTACCAATTTGAAATGGATAAATGTCAAAGGTTCTAAATCTTCACCTACTGTGTGAAAATATAGTTTAGGCAATGATTTTACACAGGTAAAAATTTGTATAGGAAATGCAACCAAAGTGTGCAAGTCATTTTCTAATTTGCAAGGGAGGGAAAATATTGAAATGTAAGACGAGCATGTGGCATACTATTTTATGCCAAAATTAGTTGTAGAATCAAGGGGCCATATCACACCAGGTGTCAACTAGGTGGTCAATCTAAGTTTTCTACTCTCTTATTTAATGTAAATTCTATATCATTTGCAGGGGTTCCAAGAATGGGGAAAATTTGGTATAGGGATGGGATTGTAAGTGGTTTGTCTGTATAGGGTATTAGATTTATGTCTGTAAGTCATTCATGATTGTATTTATTGTATCTTCAATTATGCATAAATGAGAATCACGCTACAATAAAATTGTATCCAATGTTGAAATGTAATGTTCTTTCAATGACTGTAATAAAGGATTATTAAATTAATCATGCACATTTATTGCATTGAGTTCTTCTCAAGTTTACTTTCTACTCAAGGAGTGGTGTAAATGCTTTCTTGAGAATGATGAGGATATTATAATTTCAAATGGATGGCTAATAATGATTCCTTTTGTAGGCTTTT
Organism: Cunninghamia lanceolata; assembly: GCA_027924645.1. Classification (NCBI taxonomy): domain Eukaryota; kingdom Viridiplantae; phylum Streptophyta; class Pinopsida; order Cupressales; family Cupressaceae; genus Cunninghamia; species Cunninghamia lanceolata. The sequence continues at coordinate 963,926 of BSBN01000081.1, read as the reverse complement.
TCATGTCATATTATCATAAGGTGATAATGGTTCATGTGATCATCAAGATATGTTTGAATGTAGTGATGTAAAATGCATAACATATGACTTTGTATCTCATGATAGACACCAGTCTTTCTTTCTATATGCTCCAATCTCAGAAACCACTTTCAAATTTACAAATCCAAATCCATTTATGTAATTTATTTGTAATTATTTGTGTTATGGAGTAAAATGTGTATCCTTGCCATTTTACACCTAGTTTAGCACCCAAGTGGACCTTAAACAATTAAATCACGATCTCAATTAATAAACCCAACAAAATAAAGTTAGGACCAGCCTAAGCCCACTTAAATGGACACTCCCCAAACTTTGTGGGGCTAAAGGACTAGGGCGCATAGCGCCCTAGTCTGGATGTTAGCCCCAACCCTATTTTTATGTTGTCGACTTAGAACACCTCCTTAACTTTTACATGTCGGCCCCATTTGGTTTTATTCATTGTTTATGAGTGGGAATATATACATAAGAAAGTTATTGTATTCATTTGAACATCTAAGCATTCTAGGCACACTTGCTCTCTCTCTCTCTCTCTCTCTCTCTCATGCTATCTATTCTTCTCTAAAGCTCTCTATGATGGATTATTGTTGTTTTGCTAACTTCTTCAATTTTTTTTGATCTTTCTACTTCTTTGGGCTACACCAAATTCTTAAGTCAAGTTGTGATGCCACATCAAGCAAGCTAGTGGTTCCATGCTCATGGTGACTCCTTTCCCTCATGCTTTATTACAACATTCCATTCTACCTCAAATTTGCCTCTACTCTCCTAGGGCACACACTCTTTGATCTCTCATCATTGCTATTGTGGAGGTGGAAACACCATTCATGGAGCTTGACTTAGGAAAGCTCCTAAATAGCACCAACCCTCTTTCCTTCTTTTATGCATGTAGGTTGAAGTAACAGGTTTTGAGAGACAAGATTCGGGAAGAAGGAAGGTTTTGTAGGTATAGGTTGGGTGAAGCTCTGAATTTTTGTAAAACCCTAAATTGGGTCTAGGGTGCCCAGCACTTTGGTACATTTCTATTCCCAAAGTAAGATCCAGGTTCTTCTTTGTTCATTGGTCTTTGTTGTGCTTTCAGAATCTCTGTATCTATTTCTGATAGTCTATTATTCTCTGATCTTGCTCAATTAGGGTTTCACATTTTGCCCTAGTTTGATTGGTTGAATTTGGTTGACACTCCTTTATATAGAAATGGGACAAAGGCCCTATAGTTTGGCTCTCCTTCAAGAGTAGAATCCAAGATCGGCTTGTGTCTCAATGTTAATGGAAGAGGGTTTTGACCTAGTTTAACCTTTTAGACTAAGTAACTCTTTTCTATTTAACATTTTGGTGAACCTGACGTATTTTGCACTTTGGCATCCTTCTTGCTTTAGATCTGAGTTATTTTCTACCCTTGATCTGATTGACTTACATTCATTCATCATTTTGTATAGCTACTTAACTTATTTTAACATTATTTCATTGTTAGGGTTTACAAAAACTTTACATTCCTAGAAAATCTAGCTAGTCTTGAACCTAGGGTTTGTGGATTAGTGAGTTGTTTCAGATCTTAGGAGCATTTTTAGGTTGATTAAATTGATTTCATTTTCTGTACCTTATCATTCTTGGTGTTTAGAGCATTCTTTCATCTTTGCATTTGAGATTAGAAAATCAAGCATTTGATGTAGGTTTAGAAAAAAACATATTTGTCACATTGTCTATATTCCATAAGTTTAGATCATTATAGCATTATATAAATTTCTGATTTTTGCATTAGATCTGATTGGTATAACATTATATAATCTTTTCCTAGTGGTATATTTGTAATTTTTGCCTATTCATTATTAGGGTTTTCAAAAATATTACAGTTTTGGAAAACCTAGCTAGCCTTGCACCTAGGGTGTGTTGATAAAACTCTTGTTCCAAATTTTTTTGATGATAATTAGTGGTCAAATATGATTTTTCACTATTGTAGAATTTCATAAATATCATTTGTGTTCAAAAATAATTCTTGCATCAAAGAATTTTGATTTTAGGGAATAAGCATTTAAGAGCTAGGGTTTGATGATAAACCCTAGCTAGTCTTGCATTTAATGGTTGTACTTGAAATATTATTTTTAGATCTTTTCTATGTTGAATGATTTCTACATCTGATTTTAAGTTGCTTTAAATAATCATACAAGTGTCATATTTATTGAATTTAGAAAGCAAGAAAGTTCATACATCTATCTTCTCTTTAAAATATTGAAAGCAAAAATCATAAACAAAATTCTTTAGTTGCATACCTCATTAGGCACTTGTGCATCTTCATCAAAGAAAACTTCTCCAAATCTTTGTTACATTTAAGTGGATAAATCATATAGAAACTCCTTTTACACATACTACACATCTTACATTTGCAAGACTTAGTTGTTGTGGTTACCAAGAATATCACATTTTTTGAAAACCCTGCTTCGCTTGCACTTGTAAGTCTTGGATTGCAATCTTAGTTTGATATTGGTTGTACTTGATTAATGAATTGTACATTGTTTTTCCATATCATATTTTCATATAATAGACAAGTCATTTCATCATGGATTTGAAAAAATTTCTAAATTCATTAATATGCATCCATATGTTTTATATCACATAACATCCATGTATGATATTGATATTGCTATATGTTCCATATATGATATCCTTTGTCACATACTTGATTTCTCTAGCTTGATGACTCTAATGGATCCTTGATTTTTCTAACTTCTTGCATGTCTTTTGAAGATCTTTCTACTTCTTTGGGCTACACCAAATTCTTGAGTCAAGTTGTGATGCTGCATCAAGCAAGCTAGTGGTTCCATGCTCATGGTGACTCCTTCCCCTCATGCTTTATTACAACATTCCATTCTACTTCAGATTTGCCTCTGCCCTCCTAGGGTACACACTCTTTAATCTCTCACCATTGCTATTGTGGAGGTGGAAACACCATTCATGGAGCTTAACTTAGGAAAGCTCCTAAATAGCACCAACCCTCTTTTCTTCTTTTATGTGTGTAGGTTGAAGTAATAGGTTTCAAGAGACAAGATTCAAGAGGAAGGAAGGTTTAGTAGGTATAGGTTGGGTGAAGCTCTGAGTTTTTGTAAAACCCTAAATTGGGTCTAGGGTGCCCAACACCCTGGTACATTTTTGTTCCCAAAGTAAGATCCAGTTTCTTCTTTGTTCATTGGTCTTTGTTGTGTATGATATTGATATTGCTATATGTTCCATATATGATATCCTTCACATACTTGATTTCTCTAGCTTCATGACTCTAATGGATCTTTCCATTTAAGGAAAATATTACTAAATTCATCTCCATGAATTGTCATGAGAAAGATGATGGTGATAATTCTTCCTCTACTTCTACTACAATCCATGATAATTCCATGTCCATTTCCATTGATCTCCCCTCTAATACATATGATGGTGACCTAGCTTTACCTACATCACCCTATGTTTTGGATACCTCTCCCAAAATGGTTCCCACTCATGAGGATATTTTCATGCGAGAGGATGAAATCATTGATACATTTCTTAACATCACTCTACCCTTTCTTCATTCCAATGCTCTCCCTTCAAAAGATGGAGTAATAGTGGATGAAGAGCCTTCTCTCATAATGGATCCCCCATGGGTAGATACCAGGCATTCGTATCATCATCCTAAATCTTGTATTTCTCAAAAAGATAACAATGTAATTCCATCATCATTAATAGACTCATTCTTCCCACTAAGGGGATAGTGAGTAAGTACATTAATGTTCAAAATATGCCTAAAATTATGGTACATGAGGCACATAATCCTCCTCCTTTATCTAAACCTATGATTACAGTTCAAGGTGTTCCCAAACCATCTCGACCTCCTAGTTACTTTCTCAATATTGCAAAGAAAATTACTCAAAGGAATCAAGGTGTTCAAAATGTGTTGCAACAACCTCATTATCATGTGGTTTCTCACACACACAACACCTATAATAGCAAGCAAAGTAAACAAGCACCGAGTGTGCCCACTTCTCTTCCACCTTCTCAACCTATTCTTCCTCAAGCACCTCATCTTCCTCAATGTATTTGTAAAGAATATGATCTCGTCGAGCAGCTTTGCACTACTTCGTCTAAGATCTCTTTATTAGATTAAATACAAACATCACCTACATACTATGGAATGCTCCTAGAGGTTCTACAAAAGGTAGTTGTTCCTGTTGGCAACATAGTCAAGAGACACTACTGAATTTATGTCATCATTGATGGCAACAACCTAACATGTTTGGAGACAATTCCTATGACAAAGTTGTGCATAGCCTTTTGGTCTGGAAAGTCTAACTTAGCCAAAATTGACTAAGTATTGACATGGTATCAAGACATTGATAGAAATTTAGTTGATACTCCTCTACATTTGAAGATCACATTATGCAGTTCTAGTATGTGATTCTCAGTTGTCTGATGATGTTATGTTCTAGTGTTCAAGTCTTGATTTTCTCTGGAAGCCATATGGTGAATTGTCTTAGTCATGGTGAACAGAGTTAAGTTAGAAACAATACAGAGTACCTTAGTAATTTGGTCCGCATTCCTCCACTAATGAATATTTTCAATTGTGGTTTTGAGGTATTGAAGATATATGTCATGAGCATCTAAATCCAGAGTTATAGAGATTGAAGTTCATCGGATCACAATTTACAAGTTCTCCAATATCAGCATCCAGTCTGACAGTATTTCTCTGTGATAGAACAATAGTTCTAAAATCCGCATTTCACTATCAAAGAGTATTATACTCTATGGTTCTGAAGGTATGATAAGAGGTCCATAATGAATGTTGGTTATGAATTTCAAAGTCTCATATGGTAAGCTTTGAAGGTTATGGTATGTCAGTCAAGCTAGTTGTGTGTGCACTTAAGGGTTAAGCCAAAAGCCATGTTAGATCGATATGCAGTAAAGGTATATGATTGGAATCATTAATCTAAGTGATTCCATAATAGGTCTAGACTCATATGAAGTGTCTTGCTTGATTTATTGGGTCTGTATTGTTGTTTGGGCACAATAACATGCCGACAAGGTATAACTTGAATATATACAAGCTTCATCTTTTGCATGCTGACCTAGTTTTAGGAAATTCTTGATGCAGATATATATACTCGACAGATTTTGGCTTTGGAAAAAGGAGAGAGTGCGAATATAGTGTGAATTCAATGTGTGTGCAATCTAAGGCAATTTTGTGATCAGAAAAAGAGAGCAAGGGCAGAAGAGTAGAGTATATGTGAAGTAGAGAAGAAAAAGCAGGGAAGACATTATGAAGACATTTGAGTCTATATACTGAGCTATTAATGGAACTGCACTTCAGCATTCTATATATGCATTTGTAGCAGTCATCTCTTGGCAGTGAGCCAATCCTTCTTCTATCTTCTCTTCTACTTTCTTGGTAGTGAGCCTATTAAAATGAGCACTTCTTTGGATAGTGAACCCTAAGGTAGTGAGCCTTCATGTAATTTGGTATTGCTATCATAATATATTGTGAGATAAAAAACTCACCGTGGTTTTTCCCTTTTTGGTTTTTCCATATAAAAATCCTGGTGTCTATGTATTATGACTTTGTGGATTCTCTTCTTATGTTTGTTTTGTTTTCATGTTATTGAATGTGGTAAATGGATTAATAAATATGTGAAAGAAAAGTTTTACAGAAAACTGATTCACCCCCCGTCTCTTAGTATTCATTGTGATCAACAATAGGTATCAGAGCAAGGTTCCTTGGAAGAAGCTTAATAGCTTGAGGAAGATCTAGGAAAGAGTACTCATGGCAACCAGAAGGTATCCTTCTCCAGGTAGTGTCATGATTGATCAAGAATTAAAAATAGCCCTTGAAGATCTTCATAAGTATGAAGCAAATATCCAAGATTTGAAGGAAAATATCAAAGAAGTAGATGAATGCATCCTGAATCTAAGAGAGCAAGTTAATAGATCAAAGGATAGGAATAGAGAGTTAAGTGAACAATTGATTGAAGCAAATGAAACCCTAATTAATTTATCAAAGTTAGTTGAAGAGAAAGAAAAAGCTGAGGAACATTTGAATCAAATGTTAAAAGACAAATCTGAAGAATGTGAAAAGTTGGCAAAAGAAATTATACTTCTGAAGTTTGATTTAGAGGTGGCCAATAGTTACAAAGAAAAGTTCAAAATAAGCTCTGCAAAGCTTGATGAGTTGCTTGATAGTCAGAAAAATCCAGATGAAAAGAAAGGTTTGGGATTTGAAAAAGGAGAAAGTTCTAAATCAGGTCAAGAAAACATTGAGATGAGGAAAAACAAAGGCAACCAGTTCAGAAATCAGAGAAGAAGACCTAGAAGACCTCTAGTTAGGCATCCAAATGCTCAAAGGTACCCATCTTTCAATGGCTATTTTCTTAAATGCAATAAGTATGGTCATAGGGCTACTCAGTGCAGGAATAGAATAAATCAAAATATCCCATCTTTCTCTAGTCAATGTTTCAATTGCAAAAGAATTGGTCACATGGCAAGTGAATGTAGAAGTGTAATGTGGAAAGATTTTAACAACACACAATCCTTCAATGGAAGATGATTTGCATGTAATAGATTTGGGCATATGGCTAACCAATGCAGATCAAGGATATATCCAATCAATAGAAGAAATCAAGGACTGAGGAATATTGTGTGTTACAATTGCAACAAACCTAGACATGTGGCAAAATTTTGTAGAAGCAAGAATGTGAAAAGAAACTACTATGCAGAAGAGAAGAAAACAAAGCAGAGGGGAGATAAAGGAAAAAACAAAGTTGATCCAGTTGAAATCAAGAAAGAGATGGGCAGGATCTATATCAAGAAAGATGTGATTGAGGTCAAGGAGCCACACCAGCTTCTGGTGTAGATACTTCCTCCAGGAAGTAAATTGGGAGCTCTAGCTCAGGGGGAGTAGTATTGAAAACCCTAATCCCCTAGCTAGGTAGTCAGTGCTGGGATCTGGCACGAAGATACAATGAAAAGATTTATATGATAGATCTTTTGAAATAAATTCTAGAAGTAAAGGATCAAATACGAAGCATTGTGGAGCAACCTTGATTGACTGTGCTTGACAAAGAGGTGTTTGATAGCTTTTTGAAAGATAGAATTTATGGTGAGTAGGTTAAGAAAAATAAAGGATTAGAAGGCTTGGATATGAAAGGTTAATCACTTTACATTCAAACTATCAAGTGTCTAAGGAGAACTAAAGTAAAATTCCAAGTGATTACAATGATTTCCAAGGCAATTCAAAGCAAGTTCAAGTAAACCCTAAATTTGATTAAAGAGTATTTTTTAGTTCAAAACCCTACCACAAAATTGTTTGAATCATTACAAAATGGAAACACCACAAGTGGTTGATATCACTGGGAGACCGAGGCCAAAATTCAAGAAACACCCTTTCAAATCAACAGAGGTCGACCCAAATGGTGCATTTTAAGAAATTCAGTTTGATGTAATACATGCAGAAGATGTTAGGGCATACATTCATGTTGCCCTAGAAGAATTTGGTGACAGTAGGTTTTCTGATCTTTATGTGAATCACTTGAGTGGTAACAATTATGATTTGAAGAAAGAATATAAGACCCTAGAAGTAAAGAAATTTATTCAGTATATAGACTTCCCTACATTTGCTGAGGATGAATGCCCCAGGTTCGGTATGTTCTGAGTAGGATCCATGATGAATTCATGTGGCTGGAGAAACCATTCATGATTACAAAGGATGCGATAAGAGTCATAACTGGATTAAGCTCCACCAGATCAGTACTTGTGTTAAAAGCTGTAAAGAATGATACAGTGATGAAAGCCACCAGAGCCAAAATTGACAAAAGGGCTTTAACAGTGAATGACATTGAAGACCATGCAGTAATATTTGCATCCATGGTGATAGGCTACAAAATTTACTTCACAAACCAAGAAAATTCTATCTCTGGTACTTCTATATACACATCCTATGAGATGATCAAGGAGAATGTAGGTTATGATCTTTGTGAGTTGCTCCTACAACAACTGATGGAGAATCTAAAGAAGACAAAGGAACAAAAATATCCATTCAAGTTCGGTACTTTAATTCTTTGCCTATTATTTTACTTCGTTCAAGACCTACCAGGGTTAAAGAATTTATTTTGGAATAGTGATAAACTAGTTGTAATCCAGATTAGAAACCATTTAAGTGGTATAAGAAGATATGATGCCCAAACTATAGCCCTATGGGGCTATTTCAAGAACTTTCAAAGGACAATGCGGGTAAGGATCCCTAAGACAATTGTGGAGAAGTATAAAGATGACATATTCTTTATTGTAAATAAGGATCAATGTATGATGGAAGATGTTTAGCCTAGAATAGTCTGGATTATGCCAATGGGGTATGAAGTAGATGCAGATGTGTTAGATGGATATGTCAAGCTCATGTTAAGCAAACCTAGGGATACCTCTGAGTCAAGATTTGGCACTTATGAAGAGTTGTCTATAAAAGTTCATGTTGAACTAAGGAAACCAGAAACTCAAAAAAAGATGAGAAAATTGGTGGAGGAATATGCCCAGAGCATAGGGATAATGAAAGAAGAAGTTGCTAAAACAAGGGCAAGAACAATTAAAAAATTAAAGGAAGGTGAACCTAGAAAGGCTCTAGAAGTGCAAGAGATAAAGACAGATGCACCTATAGCTCTAAAGAAGAGGACAAGAGGTTCCACATCTGTTGAAACAACCTCTACAACTACACCTAAATCCTATGGTCCTACCCCATCTGCAGAAGCACCCTCCAATAAAACCACTGACAAAGGTCATAAAAGGCAAAAGACCAAAGGACACAAAGTATATGTCAGTATGGATAAAGATGATGAAGAAACAAAATCAGATGAAGAGGTTAGAAAGATGAGAGAAAAATCGGTTCTAAAGCCTCCGATTCTAAGCAAGACAAGCCCTCTGGAAAGAAGAAAGGAGGAAAGAAGGAGAAGAAGGCAAAGCCTGTGAAAGTGTGGGCTACAATAACTTAGGAGGATGTATTGAAAGCCATTACAGTTGATGGAAATCTAAAACCTATTGCCCAACTGTATGATGACTATGATGATGCAGATAAAAACATCATTGAGACTATTATCATCAAATACTTGGACATATACAATAAATCCCTTGTTGAAATAATTGTTGATCTCCCAGATAGCTTGGGAAGTATAATGTCTACAAGGAAAGAAGCTATTATGGCCAAGGACATTGAGCTTAGAGAACACACATTAATAAAGCTATGTCCTGAAATCACACAAGAAGAAAAAGTCAAAGTCTCCAAAGTACTTCATAAATAATTTAGAACAAAGAAAAGGATGAATACTCTAATGGTAGATGACATTGAGAAGGTAGTCAAAGAAACTGAGGAAATCACCCTGAGAGTTTTGAAGGAATTTCATCTCCCAACCATATATGATAATGAAGAAACAAGTGTTGGAGATGACACTCTTGCTTCAAATGTCAGCATGGACCAAAGGTTAGACAAAAAAGATGAATAGATAAAGGAGAATGAAGATCAAGCCCCTGTACTGAGGGTCTAGATATAGCTGACAAGAATCAAAATGAAACAAGTCCTCCTCCAAAGCATCAATCTAATGATCAAGCAACCAAGGAGAAGACTAATGAGCAGAATAAAGTGGATGATCAAGAACATGAACAAGTTGAGAGAAACCCTTCACTGGTGCAAAACATTGTTTAATAAGAGGCTATGGATCTGGAACCGCTTGAGAAAAACCAAGAAGAAGTGTATGAAGAAAGGACATGAGACATTGTTGCTGACACCATTACCAAAGACCCTGTTGAATTGGTAAGGGAATTTCTTGAGAAACAATAGGAAAGTCAATTGTTGGAATCAAATGAGTTGCTACAAGGTCCTTTAAGCCTAGCTTATATGTCCCCACTACAAAAGATGAAACTCGGGACAATTTTTCATGCAAAGGCATAGGAAGAAATGCTAAAATCACATATATAGGATAGTGAACTCATTGGTGAAACATCCAGTATCTTGGATAAGTTGATGCCTTCACACCAAAAGGACACATCACTGCCATCAACTGATCAACTCAAAGGCCTGATAAAATCAATAAGTACTAATTTTGAGTCTTTTGAGAAATCTGTAGAAATAAAGGTTAGAAAAGAATATAATGAGAAAAGGTTAGCTGAATTAAAGACCATGATGGACAATGATAAAAATTTTCTAGACAATAGAATCAAAGGTATAGAGAAGGCCATTAAGGAATCATATGATATATACAAATTTTACTTATCATGGTTGGAAGTTACTAAGGAGTTAGAAGAAAAAATCAAGGATCTAGAACTCTAATTGTTAAATATCTCTATGTCACGTGATCCGACAGTTGAATAAATAAATTGTAAAGAGACACAAGTTGTAAATATCCACAATAACTTAAGAAGCCTGATGAATAAAAGGGAAGAAATTAAAAATAGATTGTGCTGGTTAAGAGGGCTGATAAGTCCTAAAATAGATTCAATGACAAATCTTGTAGAAGAAGCTTTGAAAGCAAAAGCAATAATTGATACACCCTCAGATGTGTAGAAGGCAGAAAAATTAGTTTTTCTAATAAATGGTCACATTCAAATTTTGGAGAATGCAAAGAACAAATCGGATGGAGAGTCAGCTCTGATAAAAACCATTTATAATGATATTCTACCACCTACAACTAACTAAGATAAAAGATCCACATTTCACTATCAAAGAGTATTATGCTTTGCGGTTCCCAAGGTATGAGAAGAGGTTGAAAATGAATGTTGATTATGAATTTCAAAGTCTCATATCGTTTGCTTTGAAGGTTATGGTATGTCAGTCAAGCTAGTTGCATGTGCACTTAAGAGTTAAGCTAACAGTCATGTTAGATCGATATGCAGTTAAGGTATATGATTGGATTTTTTAATCTAAGTGATTCCATAATAGGTCTAGACTCATATGAAGAGTCTTGCATGATTGATTGGGTCCGCATTGTTGTTTGAGCACAATAACAGGCCAACAAGGTATAACTTGAATATACAAGCTTCATCTTTTGCATGCCGACCTAGTTTGAGGAAATTCTTGATGTGGATATATATACTCAACACATTTTAGCTTTGGAATAAGGAGAGAGTGTGAATATAGTGCGAATTCAATGTGTGTGCGATCTAAGGCAATTTTGTGATCAAATAAAGAGAGCAAGGGCAGAAGAGCAGAGTATATGTGAAGCATAGTAGAAAAAGTAGGGTAGACATTATGAAAACATTTGAGTTTGTATACTGAGCTATTAATGGAACTACACTACAGCATTCTGTAGATGCATTTGCAACAGTCATCTCTTGGCAGTGAGCACTTCTTTGGACAGTGAGTCCTTGGGTAGTGAACCCTAAGGCAGTGAGACTTCATGTAATTTGGTATTGCTATCATAATATATTTTGAGCTAACACTCACCATGGTTTTTCCCTTTTGGGGTTTTCCACATAAAAATCCTAGTGTCTATGTGCTATGACTTAGTGGCTACTCTTCTTATGTTTGTTTTTCTTTCATGTTATTCAATGTGGTATGCATTCTTTGATCTCTCATCATTACTATTGTGGAGGTGCAAACACCATTCATGGAGCTTGACTTAGGCAAGCTCCTAAATAGCACCAACCCTCTTTCCTTCTTTTGTGTGTGCAGGTTGAACTAGTAGGTTTTGGGAGACAAGATTCGGGAAGAAGGAAGGTTTTACAGGTACAGGTCGGGTGAAAATTTGTGTTTCTATAAAACCCTAAATTGGGTCAAGGGTGACACCCTTGTACCTTTCTTTTCTTGAAGTTAGATCCAGGTTCTTTTTTGTTCATTGGTCTCTGTTGTGCTTCCAGAATCTCTATATCTATTTCTGACAGTCTATTATTCTTTTATCTTGCTCAATTAGGGTTTCATGTTTTGCCCTAGTTTGATTGGTTGAAATTTGTTGACGCTCCTTTATACAAAAAAGTGACAAAGACCCTGTAGTTTGGCTCTCCTTCAATGGTAGAAGCCAAGCTCGGATTGTGTCTCAATGTTAATGGAAGAGGGTTTGACCTAGTTTAACCTTTTAGACTAAGTCTCTCTTTTCTATCTAACAATTTGATCTTCATACCAGGGTTGTAAAGGTGACAAGGAATGAAATAGTTATGGATGCAATTGTGCAAGTCCTTGTTATATTGTATGAAGTCCATCTGCTAGGTGCTATGATATAAATTTGTCTGATATTTTTATTCAGTGTCATTAAGAAACACACCCCTAGGTCCTGCATAGCTTGAAGTGTAGAGGAGAGTAAATGCAAGTTTATCTCCTATTCATTGGCCTAATCTCTTAGTGTTTCCAAGCATAAGACCTAGAAAATATTTAGGATTCACTAAGGTGTAGATTTGAAAACCAACAGATTGGCAACTTTGTTGAGGATATTTAGAAGCATGTATCTATTTGGAAAGAAGTCAACTAATTTGAAGATTTGAAAATTTGGTTCAAATATTGAAGACCTTCATATGTTGATGAAGAAATTGTTGTAGCACATCTGAAGATTTTGTGAAATAATGGTGCTATGTTGGTGGAATGAACTTATATAGTATTTGATCTTTGAATAGTTTCTAGTTATTTGAAGGTTTTGTCCTCTTTGAATATGTGGCTACTCTATGAATGAACCTGATGAAATATTGAAGAATTACTTCTATTTGTGAAAAATTATTACATGAATATGCAAGGTTCCCAATCAGAGGAATGAAATATGTGAAGGCTATAATAATTTTCCAGGTATTTGATCTTTCTATGTCTTATCTTCAAAGAATGGAAATATTATATGAAGGTCATTTGTGAATGAACTCCAAAATAAAGAAGAAAAAGTATTGTCCTCTTTGAGGTGGCGACTCTATTATTGAAGAATCAAATATTAGATGCTACAAAGAATATGAATATTTTATTCTCTCATTGTGTTTAAAAAGTGCAAAATATGGATACTCAATTAGAGGATTACTTATACATATTGTTGCATGCTATGTGGGAGCATATGGTTTCTTTATATGCTTGTGAAGCATGTACACTAGAAGATAGTGTATATGATTGCTTTGTGTGTTAAATCTTAATAACAGGGAGACTTAAGGTCTTGCTTGGATCAAAGAAATTTTTAGTAGATTATGATAAGGAGAATTGGTTCTCATTGAGAGTGTAGGCAGAAAATAGAGTATTACTCTAACTTTTCCCCTGCACATTTGAATGTATTAATGCCTAATGCAAAACAACATAAGGCAGGCCCATAGAGAAAGGTTTTCTCTATTGGAAGGTACAAACCAGTTAACTTTGTGGGTATCCCAAATCAACTAAACCCATTCCCAATGAAGTTAGAGACCATTTTCCCAAGTTCAATGGAAAAGATTCTAAATCAGAAAATAAACATTTGCAAGCATTCAGTGATTTGATGGAAGACTATGAGATTGAGGAAGAGGATGTCATAATGAAATTGTTTGTGCAGTCCTTAAAGGAGGATGCAAGAGATTGGTTCTCTAATTTTCTAGTACTCTCTATTAATTCATGGAAAGATTTTTAAATGGTGTTTATGGATCAATTTGGTGAAAGAATAGATGTGAATTCATTGATAATTAAACTCACTCAAATTCAGAAGAATGAAGAGGAATTGGTCCCTATTTTTAATATAAGTTTTTCAAAGACTATAAGAGACATTCCAAAAAATATGAGACCTAATGACACAATGTTCTTAGTTATATATTTAGGTGCATTTGATGAAGAAATGAGTTTGTTGTTAAGGGATAAAAACCATGCATCACTCCAACATGCATACACCATGGCAAAGGATATTGAGAATAACCAAAAAAATTCAATGATGAAAAGTGTAATGTTTACAAGTGTTGATAATTGTGAAGTGTTTCCTGTGGATGAATAGAAACAGTTTGGAATGGAAAATAGAAATAGTTGTCATGACAAGGCCAAATCTACAACTGCAACCAAGCCACCATGGAAGTGTTCAAGTCCTAAAATACTCCAAGGAGAATATGAGAAGGAAGAGGTTTCAGTTGAAATAGTGGACTATGATATAGAATTAGAGGGTGAAGGTGATGCATCTAAATGTGAAGAAGAAGTTGAGTTTAGCTGCAATTTTGTTGGATGTGGGGTAGGATGTCATGAAGATGAGCTTGCAAAGGAAAGTTACAAGGAGCTTTATGACTTAGAAAATGTCCATGCACCTAAATATTGTGATTATGTTGCTTCATTTCCTGAGTCATAACTTGTAGCCCTTAATGAGAAATATGTGTGTAATATTGATCATGTATCTTTTGTCCAAGAATTGTTTGACATTAAAAGGCATAAAGGAGAATCACCATGTGATTTTATGCAAGCTTTACATGGGCACTCTGTTTAAAATTCCTGCACATCATAGACCTAAAAATTCTAGATGCATTGACTTATTTTGTGAAGCTTATGAATCAAGTTTGAGCACCATACCAAACGAGTTGAAACCTTTTAGGTTTGATAAGATATGTGAATCGATTATTTTTCTTGAAAAAATGAGGCATGATTATGCAAAAACCATTATGTCCTCAATTGGTAGTTGTAGTGGCATAGTTACCTTGTATGAGAAAAAGAATGACATAACAAGTGTGAATGAATCATATTAGATAGAAAATGGAGATGCATACTATGGTGAAAGGAATATGGTGTGCAATTAGCCTATGAATCGGATGAGTGTTGATGGATATTATAACCATGATGATCCAAATATAAGGTATGATGAGAAAAAGGAGATATATGAAGTTATACCTTGTAAAAACTCTATTAATCAAGGAATAGAAATGTGCCCTAGTATGGACAATATAGTGAATCAGCTTGCAAAATCAATGATTATATTGATAATGAAAATATCACAAACATTAATTTGCAACTCAGTGATGATGCCCTTAAAGACAAAAGTTTATGCATTCAATTTAAAGAGCCTAAACATAGTTTTAGCATTGATAAGTCTCGTTGTTATGTTAACTATGATGGTCCAGTGAGTATGATCATTTCTCTATTGATCATGATTTCTCTCATGAAGTGGAAATGGAATTCTTTTCTTCAGATAAAGAATACATTGATGTGAATACTGATGAAAACACATGTTCATTTGGAAGTGAACAAACTTTATGTTATAATGATTCTGTGAAGTATGGGGCAAAAGGGTTGTCTGTTGATAGTACATATGAGGGTTTATCTACAAGTTTCTTGATTGACCATGTCAATTCTAAAAAATGTTGATTTTGAAAGGGATTCAAACCTCTATGTTGAGAAATTGGATGGAAGAATTAATTGTGAATTTCCTTCCAGTCATTGTTGTGTCATGACAACTAGTTATGAAGAGTTTGATATAGGATTACATTATAAACCATTTTGTCCTTCCCTTGAAGTATTCCATATTGAATTGTATGATGTAGAATTTTGTTCATGAACCAAAACTTGAAAAGTTTGTCAACATGTAGAATGTTGATGAAGGAAATGATTTTCACAAGACTCGTGATATAAGGGTCGACCAAGATATTGTTGATGCAAATAAATCTTATTTGAAGATCATTAGGACACATAGTAATATGACTGAGTTTTGATGCCTAGATGGAGGTGAATGTTAGTATAATGCAACTCAGATTAAAGAGGTGCCTATGTATGATTGTTTTTCCTTTAGTGCACCTAACGAATGCTTGCAATATATGCGACAAAATTGAAATCATAATTCAATTGGTATGTCCCACCTTTATACTTTTTTTCTAGCTAACTTTTTAGACTTGGATTGAACTATGATTTTAACAAATCAAAGCAAATGTTTGCAAATGTGTTCATTGAACATAATGCCTTTGAATGCTTTGTGTATACACCTAAAAATGGCTCGAGTCAAATTAAATAACTATTTTAATATTTATTTTATTCTTATTCCTCTATCAATAAATAAATATCCTAATTTATTTATCTGATTCACATTCATCTTAATCTTCCAAAAATTAAATAAAAAATCAATTTATTTAATTAAATCATCCAAATTCCTCTAAATCATCCTTAATTGAATAATCTTAAATTATTTAATTGTTTCATCTATCCTAAAGTCTTAATCCTATAAATCCACATCATTTCCACCTCACTTTACACCTCATCATGTTGCACACATAATTGAATATTTTTAATATTTAATTATATAATTATCCTCACCCACATGTCCTATTTATCCTCTAACCATCCCTATTCTTAAGAGCCTGGTCTTTCCATGTAATCATGGTCAAAGGACACTTAGAGACACATGTCTCATAGTTCCTAGATTCCTTCCAACAACCCTACAAAGAAGGACTCCTTCTTTGACCCTTGTCTTTTGGTCTTTGAGAGCATTGTGACAAGTGGCCTCTTTCTCACACTTTTCTCTCCACCTTGTCATCGTAGGAGGAACATCTCCCCCTTTTACCTCTCTCATCCCAACTAATCAAATCTCTATCATACGCATCACATGACTTATTCTCAACATGGATCTGTTGACACTTGGATTGGACCTCTCCTTGGCCTATAAAAGGAAGCTCCTCACCTCCATATTATCAATCATATGAGCTATAGTACTTACATGCTGCAAAAATTTCCATCAAGCAATCAAGCGTGCCTTTGGCCCCCCATTTGCATTAGTATCATAATCTCCATAGCTGCATATTATCATCTAGTTTTATATCAATATCCATAGCATTATCAATGGCTTCATTTCAATCATATCATCATTATCTTAGCTTTGCATTGTAGGCTTGTCACATTGCATTTTCATCCACAAAATCCATTCCTCTCTTTGTCATCTTGGAAAGCAAGGAAGTACATTTTTGAAAGAAATATTATCATCAACAAGATCATTGAGAAGATAGGAAACAATGGAACTCACGGGTTAAATCAGTTTGCAAAGGTATAATCTATGTTTATTATACTTTTTCTTTGTTTCATTGATGTATTGAATTTGAGTAGGAATTCTAGAGTATTTGTGGTATCTTAGTAGGTTCTTACATTAGTTTCAAATTATCAATCACATTTTGGCACCCACTGTTGGGCCTTGCCCCATTTTTTACTTCCAAATTTGAGTTTTTGGTGTACTTACAGTCATAACAGGTCATTCTTGCGCATTCAATTTCTAGTTCTGCGCATCTGTGAAGAAAATTGTAATCTAGTGCATATGATCATTCCTAGGGGGCATATGACAAATTTTGTCACGCATACATTCTTTTTATGCATTTAACTCACCCTGCTATGCATTCAACACTTCTTGCTGCGCATTTGGCTTTCTGCGCATATATCACATTTTGCAGTGCATTCATTATCTATTTTAGCACATCTAATATTAGGTAGTTTTAGTATAAGTTTTTTTGATAATTTTTTAGGCTAACTTTTGGTGTAGCTATCATCGATCATCAAAGAACTGTATTTAGACTACTGACAATTGGTTTTGTAGGTTTAAGGCTTGGTTTAGACATCATTTACTCTTGCATTGTTAATCTAGTGGCACTTAGTTTAAACTAGGAGGAGTAACTCTATCTTGTATCTAATCTTCACTTAGTTTTAATTAGGAGGAGTAACTCTATCTTGCATACAATCTTCACTTAGTTTTAATTAGGAGTAACTCTATCTTGCATACAATCTTCACTTAGTTTTAATTAGGAGTAGTAAATATATCTTGCATGCAATCTTCACTTAGTTGTAATTAGAGGAGTAACTCTATCTTGTATACAATTTTCACCTAGTCTAAATTAGGAGGTTAATTGGACAAATTTTGCATTACAATCTTGCATACAATCTTTACATAGTCTAAACTAGGGGGATAAATGTATAATCTTGCATAACAAACTTGCATACAATCTAAACTTAGCATAAATAGGGGAGAAGTAATTTGATTATCTTTCCTTTGTTGTTATCATGCAAATATGGCAATTTGTGTTGTTAGATTAGTCACACTTAGCTTAATCTAGGTAGTCAATAAATAAGTGTTTGTTGTGCTTGCAAAGGTGATAGGCATATGCTCTCCCCTTGCAACACCTTGGGTGATCAAAAAGCCAGGCTCATCTCCCCATTTCTTGTTTACCCTTAGAAAGGCCTACTCTTGGATTGCGATTCATTCAAGAGGGATGATCTTAAGTGGAGCTTTCCTTTGACCCACTATATAAATGGAATAAGGTGAAAGCCAAGTTCTAACCAGCGTCAGCCTTGCCTTTTGGTGCCAAATCGAAAAGAGGTGTACTATTACTTTGTGGAAACAATTTTCATATTGTGGACCAAATATTTGAAACTCTTAGTAGGATTGGTCAAAGCTTTTAGTAGCTTGCCACATGATCACAAGGCATTGGTCCCTCAAAGTTACTAAGACCCATTGTTTTAGAGACCCAAATCCTTTTACTTGTTGATGCAGGAGGTCAAACCTCTGAAGCCGCCCAACGTTTTCATTAATCATGTGTAGAGACAGAAAATTCACTCTTTATGGGGAATGAAACTTGGTATGCCCGAGAAGTGTGTGTCATGTAAGGGGGATCCAGTGTTACCAAGTTTCTAGTTGTTTGCCTTGACTTAAGTGGCTGGAGAAATCCAAGTTGAGATTCAACAAGTAGTATCCATTTCTTGCCTAGGATTGTACTTGTCTTCAAATTGGTTTTAAACACTAAATGTCACAAAAAAACATCAAAATGTATTTCTTGTTGTGTTTTCTTGCCTAAAAATAGACAAATCATCAATAAAAACACTTAGGTTGCATAGAAAAATGTGCCTAAAACAAGAAAAAATGATCAAACACTACAAAAACACATAACTGCACATTTGAAACTTATTATTGCACCAGCACACATTTGATACTTATTCCTGTGCATCTAATTCCTGTTGTGCATATACAACATATTGTTGCGCATTTGAACATTATTGCTACACATACATCTTTCTACGTATATAAAAAATAGAGTCTCGCATTCAGAACTGGGCATACAATAAACAATCTTGTGCATTTAAAACCTATTTCTGCGTATATAAACCTGTGCATTCATAACATAGGGTTATTCCCAAGGTTTTTAGAAAAATAGTAAAATTAGTTTTGGATACCCATTTCATCCTAGAATCTATTGGTGAAGTCATTTTAACCATAAAAATTCATCCCATACCCATTTTCAGACATTCCACTTGCATCCCATATCTTGCCTTTCCAAAATCAAACAAAAGTACAAATTTTCCCAAAGGTGCCATTGAGATCTTCTATTTTCAAACAAACTAGTTAGTTTCCCTATCAGGATTAGTCATCATCTATCTAGAAACTACACTAAACATCTTGACAAGGTTAGTCTACATCAATAGTGGTTACAATCATCCCTATTTGACTCACTTTGGATCAACACTTTGATTTCTATACATCGTAGCTTAAGACCGTTGTTTGAAAAAGGAAATCAAAACTCCACCTTTAGATAACCTTATCACCAACATATTCACCCCAAAACTATATCCCCATAATAAATATCACTTGTATCCACAAGTATCTCATCCAACTTCATTCACATCAAACTTTTCATGGTTGAAACTAGATCTCAAGCCAAAAGAAGAAAATAAATGGATTACACCAACAATAGTGAGCACTCTTCTAGTGATGGAGATGAAGAAATCAACCAAGAAGAACTTGATAAATACCTACAAGATCCAAAGTTCCAAAAATTGATGGATAAGGTTGTATCAACGGACCCTCACAAATACTTCCTCTTACTAACACAACAAGGAGCTAAACTACTGGTTGATTTTGACATTTCAAAATTGAGAGAAACAACCTCATCAAATGAAACTGAAGCTTCCAAGAATGAAAAAGAAGCTCCCAAAAATGAAAAGGCTAAGGATATGTTAAATCCTTTAGATACACTCAAACACAAATCCAAGCCTTACAACAACAATTTGTGGACCTACAAACAGGAACCTCTACAAAACATTACTCATTAGAGGATATATCTCCATATCCTTTTGACAAAAGCTTAGTCATGGTACCTTTCCCTTCAAGATTCAAAGTCCCTAAATTTGACAAATATAGGGGGAAAGGTGATCCATGTGACCACATTAGAGAATTCAATGCTACATGATTAGAAGTTGCCCATAATGAGACATATCTTATGTGACTCTTTCCACGCAACCTAGGAGGTCAAGTTATGGAGTGGTTCTCTTGTCTACCTCCCAGAATCTAAACATTCAATGAACTAGTGGACAAGTTTGTCACTCACTTTTCATACAACATTGAACACGAGATTTCAATGTTAGATCTATGCAATAACAAACAAAAGAATGGAGAATCTTTTGCCACTTTCTTACAAAGGTGGAGATAACTTGCTAGTAAATGTCATTATCATATTCCTAAAAAGTAAATGATTGAAATGTTTATCCATAACTTGAACACCAAATTAAGCTATCAAATACAAATCCAATGTCCTACTTCCTTTAGTAAGGTCATTGAAATGGGATTACTTATTGAGAAAGCTTTGATAGCTAAAGGACAAATCAAAATATATAAGGATGTCCCTAGTTCAAACAACAACATGGATTAATCAAGGTTTTGGACTAAAGACAAGAACATTGTAAATGATAGAGTTGTGGATGCAAAACGTGTGACACTAAAACAACCAATTCTAAATCTATCAATTCCACACAACAATACTACTCCAAACAAACCCACAAACAATCAACCAAGACCAACAAATTTTCCTCCTCGTAGAAAATTTACACCATTGGGTTAATCAATTGAATCTGCCCTAAGGAAGCTCATATCAAACAACCTCATAACACTTCCTATGGTAAGAGAATATGAACCCAAGTTCAAACCCTCTTGGTGGAATGATTGTGATTTTTGTGAATTCCATAGAAGTAAAGGTCACAAGACTAACGATTGCCAACGACTGAAACACACCATCCAAGACTTGATAGATTATGGAGACATACCAATTGATGGACATGCATCCAATGACAACCATTTGGCATTCAAGAATTTGCTCCCTAACTATGAGAAGGGAGGTCCCTCTAAGCAAAACAATAACAGTGGTAACAATGCCAATTACACGAATGTATCATATGAATACACTGTTAACCACATCTCTGAAAGTGATTTACATGTAAATGTGATTACTATAAATAATAAGCCCGATTGCAATGTAACCACTCATCTTGGAAAGATTACTCTCCAAGGGGCTCCAACTAAACGATCATCCATATCCAATCAGTATAATGTCCTAGACCAACTCCAAAATACACCCGTACATATATCTATATTAGAGTTTTTACGTCTCTCACCATCCCATAAGGCTATCCTAGAAAAAGCTTTATTGGAAACTACTGTGCCAAAAAATCTAGCCCAAGAGCAATTCCAAGCCATGGTAGGACATCTTACTACCCCTCACTTCCTATCTTTTACCAAAAAAGATGACATGTCTGTTACTCAACCTCACAATGCATCCCTTCATATCGAAGCCTTCATTCATAAACACAGAATAAAATGTGTCCTTATAGATGGAGGGACATGTTTAAATATATGCACACTAAAATTAATCCTTGCATTGGGGTTCTCTGAGAATGTTGTTGATCCAAAGAAGAATATCACAATCAAGGCATATGATGAGGAAGAAAGGACATCTAAAGGAACTGTTGTTTTTCCAATATGAGTTGGACTGGTAGAGAAAGATGTGGTTTGCCAAGTCCTCAACATGGAATTATCCTACAATATCCTTCTTGGTTGACCTTCAATACATGCGATGAAGGTCATACCATCCACCTATCATCAATGTATAAAGTTTTCCTACAACGGCCAGGAGATTACTATCCATGGTGATCCTAACCCATTTCAATACTGCAACACCATCAAACCAAAGCCGGAAGTTTTCATACCTACCAACTGTGCAAGATCATCCTCTACACCCATTGTTGACCAAAGTTTTGTACCTTTTACATCCAAAATGATTGAATTAAAATTCAATCTCAATAGATAAGGGGTAGGAGAGTATTCCATTGAGCAAAGCTTTTGGCTTGCAAAACTACCCCTATCACCCAAGTCGTATGGCAAACCACCTATGGACAAACCACAGTCATTAAAAACTCCTAATGGTTAGTTTATCATATGAAAGTGATGAGAAAGATGTCCTTCAATGACTGTATAAAGAAGAAGATATGGAATCCAAACCACAAGATCAACAACCCCAACTATAAACTGATCAATACGGCCCAGGTTGTTCTATCTTGCAGAGAATGGGATATGATGGTCATAGTCCCATAGGCTTGAGAAAAGAAGGTATCATAGAACCCATACAACCTTTTTCCTTATCAGCTTGAGACACTACAGGGATAGGATACAAAGGAAAAGACAAGGAAAAGGTCACCACCAATCTAGTTGAGAAAATCCACAAATTGCAAGAAGAGAGTGAAATAGACTCTAACCAATGGGAATGGAATAGTCTTTCTGAACTATCTTGTGAAGATAAAGGTATTGATGTGGTTCAAACATATAGCTCAACAAACACATACCATGAGAGTCAAAGCTCAAGGTCTAGACCACAAGAGTTTGATTCACAAAACATCAATGATGTAGGAGCATCCATGGTTCAAGAGTAATCTTGCATCAACCAAAAACATTTGCATTTCAGTTTGTTTGCATTTTAGTTCTTTCATTTTCCTGTTCAGTTCAGTCAATAGCAGTTTTCAACTTGTGGTCCAGTTTTGGAATTTCACATCTTGTGGATCTGGACTTAGCATCTACATTCATTCATCTACATCATAGCAAGAATTCAGAGCATTTGGATTAGTTACCGGAAAGATATCACTACTAGAAGTTGACTGTTTTCTCATAGCAAAGCATCCTAATAGTTCCTGATAATCAGCTGAAGGAGAAGGCTTGCGGATCATTCCTTGACTTGCGGATCTCAATGACACATCATTCAATGTCCTTTGGTTTGTGGCTGACCTTCCCTAAGGGTCTACATGCTATTCCATTCATTTGAGGAAGTGTTCTATGCATTTAGGTCCGACCTATCTGTGAACACATTACAACTCTTCATTGGAGTTTGTGATCTTCCTTGGCCAATGCAGAGGAATCTATTGGTCCATAAATGATATATATTGATGTAATAGATCCTTAGGAAAGTAGTTAGAAGTTAGCAATTGATTCATATTCTATAGTTTAGATTTTGTGCGAAGTAGCTTCAAAGCTTTATCTTGCGCATGTATGTAATCAGGCCTGTGAGTCCTAATTGTAAGCCCGCATGTTGCCGACTAGACTGTATTTGAATTATTTGATGTATTGAATGATTGAATCTTCTTTGTTCCATTTCTTGAGTTGTTTCCATTGTGTTTACTCTTGCTACACGGTCCAGATAGTTCATTCTGTGAATGCTCCTACCGTGACTACACCAACTGAGAGTAAGTCCCAAAAGGAAGGTCAGCTGTCACACTCAATAGATACTACTGAGGAGAGTATTATCTTAGACCTTGTAAATATCCCTGTAAACCTCGACAACTCCTCCATCCTAACCATCATTAACCTTGAGTCAAACCAACCCGATGATCCTCTACCATTAGTGCATCCTAAATTTATAGATTGGGAACTACAAGAGGCCCTTGAACTAGATACCTTTCAAAATGACGATGCTATCATTGATTATCTAGAACTAAGGGATCACTTTCCATTAGGAGATCATAAAGTTGGCTTTGCTATAGAACTCAATGACAAGGCTTATTTTGGAGAGAGTGCCAAGCTTTTTAGTTATAAAAATGTAAAAATAAAAGATAGATCTAATGGTGAAAACCACTCTGCGGTATTGTTAGATCGTGAAAAAAGTAAAAAAATAAGAGACTTCATCCAATGGTGAAAACCTCTCTGAGGAACCAAAGGATGAAAGGTTTGACACTCTCCCCAATCTTATACATCAGGAGAGGTCCTCAATTTTGATAGAGCCAGCAGAACCTGTCAGCATTGGCATAGAAGATAATCCAAGGATAATCCATATGGAAGAATCTTTATCTAAACAAGAAAAGCAAGAATTCATCAAATTATTCAAACAAAGATAGATTAATTTTTCTTGGTCACATGCAGATATGCCTGGACTTGATCCATATCTCATAATGCATCATTTATCACTAGCTCTAGGAGCTAAACTAGTAAAACAAAAACTAAGGAAGATGCATCTGCATATTGCACTATTAGTGAAAGAAGAATTGAAGAAGCTATTAGATGTTGGGTTTATTAGACCAATTGACTATCTGGAGTGGATTTCCAATATTGTTCCTATCTCAAAACTAGATGGAAGGATCAAACTTTGCAATGATTTCAGGATTTGAATAAAACTTGTCCCAAGGATGACTTTCCTTTGCCTAATATTGACATCATTGTGGACCTTATAGCAGGGCATACTATGCTATCACTCATGGATGGATTTTCTAGCTACAATCAAATCAAAATAGTGCCAGAAGACTAGCACCAAACCGCTTTTACATGTCCATGGGGTACATATTGCTGGTGTGTGATGCCATTTGGATTGAAAAATGTAGGAGCAACATACCAAACAACAATGACAACAATTTTCCATGATATGATGCACACCATCATGGAAGATTATGTAGATGATATTCTAGCCAAATTAATCACAAGAGAAGGGCACCTACAAGTATTAGATAAAATATTTTAGAGACTAGAGTAGTTCAACGTACACTTGAATCCAAAGAAGTGTGTGTTTGGAGTCACATCCGACAAACTCCTAGGATATATAGTTTCAGCTAAAGGAATTGAGGTGGATCTAGCCAAAGTGAAAGCAATAATGGACATGCCACCACCTAGGAATATTAGTCAACTAAGGTCATTGCAAGGCAAGCTATAATCTATCTGTTGGTTTATATCACAATTAGTCGACAAATGTCATCCATTTACCCACCTCCTTCACAAGAACATTCCTTTCAAATGGGATGAGGGGTGCGAACAAGATTTTAACCTATTGAAAGAGTACCTGATGAATCCTCCAATCTTGATGCCTCCAATACAAGGAAAACCACTTTTGCTTTATATTTCAGCTACACCAACTACTCTAGTAGCTTTATTGGCACAACAGGACTATGAAGGAAAGGAACGGGCCATTTACTACATCAGTCAAACATTGGTAGGCTATGAGCTACAATACACACCCATTGAAAGAGCATGCCTTGCTGTAGTTTTTGCATCCCAAAAGCTAAGACATTATATGCTCACACATTCAATCAAGTTGGTAGCAAAGATAGATCCATTGAAGTATTTGCTCAATAAGGCTACTCTAATAGGAAGACTATCAAAGTGGGTAATGATTCTCAATGAGTTCAACATTGAATATGTGGACAAAAGAGATATAAAAGGTAAAGTGATTGCAGATCAGTTAGTGGATGCACCATTGCATGATGACAATTCATTAAGCTTTGAGTTTTCAGATGAAGCCATTTTCAGCATAACAACCCAAGCATGGAAACTCTATTTTGATGGATCCTATACTTAGCATGGGTCAAGAGCAGGCACTCTGTTGGTCACACCTCAAGGGGATACAATCCCTAAATCATAGAGACTACTTTTCCCTTGTACCAACAATGTGGTAGAATATGAGGCATTAGTCATTGGTCTTAAAATGGTTGTAGAATTGAAAGTCTAAGAGCTTCATGTGTTTGGAGATTCACAACTAGTTATCAATTAGGCAAATGATGACTATCAAACCAAGGATGAAAAGTCAATACCCAACAAGCATACATGGTAGATGACTTTAAAGAATATTTTGTTCTGATTTCCTTTGAACAAATAGCAAGACTAGAGAACAAAGTTGTAGATGCAATGGCGACCATTGCATCACTTTTGGATATACCTAAAAATTAGTCACATTATGAGTTCTTGGTAGAGCCTGTGTCTCATCCAGCTTACGATATCCCTGAAACCAGAATCATATGCCACATAGTAGGATCAGATTCTCCCTTGTACAAAAATATCTATACCTATCTAAAAGAGAACACCTTACCACCTGGTTTATCCAATAATCAATGACGAAACTTCATCCTTCAAGTCTCCCACTATACCATAATTGCTGATACCTTCTATCAATGAGGTCTTGATGGTACTCTCCTTAGGTGTCTTTAAAGTGAGGAATATCAAACTGCCTTGAGAGAAGTTCATGAAGGAATTTGTAAAACCCACTCTAGTGGTCCTACTTTGGCTAAGAAACTCATGTGTATGGGATACTATTGGCCAACTATGGAAACAGACTCCTATCATTTTGTGAAAAGGTGGAAGAAATGTCAAATTCATTAGAACCTAATACATGCACCAACACAAGAGTTGCAGCCTTTAACGAATCCATTACCTTTCTGCCAATGGGGACTCGACTTAGTGGGCAAGATTCACCCCCATCATCCAACAAACATAAATTCATAATAACTGCCACTGAGTACTTTACTAAGTAGATCGAAGCCATACCCCTCACCAATGTCACAGGCAAGCAAATTGCCTTGTTCATCTTGAATTATATCATTTGCCACTATGGCATTCCTTTATCCATTATCACTGATAATGGTAGACCCTTTAAAAATTAGGATGTCAAAGAACTATTTGACAAGTTCCATATACAACATCATTTTTCCACCCCGTACTACCCCCAAGGAAACGGTCAGGCAGAGGCGTCTAATAAAACCATCTTGAAAATCTTGAAGAAGATTGTCAATGATGCTGGTTGTGATTGGCATATCTAATTGAATCCAACTCTGTGGGCCTACCGTATGAGTATTCGCACACCCACAGGTGCAATGCCATATTCCCTTGTCTATGGCTCTAAATCCATCTTGCCCATTGAAGTCAAGTTACCATCCTTGCGAGTATCATTAAAAGGTATAATAACTGATGAAGATTATCAGGTTGCCAAACTATAGGAGTTAGAGCTATTGGAGGAAAGAAGACAAAATGCCTTTAATCATCTAAAAGCCTATCAACAAATGATGTCAAAGAGTTAAAACCATAGAGTAAAACCCAAAGTCTTTCAAGTTGGTGACCTGGTTCTCAAGGAAAATTCTAGAAATCAGTAGGACAGGGAAAATAAAGGCAGGTTTGAACCCAATTGGCTTGGTCCATATGTAATCATTTCTACTTATAGATCAAGAGCCTATCAATTAGAAACATTAGAAGGTGAACTGTTGGATGACCCAATCAACAATATGCATCTTCATAAGTTTTATACCTAAAAACCCAATGCAAGGGAATTTTAAAAAAATCATGCAAATAAAAGCAAGTGGTGAAAACCTGGAAACAGATGCTATTTGTGATAAACTGCTTCCTCCATCTTTAGGATTTCAGTCCTTTTTCCATCTTTTTTTACCACATCCATCAAAACACATAAAGGTACCTATCATGGCTTGTTACTTGCTCACCCTTATCGTCTTATCACCTTAGTCTATCCATCCAATAACTCATCAATTTTAGTCATCTATCCCAACTCCATCATTACTGTTACCGTCAAACTATGTCACCTCTGACCCATCATGTAGGCAAGGCCATCATTGATGAGCCCCCGAGGCTTCCTATCCAGACATATCCCTCATCATATCATAAACATTTGATTCACCATTTATTCATCCATCACCAATATCAACCTCCATGGTCGAACTACATCGCCTCTGAGCTATCACATAGGCAAGGCCATCATTAATGAGCCCCCAACGCTTCCCACTCCCTAGGTCTCAGGTCCACATCATCAAACTACATTGACTCTACATTGTCACATAGGCAAGGCCATCATCGATGAGCCCCCGAGGCACTAGGTCAGTCCCTTAGGGCCCGTCACATTGAGTTTTACCATCCATTCAGTCCATATGTTTCATCCATAATAAGTAGATCCTCTACTGGATTGGGGGAAAAATCCTTGACCTAGTTGGGAATTGGATTCTTGAATGTCACAATCTCAGAGGATAACAATTAGGATTGTGATACTATCTCCAAACAACATGTAGCACTACAAACAAACCTTTTTAACAAAAGCTTGATGCGAGACATTAACCTATATTAGACAACAATGAGCCTAATCTATTAAGATGATTATATATGTTATCAGGGCAAGAAAACATATCTATGGCAAGAAGATTTGATGGTTGTTATAGGTTTAAGTCTTAGGTCTTGATTTTTGTTATCATGTTTTCTATGCTACTAGAGGATGTCCAAGACTGGAGGAGCTATGATGGCACATGATTATTTTCATTTGTTTGTTGTTTGTGGATTAATCTTTAGTAATGTGATGACTTGTCTAACGACATGATCAACAAAACATCATCGAGGACATTATGGGTCTAAGCATGAAAGAGTGCAATCCTTGTCTATTGATATATGCAAGCAATACTCAGGTCATCTATGTTCAATTTTGCCTAGATGCTTGTATTAACTTGCCAAATCAAAATCCATGTAAGAGATACTCAGGTCATCATGGTTTAATTATACCTAGATGCTTGTATTTTCTTACAACATTTTAAAATCTTAATGATGAAAAAAGTATTTCAAATACTTGTATACAAGATGACTAGACCTCATTTGTGCATGTTAGGTTTGAATTCATTCCATTTTTAAGAATTCCATAAATCATAATTTACCAAGTGGCTTAAGATCCAAGTCGTTTATTTCATTTATCCATATTATCCATTTATCCAAATCATTTCTTTCATTTATCCAAATTATTCTTCTAAGTTGTTCACCTTATCCAAAATAATTAGTCTAAATTCTTCTAAGTGTTCTTTCATTTATGATTGAGTATACTTGGCATAACAAAAACAAACCATCATTATCATTTTGCATTTTATAAGCATGTTCAATCATAAGTTCATATCATTTAAGTGTATTAGATATAATTAGCATTTAGAAAATGATTGTTAAACAACATTTTCATATAGTGATGTCATTTATCCACATAGATTGCATACATAACATTTATCATCAAAAATCAAAAACATAGATGTCATATGTCATAACATTTACATATTAGATCATCATACATAGCAAAACTTAAAACACCATGTATTGCATGTAAAAAGTATTAGACATATGCATTAGCTCATCATAAACTATAAGTATATAGAATCATTGCACATAACATTATACATAGAAATAAGTCATCATGTGAACCATAGGATCAATCATATGATGAGCATCATAGCATCAACATATTAGAATCATCACAATGTACGCATAAACAAAAACATCCATCAATATAGACAACATCAATATATATAACATCCATCATATAGAAAGCATCCATCCATCAAAAACACATGCATGTAGTCCATCGAACTCATATAGATCATCATCAAAAAAATAATAATAATGTCCATGTATACAATGATATCATAAAAAGAGTATCTTGAGCTGGCAAAAATAATGTGTATACAAAAATGATATAAACTGGTACATGTCCCAAAAATGCCTAAGTGGTACTGCCTCCAGAAGTTGCTAGCTATTGAGACTGAGGCTGAGGACCTGTAGGACCTGTCCCTGGTGGCCCATGAGGATGTGGTGGCCCCATAACCCCTCCACTCTCTGACAATGTCCGCCTAGACTTGTTGCATGAACTAGGATGAAAATTCCCCACTCTCTGCTCTGGGGGTACTACCTGCTCATACAGAGATCTCCAATAGAAAATCTCCTGCCCAACTCAAACTATCTTTGCAACAGTCTAACCTATGGGACCTTGGGAGATGGTATGTTGTACCTGCTGTAGTAGGGCCTCTATCCTAGTGTATCTCTAGATAGAAGTGTCCCACTCTAGTATAGTTTTCTGCACATTCCCCTGTAGCTGGGTAATCTGTTGTACTGCATCTGTCCAACCTACCCCTATAGATGAGCCACCTAGGCTCATAAAGCAACCATCTATCCAACATCTTGTCCCTATACCTATATCTGTGCCTGCACCTAAGGCTGGACCTGAACCTGTATCTGTGCCCTCTCCACCCTCTGTCTCACCCTCCTCTATCCCCCATCATCACCATCATCCTCGTCATATCCATCATCACCTCTACCTCCACCACCTCTGCCACCCCTCCCACCTCACCGTCACCTCCTCCTCTAATGTGGAGCGTCATCATCCTCCTCATCTCCATCCTCCAATCTAGGAGCCTGCTCCCCAAGTCTAGAATATCTCAGAACAGGATGAGCTGTGAAGTGTGTTGCATAGTCAGCTGTCATCTTGGCCTCTACAATATGTCTCCACAGATCCCATGCCTGATATGGAATCTGTATAAAGTCTGCTCTCGCCATCTCAAATGAAGCCACAAGACCCCACCATTGATGCTCCTTGTGTGTCCGAACAAATATAGCAGTCCCCTAGGGCATCCCCTGGACCCTGCCAAACTGTCAGAGCACACAAGAAACGATATGTCGCTCAAGGATATAGGAGGTCCTCCCTATCAACCACCATGTTTGAAAACAATAAGGTAGCTCTACAACATCCTCATCCCAAGCCTCGCTATCCAAATAAGGTCGCCACTCAACTGTGTTGACATTATCCAATGGATGCCGCCAATACTCAAGTTTTCCCAGCTTGGGCTGGGAAAGGGTCTCCTGAAACATGTAGGAATAGGGTCTATCATGGCCTTTGATGCCCATGCCTATCAGTCATGTAATGACTATGTGCAACCATGCCCAAATCTCTAACAAAGATACTCCAGCCGATAGACTCGCCACTCCATCATATACAAACTGATGAAGATCATGGTATAAGTGCGCAAGTATGTAAACACCCCAGGAAAAGTGTGTCCCCTTAGATATCATCCTCTCCAGCATCCTCCCCCATCCAACCAAAAATCCACGTGATCTCTTGTCTAGGCAAACAACACCTCCAACAATCCTTCTAGTATGGCTGGCAGGGGCTCATAGTAATCCACCATATCAGCCCAGCTGATCTCTATCCCCTCAAGGTCTGTATCATCAAACACTCACCTGCACTCATGTAATCTAGCTTCTGTGTGCAACTCATACTCTACTATCTCACCCTAAATCAGAATCCATAGAATCCTATGCACGTCCTCTAGTGTCACCATCATCTCCCCTATCAGCAAGTGAAATGTGCCTGTCTCATTATGATATCTCTCACCCAGTGCAGTCAACAGTCCCAGATTCGCCTGCATCTTAGGCATTAAACAAACATACCATAGTCCAACCGATCCAAGCACCAAGTGGTCAGTCTCGGTCAAGTAGGGTTGTAGCAGTCGTGTACAGGGAATCTCTCCTGCAACATCAAAACATTATCTAGCTCCTCCTGCAATCAAAATAACAAAGTGCGTTAACAAATCAACTAAGCTGCCTATCTATCCAATCAATCAAAACAATTACTTAGCTATCCTATCTATAACCTATCCTATCATCTCTTATGAGATTCTATCAATCTTGAAGATGACCTATCAGTTGGCCAACATAGATCAAGATGCTGACTTAATCAAATCAACTAAGTAATTTGACCATTTTAATCATATGCGCACACTAGTAGAAATATGGTAAATAAATAACCAGGTGACTCAAACTTTTAGTCACGTGACCAAACTTTTAGTCACATGACCAAAATTTTTGCAACACAACTATAAATGACTAATTTGGTCATCGATTGAAATGACTAAATAAATGACCAAATAAATGACTAAATAAGTGACTAATTTGGTCATTGAGCAAAAAACACAACTAAATAATTGGTCAGACAAATAAAAATGACTAAATAAATGACTATTACTTAGGTTTATTCTTTTTTTTTCCAATTTGATCATAATACTATGGTAGATCTTAGTATAAGTAAACTGTATTAAAACCAAATATATTCTTCAATATGATCTAGTACATTGTGCATACTTATGAAGAAATTTGTTTGGTTTTCTTAGCAAAATATGGTATATATTGGATTTGTCAACTAAAATTCAATCAAATAGTAGTTTTAAGGCCCAACCTCATTGTAAGGCCCATTTATTTTGTGATAACAATTGCTTAATTCATTATCAACATTATATGTTGATCCCTAGCTACTAGATGGATTCATATGCTAACACTAGATTAGATGTGTAGATGTTTGTCTACTACTTGCATATATATGTTCCTAGAAATAATTTATTATATCTTGGGTCCATGATTTCTTTATGTCATTGCTTTCTTTTGGGGTATCGTTGGGACTCATATTTATATCCCACCGATATTCATCACTTCCGCCGATGTCTTTTGTCTTTGGTAGTTTCATCGTTGTATCGGTGAGACACTCTCTTTTGGCAACCCGATATCCCTATGTCTCCCAGAAACCACTTGTATTTTTGGTGCAATATTTCATTCAATTTTATAATATTGCATTTCAACTATCTTTTTGATGCAAACTGATAACCCTGTTCATCTTTTGAGGGTTTTGGTTTTTTAAGATTTTGCGTTTTGTATTCGCTCTGCTTGTTCTCAGAATCACAGTTTCCTGTGTTTCATTCTCTGCCCCTTGTAATCTAAACTGTAAGTAATGCAATCCAGAATATGATTTTTAAAGAAAAAGTTATTTATATGTTACAGCTTTGGGTTATGCAAAATATTTCATTTGATTTCATAATATTTCATTTCAATTGTCTTTTTGGCGCAAACCGATAACCCTGTTCATCTTTCGAGGGTTTTGGTTTTTTAAGATTTTGCATTTTGTATTCGCTCTACTCGTTCTTAGAATCACAGTTTTCTGTGTTTAATTCTTTGCCCCTTGTAATCTAAACTGTAAGTAATGCAAACCAGAATATGAGTTTTAAAGAAAAAGTTATTTATATGTTTACAGCTTTGGGTTATGCAAAATACTTCACGTCTAAGGGATTTGGTAGCTAAGCCCTTATATTTTCATCCCAGAAGATGCTATGTTATGCCTAGTTATTATTTTTAGGTTTTTGTTTTGGTTTGGTAAAACTAGCTCATGTTAGGAACTCATTTGATGCTAATTGTTGATTTGACTTATCCAGGCTTAGTGCTATGTAAAACGATAGCGGTAGTGGAGACTTCAAAGGATGATGCTACTCTTGTCATAGCTCGTTTCACTACAGAAATGGCGTGGGTTGATGCAGGACCTGAAGTAAGCAATCAACCTTTGCACCAAAAACCTAGTAGATGAAATTGTTAAGGTCTTTCCATGTTTTGAAGCTGGTTATTGTGTGTTTGGTTCTTCTTCATTTAAGAGAATTTTAGATCACGGGATACAGGTTAATTTCAACCAAGTGGTCAAAGGTGGTTTAATCGTAAGAGTTATACTCGTGAGAGCAGGTTAACTTAACTGTAATAAGTTGGCCCATAACACTAGCAGGGGTGTCACGAGCAAGGTTATGGTGTAAGGAATATGGTATACATTTGATTGTGTCCCACATTCAATAGGGTGTATTTGAATGTGACCTAAGTGTAAAATTTTTAAAGATTTCTGCCAAGATTTAGTAAGAAGGTGTTGTATCTAGCTCTGATGCCATGTTTGCTTGGCATGTACTAGATAGCACTCGAACCTAGGAGCTCAAATTTATACGCTTGGTGCTCTACCATGTTCTTCCATATCCTTACTTGGGTGGTGGTTGGGGCCCCTAGCCACTATCAACCTAGGACCTACCATTTGCATTCTAGGGTGCTATTGGCCCATTTTGATTAGTATGATGTGAAATATTACAACTCTGGTGTGACTTTTTTTTAAACGTATGATGTGGAATATTGTCGTTGGTGAACTTTGGGTCTTTTTGGGCCAACTAGCTAGTGATTTTTTTGTTATTTGAACTGTAAGGGTAAAATGCTAATCAATCAAATGAATTATATATGACCCAAACATCAACAGAATAGTGAAAATAAGAAAGATTCAATAAACGAAGCAATGAACAATACAGTGCAAACCTCTCCCATTTCGAAACTTCTATTGTTTGCCTATTACAACCGTCCTTTTGCAGATGATGTTAGCCCTCAGAGAGTACACTATTTTAGCTGTTCGTAGGAAGTCGATGGTAAATGGCTATGGTGATATGCAATGAAGATGAGCTTCAAAGCAGATATGTGATCTCAAGCTTGTGGATGGTAAAAGGGTGCCAAAGGTGCGCTGGTGATATTTCTGCAGAGTAACGATGTCAAAAGCCTGGATGAATAGAATGGAGGGATGAAGCTTCATTTATAGACTCAGAAGAATGAGAATCAACTGTTGAGAGAAGATATGAAGATCAATGGCTGAGGATGGTTGAGGAATGTGCAACCAGTAGAAATGTGACAAGTGTCCCAGCTCCATCATGAAAGAGGGGATGTGACAAAATTGATTAGAGAGTTAACTCCATTGACTGATCAGTTAACAAACTTGATTGATTAGTTAGAAGAGTGGATTATGGGATTGACTGAATTGATTGACCAGTGAACTGGGTTGATTGAGGAGTCAACAGAATATATTGACCAGTAAACTCAAATGACTAATTATTTAACAGATTTGATTGATTAGTTAACTAACTTCTGATTTGAGAAGACATAGGCCATGTGGGTGAGGGAAAATAAGATAATTAAATATTAAATATATTTAATTACATGTGCAACCTGATGAGGTGGACAAGGTGAGGTGTAAAAGGTGAGGTGGATTTTTGAATTTAGAACTTAGGATAGAGGAATTTGGATTAATTAAATAATTTATGATTATTTAATTGTGTAGGATATTTAGAAGAATTTTAATTAAATAAATTGAATTTATTTAATTATGGAATAGTGAATCGATTAAATAAATTTAGAATATTTATTTAATTGGTAGAATAGTAGAATAAATATTTAGAATATTTATTTAGGATGATTTGTGTCATTTTTAGACGTATACATGAACATACCCAATAACTGTTACACCACAATATCACCATCTTTTTATTGGAGTTATTCATTTCTTTGTTGTGGTGGAAGGGATTTGAACTTGAACACAGTTCACATGTTTATGAGTTTGCCCATTACCATTACACCACAACAACTTAGACAAATGACTAGTATCTTTAACATTTCTCAAAGTTTATAATCAGTAAAAGGGAGTTCTATGTTTTTGCCTCAAAACTGACCTGAGGCCTATACAATACTTATTTCAAATGAGGCCCTCTTGAGGCCAAAGTAACTATTTAAAGAGAGACCAGATGGAGCAGGTACTGAAGGTTTTTATTGCAATATGTAAGAAAACTAGTTCTTTTCATTGCTTTGTATTTAGTGCATGTTGTAATTGATGTGAATAGTCATATTTCTTGTTTGTAAAGCAAAAAGATTTGTTAATTGTGCTAGATTTATGATTATTATTTATGTTTTATAATTTTTTCTTTGCTTAAGGCTCGTGGAAGTGCTCTCTATGAGAAATAATCAGATTCTTACATTCTCGGCAGAAGTTCTTGTAGTTCTGTTGGTTTGGACATTTCTTTCATTTTTAATGATTTATGGTTAGGAGTTATTTAATCCACCTTTTATGTGAAAATACTATATTGGATGGTGATTAGTGCACAACAATTGCCAACCAACTGTAGTTTTGTTTTAGATCAGGCAATGTGGATATATTACTTGTATAGATATTTGCACATTATTGGAGATATTGATCCCTTTAATGCCTGCTCTATTTGTAATTTGTTTGAGCAGGTTGCAGAACCTCAGGTGATGCATTATTGTGATGAGGCCCAAACCTCCATGGTGGAAGGCAGATGGTCAGATTTGGCATCAATTTTGCTCACTTCAGTTGATTTGATATTTGCCAACTCCTCAGAGAAAGGTTTGTGAATCAAACACTTTAATCCATATATTTGTGACATTTCTCAAATTCCCATTTAAACACATGACTTCTTAGTTTAAAATACATCATTAATAAGTGCTTTGTGTGGGAAACCACTGCATGCTAGGGATATAAGTTTGTACAACTATTGCATGTTAGGAATATGAAATACGCAACAACTATTTAAGATCTTGGGTCATTGCTCAAGCTTTTACTACAATTTATAATTTTTGCACTTTATTTTCTTTATTGGGGGAAAGAGCATAGAGGCTAAGCTATTCAAAGTGTGTGGAATAATCTTTTTCTATTATTTTGTTCATGTAGCAAATGTTTGTTTTCCAAAGATTAGTAGCTCTACTAGATGGCATTTACTGCTTCAATTTAATTTGATAAAACAAAGATAGTGGCCAAAGAATGAATGTGTTTCCTAAGGTTTGTTAAATATGGTTAATGCTAGTGTAGGGGAAAGTAAAGTAAATGTTGTTAATATCGAAGCATGGATTGTCAATACTCGACCATAATTCAAAAAATTCAAAGCTTTATCTGTTCCTTCTCTCAAATTTTCTCAATTCCTTTTGAGGAATCTATAACTCCTTTAGGTCTTGGTATTCTTTGATGTCTAGTTCATTCGCATTCTCTGATGAGCTTGTTTTTGGCAGAGTCACCCTTTTCCATTGTAATTAATCTCACAATACATGGGTCATGCATTTGGCTGGTTAAAGTAAGTTTTGTTGGAGAACATTATTTCTAACTTCAATGTCAACGTACTAGAGGAGATTGCTTGAATGGTGCATTCAACCTTTGCACCAGAAACCCAGTAGATGAAATTGTTAAGGTCTTTCCATGTTTTGAAGCTGGTTATTGTGTGTTTGGTTCTTCTTCATTTAAGAGAAGTTTAGATCAAGGGATACAGGTCAATTTCAACCAAGGGGTCGTGGGCGGTTTAATCATAAGAGTTATACTTGTGAGAGTAGGTTAACTTAATTGTAATACGTTGGCCCATAACCTTAGCAAGGGTGTCACGAGCAAGGTTATGGTGTAATGAATATGGTATACATTTGATTGTGTCCCACATTTAATAGGGTGTATTTGAATGTGACCTAAGTGTAAATTTTTTTTAGATTTCTGCCAAGATTTAGTAAGAAGGTGTAGTGTCTAGCTCTAATGCCATGTTTGCTTGGCATGTACTAGATAGAACTCAAACCTAGGACCTCAAATTTATACACTTGGTGCTCTACCATGTTCTTCCATATCCTTACTTGGGTGGTGGTTGGGGCCCCTAGCCACTATCAACCTAGGACCTACCATTTGCATTCCAGGGTGTTATTGGCCCATTGTGATTAATATTTATTCCTATGCCCTTTATTACAGCTCTGCTGTGACCTTTTTTTAAACGTATGATGTACAGCTCTGTTTACCAGAAGTGCAACTTTGTCACATATGTGCGGAAGCCCCAATCATTTGCACTATTTTAGGTATATGCACTGAATCAGGAGGCAAAAGTGCAATTTTAATTCAGATGTGCAACATCAAAATGCATGCATCAAACCCCTAATTGATTACGCAGTATTATCTTATATGCGTCGAACTATTGTTTAATTGTGTAGTATCAATCAAATGCAATGAACCCCTTTGTAAATGTGCAACTTAAGCATGAATGTGCAACACTATTTGCTAAATGCAAAAAAATCACTATGCGCTGATTCCTATTTAAAATGCACATATTCAGGACATATGCGCAGACCTAAATATCATATGCGTAGAACTAGGTAAACTGCACATTTAAAAATGTGACCTTTGAACCTAGAGTTTGACTGCAATAAATGCAGTACAACTGAAATTAAACGCATACATGTACCGGGGGTCTGTACTGTGCTGGCCGCCTGAATCGTCAAATCCTCTCAAACTTGTGGTTCTCTATTGAAATCTGTTGCATCTTCGCTGACTGCTCTGCTTTTCTATGCACTAGGTCTCCTTATAATCTCTCCTCAAATGACAAGCGTGCAAATGAATAGAAGTGACACCCCACATCCTTATTTATAACCGCATGAACCCAAACTAGAGGTGTTTGACCTTGCACATGAGTGTTATGTTCTTCATCCGTTTCTCATTCTCTGTTACCCAAATTTTCACCCGCGTTTTCATGTTGTTCATTCTTGTTCATCATGAGATCATTCGTCATCCTTTTGCCAAATCCAACCCTACCAATATCCCGAGGGAGCATCCTACCATCATCAAACCTGTACCAAGGGCAAACTGGGGCATGTATCATACTAAAAAAAAAATAATTCTTTGAAACAACGTGATAAAACACATTGTCTCAAAGAGGGGCAAAATGTATACACCTAAAAATGGCTCAAGTCGAATTAAATAAATATTTTAATATTTATTTTATTCTTATTCCTCTATCAATAAATAAATATCCTAATTTATTTATCTGATTCACATTCATCTTAATCTTCCAAATATTAAATAAAAAATTAATTTATTTAATTAAATCATCTAAATTCCTCTAAATCATCCTTAATTGAATAATCTTAAATTATTTAATTGTTTCATCTATCCTAAAGTCTTAATTCTATAAATCCACATCATTTCCACCTCACTTTACACCTCATCATGTTGCATACATAATTGAATATTTTTAATATTTAATTATATAATTATCCTCACCCACATGTCCTATTTATCCTCTAACCATCCCTATTCTTAAGAGCTTGGTCTTTCCATGTCATCATAGTCAAAGGACACTTAGAGACACATGTCTCATAGTTCCTAGATTCTTTCCAACAACCCTACAAAGAAGGACTTCTTCTTTGACCCTTGTCTTTTGGTCTTTAAGAGCATTGTGACAAGTGGCCTCTTGCTCACACCTTTCTCTCCACCTTGTCATCTGTTACCTTTTGAGTCGCCCTTGTTTATTTATGTATCGGTAATATTTCTTGAACAAAAGCCGGTTTATCGTGCTATATTTCTGGTCATACCCTTGTTCCGTAAATCGGCTCTTGGTCCTTCAATTTTTACCTGTGCGTCGCCTTTGTAAACAAAGTTACTTAAGCTTTGAACCTTTGAACCCGAACCATTTTCAAAGTCAAAGGTTCAATGGTTCAATGTGTCTGAAGTGTCATATAAAGCAAGTTGTCTTGTGTTTGCCTCAAGCGTCTTGGAACTTTCGGGTTGAACTCGAACCTTTCGCATGAACTCTTCGGCGAGGTTCAAGGTTCAAAGTTCAAGGTTCAATATTCATAGCCTTTTCATCCGTCGGGTCGCGCAGTTGCCTTATATCATGTGTCGTTGAACCTTCATATTGAACCATGTCTTCCCAAGTTCAACGGTTCATGAGTCAAGTCCTTGTTTCCATAAGATAGTTTTTCGACCCAATACATAAGGTCCAGTTGGCATGTTTTGAA
Organism: Cunninghamia lanceolata; assembly: GCA_027924645.1. Classification (NCBI taxonomy): domain Eukaryota; kingdom Viridiplantae; phylum Streptophyta; class Pinopsida; order Cupressales; family Cupressaceae; genus Cunninghamia; species Cunninghamia lanceolata. The sequence goes on along the minus strand of BSBN01000081.1, from coordinate 924,735 downwards.
CCTTCATATTGAACCACCGCATTGAACCATGTCCCAAAGGTTCAATGGTTCAATGGTTCAATGGTTCGAGGATTTGATAAATTTGGTCCCATTTGCTCCCGCGGTTTTCCAAGCCAAATTTAGCGGGAAAGTTGGAGGAGATTTTGTCAGAAACTCATCATAAAAGCGAGAGCTCTAATTTAACGGAGGCTACAGATAATTATTGTACCTCATGATGGCGCGTGAACATTACTTGCTATTAATGAACAAATCAGAGTTCACGTCTCTTCAAATATTTTTGGCACGTATTGTTCCGAGCAACAATCATTCATTCTGGTAAGTGCCATTATTAACCAAGAACAAACCAATTTTAGCAAGTAATCATACTGTGCGACACGGAGAAGAATAGCGCTGGAAGTGTAAGGCTCTCGTTTTTCAAGTTTTCGCAGTGAATTCAAATTTCCTGAAGGTGAGTTCTGTTTCCCCTGTACTATTCTGAATTCTTATACTGGAAAGAAGAGCCCCTGGAATTTCTGTTATTTTCGAATTTCGAATTGCTATATCATAGTCTTCCAAATATGTCTTTGAAGTCTACATGTTTGGGGGATGAACACGGCCCCAGTCTTATTTATTCTCACTCAGAATTTGGGGATACTGCTTTGGTTCAATATGACTTAGAGGAATTCATAGGAAGAACTAGAAATCCTGTCCAAACCCCCTCCATGAAGAAAATTGTGGACAGTGGTTTAGTTGAAGCCACAGCCTTTCCTCAAGCTATATTCTGCCCCGAATTGGTTCAAGAGTGTATAAACAGATATGATCCCCAACACAGGTGTGTCAGAAAAGCAAATGGGGATGTGTTATTTCACGTTGACAGACAAACCCTCATGTCTGTGATGAAGATACCGCCTAAGGAGGCGTATTCTAATCTTGACATTACTTCCTCCAATGGGTATTTCTCAGAAAAGAGACCAACGTACAGAAGTGTGATAGCAAGAAATTGGCTGCTAAAATTTCAAAAAGGCGGTTCAAGGCTGCTCAGACCCCTTACTAGAGATCATTTAATACAGGAAGTAAGGGATATTGTGGTGTTATTGAACAGATTGAGAGGCAATCAACATGCCTATTACTGGGAAGACTGGATGTATTTTTTTATACAAGTCGTCCTTCAGGGTGAACAATACTTGGATTGGGCTGAGATAATAGCTGACTGTCTGCATCAGAGTTTAAATAATCATCTGGGCAACAGGGATTTCTTTATGTCTTCTTATCTGTTTTACTGTTTAGCATCCACAAGAGATTGGTTTGACCTGCCTCATGAGCCTTTAGATGAGAGCAGCAAAATTTATCAATATTACTCACAGTTGCAAAGAAACAATTGTTATGAAAATTACAAGAGGATCAATGATGTCTTCACTGGGAAGATGACCTATGAATTGACAGGCAACCCAGGTAAGAGAATGACCAGTGAAGCAATGCAGCTAATCAGTATCTACGGTAGCTTTTTCATCCAATTCTCTGAGTTCACTTATATCAGAGTTGGGGGATTCGATGGTGAACCAATGAAGTTGCCCAGATATGTATTTGATCGTTTTGTACTAATGGAGGTATGTCGGCAATTGGCACATGTTGATAAAAAATTCCCATCAAAAAGGGGTTGTGGTATTTCTTTTCCTGTTGAACTTGGGCATTATTCATGCCTATCAACTTCTGATGCTTTAAATCTGGAGGTGAACCTCAAGAGGTTCAATTTTCAATTCTTCACTGCTAGGGCCAAATTCGACAGTAAAAGTTTTGTTAAAGATAACTTAGATTTTGGAACAGGGCACTCACACCTTCCTAAGCTGGAGGATTATTGGATGGATTGTCCAGATGAATTTGAAGTTAGGAGAAGGTTATGGTGCAGATTTTCTTTAAGGCAAATAATTACCTTTAATTTAGACATGGACATTTCTGGAATTCTTGTTGATGATGAAGAAGTGATTGATCCACAATTTGAGAAGGTGGAGCACTTACCCATTCCAGAGTGGACTGGAGCAAGAGGGAGGAGGACAGGATTGAAATTAAGACCCTCCCGGTGATAAGGAGGACTGAAAAATGGTTGAGAGAAAAGAGGCAACAGGGGTCTCAAAATAAAAATGTTCAACAATTATCTTCAGTGGTTGCATCACCGCTTCCCCTGGATCCTTCTAATCAACCTCTTGCTATCTGTGGTGCAGGTGCTTCCGAGCCATCACCTGAGAAGAGCCCTGTCACCAAGAAATCCAGAAGGGTCCTCACAGATATTCTGCCTTCTCGTGTCACCAGGCTGAGAACCAAAGGGAAAAGGAAGAAGCTAGTTTCTGAAACAATAATTGTCGACTTAAATTCAAAGGAAGAAGCAGAGGACCCTATGGGGGACAAAGAGCCAAGCCCGAACAGAACAGAAACAGCTGACACCGGTTCACAGTCAGAGACCTTTCTAGACGTCCCTGAGGTGTTGATGATTTCAAATGAACCTTCTGACGGAGAGAAGCCCAAGAAGACAGTTTCGGACCCTGCACCGAAATGGCTGGAAAGCTCTATATCTAACAAAAAGAAGGTGATTCCTTTTGTTCTCCCTCTAGAAGACATGGTAAGTAAATGTCTGGGGAAGACCCCTAAGTCCAAGAGACTTAAAACAGTGTCCAGGATAGATGTTGACCCAAGCACTGGTAACTGGAGTGCAGAAATAGCCAAGCCAGTGACCGAGGGAGAGGTTCAAGATCCTACAGTGCATGACTTCACTGTGGAGAAGATAGATCTCGGTACTGCCTCCAGAGCTGCAGATGTACACCATCTCGAAGCTTCCACTAAAAGAATGGTCAATCGAATGATGAAAGATGAAAAGGACAAAAGAGAGTTAAAACAAGCTCTGCGTGCAATGGCAGAATATATTGAAGCCATTAACAATCCTAACCCACAGCCAATCTCACAAGTTCCCTTGTCTTTCGACCCAAAGTCACCCGTCAACCAGAAAATGTTAGATCAAGTTCATAGGAGCAAAATGGTCTCAAAAACATTTGATAGCTGGTTAGACAGCATTGAGCAAAAAGGAACTGAGTATATTCATGAACTCAAAGGCATATATGACCTGACTGCTACTACCATTGAAGATCTTAAAGCACAGGTTGCTGTCTGGGCTAAGGACGAAGGCAAGTGGACCAGTGTGATGAACCAAATAGAGGAAGTTCGAAAATATGGGCTGGAGAAGTTTTTGGCAGAGATGAAACTGACTGGTGTGGATGAGGATTTATTGTATGTAAACAAAAAGAATATTGAATGGAGGAATTCCATATCTCGACAAGGACGCTTTGAAGTCTCAAAGCTAATTAAGGAGATAACGGACTTCACTCAGTCATTGCAACATGATTTACAATGTATCGATGTGAAATACTTGAAGGATGATGGAAAGCCTGTAGAAGATGTTGAAGCAGTAGTCCAATCCTTCAGAGATAAAATTCGCTTTGTTAAAGAAAATGATAATATTCTGATTGAGGATTTCTCCAGAGTTTCTAAAGTCGAATCCCTGCTCTACCTCTGCATCGACGCACTCCCTGAACACAAGGAAAAATTTGGGAAAATGCGAAGGGAAAAGGAGGTCTGGAAATTGAGGATGAAGCATATAGGCATACCAAACTTTCCTAAAATTCAGGAGTTCGTGGCTGCCTTTCAGGAGTGGAGAACCTAGCATGCTTCCCAGGCTCTCGACAGCAAATCAGGGGATGCTGATTCATCGCCCCAGTCATAACCTCATCAGCTCTTTCTTTTTCAGTCCCTTAATTTATGTTATTTCTGGCAACTTTGATCTTTTATAATCAGTTGTTAAAACTAAATCCCGTATGGGTCAGAGTGATGTTAACTCTGGGTTTAATTTGCTCGAGGACATGGTTAAGGCTTTCATATATATATATTTTTCAGAATTTTTTTTAGAAGAAGATAGAAGTTAGAGAAAGAAAGGAGGAAGGGATTTGCAGAAAAACTGTGTTTATTTTGTTTACATTATATGATGATTGTTTGAGTAAATTTTCATCTGTGAATGAGAAGAGGAACGATTGCTGCTTATTTGGATCTGTGCGTCTAAATGTGTGAAATTTGATTTTATGTGAGAAATCTTCTTTTACCTGGTAATTGCTCTTTGTTTGAACAACCCATCATATGTGTTATTTTCCTTACTAGTTCAGCAAGTTTGTATAAATATATTCATGTATTCGAATGTACTAAAATAGAATCCGTGCATTCTATCCTACTGCTGTATGAATTTATCGCATTCATGACATGGTTATGTATGGATGTTAGTCAGCCTTAGGCGTTTTCTGGTTAAAAATGCATTCAGTTAGCTGAATAAGCTAAAATTCATTGAAAATCATAAAGGGAGCTATACCTAAATTCAGAGGGGAACTAATTCAAAAGGTTCACCCATTTGTTGTTTAACTCATTTGTTCTTGAAAGAAGGGTATAGAGTCAGAATAAGTAATTTTCAGAATAAGGGCAAATCTGTTAACCAACATCATCGTAGGATGAACATCTCCCCCTTTGATCTCTCTCATCCCAACTAATCAAATCTCTGCCGTACACATCACATGGCTTATTCTCCACTGTGGATCTTTTAACACTTGGATTGGACCTCTCCTTGGCCTATAAAAGGAAGCTCCTCACCTCCATTTTATCCATCACATGAGCTATAGTACTTACATGTTACAAAAATTTCCATCAAACAATCAAGTGTGCCTTTGGCCCCCCATTTGCATTAAGTATCAAAATCTCCATAGCTACATATTATCATCTAGCTTCATATCAATATCCATAGCATTATCAATGGCTTCATTTCAATCATATCATCATTATCTTCGCTTTGCATTGTAGGCTTGTCACATTAGGTTTTCATCCACAAAATCCATTCCTCTCTTTGTCATCTTGGAAAGCAAGGAAGTACATTTATGAGAGCAATATTATCATCAACAAGATTATTGAGAAGATAGGAAACAATGGAACTCACTGGTTAAATCAGTTTGCAAAGGTATAATCTATGTTTATTACATTTTTTCTTAGTTTCATTGATGTATTGAATTTGAGTAGGAATTCTAGAGTATTTGTGGTATCTTAGTAGGTTCTTACATTAGTTTCAAATTATCAATGACACTTTGAGTTTGATATGACAGTAAAAGATGAGGTTAATGTTTATGATGCCAGTTATCTAATAGATTATAAACATTTCCAGTTCTCAGTTCAGCTTGATAGAGATTTGATGGTGTAGGATAATGACCTTGTTGATGTGAAGCATTGCAAGAGTTGATATATATGGTTGACAAATGTGTTGTTTTCATGCCATATTGAGATGTATTTCAATACATGATTTCAAAGTTTAGATGAGCTCAAAAAACTTTAACAATGGAAGATTCAGAGGTATAATGAAGAGTGTCAATGGCAATGTTAGTGAACAACTATATGATGGTAAAGATTTCAGATTAGGTCTGGGATAGCCATCAGAGAACAAGGTATTCGATAGAGGAAAATATTGGTTCTCCATTTTTGGGGGCCTAGGGCCACTAAATGATGTTTGAAAAATGTGAACTCAGAGCATTGCAGGTTGTGCGGTTTCAGGGTATTCATGTTGGCACCTTGGTTTGCACCCCAGAGATTTTTCTGGTATCTCACTATGCCCACGAGGAGCATACATCCCCTAACAAGATCCACTTGGAACTTGTTTTTTTGCTTCATCTCCTAAGAAGAATGACCTTCATATTGGCGAAAAAACTCAATTTTCAAGCCCTGAAGTGTTAGGCTAGCCTGAAACTTTTAGCATTAAAATCTCTGAATCCAAAGTTCATCTTTGAAATATATTTGGCAGAGGGTCATGTTTATGCATAAACTCCCTTCAGCTCTGATTTCATGGTGATCGGATGAGTTTTGAGCTTGAATTTAATATTTCGGCATTTGGTAGTGGGTGTGTTGAACATGGTCAAAATGATGTTATTATTCAGTTATGGAGAATGGATGAGTTTCAATGGTTCATAAAGACACTCCAGTTCTATTTTCAAGTTCATTGGGTGAGTTTTTTGGCTTTGACTAAAACTATTTTCAAATGTCTGCAGACTAGTCCCCTTGCAAGGGAATTCCTGAAAATTTTGGGATTAATTAATTTTGGGGAATGGAAAATATTCTCCAGCATTTGTAAAACTTCATGAAATTTTTGTGGCCTCTTGACATCATCCTTGTTCATGGCACAATTCCTGTCATCTCCACAGTAACCATTTAATAGTGAAAAATTAAAGTTGAGGGTAAAAAATTAAAACAATTTTCTATTATTTTAATTTAGGCTTAATTTTTTAATTTATTATTTTTAAACAATGTTTTCAATGCATAATTTGGTGGAGGAGTTTCACATTTTTAAACGTTTCTCATGCAAAGAGAGTTGGGTTAAAATAAAAATTAAAACGAGGCATGGAGAAAGTTAAAAGGTTATTTAAATGCTTTGGAAAGAATTTTAGCGCATCACTATAGGTTCTAAAGGGGGGTTCAAACACAAAGTTGCGTTGAGGAAATTGTTGTGCACTGGGGATATTTTAAAGTATTTTTCATTTTTTAACGTCTCAATACATCAGATTAATGGTCCAAAGTTTGGAAATATAATTAAAACTCCTTCCTAATTGTTGTGCGCTGCAATCAAATCCTGCCGCATGGAGGGACTTCCTAGCAGTTTTTTAGCGATGTAAACTATTGAATATATGTGTTTTCACGTCCAAAAATACCCAATTAAAATGCCTCCAACATGGTTTCGAATGACCGGACATTGCCAAAAATGTCCAACTAAAGTGAAAAATGCTCTCCACATGGTTTTTAATGCCCAGGAAACTCTAAAAATGCCTCCAACAGTTTTAAAACGCCTTTGCAACCATGGAAAACACCCAAAAATGATTTTTCATGACCTACAACCATTTTTAACACCGTAGCATGTCTTTTAAAAATCCCCTTCAGTGAAAAATGGCCCAACATGAATCAAAAATTCCCTATTATGCATAATTTTTTAGGGGTAAAAGAGGAATGAGTTAATTGTTTCCTTCAATGAAGTTTAAATGCAAGAAACATGTAACAATAAAAAATGGTTGCAGGTAATGTGTTTGGAAAAATGCCAAAGTTGAATGCAAGGAGAATTTGGGAGTTATGGAGGGTAAAATGCTTGATGTAAAAATATGTTTTTACTGCCAATCAAATGGGTAAATGTCAGAGGTTGAAAATTTTCACTTCCTATGTGAAAATACAATTTGGGCAATAATTTTGCACGCAGGTAAAAATATGCACGGGAAATGCAACCAAAGTGTGCAAGTCATTTTCCAGTTTGCAAAGGAGGGCAAATATTGAAATGTAAGAAGATCCTGTGTCATATTCTCTTATGCTAAAATTAGTTGCAGAATCAAGAGCCCAGATCACACCAGGTTTCAGCTAGGTGGTCAATCTAGTTTTTCTACTCTCATTTAATGTAATTTATATATCATTTGTAGGGGTTATGAGAATAGGGAAAATTCAATACAGGATAGGATTGTAAGTGGTATGTGTAGGGTATTGTATCTATGTCTCTAAGTCATTCATGACTGTATTTGTTGTATCTTGAATTGTGCATGTATGAAAATCACACTACAGTGAAATTGTTTCCAATGTTGAAATATAATATTCTTTGAATGACTGTAATCTAAGATTATTAAATTCATCAATGTTGAAATATAATGTTCTTTGAATGATAGTAATCTAAGATTATTAAATTCATCATGCACATTCACATTTGTTGCATTGAGTTCTTCTCAGGTTTTCTTTCTGCTCAAGGAGTGGTGTAAATGCTTTCTTAAGAATGATGAGGATATTATAATTTCAAATGGATGGCTAAGTATGATTTCATTTGTAGGCTTTTACATGTCATATTATCATAAGGTGGTAATGGTTCAAGTGATCATCAAGATATGTTTGAGTGCAGTGATATAAAATGCATAACATATGACTCTGTAGCACATGATAGACCCCAGTCATGCTTTCTGTATGCTCCAATCTCACAAACCACTTTCAAATTTACAAATCCAAAGCCATTTCTGTTCAGAGAACTAATAACTTCCAATAGAAAAATAAAAATAATAGTTAAAAATAATAAAAGGGAAATTTCCCTATATAATTTTTTTTTTCATTTAATTTTAATATTAGTCCCAATAATATTATTTTTGGTTAATTTGTGAGACGTAAGATTAATGTTTAAATTTATCCTGCCTTAACGATCACACTCCTTCATTTTAGTGTTTATGTTACACTAAAAATAGGAATTCCAACCCATAAGATGCAAAGGTTTTTGGCCAATGAAATTATAACCTCAAAGATTGGAACCAATAACAAAATTAATGATTTAATATTTTTTAGTTTTTGCTAAATATTTAGCATTTTTAGTTTCTAAAAATATTAATAATTATTATTTTTCAATTTTGTACTTTAGCCCCACTTTGTCAATTGTTTTCCAATATTAAATAGTTCTTTCTCATTAGTTTCCCTTTAAAACTATTAATCATTAGTTAATAGTTTTTGGTTTCAATAGTACTACCAAGGCAGGCACTTAAAAAAATATAAATGCCTCTAAAAATAAATAGCTTGACATCTTTTAAATGAATGTATTTAAAATACCTGTACTATTTTAACACTTCCAAAATTAACATTAAATATTTAACTACTTTTAATGTTTAAATTAAAACCAATGTGTAAGGCAACATTAAATGTTTAACTACTTTTAATGTTTAAATAAAAAACAATGTGGAAGGCTCTAATATGATTTGTTATACTAGGACGTACGAATAAAGAGGTTCACTCACAAAGATAAATCACTAATAAAGGTGCGAAAGTGTTATTTGACAGCAATAGTTTCTAGTGTAACATTAAATGTGCAACATGTGATGGGTTGGCAGCCTATAAATGTAGGTAAAGGCCTAGTCACAGATACAATACATTCAGTTGTGAGGCGGCTAGTGTGTACACTTTTAGGGCATAGAAGAAAATTGTCTCTTTTGATGATGTCGTAAAGCCATCATGCCTCCATCATCAACCACTTCCTGTGTGAGAAGATCGACGGAGTAGATACGTAGATAAGATCGACAGGACAAGTAATTCCCACATGTAGAAGGTTCCACCATTAAACCAGTTTTGCATTTACATCAAATCCTTATCACAATATTAAACAAATCCTACAACAGTTGACGCATGTTTTAAAAGCTTTCAGGCAGATAAAAAGAGAGTTTCAGACCACTCTATTTAAATATCGTTTTTATTGATCGAATAATTAATAGTAATTTTAATCTGATTCACAAAAAGTGATAAATATTTGTCTATTTTTTATTGGTGAAAATGACCTTTGACTATTAAAGTGGATAATATTTAAAAATAGCTGCTATTCCAGACCTACCAAAGTAAGGTTGAGATCCTACAAGGAATGGAACAAAATTCTAAGAATTAGGCACGCCTCAATGATGATTAATGCAATTTCATGGCCACTGTGCCGAGATTCAAAGCACCTTAGAACAAAAAACTAGTTGCCTAATCCTACTGTTTGGTGCCCACTTCATTAATATAGTAAATACAAGTCCCATATTTGTCTAGAAGTCAGATTAGTGCTGCCTATTTTCTTAAAATTTCATAAAGTCAGACCAGACACATATTTCACGGCTATTGAATTGGGTTATATTGCTCTCCCTTCCGTTTACGTCAAGATGCCGTTGAACAGCTATATATTCGTGAGGGATCATACTTTCTTTGTATTGTAGTTGAAAAGCTCGAAAGAAATGGAAAGCCCATTGAGATTGTGTCTGTGGCTCTGCATCTCCCTAACTATGGCATCGCTCTGCGCTGCAGGTAAATCAAAACAATACAAGCATAAAAAGGTTTTCTTACTGTTAATGGTTTTGCGTGTTCTATTTCTCTGAGAATCTTATCTGTTGTGTGTTGTGTGTTGTGAATGGAGAAGAATTATCCAAAAAGACGATACAGCTGAAAAACAACTGCTCGTTCTCCGTGTGGCCGGGAATATCTTCATGGAACACACATGAATACGACATACCTGACGGGTTTCGGCCGCTGTTAGAACCCGGCGAGTCGTATTCCATTGCCTTTGATATGTCATGGGAGGGAAGCATTTGGGGAAGGTTCGGATGTTCCTTCAATCTATCAGAACGAGGGTTCTGTCATTCCGGCGACTGTGGAGGAAATCTACGGTGTGAAAAAGCGCCGGCGCAGCAGAATATTTCAACGCCAATTACACAGGCCGTGTTTATGAACGGCTCTTGTTCTGTTGATTTGCAGTCGGGTTATAACCTCCCGATTTCAGTGAGTCCTTCAGTTTTAAAGAAGTGTGGATCGCAGGCTTGCAGTGCATATGTTGATGCCGTTTGCCCCACAAATTTACAGATGATGTGGAAAAATGAGGTGATTGGGTGTAAAGGGGAATGTAATGCATATATGCGGACATGCAGTCCGCCCGAGTTCGAATCCGCTTTCAAGAAAACCTGCCCACATGTTTTTCCTTTCCAAGAGCAAGTTTGGTGCTTTTCTAGCACTAATTACACCCTTACTTTCTGTCCTCCACAGTGACCCAATTTCTCCATGCTTCTGTTCTTTTTTTGTAATTTCACGACTCTGGTTTTGATGTTTTTTTATGATGGAATAAAAAATAATTCATTCAGTTGGATTGTGATTTCGAATAATACAAATGAAAATCAGAATTTTTGTTTTATTGCAAACCACTATATGTGCGGATTTTTCATTTTTCATTTTTCCAAATATTGTGTTCTTATTGTCTTTAATAAGAAACGGATACACGACTTGAATATGTCTTAACTGCCATGGAGCGTACGTCAACGTGTCGTAAGAGAGTTTCATCTCTAATTGTAAGAACATGACTAATGAATGATAAGAGTAATGTTGAGATTGTACAAGGAAAGAAACAGCTACAAAGGTTTGTCAAATACCACAACAAGAAAGTTTTGTTTTCTAATCTACTGCTCGGCCCACACATTATGGACTTGACTAATTTTGTATATACAAGTGCCATATAGGGATAAAGTATATATAGAGGATGAGGTCATGAATTTGTTAGAATGGATACTTTCTATTTCTTTAGTCTTAATAAAAAGAAGTCGCCTTCTATTTCTTTGGTCTTAATAAAAAGAAGTCAATCATTCATAAAACTTAACTTGGTGTTCCCAATATTAATAGATTATAAAAAAATTCTAAGATTATTATAGAACTTCTCAACTTAAAAAATAAAAATAATGTTTTGTATTTTTTAAGATTACTCTCAAGGTCAAATAACTAATAATTTTTGTAGTTGGTCTATACCATGGCTCCTACATTTTTCCCTCTATTTATACTAGCAATTGTACCATATGGGGTACAATGGTTATGCAAATAGGTAAAAATAAGATTATTAAGTAATAAGTTAGATATATTTTATTAGAATGTTGAATTAAATTGTAATTTATAAATTTTAAATTTTTATCTATTTTTTTACTTCTTATCTTTTTAATTTATAGTTAAGTAAATATAAGATATATTAAACAAGATGCAAGGTGCAAAAGATATATATAGTTAGTATAGATTTATACATCATCATTTTCTCCATTGCTACTATACTCTTGTTCATTCTTGGAGGATGTATCATAATGACAAGTAGGAACTAGCCTAAACTTATGATTCTTCATGTTGGAACATATTGATTATGTAATGCCCCAAGATATCACCCAACAAATTAACAATAGACGACAACGAGCAATTGTATTTCAACTGTATCATCTTTTGTGATAAATCTTCTCCATCACGCCACACAACAAACAAGCGATTAGATTCTCAGAGAAAAATCTTCTCCATCACGCCACACAACAAACAAGAGATTAGATTCTCAGAGAAATAGAACAACAAAGATTGATCCCTCGCGAACATATAGCTGCTCTATGACATCGTGATGTAAACGGAAGGAGAGCAATATAACCCAATTCAACAGCCGTGAAGTATGTGTCTGTGGTCTGACTTATGAAATGTCGAAGAGACAGGCCGCACCACCTAATCTACCTTTTGACAAATATGGGACTTATATATACAATATTCTTGAAGTGGGCGCCGAACAATAAGACTAGAAAACTAGTATTTACAATATTAATTGAAATTTAGATGTGTAGGATTAGTTTATATTGGAAGTTGAAATGATACTTGTTGCTTATGTTATGTTTTTTATCTGATGTAATGGTTGAGTTGAATTATTAGTACAATGTTTTATATTTATAATCTCTCTGGTTAGGAGTTAGAATAATTCATATATGTTTATTTTGTACTGGTTGAAAATGCATCTTTGTTCATGATTTAGCAATAGCGATTCTCGGTTAAAATGAATTTATGGTTCCATGTGGTTTTTAGAAACAACAAATTGAACCCTAAGAATATTACAAATAATTGGTTCAAACTATTTTATAGCAGCTAATAATACAAGATTGCTATGACATGTTTTGTGTTTGACCTTTATGGCTTGTAACCTTATTTTGGCAATGCTTGAGTTTTAGACATTAGTACTTTGTACCATTTTTTAAGTTGCCAACTTGGTCTATGATGCCATTTTGGATAATAGGCTTGTAGGGAATCCTTATGCCTTCTTTAGAATTGAAAATGGAATCTCTAAAGGTCCCCATATCCAAAATAGGGCATTATAATTGTATAAAATCATTTGTTTTATTAGGGGCATTTATGTTGATTAAAGGGAATATCCTAGGATAGCTAGGGGTGATTCTAGACTGAAAAAAGCTGATTTGGTCTAATAGGGGCGATCTTAGGATAGTGGGTAGTTGTTGATTACTTACAAAAAATAAATTTTGAAATAAAATGTAGTCCCTAAGGTTTGCCTTGAGTGCTTGTAATCTTAATTTGGTGATTTTATGTCATTTGTTAGTTATGCTTCCTTTTCTCTTGGAGTTCATGCCTCGAGGAAACAAGTAGTCTCTTACAAGATTAAGTCAAGAGAGTGACTCACATTACTACTTGACTTCCGAGTAAGGTTTTGTTTTATAGAATGATTCTTGTCTTTCCTTGGACTAGGAAATGGAGGCATATTCACATTCATTTCTTATTCATTAATGTGATATGGGGTTAGTGGCCTTGTACCCCTTCTCTGTGATTAATGAAAACCCTATCCTCTCATATATGGTCATCATGATGAGGTCATCATGTGATAGTGTGTGGTCCTTGACATGTGTATTCATGCTTTGTGCATCCCGACATTGCATGTTATGAGTGTCATTGCATTGTGTGGTTACATTTATATTGTATAAGTGTGGATTGTGACATGTTTGTGTTACAATTATATAGAAAAAAATTTATTCATTCATTCATTCATTTACTATTAACATCTTGGGTGAAATATTGGGTTGTTATATAATGAACATCCAACATGAAGAATCATTCCATGAGTGAAAAACTATCTAATAAACTAACATAGTCATTTGGGCTTGGTAGTTTAGGGTAGTTTTTTCTACTGTTATGAAGCATCCTCTAACAGTGATCAAGAGTACAATAACAATAGAGAGGATGTCGATGTATAAATCTATACTTACTATACATAGCTTTCATCCCTTGCATCTTGTCTAATATATAATATAGGACGCAAAGAAAATATTAAAATCTATATATTTCATTACTAGGATTGATTTGAATCTTGTCTTATGAGAAACTTATTATTATGTGAAAAAGTCCTGATTATAAGATGTGTAAGTTTAGTTTGCAATGGAAGTTGAAATGACACTTGTTGCTTATATTATGCTTTGTATAGTTGATGCAATCATTGAGTTAGAATCATTAGTTTGTGTTGGTGTTATCCACCTCCCAGGACCACCATCTGTAGAAAATAACCTTCACAAAATAGAGAGAAGCACATAGGCTCTTTCACCAAACCAGAGTGAATAAATTGAGATGATAAATTACATATGGTATAGGGTTTTTAAAGCCGTGAAAATGTTCACAGGTATGAAACTTCCCAGCATGGGAAAAACAATTACCCAAAACTATATGCACCTAACTAATAATATTTGCCTAAGTAAAACTTAAGCATAGTAAACGGTAAAACCATTTACTCCAACACCCCCCCTTAAGTGCAACTTAGAGAGATATTATTATGCAAAATGACTATGTAATATGGGTCCTAGCTACACAACCATGTTAGGTACCCATTTACAATGCAAAAATGTGATCTCTCACAACTAGAGAAAAGGGGAAAAACCCTGTGGGAAAAAAACCCCTCCCCAAAAGAGAGAAAGAAAACAAAAATGATGCATGTATGGAGGACTTAGTCACATCCCCCAAGTACTACATACATCCTGCATATACAATCTATGGCCCCCCCATAAGAGGGAAAAAGAGAGACTATATAGCCCCCCACAATGTGTAATCACCTAGAAAAATGGTAAGTGCCTGAAGACAAAACATGATCCAATGTCGACAAACAATTTGTCTCCCTTTTGGAAGAAACAAAACCAAGTATATGTTAGATCTAGGGCACACAACTGAGAGGGGGGCATGAATCAGTTGTACAAAAACTTGCTCTTAATTCAAATACTTAAATCCTCTTGTTACTCAATAGCATATCAATTAATCACTCATGAAAGCATAAAGCATAAACACCAGAGCAGAAACACATCAACACATGATACACCAAGATTTTGACGTGGAAAACTTGGTCAAGGGAAAAACCATGGGGTGATTAACCCAAGGATTATTCTCTGTTAGAAGAATAAGAAAAATAGATGGCACATGCCATTTAGGGCTCACTGCCTGTGCACACTACTCACAAGAGGCACACTGCCTACAAGAGACACACTATCTACAAAGTAACAAGTATTACAAACTTGAACTGGAGATTGACATCTTTACCATGTCTGGATCAGTTCCATTTAAGCCCAAAAACTCCTGCTCTGCCTTTCGCACTTCTCTTCGCTATACCACTCTCATCACTGCAAAACATACTTCAAAATGAATTCCCAATCCCTTATTTATACAAGGCATCGACTTAGGAACAATCATCTAAGTCGGCAAACACCTACAAAATCATTTGCAAGATGTGTAATACATCCGGTCGGCCTGTCTTAGGAAGAACACCAATATCCATGGTTATTCTTCAAATGCAAACTCAAACTTCAATGCGGACCACCAATAAGAATTATACACGATCCAAAGATCACCAAAACCTTTCCCAAGTCATCAAGAACATCTGCACTTTATTAGCTTACTGGAATTCTTTTGTTCTTCATCCGGAACTTCAAGAACATAGTTTGTCATCACTGTCATATTGAAAAAGGTGCTTCCGAACCTCCAAACCATGAACAAATCTAATTGTCACTTCACATGAACTTCTTCAACACTCTCTCCAATCCGCAGAATGAGATAATGCAATTCTGAAGCTCACTGGACCAATCTGTGACACTCTGTCACCACTGAACACCTGCTAGAACTGGTTCTACTTGAGTGATCATAACTTCTTCAGATCTTCATGTAGACCTCTGAAATCTTAACTGTAACATCTCAAGACTCATATCTACAAACCCTTTAAACTGCATCCTCTGATCCTCAACCTATTGAGTACTTTTGTCTTCTTCTCATCACTGTTCTTCACTGTTCCTGATTGAGACTAATTTCCTCAATAACCTCAGCACACAGCTCATCCAATCCTTCTTATCAATGCAATATGAGTATGTTGACATCAATGACAACACTAGTTATCTTCATACTTGCAACAGTATAGATGCAGGTATGATTCCCACTCTAGATAGGAATTGAAAGAAAGAAGCATGAAAATGTATGATGATGTCTCTGAAATCTGCTCATGTGTCACCAAGACCTTGGAAAATGATACCACAAACCAATTAGAAACATGCCCAATCACAATAGAAGGTGACAAACAAGGTACCACTAGAAACTGATCTTGAACATTCTCTAAAGACAAAGATGGAGTGACAATAGTTGTACCACAACTATCATCAAATAGGAGGGATATACCCTCAAATGTGTCTTCCAAGTCAGAAATATGAGATTCTACAAACAAGGAACCAATGTTTGATAAATAAGAATCCTAGTCAGGAAGATAATGAGATACAAGTTGTGATGAATCATTGGATGTGCTCAATGAATCATCAACATAAGATGAATGGTCTTGCTGAACAAGAATGATAGGAGCCTCAATCAATGACTCTGCACAATGAATCACTGAAGGTGAAGGTACATCAACTATCCTTGATGGAGAAGAAGGAGCATCTAAAGAACTCTCATCATCCTCATCTAAAGATTCAAAGTATTCCAAAACTTCAAACTCCTACATAGTAACATGATCATAGGGTATCTTGTCTAAAAAATGAAGAGGCACAAGACAATCTGAGATATGATCATTTGGGAATAACTGAGTATCATGATCTCCATGTATTTCCCAAATTTTAGTCCAAAGAATATGAGGACACTCAAAATGATCAGTATAATTCAAAGTGGCATCATCAATATGCATTGCAATAACTCCTAAGACATGATCCCTTTCGCAATTCCATGCAAATTTCTTACTATCAGTACTAGGAAGGGGAACTAAATTATACAAATGTGGCAACAAATGAAGCCATCTAAGATGTTTTATGATACCATCTCTCCATTGTTTATAATTTCCCCTTTTCAACATAATCACAGCAGGATGAACTGAAAACCCCATAATAAACTATGACAAATCTCCAAGAATGCAAAGATTTAACCTTCAACAATAAAATTTGAAACTCCCAAATACTACAAATGAAGCCTTCAAATCAAAAAAATTAGGCAGATTTACCTATACCACCACGAGCTTGGTGAAGTCAGCTTTCTGATGATATGTGGTTTACAAAAATCGGCCTTCGTTTGTAAAAGTTATGCAAAAATGAAAAAAAAGCCTATAAGAGGCTCTTCGAAAGCACCGAGGGCTTAATTTCAATTGCCCATGTGACCACATTCGTCCTCGGCAGCCAAAAGTAAAAATGGGCCCAACCAATCAGGGATTGCCAAACCACCAGAAAACACAGTGTGAATCTCCAAAGTCACAAATCCAAAGCACCAACCTTCACAAGTCATAGATCACACTTCAAGTCAAGTCATACACATGTGAGAAGGTAGCAAACTAGTCTCATGAGCCTTTTCTCACATTAAATTGAGGGCCGCCAGGCAATTTGAAGGCCTAAAACACTCTACACACTCCCAATGTGGGACTAAAGACCCTTTAGAAATTCCCAAATATCAGAATATAGGGCCCACTTGTTGTTGCACATGGAGAGATAGAAGGAACCCTAAATGAGATTTTGCAACAAACTTTAAACTTGTATAAAGTTTTGATCAAGTCTGTTGATATCATAGGTGTTTATTCTCCAAGCGGTGATCTATTGTAACTCTACTTGATTTAGGTGCGCTCAAAGATTAGAGGTAATTCCTCTATGAATCAATGCTCAATGGAGATATTACTGTGCAATAATCTTCAGTGAAATATGACTAGTATAGTCTTCAACAATGATTTGAATTTGATGCTTCAACTCCTTCACTCCATGATCAAAGACAATGATCAAAATAGGAAGAAACGTTAATTTTAGCAACTGTCAGTGGTGTTAGGGAATTAGGCCCCCCACTCAGCCACCTAAAACATACTAGTAAGGAGATCGAGAGGCACCATCACCAGCAGCTTGCTCGCCTAAACAAAAGGAAAATTCAAGATTCCACTGCACTGCTTCTCTCGCCCCAAAATAATGAGCCTTCCCAAAAACACAAAAGGAAGATGGAAGACCGTAAAGAAGTGGAGTTTCCCCTCAAATTTAATGAGCCTTCATATGAATGACCGCAACCTCTTTTCCAATGAAAAAATGCCTTCAATGTGCCAAACATAATAGGAAATCAATGCCTTTCAAACTCACAGAAAAAATGCATGCTTCTCCAATTGCCCAAAATGCTTTCTTTGCAATGGAGATTCAGCCTTTGGCAATAGAAAATTCATGGATTGTCACAAGAGAAACACACCTACAACAGAATCAGGCCTGCCTTTGTTTTGAATCAGCCACTTGTAATAGGAAAATAACGCCTCTCTCCAATCACAAAATCACAGCAATGAATCGGCAATAGGAAACTTTGAAATTTAAAAATTTCAAATGCCGAAAAAATAAGTGATCTCAAATACTCTAGTGAAAACTCTCAGGAAGGATTCACAGATTGGATGGCTCTGATACCATGTTGGTGTCATCCACCTCCCAGGAGCACCATCTGCAGAAAATAAACTTCACAAAATAGAGAGAAGCACACAGGCTCTTTCACCAAACAAGAGTGAATAAATTGAGATGATAAATTACATATGGTACAGGCTTTTTAAAGCTGTGAAAATGCTGACAAGTATGAAACTTCCCAGTACAGGAAAAACAACTACCCAAAACTATATGCACCTAACTAATAATATTTGCCTAAGTAAAACTTAAGCATAGTAAATGGTAAAACCATTTACTCCAATAGTTTGAGTTTCATATTTAGCTCTATGGTTAGGACTTTGGATCATTCACATATGCTTCCATTGCATTGGTTGAAAAGGCATATTTTATTATGAATGAGCAATAGTGATTTTTAGTTAAAATAAATTAATGGTTTAATGGCTTATAGAAATGACAAATTGAACCTCAATCATATTAGAAATGATTAGTTCAAACTACTTTATATCATATCATAGCATGAGCATTCTATGACATGGTTTGTGTTTTACCTCCATGAATGGATTGGCTTGAAATGCTCTTGTTTTAGACCTTAGTACTTTGTACTTGTTCTAAATGTTGTCAAGTTGGTATATGCTGTCATTTTGGATGGTAGTCTTGTAGGAAATCCTTATACTTTCTTTAGAATTAAAAATAGAGTCTTTCTAGAGGTCTTACTATCCAAAAAATACATTTAATAGTCTAGAATCACTTGTTTGATTAGGGACGATTCAATTGTTTAAAGAGGCAATCTTGGGATAGCTAGGGGTGATTCTCAAATCACTTTGGCAATTCCAAACTAGAAAAATGGGCAATATAATCTAATAGTGGCAATCCTAGGACAATGGTTAGTTACTAACTATTTACAAAATAAAACTCCTATAAGAAAGTTATATCGTAGGATTTACCTTGAATGCCTATCATCTTGGTTTGGTGATATTTTATGTCATTATTTATGCTTCTAGTTGATGGCTAGATTGACACATGCAACACAAGTGTCCAGTGAAAATCACCCTGCCTCTCCTAAAAATATAATCGATCTGAGGATCAATCAGAGTTGGGTCGCAACCATGTTAAATAAGCTAAGTGATCAATATGGTTTGTTTGTTCAAGGGGGGATATACTAGCTCTATCATTTCACATCAATCTAGATTAATTCAACCAATTTTCACCTTTCAAAGATTATTATTCCATTAGCCTTAATGCTAGATAATTCTTAATCTAATCCTACTTTAACAATTTGTGAAAAAAGATAAAAGAATTTATGTTTTGCAAGAAATAAAATGAGTTAATTTTCTACTTTCAATTCCAATTCTTATGATGAAAAATTTAAGAAATTTAATTAACATGCAATGCTATGATAAATTAAAAATCTATCATTCACATTGTAGGTGTAAGGTCCTGAAGAAATTTTGATGTGGAATAGAAATAAACACATAAAATTTTAATGAGGAACTCTCTACCTTAACCAGATTTACCTTTCCATCCTCAACCATATCTCTAAAAAAATGATACTATACATCAATGTCACACTTGGTCCTAGCATGAAATGTCAGGTTCTTATCTAGGCAGATCACACTTTGACTATAACAATAAACTATCACTGCACCCTATTTTATTCCAATATCTAAACACAATCCCTTAAGCCAAATAGCTTCATTACAAGTGTGAGTAGCTACCATATACTCAGCCTCAATAGTAGACAAAAAAACCACATCCTGTCACTTACTCATCCAACTAATTACACCACCAAATAAAGTAAACACATAAGCACTAGTGGATCTTCTACTATCGGCATCACCTGCCTAGTTTGAATCCACATAACCATGAGTATCAAGGGAATGTCAGTCTCCTATCAAGTTACCATGATAATAGAAGGAATACTTTTTGGTAATTCACAAATATTTGAAGACTCTTTTAACTGCATCCCAATGAACTCTACAAAGATTATACATATATCTGGAAAGAACTTCCACCACTTGGGCAATTTTTGGTCTAGTATATACCATAGCATACATCAAACTTCCAACTATACTTTAGTAAGGCACTTTGCTCATGGCTTCCATCTCTAATGGAGATGTTGGACATTGTGAAGAAGGTAACTTCATTCCAACTATAAGAGGAACACACGATGGTCTAGAATCTTGCATGTTAAACCTTTGTAAAATTGATTTCATTGATGTCAGAGTGCTTATGATGTTCTTTGATGTGTTGATAGGTCTTGTAGAATTAGGATAGTTCACATGATGTACAATGCCAAGTTTTATGTGCTGCCAAGTTTTATCAGGGCATGATGTTATGTGGTGCCAAGTTTCATCAGGACATGATGTTATGCCCATGTTTGTTTGTTCGTGTATAGTCATGTTGATCACATGGATGTTGATGTGCATGTGGCAGAGATATCTAACTAGTGATGGTGTTTTAAATAGGTGTTGTTCACATGGAGTTTTGGTGCAGGAGGAGTTGCTTCACATGTGTTGCAGGAGCTACCTTGTTCAAGTTATGATGGATGAGTTGTAAGGAGATATCTTTCTTTGAGTCTTCACATGTTTGAAGGATGATGCTTTAAAGGATATACAATGTGTTTTAGAATCTCAAGTGTGTCTTGATAATATGATAGAGTTGTTCATTTATTGAGGTAAAATGATATGCATGCCATGCTAATTCTAACATATGATGCTATTCATGTTTGAGGATCAGGGTTAATGGTGTATACCATGCATACATGTTGTCTTGAGTTCATGTTGTTCATTGATGAGGAGTTTGTTGTCTAAGACATGTTCACAGGTGATTATAGGTTGTTCACAAGTGATTGGAGGTCTCTTCAGAGTCATCTTCATGTCATTATGAATTATGATTCAAGGGTTTGTTCATATCATTCTTCTAACTAGTTGGATGGAAAACTTCATATTGGTTGATATTGTCCCTATCCATTATTGTCACATTGACCAAAAACGCAACATTCATGCTCTTTGTTACATTGATCTCAGGTATAGGCTTGTTAAGATTTCTCAGTGCAAAAGAAGCTTGATCAAGTAATGGTTGTGGCCTGAAATGCTTCCTTCATGTCATGAGGTGCTATTAGGTTGTCAAAATCATGAGGATTGGCCATCTTGTTTGTGTTAGTTATAGATGATTTGATAAGAGGTGTATGGTGTAAGGCTTGCAGAGAATGTACTTATGTTTCTTTTGTGTTGATTGATACAAGAGTTTAAGTAAGGGAAGACATGTTCATCATAAAGTGTTAGACTTGAAATCTTATGTTTTTAAAGAAGAGTGTTTTCATGTGTTCAAAGTAGTTGGTGCTTTAATATCATTTGTATAGATGTTCAAGGGTTTTACTTGGCAGATACATGCTCATATATGCAGAGACACATGGTCCTTCATGTGAAGGCACACAATCACTTTTGTTCAATAACAAAGTGACAAGTGTGAGATATTAAACCCTTGTCTAATCGTTGACACTTTATGTTCTAATTATAAAGTGACTGGCCCTGACTCCTAAGAGCCACCGGTGATAGCAGGTCACTAGAAGATTATAAGCATGAAAGAAGACTCTATAGTTTAGATTAAAAAACTTTAAATGGCACAAAAGGAAATCAAATGGTCACCTTTTATTTGCCTTTTTTAATATCAATGGTCACACTATGTCATTTAAAATTGACGTACAGAGTTCTATATAAGGCAGAGATCTGTCATTTGAAGGTTTTTCATGACACAGAGGGCTAGTGAATTTCTTCATGAGATCTGTACGATGAGTTTGGAGACTTTAAATATTGATTTGAGCTTTTGAAAGGGTTATCTACATATCTACATGAGAATAAATTAGTTTTATGTAGGTTATCATGTTGTGTGCAAGAATTAAAGTATGAAGATCATTCAAAGTTGTTTCAATGCTTTTGTGAATAAATTGATGAGTTTTGTGTAGGTTGATAATTGTATGAAGAAATTATGTAGAGTTCAGTCATTTAAAGTCTTGTAATGACTTAGTGTGCTAGGAAATTTGATACAGAGATTTGTATTGTGAATTTGAAGATTGTAATTGTTGATTTGAGATGACAGAGGGTAAATCGACATGCTAGTATGGGGTTTGATAATCTTATGAAGAATATAATGGAGTTTATTGTAGTTTGAAACTTGAAGATAAACTTGTGTATGAAGATTATATTCAGTGCAAGAAGAAAAATTGCAGGGGTTGATTCTTGAATAGAGGAAGACATTGTAAATTGCAGAGATTGTAATGTGTAGGTGATTGATGGTCATGTGTATCGGAAACTTAGTTGATTGTATTATGAATGAAAAGAATTTTGTCAAGTGAATACAAAAGGAAAGATAAGTTTTTGTGAAGAGGTGAATTAGGGAAACCCCTTGTGTTATCTTGTTTTGTTTCAAGGTGATTGTACAAGTTGGTGAGACTTTCTTTTTGCTAGTGAGGCATTTATCAGCCAGTGAGGCTATGTAATTGATGATTTCCACGATTAAGCCGGTGAGGTAGTTTTGAGTGGGTTTTCATCCCTATAAGGGTTTTCCACTCATGAAACCTATTGTGTTATAGTCTCAATTTCTATGTGATTCATTTGTCTTTCATGTTTGAACATTCAGTATTTGATTCCTTCTTTTGATAAATTCTATTGTCAAGATTGATTCCTTCATTTTCTCTTTTCAAGTTTGATAAAAAGTAAATATCTTGTTTTAGATACAACACTGATTCACCCCCCTCTTAGTGTTGATTGTGTATACACCTAAAATTAGCTCATCTCGAATTAAGTAAATATTTTAATATTTATCTTAATTCTTATTTTCTTCTATCAATTAAATAAATATTCTAAGTTTATTTGATTGGTTCATTATCCTATATTAAATAAAATCATTTTATTAATTAAATTCCCTAAATTCTTCTAATGTCTCACATAATTAAATAATCCTAAATTCCTCTACCCTAAGTCCTAATTTCATAAATCCACCTCATAAATCCACCTCACTTTTCCACCTCACCATGTTGCACATGCAATTAAATATTTTAAATATTTAATTAGCTAATATTCCCTCACCCACATGTCCTATTTATCCTTCAGTCAAAATTAGTTAACTCATCAATCACATCTGTTAACTAATTAGTCATTTGAGGTCACTAATCAATCAATTCACTTAACTGATTAGTCAATTCAGTCAACTCCCCTATCAACCCAGTTAACTGATCAATCAATTCTATTAACTCTTTAATCTATTCTGTTAACTCCCCTATTGCATGATGGAGCTTGGACACTTGTCCTCTTTCTATTCGCGCACATTCCTCAACCATCCTCAACTGTTCATCTTCTCATTTCTTCTCAACTGTTGATCATCTTTCTCACGAGTCTATAAATTGGACCTTATTCTTCCATTTCTATCATCCAAGCTTTCAATATAATTACTCTGTCAAATTACTAGCGCACCTTTGACACCCCATTACCATCCATTTGCTTGAGATCACCCTTATTTCTTTGAAGCTCATCTTCATAGCACATTCATATCACAGCCATTCTATTCTTGTCATCTTTAACAAGCAAGGGAGTATACGCTTTTGAGGGCTTCATTACAATCAAGATCAAGAATAGATCAGTGAACAATGGAAGCAGAGACATAAATAAGGTTGCAAAGGTATTGTCTTTTGCTTATTTGCATTTGTCTCATTTTCTATTGTGTTATTAGATTTTAGTTCATTATTTCTATTGTTCACATTTCCATAAAATAAATTGTACTCCAACAAGTGGTATCAGAGCCTAGGTTCCCTATAGAAGTCTAATCAGCTTGGGTAGGTCTTGATTGTAGAGTACCATGGGAGAATGTAGAAGAAATAAGGGCAGGAGAAATGTTAAGCCACATACTGGTCAAAAGACACCATCTTTACCAAATTCAAATGTTGATATATAATCAATTGATAGAAATGTTTCACAAGTTGAGTTAGATATTAAATTAGAGGAAGAGTTTTTAGGAGTTCCTTTATTTGATGGTTAAAATTTTTCTATTTGGTGTATTAGAATGCAAGTTTATCTGTCATCTTTAGGGTATGGTGTGTGGATGTCAGTTGAAAATGGGTATTTTGTTTCCTCTCAATCATCTAATACTACAAATAACAAAGACTCTTATGAATGTAATCATACAACAAAGAAGGCCATTCTATTTGGATTATCTAATGAAGTTTCCTATAAAGTTATGCATTGTGAAATAGCTCAAGATGTGTGGAAGAAATTAATAAGAATCTATCAAGGTGATGCACTTGAAGAAGAGGACAGCTTGGTCTTTGAGGAAAGTGACAAGGAAATGAGACATTCACATGAAGGAGATGAAGTCAAATCTGATTCAGAAGAAGGAGATCACATTGTAAGTGATGATGAACAGGAGTATGAGGTTGATGTTGAAGGAGAACTCATCTGTGCTCTAGATGAGATCAGGAAATTCAAAAAGGAGAACTGGAGATTAGAGTTGGAGATTCAACAAGAAAAGGACTCTAAGGACAAAGTTGTTTTAGACCTTGAAGAGGCTAGAAATTTGATTATAAATTTAAGGAGTCAAGTAGATGAATCAGACAAACTAATTATCATTGAAGACAGAGGTTGAGGAAGCTAAGAGGATAGATGATGTAACAAAGTCTCATATGGAAGCTAAAATAGTTGAAATCCAAAATCTTGAAGGAGAAATAGTCTCTTTAAGAAATGATCTTGAGGATATTAGGAAGTAGTTGGAAAAGAATCTAAAATTTGAAGAGAGCACAAGAAAGTTACATGAAATGTTGGGAAAGCAAAAACACTATAAGGAAACAACAGGATTAGGATATGAACAAGGGGAGTCTTCTAAAGTCAGAGAGACTCCTAGAAAGAAGATAGACTTGAGTTATTATGTTGCTACTCTAGAAGATCAAAGAGGAAGGACAATCAAGTCTACAAGATCTCTATCTACTAGGCACTCAATGAGGTACAATTATTCTCAATTTCATGGTTATTGTTATTGTTGTCATGCTTATGGCCATAGAGAAAGAGATTGTACAAGAAATTATAGAATGTATGAGAGACATGATCTTGTCAAGAATGTTAATAGGAGTTTTTATAATATGCATAGAAGAAATTATCCTTTCTTTGGTCTAGACAATAACATCATATGTTATAAGTGCAACACTCTTAGGCATAAAGCATATTCTTGTAGAAACGGATTTATGGAACCACCTAGATATGTCAAGAAGACAAATACTTTGAGTAAAAGGAAGTTGTAGAAAACAAAGAGCAAGTGGATAAGGAAGGATCCCAAGAAGACAAGCATTCAAAAGGTTTGAAGAAGAAAGCAAAACTAGGAAAAGGAAGGGTCTAAACTTGTGCATACTGCACAAGAGATATGCATGAGTGCATAAAGAATAGCATGAATCAAGGGGGAGTTGATTTGCAATGTATCTTTGAAACCCCTTAAACATTCAACAATAGAGGTTGTCATGAGACTGATGTGTTTCGTTTTGCATTTAGAGTTGGTTGATGGCAGTGACTTATAAAGCACTTGACAAAGTTGTATGATTTCCTTTGGCAGCAATGACTTTAGTATGTTGTTCTTAAGATCTTTGAACAATATACAATATCTAGTTCGAATGGTAGTGACTATGTTTTGTGTTCTATTCATAGTCCACTGATGCTATGGTATGGTATCTTGAATAGTGAGGACAATACTATATCAGTAGTAAACATACAATGTTTTACATTTGCTTTGATTTTGCGTTATGCTGGTGACAGTGTTCTTCTTGCAATCTGGTTTGCAATGTGTACACTTTCTCTTTTGATGATGTCGTAAAGCCATCATGCCTCTATCATCAACCACTTCCCGTCTGAGGAGATTGACGAAGTAGATGGGGAGATAAGATCAACGAGACAAGAATTCCCATATGTAGAAGATTCCACCATTAAACCAGTTTTGCATTTACATCAAATCCTTATCACAATATTAAACAAATCCTACAACAGTTGACGCATGTTTTAAAAGCTTTCAAACAGATAAAAGAGAGTTTCAGACCATTCTATTTAAATATTTAAATATCATTCACTTTAATGATCAAACAATCAATAACAATTTACATCAATTTTATACCTGATTTTAAAAAAAGTGATAAATATTTGTCCAATTTTTGTTGGCGAAAAATGAACGTTGACTATTGAAGTGAATGATATTTAAGAATAACTACTGTTTAAGACCTACCAAAGTAAGGTTGAGATCCTACATGGAATGGAACAAAATTCTAAGAATTAGGCAAGCCCCAATGATGATTAATGCAATTTCATGGCCACCGTGCCGAGATTCAAAGCACCTAAGAAAAAAAAACTAGTTGCCTAAACCTACTGTTTGGTACCCACTACATTAATATGGTAAATTCAAGTCCCATATTTGTCCAAAAGTCAGATTAGTGCTGCCTATAATTTCCTTAAAATTTCATGAAGTCAGACCAGACACATATTTCACGGCTGTTGAATTGGGTTATGGGATAGTATTGCTCTCCCTTCCGTTTACGTCACGATGCCGTTGAACAGCTATATATTCGTGAGGGGATCATACTTTCTTTGTATTGTCGTTGAAAAGCTCGAAAGAAATGGAAAGCCCATTGAGATTGTGTCTGTGGCTCTGCATCTCCCTAACGATGGCATCGCTCTGCGCTGCAGGTAAATCAAACCAATTCAAGCATAAAAAGGTTTTCTTACTATTAATGGTTTTGCGTGTTCTATTTCTCTGAGAATCTTATCTGTTGTGTGTTGTGTGTTGTGAATGGAGAAGAATTATCCAAAAAGACGATACAGCTGAAAAACAACTGCTCGTTCTCCGTGTGGCCGGGAATATCTTCATGGAACACACATGAATACGACATACCTGACGGGTTTCGGCCGCTGTTAAAACCCGGCGAGTCGTATTCCATTGCCTTTGATATGTCATGGGAGGGAAGCATTTGGGGAAGGTTCGGATGTTCCTTCAATCTATCAGAACGAGGGTTCTGTCATTCCGGCGACTGTGGAGGAAATCTGCGGTGTGAAAAAGCGCCGGCGCAGCAGAATATTTCAACGCCAATTACACAGGCCGTGTTTATGAACGGCTCTTGTTCTGTTGATTTGCAGTCGGGTTATAACCTCCCGATTTCAGTGAGTCCTTCAGTTTTAAAGAAGTGTGGATCGCAGGCTTGCAGTGCATACGTTGGTGCGGTTTGCCCACAAATTTACAGATGATGTGGAAAAATGAGGTGATTGGGTGTAAAGGGGAAT
This sequence comes from Cunninghamia lanceolata, assembly GCA_027924645.1. Classification (NCBI taxonomy): domain Eukaryota; kingdom Viridiplantae; phylum Streptophyta; class Pinopsida; order Cupressales; family Cupressaceae; genus Cunninghamia; species Cunninghamia lanceolata. The sequence continues at coordinate 897,194 of BSBN01000081.1, read as the reverse complement.
GTAATGCATATATGCGGACATGCAGTCCGCCCGAGTTCGAATCCGCTTTTAAGAAAACCTGCCCACATGTTTTCCCTTTCCAAGAGCAAGTTTGGTGCTTTTCTAGCACTAATTACACCCTTACTTTCTGTCCTCCACAGTGACCCAATTTCTCCATGCTTCTGATCTTTTTTTGTAATTTCACGACTCTGGTTTCAATGTTTTTTTTATGATGGAATAAAAAATAATTCATTCAGTTGGATCGTGATTTCGAATAATACAAATGAAAATCAGAATATTTGTTTTATTGCAAACCATTATATGTGCGGATTTTTCATTTTTTATTTTTCCAAATATTGTGCTTGTATTGTCCCTCGAATAAGAAACGTATACACGACTTGAATATGTCTCTAACTGCCGTGGAGCACAGGTCAACGTGTCGTAAGAGAGTTTCATCTCTAATTGTAAGACCATGACTAATGAATGATAAAGAGTAATGTTGAGATTGTACAAGGAAAGAAACAGCAACAAAGGTTTGTCAAACACGACAAGAAGAAAGTTTTGTTTTCTAATCTACTGCGCGGCCCACACGTTATGGACTTGACTAATTTTGTATATACTAGTGCCATATATATATATATATATAGAGGATGAGGTCAGGGTGGTTTTTTAAATGAATTTGTTAGAATGGATACTTTCTATTTTTTAGATGAATTTGTTAGAATGGATACTTTCTATTTCTTTAGTCTTAATAAAAAGAAGTAGCCTTCTATTTTTTTGGTTTCAATAAAAAGAAGTCAATCATTCATAAAACTTAACTTGGTGTTCCCAATATTAATAGATTATAAAAAAAATATAAGATTATTATAGAACTTCTCAACTTAAAAAATAAAAATAATGTTTCATATTTTTTAAGATTACTCTCAAGGTCAAATAACTAATAGTTCTTTTTGTTGGCCTATGTCATGGCTCCTACATTTTCCCCTCTATTTATACTAGCAATTGTACCATGTGGGGTACAATGGTTATGCAAATAGATAAAAATAAGATTATTAAGTAGTAAGTTAGATTTATTTTATTATAATGTTGAATTAAGATGTAAGTTAAAATATTTTAAATTTTTATCTATTTGTTTACTTCTTATCTTTTTAATTTATAGTTAAGTAAATATAAGATATATTAGACAAGATGCAAGGTACAAAAGATATGTATAGTAAGTATAGATTTATACATCATCATTTTCTCCATTCCTAGTATACTCTTGTTCATTATTGGAGAACGTATCATAACGACAAGTAGGAACTAGCCTAAACTACCAAGCCCAAATGACTTTGTGTTAGTTTATTCGCTAGTTTGTCACTTATAATTCTTCATGTTGGAACATATTGATTATGTAATGCCCCAAGATTTCACCCAACATTAATAATAGATAAATGAATGAATAATTTTTTTGATAGAATTGTAATACAAATGTGTTACATTGCACACCTATGCACTACAGATATAGAAACACATTTCAATGATACTCATAGTAAGCAACACCAATGCACAAAGGACAACTACACATGTGCAAGATTTACACACTATCACATGACAACCTCATCGTGATGACCATACGAGAGGGTAGAGTCTCCTCTAACTATGAATAAAGGGTACAAGACCACTAACCTCATCTCTTGTGAATAGATAAGACATGAAGGTGAAGGAGAATCTATTTCATAGTCCAAGGAAACCTAAGCATCGTTCCATCCTACAAAACCAACCAAACACACATCACACATCCTAAACTATGTGGAAACAACATCAAAACACAAGGAATGTCTGATTAGGAAGTTGAATGGTACGATGAGTCACTATCTTAGCTTAATCTCTAGACAACCCATTTTGTCCCGAGGCACAAAATCCAACACAAAAGAAAGCATAACTAGCAAAGGACTTAAAATACCACCAAACCAAGATGATAGGCCTTCAAGGCAGACCCTAGGATCCAACTTTCATTTAGGAAAATTTTCTATAAATAATCAACAAATACCCATTATCCTAAGATCATGCCTATTGTAGGAAATTGCCCCTTTTGCTAGTTGGAATCACCCCTGACTATTCTAGGATCGCCCTTTTAGTCAGTAGAATTGACCTTGATAAAATTAAAAAAATAGATTATTAGAATGCCCTATTTTGGACAACGAGACCTCTACAAACTTCATTTTTATTCTAAAGAAGGCATAAGGATTCCCTACAAGCCTACTATCCAGAAGGACACCATAGACCAAGTTGAAAATTTCAAAAACTCACAATGTACTAAGATCTACAAGTAGAGCATTACCAAGCTGATGCAAGCCATGAATGCCATACACAAAATATGTCATAGCATCCTCGTATTATGAGATAATAAAAAATGATGTGAGACAATCATTTCTAATGTGTTTAGTGTTCAATTTTGCATATCTAAAAACCATGGAACCATAGGGTGTGTGCAAGAAGTTGAGTCCACTTTTTGGCCAAAAAGTGGAAGTGTTTTCCCTGATTTTCAGAATTTGTCACATTTGACCTAAAATTTTGAAGCACTTAAGGTGGAATCTTAGAAAAAGTCACTAAATATGAAATGTAGTACTCGGAGTCTAGTTTTCAAATATGTAATTTTTTTCAATACCCAGATGATAGAAATTGATTTTGAATAGGCGTTTCTAAAAACCACGGTTTAAAAGTCACTTTTTTTTTACTATACCATGCACGTGTACATCATCCATATTTTGACATAAATAATCATATTTTTCTAAATATTTTTGGGAAAATATTTGTAACTCACTGAAGCACGTTTTCCATATTTTTTTGTAATTTTTTATTGAATATTTTTTTATTAATTTTTTATTGGCCATTTTTGGTCTTTTAAAAAATCATTGTGTACGTCACGCATAAGATGACCAAAACTTAACATTTTTTGAATTTTTTTTAAATTGAAAAGAATTATCTAAAGTACATTTTCGTACAATTTTTTTTACAAAAAAATATTTTAATAAAAAGTTATTAAAATACTAAAAAACCCTGATAATTTAAGTTTATGGACCCATTTCATTAGAAATTGATTAAAAAATAGAAAAAATAATCCAATTGTAAAAAAAATTACATATTTATAATCTACACTGTCTCATCTATAATGGGTTTTAATTTTATCAAAAAATTCTGTAAAATAGACCTTCAGATATATGCCCAAAGTCACTATTTTGTTGTGACATTGATAGGACCTTCAAGTTGTAGGTCAAACCAGGTCCATAGGTCAGGTTTGGGTCCCCAAAGCATTTCCTGAACTAGGTAACAAAGTAAAACCTGAGCTTAAAATTTAAATTTTAAATAACGGGATCTTGTTTAGTAAATGAGATCCTGTTTCTTACTCTATCGGTACAGAAGAAAACAGGATCCCATTTACTAAACGGGATCCCGTATGAAACAGGATCCTGTTTAGTAAACATGATCCCATTTTGTGGAATTGGATCCATTTCTTAAACGAGATCTCGTTTACTATTTGACCTTTTTTTATAAGACTATCACTATCGATCCTGCAACTTGTTCTATATGGCCAACAACAACATTTGCAACATTCTCTACCATCTTTTGTCTTTTGCAGGTCCATCAACTTAGGATTTTGTTTGAATTTTAAAAGGAGCCATTATTGAGACACTGTTTGAGTGAAATTTTGTTGAATTGCTACTTGTTTGAAAGACTTGAACAAAGAAGGAAGGCTTTGAAGTTTTTGACATTCATTTGTACATACTTCATAAATTTTTTAATCATGGGATCACAAAGTCATAATAAGAGGAAAGATAGGAAGCTATTGACCCTTGAAGAAATTGAAGCAAAGACAGAGGAGGCAAAAAAACAAAGAGATAGAAGAATAAAGATTCAATCAATGAATAATGTTGAAGCATCCAATTCCACAACTATTGAAGATAAAAACATTGAGGAGACCATGGATGTAGACGATGCAAATTTGCAAGAGGTGAATGTGGAAACTAATATGATTATACAAACTACTCCTAGTATGTCTTCAAATCTCCCTTTCAATGCTATGGAGAATGTTTCAATAGGCACAAATCCAAGTACATCTTCAAATCCACCTTTGAATGAAATAGAAATAGTGTTGATAGGAGATTTAAAACAAGCTGGATATAACAATGTTGAGATTGATAATATTTGTAAAAATCAAAATTTGAAACAAATTGTTGTTGAAAATGAAAATCTTTTTGTTGAAAATGAAAATAAAAATCCTTTTGTTGAAAATGAAAATGAAAACCATTTTGTTGTTGAAAATAAAAACGAAAATCCTTTTGTTGAAAATGAAAATCAAAACCGTTTTGTTGTTGAAAATAAAAATTGTTTTGAAGTTGAAAATGAAAATGAAAATCTAAGATGTGATGTTGAAAACAAGAATTTGTTTTTCAAAATTGAAAGAGATGTTTTGGATAATCTTCCTGGTAAAATTTCTTGGAGACAAAGAAGAACACATGCCAATAGATTATACAATGAATTTTTTTATCGTAAAAAACTGTCATTTCAATGTCAACTAATGATGCAATTAATGAGAATGTGGAAAATGAGAAAAGTAATGAAAATGTTAGGCATTTTTCTTAAACCAAGAAGAAAAGATCAATCACTAAAACATGCTATGTCTATTGTTGCTAGTGCCATTGAGTCTATTAGAAAGAATAGTTGTTTGAAAGATAAGAATACAACAAGACGAGCTATAACAACGGCTATAGTTAATAAAGCAACTTTGAATAGAAGAATGGTAAGCAATATTAGTGGAATTCTAAAAATATATCCTAAAACATTGGTAAGAGTGGCAAAAAGAAGAGAAAGTATAGAAAATGATCCAATCAACCAATGTTGGAGTTTTAGTGGTCGACTCCCGAGATCTGACATGAAACTAAATGTTGAAATTAAATCTTTGATCAAAAAATATTGGCATGATAATACTAGGGTATCATCTAATGCTAGAGATGTTTTAAAATTAAGAGTGGGGTCTAAAGTTCTGATCCTCATCTAAAACACCTATTAGATACAACGCAAACTAAATTTTATAGAAATTTTTGTGGTGAATTAGTGTTACCTGGTAATATTAGAATAAGTCAAAGATCTTTTGAAAAATGCAAACCATGGTATGTAAAGATTAATAAGCAATGAATATCTTGTTGTAAAACGCATGTTTAATTTTGTTATTATTATGATGTGTTTCAATATATACGTTGTACTTAACATAGTAACATGATTATACAGGAATGTGATATTAATATGCCACCTAAAACAATAAAAGAGTTTATATCAAGTTTGTTCTCTGAAAGATCTAATAAAAACTTATTTTATTTAAGTTCATGTATTTCTGGACAATGCACTAGTTGTGGCAATCTTTCTTTGTTAAGAGTTTGTATGCATGAGAGTGTTGAAAATAATTTTGGACAATAATTAGTGGATGTTAAAAGATTTAAGAATGTTGAATATTCTTTAAAAGATGGACAAATTGGAAAGTGTTGTGATTTAATTACAGAAAAGGTTAGTGTGCATGCATTCATATCAGAATTTAAGAGTAAGATTGTACCAAAATATGTCAAGCACTCTCAACAAGCTCGATGGCTTGATGGATAGTTTTGTGAATGTAGAAACACATTTCCAGTTGGTACTATACTATCAGTGGTTGATTTTGTAGAAAACTATACTCTAGCTCCACAAGAGGAAATTCAATCACAATATTACAATTCAGTGTAGGTTGCTATGTTTATTCATATTGTTTATAAACATGCAGATGATAGCATAGAGGATGATAAATTTTTTTTGAGGGAGTATCATTTCTATTTGAGTGACAACTGGTTACACTCATTAGAGTTTGTTCAATATTGTTTCAATATATTTTATACAAATTTAAGAGAAAGAGGAATCCAGATGATAGAATATCTTATATGGTCAGATAATTGTACGGGGCAGTTCAAGAATGCTCGAATGTTCTATTGGTTAAGTAGGGTTCACAAGGAGAATAATGTCCAACATATGTGGATTTTTTTTGAAGCTAGACATGGTAAAGGAGAACATGATGGAGCTAGTGCGTGTGTTAAAAGAATTTTTGCTAGACAACAATTGAAATTTGAGGATGCAATAAAATTTAAAGATGCACGTGGGATTGTGGATTGGTGCAATACAAGATTATGTACACCTGGATCAAGCGAGTACTCTACAATTCATCAATTCTTTTGGTTGGTTGAAGAAGAAAATATTTTACCTAGACTTGATTGCGAGACAATCAATGGATCTACTAAATGGCATTCATTTAGGAGTTTGAATGCAAGTACATGGACTATCTGGATAAGGGAGCTTGCATGTTTTTGTCAGTTTTGTATTTCAGGAGATTGGGAAACATGTGAGAATATAGAATGGGTTGAAGAGTGGAAACAAAGACCGTTGACACCTGCACAAGCACACGATCAATATGAAACAACAATTGAAGACAATGATCAACTGTTTGTATCAGATGATTATGACCGTGTTTCAGACCTTGTACAAGAAGGTAATTTAATTCAAATTATTTCATTTTATTTCACTTCATTACTAATTTGTAGTGCTTTTATTTATTTATATGTGTACATATGAATGCATGTTTGTTGATTGGTCAAATTTTATGGACATGTGCAAATTATAATCAAAATTTGTTTGCAAGACATATGTATGTTGTTGTTGCATCTAAGGAGAATGAAGAGAAAATATAATATTGGTTGGCTTGTTGTGTGGAGAATAAACATAAGTTAACAACACCTTGAGAAGATGATGATAGCTTTCCTGTCCAACAGGTTTGGTGATCCCCTTAAGACATCCCCTTAGGCAAATTTTGATAACAAGTTTTTGATCCCCTTAAGCAAAATTTAAGAACTTCTTTGATCTCCTTAAGCAAATTTTAAGAATTTCTTTGATGATGGCTATCATTATCCAATAGGTTCGGTGGTGGTTGTTGGCACTTGGCTACGGAAATACCTAATAAGGAAGAATGGTTTGCCTACATTCGAAGATTATGAAACACATAAGAAGATTATACACTACTCACATTTGGTGTTGGCAACAAATATAAAACTGGAGAGGTATCATGGAAAACCTGCAAATAAAGAGCTATGGACAATTTCTATGGAAGACTATGAGACAATCACCAATGCGTTGGAAAAAAGAGAGGATGGAGATGGTACAATAGAATAAGTAAATACAAGTTAATATAGTTAAATAGTTTTATATTGTTCTTTTAAATACATTAAATATATGTTTTGATATTTCTTGTGCGTTATTAGTTGAAATTGATTTAAATTGTCCTTTTATATCCTTAGGCCATCATCACAAATTCATCACATACTTTGAAACAAAAACTTGAGAGGATGCAGATTAAACCTATATCTACACATGTGTGAGGCACTTGTAAATACATGTACAAGTTGTGTATATCTAGATAGTTTTATATAAATTAAAATACATGTTTTGATAATATATTGATAAATTGCTTGTATTATTTTTATATCAGGCGGTGTGAAGATCTGCTACAATCCCCACAAGTTTCAGATTTTCTTGAGATGACATAGTGACATTTTGTAAACATTATTTTGAGTTGGCATATATGTACATACACAATTACATTATTACACATTTTGTACACAAATTTGTATACATGTGTATGTACACAATTATACTCTACACTTTAATATATCAAAATTATTATTCTATATATTTTGTTTGTTAAAAGTGCATGTTTTTCTACTTTGAATTTCTTTAAATTTGATTTTATTATATTGTTAAATTTGGTTGCCTTGGACAACTTCACCAAATTTTGAGAACTTAAGACGTCCCCTTAAGACATTGTTTAGGACCCCTTAAGACATCCTATTATGACATAAATTAAGACATTAGATTGTTATGATGAGTCATCCTAAATTAGATGAATTGTGATTAAATATGAGACATGTAGTTTGAATTCTTTGATCCTCTTAAGAAGTCCTATTAGGACCCCTTAAGACATCATATTATGACATATAAAGTAACATAGACAAGATTTGGATGAAATATAACATAGTGGTTTCTTAAGTTAGTGTTTATAAATGCTTACACATAGACTAGTGATTAACTAACAAGTGTAATATATATTATTCTACTGTCAACAATTGAATTAATATAAGTAAGTGAGCACTAGTTTTCCTCATTTGGATATATTTTCCTAGTACAAACTGAAATACACTTCCATCTATGACAACCATTGGCCTAATTTCTCTACACTAATTTCTCCATCATATGATTAGATATCAATTTTGGCGTCATGTTGAAAACCTTATTAGATTTTGGAGTGTCTTTTTGTGAAACAACAACCTCATGTTTACCTCCATCTTGGTGCACCCTATTTCCATCCATTCTTGCTATTAGGGTGAGTGTCATACTTTCTAGCCTATCTAACTTTCCATCAACCATGGCTATCCTAGCCACTTTTTCTTATAATTCCTAAAATATTACTTCTACATCTTCTTCTATTTTTATTCTTTCATATCTCACTCTTCTTAGCCAATCCCTTGATCTTGTGTTAGACATAAACCAATAAGCTTATAAAATGACAATCTAAATTTATTCAAACCCAATTTATATATCACTTGATTGATAAACCTTTAGGTTAATAACCATAGTGTTGTAACAACAATGGAATCCTAAGCTATCTCTACTCATTTTGTACTCTCAGGTCATACGTTTCCCCATTATTCTATCAACATATACTAGTATGAATTATTTGAACAACATAAAGGAAATTAAACATATAAACAAAGCACATATGACACAACACCTATATTCCTCTAGAGAAAAAGCCAATCAAGTGAAAAAATCCAAGAAGGGTATACAACTACTACCCCATAACAATTTTACTACTATTACATAGAGGTTTAATGCTAAAAATGGCCAATTTGAAGTTGTTAATGGACCACAGTATCCTACATTATTATGTTACTTCTATGCTTCAATAACCATATATCTCTCTCTTTATTCTCCACAAACTAGTATTAGAGTTCTCTCTAAATCCAATCATTACACTATCATCTTCATTCTATCCTTAAAATTTCTTCTTTATTTTACATGCTTAATAATGAAGATGAACTAGTAGTTAGCATTATAGTCATTGTTGGCCTTTAACAACTACCCTTGTTTGGAATATTAGTTATCTTGGATGCCAATGATCATCCATGTGACCACCAAGAAACTATTTTATATAATAGGTTTCTCCCACATCCCATGTAGACAACCTAAACAACCACCATCTAAATCATAAGAACTTGCTAGGAGGAAAGGATAATTAGTTGCCAAAATGGAAAATAAACATAATGTTAGATGAATAGATTAGATTAGTAATTTTTAATACATGGATACAACTCCATGCCTTAATGTTTTCTCTTTGGAATTTGTAATTTCTCCCTTCTAAATTCTAGTTAATGGTTCATTGCGTGGATGTTTTAGAGCTATCATGGGTTTGCATCAACAAGACCCAATCTTGCTTTATCTTTTCATTATATTAGTTGAAGCTTTGGGTAGATCTATGATTTATGCTAGGGTTCAACATGATGTTGAGGGTGTTAGTATCACTCCTGGGTCTAGATCCTTTGACCCATCTATAATTTATTCATGAGCCTTTGTTGTTTTTTAATAAAAAGGGGTAAAAAATTTATTGAATCAAAAAATCATTACAAAGCAGAAAGAAACACCCATAAGGGGCACAACCAAAATTAAGAATTAAGTAACACCCAAAAAGCTCCTCATATCCTCCATAACCCAATCTTCAAGAACAGGGGCCAAATCACCAGGAAGGTTGCCCTAATCATCCACATTCCAAGTCTCCATTTGCTCAGATGCCCACCTCACCAAACCATCCGCCACCTTATTCTACTCCCGTGGTATATGACAAAAAGTAATAGAATCTAAAGCATTGCTTAGAGAAACAATTTGTTTGGCCACCACTACAAGTTGCCAATTCACCTCCTCAAAATGTCTCTTATTCAACATATCAATGACCACTTGAGAATATGATTCACAAATAATCTGCTTCTAGCCAAGGGAACAAGTACGCTCTAATGCCAGAAGAATAGAAAGACCCTCCATGAGATTATTTGTATGCTAACCTCTATATATAGAGAAGAAAAAAATTACCACCCCTGAACTATCCCTGCCAATGCCACCAACTCTAGCATGGCCAGGATTACCTCTAGAAGATCCATCAATATTGATTTTTAGCTCTCCCACAGTGGGAGGACACTAGAGACCAATACGACAGACCCTCGCTCTCCCACACCCATGCTGAACCATCCTCAAATTTTTTCATCCACCCCTAGAGAGACCCAGGGCTTCAACAACATCATAGTCACTAGAAACAACAGGGATAGATAGATCACATTTAGCAGCCAAAGTTTCCTGCGGACCCCCCAAAATCCTCAAGGTTAGAGCTGACCAACAAGTAGCTTCTTGTCCAGAAGAATTCTATGGTTGCGCTCCAACCAAATATGCCAAATTATCAAACTAGGGCCAATGATCCAAGCAATGAGGAGAAAATAGGTCTTTACAGGAGGAGGCCCCAGACTCCTCCAAAATTCCTCTAAAGAAGAAGTATGTCTACATGGTATACGCCAGAGATTCCACCAGAAATGCCAAATAACTTTCACAAAGGGACACTGAAAGAAGAGATGGGGGATGCACTCCTCATGCCCACCACACAGAACACACATAGAGGGCCCCTAAAACCCACGTTTCTAGAGATTCTCCCAGGTAAGGCACCTCCCTTGAACAACTAACCATAAGAAGAAGTTACACTTAGGCCAAGAAAACTTATTCCAAACCTATTTCCACCATGAGACCTCCGAGCTCCCAAACATTTACTTATCAAGAACTTGATAACCTGAAGCAATAGAAAATTTGCCTTTTGGATCAGGACCCCAAGCCAACACATCTCTCCCAGGAAGAAAAGTGTAGACATGCTCCAACAGAATCCCAGCAAGCTCTTGATAACGCCCAACTACCCCACTAGGAGGCCACTCCTGTGAAACCTTCCATCTATACACACTAACTTGTCCTAAATTCTGAAGAGTTTTAAAATCAACAACATGGCACCACCCAGCATCAATAAAATGCCTACTCAAATTCTATAGATGGGGATGAGTATACAAAATGGGAGGATAACCATTCCAAGAATCATGCCAGAAGAGAGCATCCTACCCACCATTGTAAATCCAAAACAACCCCTGCTTGACCAACTTAGCACCCCTTTTGAGGGTACTCCAAATCATAGAACCCCTCCCCTCCAAACTAAAGCGGGCAACATCCACACTCTCAATTGCACCCAGATACTTTGAGGTAAGAATTTTTTCCCACGATTGATGTTGCTGTGAACACCACCGCCAATACAACTTAGCTTCTAAAGCTTGTCCATTCAAATTAGTTCTACGCAGACCTAGACCCCTAGCCTGCTTCGGCCTACAAATAGCTTCCCACTTAACCAAACTCCACTTCCTATGAAGGAGGTTGCTAGACCAAAGGAACTGCCGAGACAAACTATCAAAGACTTTGATAAAGCTGGAAGGTGCAGAGAGAACAAAACATCTATATAGAGGAAGAGCTTGCACCACTGACTTTAGAAGAGTCACCCTACTCGTAGAAGAGAGCCACCTATTAGTCCAATGACTAACCAGATTTATGAACTTATCCATAATCTCTTGCTAGAACAATTTAGGGAGCGAACAAATAGCAAGTGGATTACCAAGATACATAAAAAGAAGAGTGCCAATCTAGAAACGAAGGATACTAGCAATTCTCCTCTGAATAGCTAGCAGAGTATGAAAGAAGTAGATAAAAGACTTCCCCTCATTAATTTTCTGACCTGACGCAGCCAAATAACAATCCATAATCCTGCACCAACTAGAAGCCTCCTCAACCTTGGCTCTGCCCATCAGAGTAATGTCATTAACAAGTTGCAAATGTGATTGAGGGGGAATATTATTTCCAAAACTCTATCCCTTAATCAAACCAATCTCCACAAGGGATCTAATAAACGTCCCCAAACCCTCCGCCAATAAGATGAACAGATAGGGGGATAAAGAGCCCCCTTGTCTGACGCCCCTAGAAGCACCAAACAACTCTGTCATCTCACCATTAATCAACACTGAAAAGGAAGGAGAAGTAACACAACTCTTGACCCACTCAATCCATTCACCAGTAAAACTAAATGCTCCCATAATCTTAAATAAGAAGGCCCATTTAACCCGATCATAAGCTTTAGCCATATCCAACTTAATAAACATAGCTTTCTCTTTAGAATGATCCATAGAATGAATCACATTAGCTGTAATGATGACATCATCCATAATCTGCCTACTAGCCACAAAACCCCCTTGCTCTTCAGAAATTAACCTGCTTAGCCAAGGTTTTAGCTGCTTAGCAATCAACTTAGTAATAATCTTGTAAACCACATTACATAAGGCAATGGGCCTAAAAAGATCCAGAGAATTAGCCCCATCCTTCTTTGGAATGAGAGAAAGGAAAGTAGCATTCATGGATTTCAGCATTTGTTTATTCATGAAAGATTCCTGAATAACCTCCAACAAATCCAACTTAATCACTTCCTAGAACTCCTGGTAGAACTCAACTGGGAAACCATCAAGCCCTGGAGATTTTCCCTTTTTCATCTGGAACACAATAGTTTCAAGCTCTGACAAAGAAATAGGATTAAGCAAAGAAGCATTCATTTAACTGGTGACTAAGGGCAGAATACTATTCAAAATACCAGCTTCATCCTCCTCAGTAGGAAGGGAATCCTCAGATAGTAGAATAGAAAAGAAACAAACAACCTCAGTAGAAATAGAAGTAGAGGAGGAGAGAATCTCCCCATTCGAAGACCTGAGAGAAGAAATGACATTACCTTGTCTCCTATCTTTTACTGAATTGTGGAAGAAAGAAGTATTCCTGTCTCCTGCCTGAAGCCACTCAATTTGGGACCTTTGTTTCCAAAAAATTTTCTCACGTAATTCCCATTCCTCAACTTCCTTCACAGCAGTAGCTTCCAGCAAACCCAAATCCTCAGTGAGGCCCTAATCACGAATCTGCCTGGTGATCGAGTCCAAATGAGCTTGAACAGACTGCTTTGCATGGAAAGCATTACCAAATTGTTTCCTCTTCCACCGTTTCAACCTATATTTCACATATTGGAGCCTCTTGGAGAAGGAGTACATAGCGGTCCCATGTGACGGCTTCCCCAAATTCCACCAACCAGGAAGATCATTGAGGGAGTCATCTCTTAACCACATGAGCTGAAACTTATAAGACTACTTTACACAATGCTGGGGTAGCTCAGCAGTAAGTTTGATTGGCCAATGATTAGAATCTCGCCCATCCAAAATCTTAGAGCTAGTCAACCACCTGTCCCCCAACCAGAAACTAGACACCAAGAATCTATCCAGGAGTTCAGAAATAGCAACATCCCCACATCTCCTATTTTTCCAAGTAAAGACCCCATTAATAGGCTTGATGCCAACCAAATTTAAGAGAGCCACATTAACTTTCAAGAGATTAGAAGAAGGCTCCAAACGAGCAATGCTTCCCCTCTTCTCTTCCAGAGAAACAATAGCATTAAAATCCCTGGCTAAAATCCACGGGAGATAAGGATCCAAAGTCCTCACATATCTGACAAAACCCCACAACTTTACCTTGCCATGAAGGTCAGCCAGAGCATAGATGTTAGAAAAGAGTACTCTCTCTCCTGACTCAAGATGAGAAGCAACACAAGAAATCAAACCTCTGCAAGAGTACCACCAAATTGGCTTGACTCTACGTGGGTCCCATAAGCATGCAACTCCACCAGAGCTACCAAGTGCACCAACACATTAACACTGACCGCGACTCCATATCTTCGAAGCCACACTCATCATACTATCAAATGATAACTTAGTTTCCTAAAGGAAAACCACATCAGGTGAATGAATACAAACCAAATCTCAAATAGCCTTTTGTCTAGGGATGCTATTCATACCCCTCACATTCCAAGAGAGCACAATCATTGTTGGGGTTGGGAGAAGTGAGCATCAATAGTCCTCACCAAACCCGACTCAACCAACGTATCACCAGCTAGCTTTACCTTTTCCAGGTCCTTTTTTCTACCAACCTTAAGAGGTTTCTCAGGGGCCCCTTTTTTGAGGGTTTTTGGTTGCAAACCCAAGGTTGGGGAAGGGGCCTTACTTTTTCTTGAGTTTGGAGTGCCCTGCACTTCAAATAGAACACCACCAACACTAGGAGAGCCACTAGAAACCTCTAGTACCAAATCTAACGCACCCTGAATAGGAGCCAAAGGAGCCAATTCAGTGTCCATTTGAGTACCCTGCTCACCAAGCTAATCTGAACTAGGAATCACATTAGGTTGATCCCCAGGAACAACCTCAGTAAAAGATCCGACTGTTGCCTGCAAGTCTGCCTAAAAACCTTCCTCTTGGACCAAATACTCCAATGTCTCAAATTAGTTGATGGTTTCCTCCTCCTGTCTATCCTTGAGGGATCTCTTCAGGCCTCGACCACGATTACGAGACTTAACTGAAATAAAACCTTCTTTATCAACCACCCCTCCCTGCATGGGGGCTTTACCCTTGTCTGCTTTCAAATTAGGCTGAGTAGGAGCATTACTTGAACCAGCTGCACCAGAAGCTTGGGGGCACCTCCACTAAAGATGACCATATTCATGACATAGCTGACACCTGAAAGGTAACGTCTCGTAATCTAACAACTAAGTCCAAGAGCAAGACCCAAAGTCATATCAATAGAATCTGGAAGTGGCTAGCTCAAATCAATTTCAACACAAACCCTAGCATAAGAAAAAATTCTCTTATTCAAAGTTTGCTGAGAAGGACTAATAGGTTTTCCCAGCAGCAACGTAATCGACTACAATATATCACTTCTCCAACATTCAAGTGGCAACCAAGGAAGACAAACCCAAACTAGGATTCTAGAAGGTAACTCCTTCGCTTAGTTAAAGCCATCATGCCATGGTTTGATGAAGAGACCCACCTAATTATAAAAATATGGACCCCCTTCGAAGGCCCTATTCTGATCTGAGACACACGAAAAGTCCACCATAAAGAAGTGTTTGCAGCCATCAAAATATCAAAATCTCCTTTCGGGTTCCATGTCTTGCGAATCCATGTATCAAGAAATGGGGGAGAAACCCTTATCCCCATGAACTTAGAAATCAAAACATGATTGCAGTAGTAATTAATATCCTCAGCTACCGACTCTGATTGTATTACTAAAACTGGCCACTCCTGGGCCCTCTCCAAGCATCCATTCACCTTTGGCAATTTAAGGGAACCATTTTAGACCACATCTGATCCAGAAGAAGATTGAATGGGTATTCCAACATCCTCCCCAACCATAGAAGAAGCATGACCCTCCATATCCAAAGGCACAATCGAAGCCATTTATACCAAATGAGTGAGGGCCCAAAATGCCCCCCCACACCACGTCGAATCCAAAGCAATGGCTCCAAACAGGCGTACCACCACCAAAGACAACACCTCAAAGGAAGAAAAAGCCCCCCAATGTGCAACAAACATGAACTAGAGGGCACACAATAAAAGAAAACCTAGAGTTGGAAACCCTTGAACCCTACACACCACAACTCATACCAAAGGACACCTCACAGCCAGCTAAAACTAGAAAAAAAGAAGAAATGGTGAAGTAGACCCTGTCCCCTTGACCCCCTGCTGACATACAAATCCCCTGCACACAGAGAAAGCTTGATCCTGCAAGCTAGGGCTTAGGTGCCATAGCCTGCTCTCCCACGCACGCTGTCACCATCAATTCCCAGCTAATTTTGAGCCTTTGTTGTTTAGTGAGGCATCCCTTTAGGATATTAAGTGCTTGCCTAATGATATAGTGATGGAAATTAACACTCTCCAAGTTCACTCTTTCTTGTGGAAGGGTAATTCTTTCACAATAATACAATATATTTTAATTATAACATTGTAATAGGGAAAACTGTATACCTATGTCATTTTACCTTATGTTTTTGGCCTAGGATGAATAGATCAAGTCTTTAATGCAATTCTTTAATGAAGGAGAGCTCAAAAGGACTATAATTTATATAGTGTGATCAAGTCTAAAAAACATTCCTAAAAAAACATCATCACACATCTCAAGATTTTACTCCATTCCATAAATAGTTTATTTTCCCTCTTTAGGTCAAACACACAAGTGTGGACCTAATCTCGATTAGGTTTGTGACTGTGGATCTGACCCCTGAAGTTTGAAGATTTAATTCAAATTCAAACTTTTCCCACCCCTTTACTAGCCATTATGAGCTATCTAAAGTGTGAATTGTGTGAAATTACTCATTAGGATGTTGTATTTAACAAATAACCCTAAGTGGAAATGGATCATCTAGGGGTTATCAAGAGAAGGATGCTAGAGTTTTATTAATAGAGCAAATTTATTCTAAAGCATCATATTATCAGATAAATTATTAGAGCACATCATTTTAGGTCTACTTTTACTCTTGTTTTCCACCTTCGAATCTTCTGTCAAAGACATAAAGTCATCTTATGTCTACTTTTACTCTTGTTTTCTACCTTCCAATCTTTGCTCAAAGTCATAAAGTCATATTTACTAATGATTTATATAGAAAACCTCAACTTTATTATCAAAGTTAATTCTTACTTCAATAATTGTATTTATTTAATTACTTATTTAATTACTAGTTAAAATAGTGGAAGTCTTTTATATTGACCATTACTTATTTAATATAAAAAATGTGGTACATTTCCATAACCAAAACAACATGATATTAAGATAAAAGCCAACTTCTCTTTTTATCTATACATTAGTTAGCTCATTCTATTAATACAAAATTTTGATCTAATGTTCATTATTTAATTTCTAAAGACATGATATATAAGAATTCCCAACAATGTAATAAATGAAGTAAAAAAATTCCCATAACCTTGATGAGACATATTACTATTTAATACTTGAAATTTAATACTATAAAATATTGAAATGAAATAAAGTTTTGTATCTAGACCATAAAATACTGAAATGAAATAAAGTCTTGATGAAACAATATATACAGTCCATGACAACACAACCCATGTTCAAAATATAAAGTCCATGTTCAACAATATATATAAAGTCCATGACAAACAATATATAACATAGTCCATGAAATAGTCAAATTATGTAGCCCATGAAATAACCTAACTCATACTATCTCTGTAATCAAGAGACCTCTTCACACCATGCGAACTACTTAGATGACCTGAATCACTTTGTAGAAGAGAAATATTTAGATGAAATCAAATGTAAGATGATTAAAAATGATTTAATGACAATTTTTAAATTTATAATTTATCATAAAATTAAATTACCGTGTGAGGTTGAGAGGCATGCTCTAGTGCACATGGACCTATTTCTACATGCTCTGAATCAATCTGCATGTACAAGAGAAAGAAAGTTGAAATTAGATGTAACACGATTTTAAAAATGATTTAATTCAATTTAATTTATAATTTAGCATATTTAAATTATTATATCATAAGAGGTTGTTGTGCATCCTCTATTCCAAGACCTATCTCTACAGGCTTAGCTATATGACATGTCTCAAGCTATAAAAGAAAAAGAATTTTTAACACATGTCAACATATATATCTATTGAAATTTACTTTAAGTTCACAATGTATATTTTAATTGACTTTAAATATAATCTAAATTCTAAATTATACCATATCAGGCTGCCCATCTCCTCTGTCCTCCTACTCTGCATGTGTTGTGTGTTGATGAAACGTGTCACTGAGAAGATCCTAAAAGGTCATTTATAACTTAGCACATGTGTACAAATTAGGTTATAACATATATATTCACTTGTGTACATAGGTACTCAATTTTTGTTTAAATCTATTTAAAAGACCTATACATATATTGCACGTAGACATAGATACGTTTTTCAACACCCTGAAATGTAGTCGACTCCTGATATAAACTTGGATCATCCAAGTGTGCTGCAATGTCCATCCTCATTGTTGTGTCAACCTACATAGACATATATTTTTAATATATATTAAATAGTACATGCACGTTTTCAGATATAGTGAATTCAAAATTGAAAAATCTAAGTATATATAGTTTTTTAAAACAATATACATACAAAAGTGTCATGTGAGATGCCCAATGATGGAGGAGTGCTTGAGACACCCTCAGATGGAGGATTCAATTTGGAAGAACCCTGAACCAACATAAATATTTAATGTACATGTTCAAGACTAAATTACAAATTAAAATCAAGTAAATAAAATTATTTAAAATATAAATCATTCAAAATACCCCAAATGGGTGCCCGAGATGAATAGGTGTTGATGAAAAACTAAATCGATCAATGGTCCCTATTGCCATCATCTACACCAAACAATTTGATTGTTAAAATATTACAATTTAATTGATCTATATGTTCATTAAAAACACGTGCTTAGAATTATTATAAATTCAACATGTGTGTAACCTATATATACTTGTGTCGAATGATCAGTGGGATGATCCTCAGCAAATAGATAATCAACAAATAATTCACCCATATTATCATATGATGCATGTGTAGCTGAAGTGGGTGTAGCAGCCTGGTAAGGTCCATAACACAACTGATTGCAACTTGTACATGTATGAGGCATCGACACATGTGGAGTGGTACTAGGACCACTCCCATCATCAACTCCTCCATGGTCTCTAACCTGAGCTACCATCATAGAAGTCTACTCATCTAGGCTACCTGAGAGTGCACTCAATGTGCCTAGTGTGGATACCACTGCACAATGCTGGAAGGGCGCAGGAATGGTAGCAGCAGGAGGGTCAATAAGAGGTTGAACATGCATGGGTCATTGGGGATCAACCTGTGCCCCCAACCTCTATTGTGGCATGCCACCAACAATACCTTGGAATGATCTAAAATCAAAATAGTTGGGTTTCTGATTCAGAACAAACTCTACATATAATTTTCTCAAAAAATATAAAGGAAACTCACAATTAGCATGAGGTGGATAATCAAACACCATCTACCATCTGTCCCAAAAATTGGTAGACATTCCTTCATGCCTACACCACCTAATTTATATTCTTTTCTTATTTGTAGGAATAGGTTCATTTGAATGGGATGTCTAAATTATTGTGCTAAATGACCTTTTGTGATTTTAAGATCCAAAATATCCTTATAGGAGAGGCCATCAACATAAAATTGGCACCTATCCTCTCTCCATTTCTGGAATCCATCAAAGTTTGGGTCAATAGACCTCACAAAATCTACAATATTTTGCATCAAAGTTGCAAAACGTACCACGTGAGGTGGCATGAATTGTTCATTGCAAATGGAATTCAATTTTTCTTGTATGGAATCCACATATTCATTAATTATGGTTTGCAAGCAAGCTTGGTTAGTTCTAGGTGGGGGTGGAGGTGGGATGCCTGGAGGTGGGGGTGGAGGTGGGGCATTTGGAGGTGGCGCATATGGAGGTGGGGGTGGGGTGGAGATGGTGCCTGATCATCTTGTGCATTGAGGAAGTCCTTAGCATCAAATTGAATATCATCTAGATTCATGATATATATAAAAACTATGAACCTGCATATATACATATAAACATACAAACTTGAGTACAAAATTAATTTTCAAGAATCTATATATATAAATTATAAATAAACATATGTACATGTTCAAAAATTATAAATTATAAATAAACTAGATAAAGTATACATGTTTTAAGAAATTACACTTGAAATATTTAAATTAAATGTACAGATACATGTGCATACAAATTTCAAAATGTAAGAGCTATTATAGTGAACTATGTAATTTTTAAATTGAAGTTGGGATTTTCATTCAAGACCTAAATTTTGATTCTTGTAGTGAGGGAGACAAGAAAGATCAATTTAAGACTATACAGACAATCATGTTAGGTTCAATCAAATACTAGGACAGTCATGGGCATAAACTTGGGTATCTTTGTTTCAAGACTATCTAGAGGTTTGTAAAAAACAATTTGCATGCATATATCATCAAGGTCATCTTATGCTTATGAGTTAACCTCTCACTCATCTTGTCACAACCCTCTCAATAGGATTGGACCCTATAATTGATTTTGTTATCTATGACTATCATTATGGTGTTTGATCATAGGGTGTTTGGTATCAAGATTAAATGTCAATATGTAGGACTATCATATCAAAAGATGCCTCTTAAGGACTTAGAGAGATATCATTAGCCAAGCATTGTATTGTCACATTAGTTAGAGTATAGAAGTAGGGCTATTAGGACTACCATAATGAATTTTTTGTTAAGGCTTGTCATCATATGTTAGGTCCAAGGTTTCAATTTTGTTATTTTTTCTATGGAGTTGACTATTGGTTTGATGTTAAGTACTCATTCTAGAAGATCCAACATTTCCTATGGCAAAGTTACAAATAGTTTGTAATGGTTTTGGATGAATTTCTCTAACTTAATGACTATCAATAAGCTTGGTCAACAAACAATAACTTCATGCTTGCATTGGTTTGAGAATTGGATCAATCATGAATTCATAAGTTGGATATGTGTTTGTGTATGTGAAGATTTGAGTGAATCCTTACCATTTGATAGGAAAGAGGAAATCATCATCTTAGCATGAACTTTAGTATCTTGTATAATGTTGTCATGACCATTAAGGACTATTAATTGTTATTAAATTCCTAGATTGTTATGGACTTTTAAGATAGCCTTAAACCAATAACAGACTTGTCATGAGGAGTTCAGTTGGGTTGTTACATCATGATTTCTCTAGGATTAGTCATTGATCATAAAATTGTCATCTTCCCTTGTTATCAAAAGTCCATCAAGGAAACATGTGAAAAGTCATGTCACATTCACATGATGAACTACAAAGGGACAATGAAATTGTTGTTAAGATGTAAGACTCCTCTAGAGATTCAATTGTATTATCTTCATAATCAAAGAGACATAACCATTTGGTAATGATTAAATCTTCCACTTTTAAGATAGATGATGAGGTAAGAAGGTTAGGATACTATCATAAGGTGGAAGGTAGTCATGAATGTAAAATGAGAAATGGCATAGACTATTGATCACTATGATTGTCCCAAACCTTAAGAACAATTTAAAACTTGAATTTACTATCAATATATATCCATGAAGGGTGAATGTTCAGATGCATCTATGCTATCATGATGTCATAGAAACCAATGGACTATCATACCACCTAGGTAGAATCATAATGAACACCTGCAAGACTATAACTAGACTTGGAAAACTACCTTGAGGTGGATATCTTATGCATGGCAACATGATTTGAAATCCTAAATTTGGTGAAGTTGCCTATGGCAACCAAATTTGATAAAGGGAGATAGGATTGACTACTAGTTGCCTAGGACTAATCTAAGTATGAAGATGAATATATTCCGATGATTTGTGATTTAAAAAATAAAGAATTTGCTACTTTGTTTAACTTGTGATTGTAGGGATGATCTAGTTAGAAAAAGATATTAGTTGTTGGTTCTAGCTTGATTTTGTTTCCTATTTCCTATTTGCAATTGTTGTTTTCTATTTAGTTGTTAGTCCCAACTCTTATGTGTGTTATTTAGCTTCAAACTAAGCCCATTTAATTAGTCTAAATAGTCTTAATTTGCACTATCTTAACACTCACTTAGAGAAATAATTAGCACTAATAAGCGTCTTTTTTGTTCTTTCAATACTATTCTAGCATTTATTTGGCTCCAAGAACCAATAAGATTCGGTTATACTAGAAGTTTGCATGCATGATTGAAAATGCTTCTTTACATGTTCCTACACAAACTTTTATCCAAGGTGGATTTTCTTCTTCCTTAAGAAGTATATCAAATCTAATTATATGCACAAAATTTTGAAGTTAATTCGATGCATGTTCATCAAGAGTTGTATCAACAAATTCAAGAGTACATATGGATCATAGTGTTGGAGATCACAACAAGTGTTATTATCCTAGAGGATCTTATGTAGTAGTCTACTTCTATATATACAAGTTTCTGTTAGGAGAAAATATATTTTGCCAAATTTGTATAGAGTTGTCTATAGTGTACATTCTAGTGTAATCAAATGATGCAAGTCACAATTTAGAGGGTTGAGGGATAAGTTTGTGTTGAGTCTACAAGAGGTGTTTTCTTACATAGACCTCTCCATAATCTAGGTGTCTCCATGTCTAACTCAAATGTTTCAAGGGATATTATATGTGTCTCTAAAGTGACATTTGTTGGCTTGATTTCATTCTTGATTAGTTGGCTATCACAAAAACTTTAAAATCTTCTCAATTCTTGATTAGTTGGTTGTCTCTAAAGCTTTGATTATGAAGGAAGTGATAAAGGTTTTATTATGGTTTGTTGGAATTTTTTTACATGACAGTTATCGATTCAATAATGCCTTTAAAATACAATGGCATACATTAGTATAAGTAAATTTTATAAAAACCAAATATATAATCATCCCAATGCTATATAAATTTTGACAGTTTGTTCAAAATCTCTCATTTCATATGATACAGTCATTTCAAAATTTCAATTGTATTTTATAGCTAAAATGTCTAAATACAGCTATTCAACTCTCAAATTGAAATCAAATTTTGATAGTTTGTTCAAAATATCTCCTTTCATATGATACAGTATTTTCAAAATTTCAATTGTATTTTATAGCTAAAATGTCTAAATACAACTATTCAATTCTCAAATTTAAACAAAATTTTGACAGTTTGTTCAAAATCTATCCTTTTATATGATACAGTCTTTCAAAATTTCAATTGTATTTTACAACTAAAATGTCTAAATACAGCTATTGAACTCATAAATTCAAACCCTAATAACAATCTACGTTTTAAATTTTGGTTGTATTTTACACCAAAAAAAGAAAGAAAAACTTCAAAAAAATTCATTGACAAATTAAAAAAGTGGAAAAATCCACTTACCTGAGCTTTTGATGGCTGAAAATCCTCTTCCTGAACTCAGGATCCCATTCTCAACTGTCGCCTGTCACTGGGAAAAATGGGGTTACAGCCATTTTTTTTAAAAAATTATATTTTCACAAAACCAAATCCCATTTTTTGGTCCTATGTTCGGGATTCCACTAAGAAATAGGATCTTGTTCTAGAATTTAGGCCCGGGATCCTGATCTATAACAGGATCTCGTTTTGCAGAAACAGGATCTTGTTTTTAGTTACCCAATTTTGGATTTTTTTCTAACTCCGAAACTTCCACCTAAGTGGACACAATTTCTTGCATTTACCCCATAAATTCATTCTAACCAAAAAACACTATTGCTAATTCATTAGCAAACATGCATTTTTAACCAATGTGATAGAAGCACACATGAACGATCCTATCTCCTAACCATAGAGATAAATATACAACTCATATACATACATTGGTCCTTTTGGCTTTTAGGAATGAAGATTACATTAGGAGTGGAGTGGACTCTCACTACCCATTGATTGAAATGAAGCTAAAGGAGAGGAGTATAACTTACAAAGAGAAAATTGAAAGGGGTTAAAAAATGATCAGACATAATAAGGTTTTAATCCACAACGAGTACCAAACATCCTATTGAGGGTTTGTGGAATGATAGTGTAGGATGCCTATTCTTAAATATCATCCACTTCAACAGTCAAAGGTTAATTTTGGCCAATAAAAATAGGACAAATATTTACCACTTTTTATTGTGAATGAGGTGTAAAATCACTATTGATTGTTTGACCATTGAAGTGGATGATATTTAAGTAGAGTGGTGTAGGACATTATCCCAATCCTATCATGATTGTTGAATGTCATTGGGGATAACCTATTGTAGATGGGAGCACACTCCTCAACATCCACATGATTATAGTACCATAGTGCTAATGGTCCACCATCCTAAGTCTGATAAGATCTTCCTTCTTGTTACATTAGATTTATTACATTCAATAAGCACTACTAAATTCCTCTTCCTTATTAGTCCATTAGATTGATTGCATTCAATAAGTGCTAGTGAATTCCTTTTCCTTCTTGATCCATTAGTGTTGGTAGAACCCTCATGTATGCTTGCTTGGTTTTCTATGTATGAGTTGTGATTCACATGTGTAAGCATTGGTTGGCATTGGTAGAACCCACATGTATGCTTTCTTGGTGATCTATGTAAGATGTGATTGGTATGTGTGATTATTCAACCGCTTTGTTTCATGTGAGTGTTGTTGGACGACCTAGTTGATGGCCTCCTAGTTTAGAGGGGTGGACTTTAGAGTTCCACATGTTTAGGTAGTGTTAATTATTGTTGGGGCTAGATAAACTCTAGAGATGCTCATTAGAGGGCATGTTGGGTTCTTTTGGCATCATGATACTTGTACCTTTCATTTTTGGTTTCTTGGAAAAATTGTAAAACAGGATCTTGTGATTCTTTATTTAAGTGATTAATTGGAAATTAGCAAATTTAATTATATTGACATTGAACCATCCATATTTGGGATGAGATTAATTACACTGTAATATGTATATGTTGTCATTGGGATTAATTTGTATCTTGTCTTATGAGAGATTATTATGATGTGAAAAGCCCTGATTCTAAGATGTTTGGCTTAGTTTACATTGAAAGTTGAAATGATACTTGTCGCATCTCATTTACTTTTCGTAGATTTAAATACATTATTATTCTATTTTAGTGTTAATAGTAGACAAATATGAAGTATATTTGATTATTGACTTTAAATGTAAATCAAGTCAAGATTTGAAAAAGACCAACTACTTCTTGTTGTATTTCTGAGTACGATAGGGAAAGGTTGAAACTCTCATGGTCGTTGAGAGAGGGTATCATTAGGGAGAGGGCTTCTAGAAGTTGGTAAGTTGGCATCAAAGAGTCGGTACTTTCACACACACACATGATAGTTTGTCAATCTAGGCATATTAGAAGATAGACGTTGAGTTGGTCTCTCTCCTTGTTTACTGCAATTGTGATAGATAGACAAATATTATTTAGGTAGCAAATCAATGGCTTATGTCTATTTATGTTTAGCAACCATTTAGATCCGTTCATATAATCATAATATGGAATTTAGTTATTCCTAAATATGATTATATGTATAGGTTTCTATTATAAAGAATTAATAAAATAAGTATTATTACTCAATTAATAAAATGAAATTTTAGGTGATTTTTATTATTATATGTATATACATTCCAAAATCTTATAAAGATTTTAAAGAATATTAGCTTTAATAAATATTATGGGTTTTAGGTAAGTTTAAGAATCAGGATTATTAAGCCTAGGAATCGTAGCTAAGGGAAGACATTCTATATTTAGAATGTAAGTTAAAGAGATAAGATTAAGTATCTGAGATTAGGCGTATGAGTGGGAGAAAATCATGGTATGATAAGGAGTTAGCTATTTTTGCTCTCCCTCTCTCTCCATCGGCGGCGCGGTTCTTAAAAAAACGGAAGGAGGGATCTTTAACGGATACAGTAGGAAGAAAATGGGGAATTATTTTAAAAAAAAAACAGAGATTCATTATTTTTTTAAAAGTCTGGGTATTATCTCCAGAGAAAGAATGTAAGGGAAACGTATAAATCTCCATCAACTCCTCTACAGAGATTGGGGTGCTTGCAGAAATAGAGATACGGTTTGCATTACCTTTAGTGAACATTGTTTCGTTGTTGGGGTAAGAGTTCGATTTTAGAAACTTTGGCATTCCTTTATCCTTACATTTTGAGAATAGTTTACTCTTGATTCATAAGCCATCAACAATCCATTTTGTGCATATCCTGCCATCTTTTCATTTCAAGAGTTGGTTGCTCCAGAGGCATTATGATAAACAGTTATAATTCTCGTAAGACTTTGTTTAGAAGTGGGTAGACTACTCATGCACAGTGCTCTTGTCTCATACTCATCAACTTAAGTTCCATTGCATCTTGTTATTGTCAAGTAGATTGCGAATTACTCCTGGACGTAGATTACCATGAGAGCTTCAAATGACTTTTGATATCTTAAACAACATTATTACAGTGCATTCACTGTATGCATATTTGTTCCTATATGCTGAGGTCGCGGATATAGAATAGTTAGGTACTTTTCTTTATACATTTATATATTTATCTAAATGTTGCTGAAACCAAGCCATGAATACCCTGAAACACATCATCCTCGTTTCCTTATTAAATATTATAGTCTTATTTAATTATAAGTCGCTTGGTTATAGATCTGCAAGTGGAAATCAAAAGAGCACTAACTATATGAATCATGTTTGACATGCTCTAAGTACCGATTGATAGGGGCATAATAAGAACCACTAAGTAGAAGTATACAAGAATTTTAACTATAAAGTATAACGATCAAGAGTATAGTAGCAATGGAGAAAATGATACATATCTTTTGTACGTTGTATCTTGTTTAATATATCTTATATTTACTTAACTATAAATTAAAAAGATAAGAAGTAAAAAAATAGATAAAATTTTAAAATATTTTAACTTACAACTTCATTCAACATTCTAATAAAACATATTTAACTTATTACTTAATAATTTTATTTTCACCTATTTGTATAACCATTGTACTCCACATAGTACAATTGCTAGTATAAATAGATGGGGAAATGTATGAGCCGAGCAATCCTAAAAAATATAAAACATAATTTTTATTTTTTAAGTTTAAAAGTTCTATAATAATTTTAGATTGTTTTTAAAATCTATTAATATTGGAAACACGAATTTAAGTTTTATGAATGATCAACTTTTTTTTTTGGTTAAAGGCAAAGAAATAAAAAATATCCATTCTAACAAATTCACCCCAAAAAAAACCATAGTGACCTCATCCTATATAGATACCTCATCCTATATAGATATTTTATGCATATATGGCAGTTGTATATACAAAATTAGTCTTAGTCTATAACGTGTGGGCCGAAAAATAGATTAGAAAACAAAACTTTCTTGTTGTGGTGTTGACAAACCTTTGTAGCTGTTGCTTTCCTTGTACAATCTCAACATTACTCTTATCATTCATTAGTCACGGTTTTACAATTAGAGATGAAATTCTCTTACGACACGTTGACGTACGCTCCATGGCTGTTAAGACATATGTAAGTCGTGTATACGTTTCTTATTTGAGGGACAATACAAACACAATATTTGGGAAAATTAAAAAATGAAAAATCCGGACATATAATGGTTTGCAATAAAACAAAATTTCTGATTTTCATTTGTATTTTTCGAAATCACGATCCAATTACATAAAAAAAAAACAGACACAGAGAGATGCAGAGCCACAGACACAATCTCTTTGGAGCTTTTCAACTAAATATGAACAAAGATTGATCCCTCGCGAATATATAGCTGCTCTATGACACCGTGATGTAAACGGAAGGCGAGCAATATAACCCAATTCAACAGCCGTGAAGTATGTGTCTGTGGTCTGACTTTATGAAATATTGAAGAGACAAGCCGCACTACCTAATCTGACTTTTGACAAATATGGAACTTCGTATCTACAATATTATTGAAGTGGGCGCCGAATAATAAGACTAGAAAACTAGTATTTACAATATTAATTGAAATTTAAATCTGTAGGCTAAGTTTATATTGGAAGTTGAAATGATACTTGTTGCTTATGTTATGTTTTTTTATCCGATGTAATGGTTGAATGGTTGAGTTAGAATTATTAGTACAATGTTTTATATTTATAATCTCTATGGTCAAGAGATAGAATAATTCATATATGCTTATGTTGCACTGGTTGAAAATGCATCTTTCCTCAGGAATTAGTAATAGTGATTTTTGGTTAAAATGAATTTATGGTTCCATGTGGTTTTTAGAAATAGCAAATTGAATCCTAAGAATATTACAAATAATTGGTTCAAACTATTTTATAGCATCTAATAATACAAGAATGTTATGACATGTTTTGTGTTTGACCTTTATGGCTTATAACCTTATCTTGGCAATGCTCAAGTTTTAGACATTAGTATTTTGTACCATTTTTTAAGTTGCCAACTTGGTCTATGATGTCATTTTTGATAATAGGCTTGTAGGGAATCCTTATGCCTTCTTTAGAATTGAAAATGGAGTCTCTAAAGGTCCTGATATCCAAAACAGGGCATTATAATTGTCTAGAATCACTTGTTTTATTAGGGGCAATTCTGTTGATTAAAGCGAATATCCTAGGATAGCTAGGGGTGATTCTAGACTAAAAAAAGGTGATTTGGTCTAATAGGGGTGATTTTAGGATAGTGGGTAGTTGTTGATTACATATAAAAATAAGTTTTGAAATGAAATGTAGTCCCTAAGGTTCGCCTTCAATGCTTATAATCTTAATTTGGTGATATTTTGTCATTTATTATTTATGCTTCCTTTTCTCTTGGAGTTCATGCCTCAAGAGGAAACAAGTAGTCTCTTACAGGATTAAGTCGAGAAAGTGACTCACTTTACTACTTGACTTCCCAGTAAATTTTTGTGTAACATAGAATGATTCTTGTCTTTCATGGGACTAGGAAATGGAGGCATATTAACATTTGTTTGTTATTCATTAATGGCATATGGTGTTAGTGGCCTTGTACCCCTTCTCTGTGATTAACGGAAACCCTATCCTCTCATATATGGTCATCATGATGAGGTCATCATGTGATAGTGTGTAGGTCTTTGACATGTGTATTCATGCTTTGTGCATGTTGACATTGCATGTTATGAGTGTCATTGCATTGTGTGGTTACA
Organism: Cunninghamia lanceolata; assembly: GCA_027924645.1. NCBI lineage: Eukaryota > Viridiplantae > Streptophyta > Pinopsida > Cupressales > Cupressaceae > Cunninghamia > Cunninghamia lanceolata. The sequence continues at coordinate 868,421 of BSBN01000081.1, read as the reverse complement.
TCTATATTGTATAAGTGTGGATTGTCACATGTTTGTGTTACAATTATATAGCAAAAAATTTATTCATTCATTTATTTACTATAAGTTCGTGAAATATTGGGTTGTTATATAATGAACATCCAACATGGAGAATCATTCCATGAGTGAAAAACTATCTAATAAACTAACATAGTCATTTGGGCTTAGTAGTTTGGGGTAGTTTTTTCCTACTATTATGAAGCATCCTCTAATAGTGATCAAGAGTATAATAACAATAGAGAGGATGGCGATGTATAAATCTATACTTACTATACATAGATTTCACCCCTTGCATCCTGTCTAATATATATCTTGAATTTACTTAAATTAAAGAAAATAAGAAGCAAAGAAAATATTAAAATTTGTATATCTCATTACTAGGATTGATTTGAATCTTGTCTTATGAGAGACTTATTATTATGTGAAAAATTCCTAATTATAAGATGTGTAGGTTTAGTATGCATTGGAAGTTGAAATGACACTTGTTTCTTATATTATGCTTTGTATATTTGATGCAATCATTGAGTTAGAATCATTAGTTTGAGTTTCATATTTAGCTCTATGGTTAGGACTTTGGATCATTCACATATGTTTCTATTGCATTGGTTGAAAAGGCTTATTTTATTATGAATGAGCAATAGTGATTTTAAGTTAAAATAAATTAATGGTTTAATGGCTTATAGAAATGACAAATTGAACCTCAATCATATTAGAAATGATTAGTTCAAACTACTTTATAGCATATCGTAGCATGGGCATGCTATGACATGGTTTGTGTTTGACCTTCATGAGTTGCCTTGGCTTGAAATGCTCTTGTTTTAGACCTTAGTACTTTGTACTTCTTCTAAAGGTTGTCAACTTGGTATATGTTGTCATTTTGGATGGTAGTCTTGAAGGAAATCCTTATTCTTTCTTTAGAATTGAAAATAGAGTCTTTATAGAGGTCTCACTATCCAAAAAAATACATTTATTAGTCTTGAATCACTTGTTTGATTAGGGATGATTCAATTGTTTAAAGGGGAAATCTTGGGATAGCTAGGGGTGATTCTCAAATCCCTTAGGCAATTCCAAACTAGAAAAATGGGCAATATAATCTAATAGTGGAAATCCTAGGACAATGGCTAGTTACTAATTATTTACAAAATAAAACTCCTATAAGAAAGTTATTCCCTATGATTTATCTTGAATGCCTATCATCTTGGTTTGGTGGTATTTTATGTCATTATTTATGCTTCTCGTTGATGGCTAAATTGACACATGCAACACAAGTGTCCAGTGAAAATCACCCTACCTCTCCTAAAAAGATAATCGATCTGAGGATCAATCATCTCCAAGGTCTTGGGAGTTGGGTTACAACCATGTTAAATAAGCTAAGTGATCAATATGGTTTGTTTGTTCAAGGGGGGCTATACTAGTTCTATCATTTCACATCAATCTAGATTAATTCAACCAATATTCACCTTTCCAAGATTATTATTCCATTAGCCTTAATGCCAGATAATTCCTAATCTAATCCTACTTTAACAATTTATGAAAAAGGATAAAAGAATTTAGGTTTTACAAGACATAAAATGTGTTAATTTTCTACTTTCAATTCCAATTCTTATGATGAAAAATTTAAGAAATTTAATTAACTTGCAACATTGCTATGATCAATTAAAACTCTATCATTCACATTGTAGGTGCAAGGTCCTGAGGAAATTTTGATGAGGAATGTTGAAATAAACACATAAAATTTTGATGAGGAACTCTCTACCTTAACCAGATTTACCTTGCCATCCTCAACCATATCTCTGAAAAAATGGTACTATACATGAATGAGCTTGGTCTTGGCATGAAATGTCGGGTTCTTACCTAGGCAAATCACACTTTGACTATAACAATAAACTATCAATGTACCCTATTTTATTCCAATATCTGAACAAATCCCTTAAGCCAAATAACTTTTTTACGTGTGAGTATCTACCATATACTTAGCCTCAATAGTAGACAAGGAAACCACATCCTGTCACTTACTCATCCAATTAATTACACCACCAAATAAAGTAAACACATAAGCATTGGTGGATCTTCTACTATTAGCATCACCTGCCTAGTTTGAATCCACATAACCATGAATATCAAGGGAATGCCAGTCTCCTATCAAGTTACCATGATAATAGAAGGAATACTTTCAGGTACCCCACAAATATTTGAAGACTCTTTTAACTGCATCCCAATGAACTCTACCAAGATTATACATATATCTGGAAAGAACTCCCACCACTTGGGCATTTTCTGGTCTAGATATATACCATAGCATACATCAAACTTCTAACTGCACTCTAGTAAAGCACTTTGCTCATGTCTTCCATCTCTGATGGAGATGTTGGACATTGTGAAGTAGATAACTTCACTCCAACTATAAGAGGAACACACAATGGTCTAGAATCCTGCATGTTAAGCCTTTGCAAAATTGATTTGACATACTTACTCTACCCAAGACATAGTTTCTGTTCACTCTATCTCTTTTGATTTCCATCCCAATAATATGTTTAGATGCACCAAGATCTTTAATTTCAAATTTATCTACAAGTTGATACTTTAGTTTTGAAATCATTCCTTTCCCTTTACCAATAAATAACCTATCATCAACATATAATGCAATAAATCTGATATAATCACCATCATATTTATAATAAACACAGTGATATGATTTAGAATGCTCAAATCCGAAACTTAACTCATATGTATCAAATTTCTAATACCACATCCTAGGATTCTGTTTGAGGCCATACAAATATTTTTTCAGTTTATAAACTAAATTACTTTTACCTTTCACCATGTAGTGTTTTGGTTGTGTCATATAAATATCATCCTCCTAATCACCATGAAGGATTGTTGTCTTCAAATCCATTTGCTCAACCTCTAGATCATAAGTAACAACAGTAGAAAGCAAGAATCTAATGGATGCCATTTTTCAACAGGAGAAAATGTCTCATTGTAATCAACAACCTCAACCTTAGAGTAACCTTTTACAACCAACTATGCTTTGAACTTCTCAATACCTCCATCTGAACCAATATTTTTCTTGAACACCTATTTGCAACCAATAGGTTTTTATCCTTCAAGTAATGACCTACTACATCCCATGTATCATTCTTTTTTAAAGCTACCATTTCTTCATCCATGAAATTCTTCCAAGATTCTGCATTGTTCATACCTAATGCCTCTTCTACAGATCTTGGTTCATCCATTTTAGCATTGAAAGAAAAAATACATCTTTGATCATTAGGTGAATACCTTTCAGGTGGTTGTATATGCCTGATAGACCTTTGAACAAACTGAGTTAGAGGTTTTTCCCCATCTTCTGAAGATTCAGAGCTAGATGAGCTCTCCTCAACTTGTTGTCTATCTAGGGGCCTTGATTCAAATTTCTTAGGTGTATAAGGAAGTTGAATCACATCTTTCTATTCACTTTGTTTTGGTTGTAATGTAAGAGAAGAAGGTCTAGTTTCTCTAAAAATCACACTTCTACTATATATTACCTCATATGCAACAAGAGACCAAAGATTGTATCCTTCAACACCATAACTGTAACCAATGAAGATACATTTCATAACCTTTCTCTCCAACTTTGTTTTCTTCTCCTTTGGCACATGTGCATATGCCTTGTAATCAAAAACTCTAAGTTATCTCAATGCAGGCTTATGACCTGACCATGTTTCCATAGGAATTTTATCAACAAGAGTTGATGCAAGAGACCTATTAATCTGGTAGCAAGTAGTGACAACAACTTCAACCCAAAATCTTTGTTCTAGACTAACACCACTAAGCATACTCCTAGCCTTCTCCATTAGTGTCCTATTCATTCTTTTTGCAATTCTATTCTTCTATGGATAATATAGAGTTTTCTTGTGTTTCTAAATGTCATAATCTTTATATAATCTATCAATATCATTAGAGTAAAATTCATCACCATTATCAGTTCTCAAACATTTTATTTTCTTTCTAGTCTACAACTCAACCATTACTTTAAATTCTTTAAATCAATTGAAAACTTTAGATTTGCTCTTTAGATAATATACCCATGTCCTTTTTCTATAATCATTACTAAATGAAACATAATATGTCAATTTTATAATGGAAGGAACATCTATAGGAAAAACGATATTAAAATAAATAAGATCGAATACATCACAAGATTTATCAGAACTCAAGTAAAACTGAATGCAATTTTGTTTACTATAAATACAATGCTCATAGAAATTGAAATCAAGATTACAATCAATCGACCCTTCAACAAGGTTTCTATTTTTCAAGGTCCTTAGACCATTTTCTCCAGTGTGGCTTAATGTATGGTGCCATAACATAGTCTTTTTTGTATAGTCTTTTTTGTAGGTAATTTTGATTCAGATGAGAGAACACCCTTAGGTACCTAGGAGCCATGACCATTCGCTAAAGATAAAACCCTCACCTTTTCCAATGAAGTAGTCATAAACTTGATTTTCATAGAAGTACTATTGCACTCAATAGTATATGTGTCTAGCTTATACAATGTACCAAATACAACACCTCTAGTGATCACCATAGCAACTATAACCATATTGCATCCTACATCAAGAAAGACTACTTGCACACCTGCATCTATTAGTTTGCTCACATATAATAAATTTTGTGCTAACTCAAGATATGTAACACACCATTAATCTTTTCTACTCTACCATTAGGAAATATGTTTTTAACCTTACTATGACCAACAATATTTAAATAAGAAGCATCACCCAAGTACACCTTGCCTCCATCAAATTCTTCATATTCAAAAAACCAATCTCTATTATGGGTCATATGGAAATATGCACATGAGGCAATTAACCATCATTACTTGCACAAGTGGCCAATGTTGAAATGAACACATCACCATATTCCTTCTTGGACTCTGAATCAAAATTAAATTTCTTCTTTTTCTTCTTCTTTTCTTCTTTGTACTCCTTATGGAAGAGTCCAGGCTTACCAAAATTCTAGAAAACAAATTTGAACTTTCCAGGAGATTTGGATCTCCCCTTGGACTTGGATTTGTCTCACTTTTCACTCTTCTTGCCTTTTTATTTAGGTCTTCCATGAACATTCAAGGCCTCTTTGACATTGATGGATACTTTCCTCCTCATCTCCTCAAACAGTAAAGAACCTATTGATGTGTTGTTTAGTTACATGCACATGAATAAAAGCACAAAAAAACCTTTACTCATCTTGAAAGATGATATGATATTTAAAGATCTGAAGTCTCAAGTCTCCAGTTGTCAGGTCTTGACTATCTGATTGTCACTCAGGGTTTGTTGTGTTCTAATATTTTGGGAGGTATTACATTCCCGAAGTCTTTTTTTCTTTCCAGATCTAGTCAAATAGCACAAATATCTTACATCCTTCACATAGTCTACATATATTTCCAACAATTCATGTTAAATTCTTCAATGGATGATCAAACTTTGGGTGGATGTATCTTAAATGAGACATACTTTGATCATTTCTTCTTAAATACATCTAACTTTGATCATTTCTATTTGCATCCAATTCACCAATCTTTATACTAGAACTTTCAACTTCTTACTGATTTTATTGATATGTGAGGCTTGGTACTTATTATTGATTATTCTTTCTGGATTTGAAATTATTTGTTCCTTATATCATTATTGTAAAATAAAAGTCAAAAGATCAAGTTCAAAAGAGAAAATTTTCTAAGAATCCCAAATTTTATCAACAATCCACATGTATATCTAGACATAATCATGAAATGAAGCAAACCTACTAATACTTCACCAGGATATCCACAATTACATATGATAGATGTGAATCTTCCATGGAAAATTGATAATAACATGCCATCAGTTGAATGCACTTCCAAAGAATGCAACAATTCACCATTATGTACATACTAGAAATCAACAAAAGACTACTCAAGATTTACAGTAGAACTATAGTCTATAGCTTCATATTCATTATATGTTCAAAAGATATGCAAATGTATACTGATATAAGAAATAATCATGAAAATAAGTCACAAAGTTGTCAAATCAATAAACTTAGTGCTGAGTAAAATTCATTAATTCAGTCTCTCTAATTACAAATGATCCTGATCCTTTTATAGAATAAGGACCTAAGATTAGTTACAATACAACAATGGTCAAGATCTCTTTCAAAATATCCATTGTTAGAAATCAAGGCATGTGATTGCTAGTTAGCAATCGATATATTCTTCAACATCTTAAGATATCCTTATCTAGAATATTCTATTCCCCCTATGCTCTGTCTTATTCTATATCTGAAGATTCATCCTTTGTAACTATCATCCGTCTAGAATGTAGGTTCTTATACATGTCATATGCCTCAACTGTTTTATCTATCTCCACTTTATCAAATTGACATGCCCTGTTCCTAGCATAATCTTACATTTGAACTTGGTCACCTATGGACATCCATTTACAAGTCTTGTGTCCAACTTTCCTCTGTATGCTTTCATCTTCATAGATAAGTCCATCACTTGATCTATAGTTGCCTCTGAAAAATATTCCACCGGATTCTTAAAATAGGCTCAAATATAGCCTTAAACACTACTAGGTATACCTCTTCATCATACATTTCTTTCTCATCCATGAAGATACCAAGAAATTCTTCTAGGATCTCCATCTCATATGTTAGGAGGACATGAGCCTTAGTGCTTATGTCAACTACTTTATGTCTATAGCCTTTCAAGATATCTGCTTCAAACTTCAAGTCCTTTATCCATATTGATAATTTGGGCATGGTTTGAACCATCATTATGTTGTGTTGCAATAGCACCTTGTGACATAGTTTCTGGACATTCTTCAACTTACCAAGGTCTTGATCATTCTGATCAAGCCTTGTCGCACATTCCTTCTTCAAGATGTCTGCTTTCATCTTGATATATGCTAGAGTATCTTAACTGGATAATGCAATATGAATAATTTCTTCCCTATCTTTTATAAACTTATGAAACCAATTTTGTATCACCTGTGCCTAGTGCTTCTTTACATCCAGGTCACTTATTTCTCCTTGTGTTACTAGCATTAAATTAGTTAGAACTTCTATGATTTATATTCTTAGAGCCACTATCCCTTAACAAATGCCTCAAGCTGGGCAATGCACCCTTTCAATTCTCTTTTATTTAGCTTGTCCTTATGCATCCGAGTTGTTGTTGCCTCTGAACTACCTCTGAGCTGTTCAATCTCCTACTCTATAGTTGCATGTTCTAAGTCTAGAGTAGTTATTTGATATTAAGTAGCTATGATTTCTCCCTTGGACTTATCCACTGTAGGTACTGTATACACCTAAAAATGACACGACTTTGTCTAAATAAATATTTTTTATATTTATTTAAGTCTACCTTCCTCTATCAATAAATAAATAATTAAATTTATTTATTCGATTCATATTACTCTAAATTAATTAAATATCAAAATATTTAATTATCTCTTCTAAAGTCAAAATTAAATAAATCCTTTATTTAATTTAATTCTTCCAAACAATTAAATAATTCTAAATTATTTAATTAAGTCAAGTCTATTCCTCCAAATTTAAATAAATCATTTAAATTTATTTAAATCCTCTCACTCTCCAAAAATAAAATATAATTATTAAATATTTAATTTTATTCTTCCAAATCATGTGCAAGTAATTAATTAAATTTATTTATTTATTTCACTTTCTCATGTTCTAAAAATAAATCCTCCTTGTCATACAAAAGCAAAAGCTGAGTTAACTGATTTAAAGCAACTTTGTTTTTACCAACAAATTCTTAAATTAGAAAAATATATTCTAATTTATGAAATCAAAGCTCATCCTCATCAAGAATGTAGTTAACTCAACAAAGCAACTTTTTGAATGACACATGTCCTTCTATTCACACATGTTCCCTTGAACATCCTCTACCATTGATCTTCTTATTTCTTCTACATTGTTGATCTTCTTTCACAAGTCTATAAATACCATTATTTTCTTCCATTCTCATAATCACGAAGCTTTCAAGTAAATTTATGCTGCAGAATCCATAGCACACCATTGGCACCCCTACTCTCACATCATTCACTATTCATCCTATATTGTGTTGAAGCTCATCTTCAACACAACAAGTATCCGAGCCATTTCTCCTTTGTCATCTTGAGAAATCAAAGAAAGGAAGCAAGCTTCCTAAGGGTTACATTCATCACCAAAGATCAAATGAGAATAGGTGAGCAATGGAAACCGCGAGGTAACAGAGGTTGTAAGTATCATTTCTTTATTTTTAATCTTTGTTATTTGTACATTTCATTGATGTTATTGGGTTTTATATTCATTTAAATTATTATCCCATTTTACCCATAACATTTATGGTGCCCACCGTGGGGCATTTGCCCCAAATCTAACCAAAAATTGAGTTCTTGAGTGACAGGTTCCATACAAGCTTCATGCAGTCTTCAAACAGGTTCATTCAGTGCATCTAATCAATGCCATGATGCATCTGATCATTGTTCTAGCACATGCAACCTTTTGGTGCATACATCCTCCAAGGCAGAGCATCTACAACCTATTTCGGTGCCTACAACATTCTGGCACATACACCCCCAGACATGACACTTTCATCCTTTAGAATGACACATCCATATAAATTGCGCATATGTCCTTTATTCATGTTCTTTTGACACATGTCTTAGCGCATTTGTAATTCTATGCTCATAGTCTCTATTTTAGCGCATACAGACTATGAAGCTGCACATCTATTCTTCATAGTGATTCTAGGGATTTCTTGCAGGTTTTCTAATGCTAACACTTGTCTTGCAGGATTTGATTCTCTAATATTCATGCATGGTTAAGAGCTAGATAGTTTCATTTTCCTTAAAACACACATCATAGATTAATTAGGAAAAAAGTAAAAAATGTGTGTATGTGCAAAATCTCACATAGTTCTTAACTAGGAGGGTAGTAACAAACATCATTTCTATCTTTTTTTAGTTCAGAACATTGCTATCTTACAAAAGGGAAAGAACCATTGCTATCTTTAATCACTTCAAAGTTAACAACTATGTGAGTGCCCAAATAGATAACGCATATAGTTTTTTTTATTTTAAATAGGATTGGATAAAGCACTGTTTTCTATGTCTGCTGAATGATAATAGGCCTATGTTCTCCCCTTTACTAGGTGACCAGAATGCCAAACTTGTTATTCTTTGTGTATAACCTTTAGAGGGGCCTACCCTTGGATGCCCACCTATCCAAGTGGGAATGACCCTAAGTGGTAATAGGCTAAAGCTAAGCCCTACCAATCCACATTAAATAAATTGTGCTTGAGGCAAAAGATTCCTGCAATGAGTGCCGCTGTGTTACACCGACCGCCAACCTCCCCCAAAACCCTCCAAGGTGTAACACTTGTAGGCTGGAAGACTCCATAACGGAGAGTAGTGCTGCCACACGCATAACCACTCAAGCGGTTTCCCTGACTATTTAGCCATTATATAGTATCCCAAAAACCTTCTATTTGTTGGTGCAAAAGGTGGGACCTTTGAAGCCACCCCGATTCATGTGATTCATAGTAGAGGTAGCAGGGACAATCCTAAGGTTCGGTGGGGGTACGAGCCTAAGGAAACCTAGATCTGGTATGCGTGAGAAGTGAGTGCCGTGGAGAGGAGTCGGTGCTACTAGATCCTGAAGCTACACACTTTGAATATGCACAGCTAGGGGACTCAACAAATACTATCTTTTCTAGCCTAGGTTGTAATTATTATTATGTCAAAAAGTCCACAAAAATACAAAAAAATAATATAAGATAAAAATCATGAAAACTTCTATGCATTTGCTATGTCTTTATTTGCCATAATTGAAAATCAAAAGCAAAAAGACCAAGTTTTCAACCAAAAACAATTTTTTTTGAAAAACGTGCCAAAAAACTCTGCAAAGCAAACCAAAAAAACTAGAATGACACATCCACTATGACCTGCTGCACATCCATTTAGACAAACTATGCATTTGATTACTATTGCTGTGCATATAAAATTTTCTAGATCTACGCATGTGGTTCGACCTGCGGTGCTATTGCCTTCTGTTCTGATGCATTTACTGCTACGCATCTATTCCAGATAGCTGTTCCATACTTCCTAGGAGAAAAAAATTCAACTTTTCAGAAACCATTTCAAACTTGTCTTAATTTTCCCAAGATCTGATTAAAATCGTGCAAGTCAACCATTTCGCTCTTTTTCTGAACCATAGTTGTAGTACCTGCACTGCATCATCCAAAAATTTGCAAGATTCTTCCAAAATCCAACAAGGTTAGAACCAAGTTATTCTTGATCACATCAAGCCTCAAACAAACCTAGTGAGTCTCCACTATCAAGGATCAATCATCCTTTTCTCTCGAAACTCCACTAGTAGCTTGTGCAAAACTAGTCTACATCAAGTAACTGGATTTCTATCATCCTTACTTTGACTATCATTTTTATCACCCAACTCGTTTGACACCAATTAGATCTAAGGAGAACCTTGCTCAAATCTTGGGACATTCTATCACTTCTTGTTCAAAACTTTCAAGCTCACTCCATCCCATCTCACGTCACCTTGCATGGTCTTAACAAGGTCTCAAAAACAAAAACGAATTGAAATGGCAGAGAAAACTATTCTATCCTCTCATGACAGTGATGAGGAAATTTCTCTAGAAGAGATTCTCCACACTCAACAAGATTGAAGATTCCAATGCTTAATGGACAAAGTGTTGGCCCAAGACCCTACTAAATTCTTTCTCCACTTAGCACAACAAGTAGTCAAGCTCCCTAAAGATTTTGACGTAGAAGGTCTAAAAAAACCTGAGGAAGAAAGAAACCCTAAGGGAAGAACATGAGAGGAAATGACCCTAGACAACAGTTAAACAACCATTGATTCTACAAATGCCCTAAGCTTAATGACCTAATAGACAACAACAATTCATAGACATGCAAACAGGAACATCAACTAAGCATTATTCCCTAGAGGATATTTCACCATATTCTTTTGATAGGACCTTGATCATGAAACCTTTCCCCTCAAAATTTGAGGTGCCAAAATTTGACAAATATTGTGGAAAGGGTGATCCAAGAGACCACATCAGGGAATTTAATGCTGCATGTCTTGAAGTTGCCCACAATGATACTTATCTTATGCGTCTATTTCCAAGAAGCTTAGGAGGAGAAGCCATGGAATGGTTTTCTAGACTACCTCCCAGCATTATAACCTTTAACAAACTTGTGGACAAATTTGTCATGCACTTCTCCTACAATATTGAGCATGACACCTCAATTTTAGATCTCTATAACACCAAGCAAAAAGGTAGAAAATATTTTGTCGCCTTCCGACAAAGATGGAGACAGTTGGCAAGTAAGTGCCCACATCAAATGCCTAAAAAACAAATGCTAGAGATGTTTGTCCATAACTTACAAACTGACCTAAGCTATCAGATACAAATCCAATGTCCTACTTCCTTTAGTAAGGTCATTGAGATGGGTCTAATCATTGAAAATGCTTTAATCACCAAAGGTCAAATAAAGCTATATAAGGACACTCCTAGCACCAATACCAACACGAATAAACCAAGATTCTGGACAAAGAACAAGAACCTTGTGAATGATGGGGTGGTAGATGCCAAGAACATGGCACCAAAGCAACCAATCTTCAACTTGTCAAACCCTTAAAACAACCCCCCTCAAACTAAACCACTAAATATTGAATCACGGTTTACAAGCTATCAACCTTGGAGGAAATTCACACCCCTAGAGGAAACACTGGAAACTGCTCTACTAAAATTGATCACAAGCAAACTCATAACACTTCCAACAGCGCACGAATATGAACCAAAAGTCAAACCTCATTGGTGGAATGACAATGATTTCTATGAAGACCACCAAAACAGGGGGCACAAAACTAATGACTACATTGTGCTCAAATACACTATCGAAGATTTAATAGATCAAAACAAAGTTTCACTTGATGGACATACCTCTAATAATGATCATTGGGCATTCAAAGATCCACTTCCTAATTATGAGCAGGGAGGACCTTCCAATCAAAACAACGGTAGAACTAACAACGCCAATTACAAAAATGTGTCATTCGACTATGTTGTTAATCATATATTTGAAAGTGATCTACACGTCAATGTGATCACCATCAACAAAGACTCAGATTGTAATGCTACCACTCATAGTAATAGAGTCACTCTTCGAGGAGTCCCTGCCTCTCTGTCTAATCAGTACAATATGCTGGATCAGCTCCATAAGACACTTGCACATATCTCCATGCTAGAACTTCTGCATCTGTCCCCGTCCAATAGGGCCATACTTGACAAAATTTTATTAGAAGCCTCTGTTCCAATGAACCTTGCCGAAGAATAATTTCAAACCATGGTAGGTCACATTACCTCACCTCACTCCCTATCATTCACTGAAAAGGATGATATGTCAATTACCCAACCTCATAATGCATCTCTTCATATCGAAGCCTTCATCCACAAACACAAGATAAAAAGAGTCCTAATCGATGGAGGAGCTGGTTTGAATATTTGCACCTTGAAGCTAATCCTTGCATTGGGGTTTGTAGAGAAAGCTATTGATCCAAAAAAGAAAATCACTATCAAAGCCTATGATGAGGAGGAGAGAACTTCCAAAGGAACTGTTGTTTTACCAATCAGAGTTGGACCTATAGTAAAAGACGTGGCTTGCCAAGTCCTCGACATGGAGTTAGCATATAACATTCTTCTTGGGAGACCTTGGATACATGCTCTGAAAGCAGTTCCATCAACATACCAACAGTGTATCAAATTCCCCTATGAAGGTCAAGAGATCACCATCCAAGGTGACCCCAATCCATTTCAGTATTGCAACTCCATTCATCCTAAACCTGAAGTTGTAATTCCTCATAACTGCACTTCTACTTCATCTTCATCTCATGTTGACCCAGTTTCACTTGCTTCCACATCAAAGTATTCCCAACCTGACCTTAGAATCAAAGATAAGGGCTTGGTTGAGTACACAATCTCCCAATCCCTTTGTTTGGCACAACTCCCCCTATCTCCCAGATCACATGGAAGACCTACCCTAAGCAAATCCAAAGCAGTCAAAACTACCAAAGGTTCATTTATCAAATGGGGAAACCTTGAAGATGAGAGTGATGAAAAGGATATCCTTCAATGGTTATATAAGGATGAAGGCAGTTCATCAACACAACAAGACCATCACACCACTATACAAACTAAACAATATGGTCAAGGATTCCAAATGCTACAAAGAATAGGTTATGAAGGACATGGCCCCCTTGGTTTGAGAAAAGATAGTCTCATTGAACCCATCCAACCCCATACCTTGACAGCCTGAGACACTATAGGGCTAGGTTACACTAGCACAACAAGAACCAACAGAGCAAATAAGCATAAAGGCAAACAACCAGAAACATCTGTTACTAATCTGGTTGATCAAATTTAGCAACTGCAAATGGGAAGTGAGACTGATTCCAATGAATATGAATGGGATAGCCTCTCTGAGCTATCTTGTGATGAGAAATATATTGATGTTGTCCATGAGTATGACCCAACCCATGCAACTGAGGGATAAGGTCTAAGGGCTAGACCACTAGAGTCAGACCCACATAATACCGATAGTGAAAGTCGTGAGGAAAGAATGATACCCCCTTGATGGATTAGCTAATGGATTGTACCATCGTAGGAATTGTTCGTGCTTATAATGACCACCATGACACCTCTATTTTGACCATCAATACCATCAAACCAAACCAACCTAATGACCCCTTACCATTATTGCACCTCAAACTCATAGATTGGGACTTGCAAGATACTACCCCTGAACTTGATACCTTTCAAAATGATGAAGCCATCATAGACTATCTTGAGCTTAGAGATCACATACCCGCAGGGGACCACAGAGCTGGCTATGCCATAGAACTCAACAACAAGGCCTATTTTATAGAGAGTGCCAAGCCTTTCACTCTCAAAAATGTCAAAATGAAAGAAAGATCTAATGGTGAAAACCACTCTGCGACATTGTTAGATCATGAAAAAAGTAAAAATATAGATGTATCCAATGGTGAAAACCTCTTTGAGGCGCCAAAGAATGGAAGGCTTGACCCTCTACCCAATCTCACACATCAAGAGAGATCTTCAATCTTGATAGAACCAGCAAAGCCGATCAATGTCAGTATAGGTGATAGTCCCAGAATGATCCACATGACACAGTCTTTAACAACACAAGAAAATCCAGGATTCACTGAATTCTTCAAAGGAAAACAAATCAACTTTGCTTGGACATATGCAGACATGCCAAGGTTAGATCCAAATCTCATAATGCATCACTTATCCTTAGCTCTAGGAGCTAAGCTAGTAAATCAAAAACTCAGGATGATGTACCCACATGTGGCCTTCATGGTGAAAGAAAAGCAGAAGAAACTATTGGGTGTCAGATTCATCAGACCAATAGACTACCTTGAGTGGATTTCAAACATAGTCCCAGTCACCAAACCAGATGGTAGAGTCTAAATATGTAATGACTTCAGGGACCTGAACAAAGCTTGTCCAAAAGATGATTTCCCCTTGCTAAACATTGACATTATTGTAGATCTCATGGCAAGACACACCATGCTATCACTAATGGATGATTTCTCTGGATACAACCAGATCAAAATTACACCTAAAGACCAACACAAGACTACGTTCACATTTCCATGGGGTACCTATTGTTGGTGTGTCATGCCATTTGGTTTGAAAAATACTGGTGCAACATATCAAAGAGCTATGACCACAATCTTCCATGACATGATGCACACTATAATGGAAGATTACGTTGATGACATCTTGGTAAAATCACTCACAAGAGAAGGACACCTGGTAGTACTGGACAAAATCTTCACAAGACTGGAACAGTTTAATGTGCACCTCAATCCAAAGAAGTGTGTGTTTGGATTTACATCAGGAAAGCTACTTGGATACACAGTGTCTGCCAATGGAATTGAAGTCGACCCAGCTAAAGTAATGGCCATCATGGAAATGCCGTCTCCTAAGAATCTCACTCAACTAAGGTCTCTACAAGGAAAACTACAGTCTATTCGAAGATTCATTTCTCAATTGGCAGACAAGTGCCACCCATTTTCTCACCTCCTACATAAGAATACTGCTTTCAAATGGAACGATTCATGCGAACAAGCATTTTAGTAGTTAAAAGAATATCTCATGAAATCATCTATGTTGATGCCACCAATTTAGGGTAAACCTTTTCTACTGTATATCTCAACCACGCCAATAGCTTTGGGAGCTCTCCTCACATAGCAAAATTATGAAGGAAAAGAACAAGCAATCTACTATATCAGCCAAACACTTGTTGGGTATGAACTACAATACACACCAATTGAAAGAGCATGCCTCGCTGTGGTCTTCACCTCACAAAAGTGGAGACATTACATGTTGTCACATTCAGTCAAACTAGTAGCAAAGATTGATCCACTCAAGTATTTACTCAACAAAGTAGCCCTTATCGGTAGATTGTCCAAATGGGTCATGCTTCTCAGCGAATTTGACATTGAATATGTAGACAGGAGGGCAATAAAAGGCCAAGTACTTGTAGACCAACTGGTAGATGCACCTCTAACAGATGACAACCCTTTGATCTTTGAATTTCTAGATGAATCTATCTTTCACATAACCACAACAATCTGGAAAATGTACTTCGATGGCTCACACACTCAGCATGGGTCAGGAGTAGGTATCTTTGTTGATCACCCCTAGTGGTGACACCATTCCTAAATCATACAGATTACTCTTTCCCTACACTAACAATGTGGCAGAGTATGAGGCCCTTGTCATTGGCATCAAGCTAGCAGTGGAATGGAATATCAAAGAACTCCAGGTGTATAGTGACTCACAGCTGGTCATAAATCAAGTAAATGACAACTACCAGACAAAAGATGAGAAATTAATCCCTTACAAACAGATGGTTGATGACTTCAAAGAATACTTTGTCTAGATCTCTTTTGAGCAGATACCAAGGATTGAGAACAAAGTTGCAGATGCCATGGCCATGATTGCATCTCTCCTTGATATTCCAAATAATCAATCATGTTACGAGTTCTTGGTAGAGCCAGTGTCCTGTCCTGCATATAACACCCCTGAATCCCATATCATTTGCCACATTGTCAGAACTGATTCCCCCTCTATGGAAAAATAATTACCTTTCTTAAAGAGAATACCCTCCCACCTAATCTCTCCAGTAACCAAAAATGAACCTTCATTTGTTAGGCATCCCGGTATGCCATTGTTGCCAATACCCTATATCGCAGAGGTCTCGATGGTACTCTCCTTAGGTGTCTCGATAGTAAGGAACATCAAACTTCCCTGAACAAAGTGCATGACGGTATATGTGGGACCCACTCTAGTGGCCCTACCCTAGCCAAAAAACTCGTATGCATGGGATACTACTAGGCAACCATGGAACAAGATTCCTACCATTTTGTAAAGAAGTACAAGAAGTGCTAAATCTAGAGGAACCTGATACATGCGCCAACACAGGAGCTACAACCATTAACAACCCCTTGGCCCTTCTGTCAATGGAGACTTGACTTAGTGGGCAAGAGACACCATCCTTCATCCTATGGCCATAAATTCATAATCACCACCATCAAGTACTTTATGGAGTGGATTGAAGTCGTGCCCTTAGCCAATATCATAGGCAAGCAGATTGCCTCATTTATCTTGAACTATCTCATTTATCACTATGGTATCCCTTCGTCCATTATCATGGATAATGGACGACCATTCAAAAATCAAGATGTCAGGGAACTATGTGACAAATTCCATATCTAGCACCGCTTTTCTACCCCCTATTACCTCCAAGGCAATGGCCAGGTAGAGGCATCAAACAAAACTATCTTGAAAATTCTAAAAAGGACTATCAATGATGCTGGTCGTGATTGGCATATCTAGTTAAATCCAACACTGTGGGCCTATCGTACAAGTATACGCACACCCACAGGTGCAACACCATACTCCCTAGTCTATGGATCTAAATCCATCTTGCCCATTGAAGTCGAGATCCCATCCTTGCGAGTTTCATTAAAAGGCCTCATATCTGATGAAGAGTACAGAGTGTCCAGCCTTCAAGAGTTAGATCTGCACGAAGAGAGAAGGCAACAGGCCTTTGACCATCTCAAAGCTTATCAACAATGAATGTCAAGAAGTTACAACCATAGGGTAAAGCCCCGAGTATTCCAAGTTGGTGATCTAGTCCTCAGAGAAAAATCCTAGAAATTAGCAAGATCAAGAGAAAAAAGGCAAGTTCAAACCCAACTGGCTGGGTCCCTATGTCATCATTGTAGTCTATGGGTCAGGAGCATATCAATTGGCTACATCTGAAGGTGAATTGTTTGATGACCCCATCAATAGCATGCATCTTCACAAGTTCTATACCTAAAAACCCCAATGCAAGGGAGTCCTTAAAAATTAAAAAAAATTGAAAAAGTAATCCAAAAAAAAAACCAAAAAATGTCAAAAAAAAAAGTGGAAAACTAACAAAAAAATCATCCTTTGGTGAAAACCTGGGAAACAGACGCCTAGGATAGATACCATGATGAAAACCTGGCAAACAGGCATCATGCATATTTTTATCTATTTGTACAAATAAAAACAAGTGGTGAAAACCTGGTAAACAGGTGCTATCTGCGACAAACTGCTTCCTCCATCTGTTGTGACCTCATGTCTCCCATGTCCATTATATCATTCATCTTGAACTAATCCATTAAACCGTTGTTGAACTACGTCGCCTCTGAGTTATCATGTAAGCAAGGGCATTCTCAATGTGCCCCCAAGGCTCCGCTCCACTCTACTTCTTTCCTCTGCATTCCTTCAAGTGTTCTCTGTCCTACTATCCATACCAACTCTGCATCTTTGCCATCACCTAGGTCCTAGGTCTATCAGGTTCACTTTGAACTATGTTGACTCTGCATCATCACATAGGCAAGGCCATTTAGCAATGAGCCCCCGAGGCACTAGGTCAGTCCCTTAGGGTCTGTCTCTTCATATTTGTTTGTCAGGTCATCTATAATAAGTCGATCCTTAGTTTTCACTGGGGGCAACTCCTCGCCCTGGTTGTAGATTTGGATTCTTGAATCCCATATGTTCTAAGAGGATACCAATAAAGGATTGTGATACCTTTCACTAGACAAGTGCATGCAGTAAAAGCAAGCTTCCCAAAACAACAAAAATCTTGGCACAAAAACATCAACCTATCCAAAGTAAAACATAACACCATACCAAAACACTCAAACTGACTCTATATCAATTATGGAAAAAAGACACATTTAATGTAAGAATGCTTTGTGTTTTTATATATCAGTTAAGTTACAAAGTCTTGATTTTTTGTTATTATGTCTTTCTATGCTACTCGAGGATGCCAAAAGCTAGAGATGCTATGATGAGGGCATAATCATTTTCTTTGTTTGTGGATCAAACTTTAGTAATGTGACGACTTTTGTGTAACAACATGATTAGTAAAAGATCATTGATGACTTTAGAAGGTCTAAACATAAAAAGCGGAAATCCTTGTCTGTTGAAACGCAAGAAATACTCAGGTCATCTAGATTCAATTTTGACTAGATGCTTGTATTAACTTGCTATATGAAAATCCATGTAAGTAATACTTAGGTCATCTTGGTTTAATTATACCTAGATGCTTGTATTTTCTTACAACATATTAAATGCCCAATGATGAAATAAGCACTTCAAAATACTTGCAATATCAAGATGACAAATATCCATATCCATATCCCATGCAATAAAATTCCATGTAGAGAATCAATGTTTACAAATTGAAGCTTGTGAGTCTTTCTATCGAGTCATTCTTTCAATAAATCTCCTATCTATCATTATGTCATTTATGTGTTGATAGAGTACATTTGGACATCACAAAAACATAGCATACAATTGCATATCATATCACATGAGATAGTCATTTACATGATTAAATTAGTTACATACATAAATAAAGTGCATCAGGTCATCCATATACATTTTTACAATCATCACATAGTGTCAACAGAAAAAATAAAAAACATAGATAAGTGCCTCACATAAATTGCATAATCATATAGATACCATTTGTATTTACACATTTGAGGCATATCAAGTAAAACATCTAAGTCTGCATTAGGTCACATGGCATCACATAGCATCATCTAAAACTGCATTAGATAAACATCATATAGACATAAGTCAAAATATTCATCACATGAGTACCATCATACAATAGAAATGCATCCATAACATAGAATGAACAAATTGCATATAAAGACCATCAAATATAGCCGCATCATCATATAAATATCATAAAGCATGTCCAAATGTACAATGTCAAAAGGTCCATCTCTGAGTCAATGTCATATACAATGTATACATCTCAAAGATAATGATACATGTCTCAAAATAGAAAAGTGGTACATGTACATATCTGGCTATCTGAGCCATCAAAAGGTAGGTACATAGGAGCCAAAATTTGCTAACCCTGCTACTGTGAACTGCTACTCCTAGTAGTGTCCTATGAGTCCCCTCCTTTGCCGGCCCTAGATTGCTGCAGGCCCATCACAGAGGCTCTCGACTGTGATCCACCTACTCTCTGTGAGGCCATAGACTGGCTCCTATAGCTCGGAGCCCTCTGATCAATTGGAACAACACTATGGTATAGTCCCTGATAGTACTATGTCTAAGCCTACACTCTAGCAAGCTCACCCTATACCTACGCTAACTGCCCCTGCACCTATGACAACTGTGCTTGTGTCTGTGCTAGTTATGCCCGTACCTACTGCACCTGTCCAACCAAGAATGTGCTCATAGCATTTATCCCAAGGGCTGCCACTGCTGAGTCTCTCTCTACTTAGATGGCTCGTATCCTCACCTATATCTCACTCTCTAGTGAGCCCTGAGATAACACCTACATCTATCTTCTGCTAAGCCTTAGCCATCCTAAGTTATGCCCACAACTGCCGAACCTATCCTCTCAACATGGTAATGGCTCTCCCCTGGACATCTGGCTGTGTTGGATCCTAAGAGGCCTATTCCTGTCCTTGATCCTGTAGCTAAGGTACCTGTTGTGGCGCTACCTGCTGAGGTGGTGGCATCTATACTTGCTGTGCAACCTACGGTTGCACTACCAGCTGAGCATGGGAGGATCCCTCCCCATCATTCCTCCTCTATTAGAGTCTGCCTCCATCTCCCCCATCTCCTCCATCTCTCCATCCTCTCCTCCTCCTCCTCCTCCTACCAATTTGACCCTCATCATCTGAATTTGCCTCGTCTATGTGAGGAACCATCTCTCTAAGCCCAGAGTATCTTAGAAATGGATGCTCCATGAACCACTCCTCATAGTCTGGTGTCATCCATGCATCTGTAATCTCTCCCCCCATCGCCCAGGCAATATAAGGAATCTGTCGAAACTCTACCACTCCCTCCTTGTAGGACGCCATTGGACCCCATCTAAATCTCTCCACATGAATCTGTACAAATAGAGCTTGTCCCTATGGCATGCCCTATCTCCTCCCAAACTACCTCCAAACTTGGCTGATAATATGTCTCTCCAGGATGAACCGCGTCTAGCCTATAAGCCATGGAGTTTGATAGCAGTATGGTAGCTCATCCGCCTAGTCATCCCAAGGCTCACAATCTAGATATGGTTGCTAGATGACCACATCTACCCCATCCAGTGCATGCCTTCAATACTCCAGCTTCCCCAGTCTATGCTAGGAAATCACTCTTTCATAGCCATAACTGTAAGGCTCTCCCCTCTACCTCTGAAACATGCATATCAGTCTGGTGATGGTGATATGCTCCCACAACTAAAATTGTAACAATGAGACACCTACTAATAAACTCGCACCCCTGTGGTATACCACATGATGCATATCATGGTATAGGTGTGCCAAAATGCAGACACCCCAAGCATAGTAGGTGCCCTCTTTGACCATCCTCTCCATAATTCATCCCCATCCAATCGAGAACCCATGCGATCGCCTATCGGGGCATACAACGCCTCCGATCAATCCTGTAACTATCCGAGGGAAATAGTCATAATAATCATGTATGTCCTACTAGGAGATAACCTATCCTACCAGCTCAGGGTCGTCAAACACCTGCCTACACTCTGCGAGTCCTGCATCCCACCATGGATCATACTCCACAAGCTCTCCATGTATCAACAAGTGGAGTATCGTATATACATCCTCTAGAGTCACCGTCATCTCGCCAGTCAAGAAGTGAAAGGTCCCATCCTCGCTGTGAAACCTCTCCACTGCTATAGTCAATAGGCCGCGGTTCACTCGAACCTCAAGCATAAAGCACTCGTAATCCAATCCCATCGTGTCGAGCGCCTCTCGATCTATCTCTGTCAACATGTGTCACTACAACATTGGCATGGGAAACTACTCCCTCGACATCAGTGTATCTCATATGTCCTCCTACAAGCACATAAAGCAAGGCATCAACTTAAAGCTACAAGTACCATGCTCAACATATCTATAGAATCATATCACAAACTTAACATATCAAATTAATCAAAACAACCTATCATCTCTTGACTAGATGCTCGGTAATCTTAGAGATCGCTTATCAATTGATGCATCAATCAAAGTGCCAATTGGGTTAATTTCGTTAAGTCAACTGGCTATCTATATCATATGCACTAGAACAAAAGGTACATGCACCATCCCATACCGTAAATGCGCCACCCAGTTACATGCGCCAACTCATACCGTAAATGCACTACCAAATTTTGCATGCACTGACCTTTCTCATGCATGCGCAACTTTCATGCATGTGCCATTTCATAGCCTCGATGCACCACAGGATGACAGATGTGCACTTCCGCATGTCAGATGCGCCGAACTGCGATCTGACACATTTGTTTAACCTATTTTTGCCTAGCATTTATTACACTCAAAATTGACCCTAGGTCCTAGGTGGTCAAATCGTTAGATGCGCTCAAAGCGATTCTCCTCACGCAGAATATCCATCTTAGTGCTGACTGCTCTATGCTCTGCACTCTCCTAAGCTCTCAAAGACAAATCAACTAAAGCCAAGTGTGCAAATGACTTGTCTTGTGGGCCCAACTCCTATATATAGCTGCAAACCCTAAAGTGGCTATGTGGTGACTATGACTACTTCTCGCACCCGTTTCTTCCTATTTTCTTCCCGTTTCTCAGAAACCCATCCTGTTTTCTTCAATCCTAACCAAGTTTTTCCTTCGTCTTCATGAGATTGTCCATCTCACACCTTCTGCCTTCTTCCTATCCAATCTCCCGAGGGGGCATCCTATCATTGTTAAACTTATACCAGGGGCAAATTGGGGCATGTATCATTGTCAACAATTCTTATTCTTTGAAACAACGTGATAAAGCACATTGCATCAAAGAGGGGCAAAATGTATACACCTAAAAATGACACGACTATGTCTAAATAAATATTGTTAATATTTATTTAAGTCTACCTTCCTCTATCAATAAATAAATAATTAAATTTATTTATTTGATTCATATTCCTCTAAATTAAATATCAAAATATTTAATTATCTCTTCTAAAGTCAAAATTAAATAAATCCTTTATTTAATTTAATTCTTCCAAACAATTAAATAATTCTAAATTATTTAATTAAGTCAAGTCTATTCCTCCAAATTTAAATAAATCATTTAAATTTATTTAAATCCTCACTCTCCAAAAATAAAATATAATTAAATATTTTATTTTATACTTCCAAATCATGTGCAAGTAATTAAATAAATTTATTTATTTAATTCACTTTCTTATCTTGTAAAAAATCTTCAAAATCTTCTAAAAATTGTCATGCAAAAGCAAAAGCTGAGTTAACTAATTTAAAGCAACTTTGTTTTACCAACAAATTCTTAAATTAGAAAAATATATTGTAATTTATGAAATCAAGCTCATCCTATCAAGAAAGCAGTTAACTCAACAAAGCAACTTTTTGAATGACACATGTCCTTCTTCTATTCACGCACGTTCCCTCAAACATCCTCTACTATTGATCTTCTTATTTCTTTTACACCATTGATCTTCTCTCACAAGTGTATAAATACCCTTCTTTTCTTCCATTCTCATAATCACGAAGCTTTCAAGTAAACTTATGCTGTAGAATCCATAGCGTGCCATTGGCACCCCCACTCTCACATCATTCACTATTCATCTTATATTGTGTTGAAGCTCATCTTCAACACAACAAGTATCTGAGCCATTTCTCCTTTGTCATCTTGAGGAATCCAAGCAAGGAAGAAAGCTTTCTGAGGGCTACATTCATCACCAAAGATCAAACGAGAATAGGTGAGCAATGGAAACCGTGAGGTAACAGAAGTTGTAAGTATCATTTCTTTATTTTTAATCTTTTTTATTTGCACATTTAATTGATGTTATTGGGTTTTATATTCATTTATATTATTATCCCATTTTAACCATAATAGGTACAACTAAATGTACTATCCTACTCCTTGTTGTGTCCCTTTTAATAACAGACACAACCCTTTCCTTGCGTCCAGGATTTAATCCCTATGTGGAAAATAATGCTTTAAAATTGAAAGGAATTAGGTTGATGGGAGGCTCAATTACCCTTAATGCCAACCATTCTGTTATATCCTGTGTTGGTCCCTCCTAACCTGATTGCTCAATTTGAGCATCTTTAACTGTCAAATCAATGTCCTTATCAGGACCTTATTCCTGTTGTGGAATCTCCTATTGAGGAACCTCTAGTTGGGGAATCTCATGTTGAGAAATATTGGGAATTTTACCTTCTTGATGCATTTCTACATCTCCTACATCTTGTGGAGCTCATTGCTCGAGTGACATTGATTGTTTCTCTTTCTCATTTGATTATTTTCCTACTTGTTCTTCAATTTGCTTGATCTCTCCCTCTATAGGAATATCCCGAGAAAATTCCTTTTGACTACCCAGGACCTCCACACTAGATTTATCTATGACCTTCAGTTTAGATGGATCCATTTCTTCCTCATCAATCACTATTCTGGTGATTAAGTCATCCAATTGACATTGACCCAATAGCTACTAAGGTGATCCTAACTTTTTGGTATCTAATATATTTTCCACTCAAGATCCCTTGTTACGTCTAGACTTCCCATTACCTCTACTTGACGAGGTTCTTGTTGAGGTGGTGCCAATGTGTAAGTAACAAAATAAATGCATCATTAGTCACATCTTGTGTGACCTCATCATCTGTTAAGTCTACCACTTGACTTAGTAGTAACTACAACTCTTCAGCTTGAGCCTGTTCTTGTGCCTTTTGCTCCTCAGCTAGCTCTCTTTTCACTTTGATTATATAATCAAGCAGTTGACCCTTTTGAAGTTGCATGACTTATCCTCTAGTATGGGCATGGTATGCTACCACCTATTGTGCTAGATGTGCCTGAAGTGTAGTGTGCAGTGATGGTGGGCCTCCTTGACATTGATTAGATGCAAACATAAGCTACATCTACATGGTCTCTTCTATTCTAGCCTGAGTATCCACTAGTTTCTCTACTTCACCTCCCATATGCGTAACAAGTCCTACTTTTTTTAGGGATAACTACTCCTAATAAGTCCATTGAGTGGCACTCTTTAGTAGTTGTGCTGGAGATGAGGATTACCCTTAAAGGATGGTCCCTTGGAGGTGAGGACACTATAGAAATGGTGATCCCCTTTGCTGTTAGGGCTTCACTAGATGCTAAAGCTCTGGGATTTGCTAGCTTAGCCTCCATTATTCTTCTCTTACAAATGAGAAAATCATCATATTCCAAATCTCCTGTATCTTTTATATTTCTCTTCTTATCATAAGTTAGAGCTACACCCTTGGCCTTAAGCTCATTCAATTTTCTCTCAACCCATCTTTGAGTAGTGGTCATGACTTTCTTGGTGATAAACTCAATGGACATTTCTTCAGGTTGAGTCTAGTTTGGAGGGGATAAGGTTTTTTTGTATGTCTATTTTTAATTATATTCTAGGTCTACATTGTGACTATTATCATATTTTAATTGTGGCGACACCTCCAAGCATCCCAAGGTCTTGATCTAATTGAGAGATAATCTCTGATATACTCTCTCCCGCACATCCTCTTCATCTATACAATCTACTTAAAAGCCTTCTAGGTGAGGGATGTGTTGTAACTTCATGTTGGTATACTTCTCCATTCGATGATAGGGATCAAAATTCCTCATAAGCGGGAACGATTGTAAAATTAAACATTTAAAAATTACCCTCAAATAGCTTGGAATTCTTAATGTCTAGGCATGCATACCAGTTGATATCTATTGGGAAATTGATATTTCTTTTTTTTTCTTCTGAACATACACCTCATAAGAGGGTATAATTTGCCTAGTGGTTTCTAATAGAAACACCCTGTCTGTAGGGAATTATGGCAACATGAAGGGGCTACCTTCAAATCCTTCTATTTTGATGTAGATAAAGGTAGAGAATTGGATAAACCAAGATACATGCAGTTGTATCACCTCTTGAGCCTCCTTTGAGATCCTCTTAGCTTGATCTCCTTCCATCAGTCAAACTAGGTGCATCATGAAATAATTGTTCACCACCTTGTAATGTTGAATCAAATGTCTCCTTTATAACTATGGGTAATACTCCCACACTAATTGATCTATCAATTGGTGACCCAGTCTACTGACTGTATCCAATCCATTGAATTGAGATCTGTATACACATGCGTAAACCACATAGGATGTCATGTAGAACATCTGTCTTCACTTCTTCCATGCTACCAGTCCTTCATGAAGTGCGTCACTAATGAGTCTCACCTAATGCATTATCCCACCATTTTTATTTACCAAATGGATTAGGCCAAACATCCACAGCTCTAGTGTCCCAAAATCCACCTTTCCTACCATTGTACTCAACAAGGTTATCATGTACTACACCTCTAGGTTGAAATCAAACTTGTACAGATTGTGAGGCATCTTATACACTACCTTAGCTTTAGTTCTTGGGTCCATCCATGATGAATACATGATTTTCCAATAGTCTGAAAGGTTAGAATTATATTCCATAGATAATGCATTCACATCTATTAATGGAGTATGCAATGAAAAATGTTTTATTGATGATTTCAAATGATACAATGTAGTGTGATTTATACAAGGAGGAAGATGTAGTTCATATAACTATATAACAGTTTAAAACATAACTGTATAACAGTTTTAACTACAACAATGTAATACCAATTATTAATAAAATTATACACCAAAATTCCCCCCTTATTACATTGTTCCTGCAATAGTACCAAGGGACCCCGCTTGAATGCTAATATACTCAATAAAGCTGATTACATAATATGAACACATATTTTATAGAAGATCTTCTCCCAAAGAACAAATCCTGAACCAAGCGGGGCTCCATCATGCTGTCTCGTCTACCCTCGGAAAGGCATATCTTTGAGCTGTGTTCTTGAGATCTTTAGTCCTGAACTCTCAAATCACAGAGTCTTGAATTATTCTACAACAATCCCTAAGAGATACAACAGATCTCTATCATTGTCTAGTGACCGCAAAAGGGTATAATTCTCAATCATATACTCTGAAGCTCACTAGACAACAATTCATATTGAGCTCAACACCAAATCCCAAACCTGTCTCCAAAATAAAATCTTCACAAAACATACATTCTTCAAATCCATCAATGCAACAAAGAAAAGAAAAACAACCAAAACCAAAAATGCTTCTCATGCAAAGCATCATCTCAAAGCGAGAAGCTAACTTGAGATGATGGAAAATCCTCCATCCTCCGATGTCACCTTCCTCCAATAAAGTGAAGGCTTATAGTACTAATGTATTATTAACACCACCAAAAGAGTCATTAATAAAAGCTTCATCATATGATGAATCCTCATCTTCTTGGCCTCTTGATAACTTTCCTTGTTCCATACCGTCTTCAACAGACTAGTTCACAAAAGCATGCTTTACATACATGAGATTAAACTTGTGATCAGTGTGAAAGAAGACCTCAATAACACTTGTGGAGTTAGATATTACACTAACTACCCAATGAACCTTGGCAAGATCCCCTCTACGAACCACAATTGGGGTTTGATAATTGATACCATACTTAAACTAAGCACCCACAAAATAAATGACCCTCTTAATCTTAATAGAGGCAACAAAATGATCCTTGGGTACAACTTCTCCTCTGTACATCAGACAATAGACCATGAACTTTTTATGACAAAGACCACACACCATTGACAATGCATTCAGATCTACTTTTTTGTTAATGAGCATACTGTCCATGACTATTTTACAATGTTTGAGCCCCTTTTATACTCCATAGCCACTCGTTGTTCCTTCTAATGGAAATGGATGTTCTTTTCTCTTCTGCTAGAATCTCCAAAAAGTGATGAATTTCAAACATTTAATTCACTAATTTCTTACCTCTTATGCAGACTTTTGTCCTTCTTACATAGTATAGAAAGTAAATACTTGATTCCAGAAACTTGGCGGCTCTACCTCTTTCTTTGGATCTTTGGCTATTGATGTGATAAACGGCGGCCTCTCAATGCTTTAACATAATTATTTCTCTTTACAATCTGGCAATTCATCACATATTTTCCAACTATATTATATGGGAAATTTTATAAACCATGCGGATTGTAAACTGTGATTTGCTTCTCTGCCCTTGCAACCTCTTTTTAGCGTATTCTCCTTTCCTGTGAGCTTTTATGAACAAACGTTCTACTTACTATTGGTTGTTCCTTATACCTTAATCCTATAGTGGCATATGAAATTGATCTTTCACAAACTTCTACCCTTATGCATATCAGTGACCTCCTATGATTTTGACAGCTTCACAATACATTCAACTCAAAAGTAACTTTCTTCAAATAGTTTACCTGCATTATAGGTGTTTTCTCCCATGATCTTCTTGCTACGAATGCCTACTGATCTCCTCCATGATGGGTAGATTCTGGAGTCTCCTCCACGTTGGTAATAGACAAACCAGAACTTCATTCCTCCATGTTCAACACTCCTCACTCAGTCATCTTCAAACTTTCTCTTCACAACCCATTTTTGAAATCACTCTGATAAATAGAGTATGCAATGAAAAATGTTTTATTGATGATTTGAAATGATACAATCCAATGTGATTTATACAAGGAGGAAGATGTAGTTCACATAACTACATAACAGTTTTATACATAATTGTATAATAGTTTTAAATGCAACAATGTAATACCAATTATTAATATAATTATATGCCAACATCTATTTCAAGCACATGTCAACCCTTGGGGACCCTGAATGTATTTGTTATGCCTTTGGTAGAAAATTCAACATAAACTCACCCCTGATGCTCAACTTTCTTGCTAATGAGGTTGTATTTCTGAGTGCATTCGATCACCAACTCTAGGGCTTGAACATCATATGGAAACCTAGTTGCATGATACATTTCGTTTGACATAATGCTATTCAATGTAGAATCATCTTCCTAAGCCTAGATTCTTGTTCTGAAGACCTCAAGGTCCTTTTTGCCACAATGAGTATCTAATGTGTAGCCAAACTTGCTCCATATACCCCCAGTAGTAGGAAACATCAACAGTTTGAATTCTTCATCGTGACGTGCTTGCATTTTTCGCATTTTGTCTAGCATGATACATGTATCCAAAATTAGTTCTTGCATTAAGGAACTAGAAGGGTCAAATCAATCTAAATTTGTCAAGTAATTCAAGATCACTTATAATCAACATGGAATGCTAAATTTACTTTACAATTTTACCTTCATAGAAAAAATTTACCCTCGATAAGAAAAGATTACTGTAATGGTCAAATAGAAGGGTTTTGTCGTATTGATACCTGATGACTAGGATATCACCTTGATTTTCACTATGAAATAGATTTTGTTCAGCCAAGCTATCACACTACATTGATCCTTTGCAATTTCGCCTTTAGTTGCAATTCTCTATACTTATGATTTTTGGATCTCAAATAGATGATTTTGTGATTTATCGATGCATTTAGATTATCTTTTATCTTGATAAAATTTGCTAAGTATGGGCGCATTAAATGCTCACTGCAGTTAGGTGAGTAATTACTACTTGGCCGCGGGTGAAATTAGCATCTGAAAAAAAAGATCATATTTTGAAGTTAAAATATCAACAGCTAAAAGCAACCTTCCACGTGGTATTAATAACAAGACCGGATGGATATTTAAATCCTAACATCTAGTTTGAAATGTATAGTGCAATATATCCATTTGACTTTAACCAAGGTCTAGATGGATATCAAGGCAGGAACTTGGTCAAGTGATGTCATCAGTATCATCGTAAAACTCTTTTGACCAGATGGGTAAGTGACAGGATCTCAGTTGATTGTGAAGATTAGGACATTCATCAATATGTCCATTGTGAAATATCTAGTGGAAAATATCCAGTTGAAAAGTTAACAGATTAAGTGCTTGGAATGAGATGCTTGGGATATGACATGGACCTGGATATGGCTATGGATGTTTATAAAAGATCTATTTCTAAATGTCCACTACAATATATCCGATGCACTAGATTGTTTATATGTTAAGATAAATTTGACAACTTGCATTCGATATAGATGTGGACAAGACATTTGTTCAATTGATCATGTCTTGTTAAAATATCATGTCTGGTAGATGACTTCTCGACTTGCTACAAAAAATTTGACAGTTCCAGACCGAAAATGGATACAGATATTTTAGCTCAAGATATTCAATCGATGTTAGGTCAAGATGGATATCAAATAAATGATATTTGATTATTTCTCTGGGTCCAAGCATTATTCCATGCACTTGAGACTTGATATAAGGAATAGACATGACATTTGTGTATTCTAATATCCATATCCTATTGACCAACTTGTTTAGTTGACTTGAACTTCAAACGAGCATAACTTGTTTATTTCAATGAATTTTGATGTGATCCAAAAGGCAAAGTTGATCAGAGTTTTACCCTCTATCCATTTATGACCTTCACAAGGGACTGTCCTCAAATTGAAATTTGACTTCAATTTGGCCTAAAGGAATATGACAATTTTACCAGTACCACTCGAAGAAGAAAACACACAGACAAAAGAAAACAAGAAATTGGGTTGCCATTTTGTCAAGGTGAAATAGGGTGTGTTGTGAGACTACACAATAGAATCCACATCATCTTCAACTTTCAAGACACCAGAAGTACTCCTAATAGCCATACCAATAGAATCCCATGAATCAAGAAAATAATAAAGTAGGATATGATATCTCTCCTCCTCATCCATGTTTACACCAATTGATGACAATCGATCCACCAAAATATTGAATGCTTCCTGGTCATCTACAATTTGTCCACCCTCTTCCATTTTTAAAGAATAAAACTTCTTCCTCAAGAAAATCTTGTTCTTTAAAGATTTGGCTTGATATATCTTACCAAGTTTCCTCTATTAGAAATTTTAAACAGATGAATAACCTAGGAACTTTTTAAGAGATATTCTAAGATACATAAACTGTAAATTTATAAATAAAATAAAACCAACAACTTCAAGAGATATGTAAATTTAAGGATAATAGAATTGCATTATGACCTCAAAGAAGGACCTACAAAAGATTGGTAGAATTTCCATACAAGATGAAAAATACAAGCTAGGTAGTGAGTTTATGTAGACTACCTTGGAGAGGGGTGGAGCTGGGAAAACTAATCAATAGGGAGAGACCAATAAAGGGTCAAGGAGAGACCATCAAACAATCTAAACATAGTAAATGTAACTCCCTCATAGGATGGTGACACCTCAAATAACCCACTCACCTAATTAAACTCACTTTATTTAACCTAAGAAAGCATAATAAAATTGTAGGAAAAACCTAGGAAATAGGGAAAATAAATAACCCACTAGGAAAATAAAAATCTAAACTAACACCCCCCTTAAGCATAACTTAGGTGGGTGAAAAGATGGGTTCTAGCAAATTAAGCCTAATGAGGTACCCATGTATAATGATTCCTCCCAAAGAGAAGAAGCCCACTCGAAAAAGGAATAGAAGCTCCCCCAGAATAGAGAGAAAAGGGAAGACCCCATCAAAGTAGACACTTCTTGCACCCCCAACAAAGCTCACAAATTAGGGAACTTGCTCTCAGTGAAGGGTTTGGTGAAGATGTTTGTGATCTTCTCTGATGTCAAACAATATCTGAGATCAATGACCTGTGTCTAACTCCATTATTCACCAATAAATCTGATGTATAAGGGGCATACACTCTACTCAATGGACCAACAAATCCCTTATCAAGTGACCTAATGGCTATATTGTTTTACATTTATCATGTCAAACCGGGGAACACATTTTCCTAGATGTCATATATGTACAGTTTAAGGATTCCTAAGTCTCTCCTAGAGGTTGTGTATAGAAATATAACTTTCTATAACTTAAAGGAAATTCTAAACTATGAACTTTGATCATACAGTAGTTGATATAGGTAGATTCACTAACCTATAGGTAAGTTTGTTAAGCTACAAGTATATGTTATTTCATCTTTTAACAATGACTGCTTTTATGAAACAAAAATATTTTAACAATGACTACTTTTATGAAACAAAAATCAAAACTACTATCAACCTAATTTAACAAGAGAACTACAGTTTACCTCAAGTTCAAGCCCTTTATTGGATGGACTATATTCTCACAAAAATCTAAATCAAATCTTTACTTAGATAATTCTCCACATCGATTGAATCTTGACAAATCTTTATTGAATGAAAAACATAACACATAGTATTGATCATAAAATTCTTCTAGATTCCCATTATATGCATAATCTATTACATATATACATACTCTAATTCTCCTATCTAAATTAGACTCCAAACAAATTTAATCTACACATGTCATCTCTCCCCCAAACATAGAAGACGACTTGTTCTTATTCTAATCAAAATACAAATAGGAGACTTGTTTATAATTTTTTTTTGGAAAAGTAGAATCCTACTATGACTTTCTAACTTATCATGAAAAAAAAGAAGTAATGAGAACACACAAACCGAGGCATAATTTATGTAATTTTTCTAGCCATGATATGCTACATTATGAATTCCTTATCATTCCCCATTGAAACCATCACTGATGTTGATTAAACCATTGGTGAGTGGAATCATTTATTGCAAAACCAACTCCTTTGCAATCAAGTTCCTTCTCCTTTGTCTATGGGCACTTGCTTCCTCAGTTGTAGATGATCACTCCTTTGGTTACAAGTTCACAATGACCTTTGTTGTGGGTATCTCCTTCCTTGCTGCATAAGAGTTAGTTTCATCAAACAATATTTTCATACCATAAACTACCATAATCAACATAAATTACTATCATATCTTGAAAACAATCATCAACACACACAAAACATTTATTAACATATTATATACCAATCTTAGTGTTTTCAAACTTAATAGTCAATATAAGGTCTGGATAATGTTTGAGGAAATGTTTTAAGAAAACATAAACCAAAAATGGAAAATGGGACAATTTCAAGTCCCATCACACCCCCAACTTATCATCTTGCTTGACCTCAAGCAAATCATGGCCTATGATTCTACAGTAGTGTATTCATCTTGTAATCTATTGGTTTTGTAAGCCCCTATACTTGTTTGAGATAAAGCCCATTTTGTACATCTAGGCACTCCCAGCTGGTCTGCTCAACTATTTCCTATGAAGATATTTGTCCCTACCAGTGTGGTATTGGATATAAGAGGAGATGAGGCTAGAACACAAGGGGTAGTCAAGTGATCCCATGTCTAGTGGATGATCTGATGTACTTGTGTGCTCAGTTAGTTGTTAAATGATTAAAAATAGAATGGGGCTCTTTCTTTCTTCGCTCATGAGTCATCTCATTCCACCTATCTTTTGTAAAATTTAATGCCTCCTTACTAATTCTAGCAGCTAATGTTTTGAACCTTGCATAATCTGTTGCCCTACATTCTAGAATCTTGGCCTCTATTCTAGGGTTCTCTATCAAGTTCATCCATGCCATGACCACATGTTTAGGGTATTTAGCTCCAACCCTAATTTTTAGGGGAATCAATTTCTCCCTTTCATGATATTGCTTCCATTGAGTACCCCTATGATGTTCATTCTGAATAAATGATGCTAGGGCTTTAAGCTAAACATAACCCACAAATATTAATGGATTCCAAGTGGTGTTGTATGGAATGGCCAATTCATGTAAGTAAAAATCACATAGCCACTTTTGTATCTCTAGAGTAGCTCTCTGATATTCTTCCAAAAATGGGTCAGGTGTAAGGAGAGAAGTAGGGAGATCACATAGATACAATTAACTAAACTAAAAACTTAAAAACTGTTCTTACAGAAATAGGGCACACACCCTAGTAGGAGGTCTACTCCTCATCGGTTGTACTATTATTGTGGCCATCCTTTTAGTTTTAATTTTTAGTCTCTTTATTTCTTTATCCCTTTTCTTGATGTCCTCAAAATTCTTTTTCATTTCTTTATTCTCCTTATCCATTTCTTCCAATTTCTTGCATATCCTAAAGCTAGATGTCACCACGATTGTTTGTGGAATCCTTGCTAGAGGAATGTTCTATTGTTCCATCCTTGGACCCTTCCTATCTATTTCTATAAGGGCCATTTGAGCCAATTTACCAATCCTGATTCCTTTTATTGATATTTCATCAATTGTTTTTCCAACTCTTCTTCCTTATGTTGATCTTCCTATAGCTATTTTTCTAACTCCTCTATCCATCTTAGGTTTGCCTATAACTGATCACCCTTTTCCTCTAGTTCCATAATTAATTCCTTCCCTTTTGATTCAAAAAAGGAGGTTGATATTCCCTGATCTCCTATAGTACTAGGAGATTTAGTTTGTCTTCTTATTACAAATAAATCCTCCCTCTCTAAATCGATGTCAGTTTCCAGAAAAAAACCACCTTCCTAGGCCTTGGAGGGATTTTACCTCATGTGACCCCTTTTTTCTTTAGGCGGTGTGAACGCCTTGGTGGGTGAAGAGGTACTTTTTGGGTCTATGGTTCCTTGGAAGAGGATGGAGGTGCCTTCCATTTCTTAATTGTAGGGTGTCTTGCATTACAAGATTCTCAAAAACTGTAGATGCTATGAGTTGTTGTGGAACACAGGCCTTAGAAGTTGTAGGCTGGGTGTATTACATTGCATGTCGCTTAGTAGGGTCATGAGTAGGTGAGGGAACATGTTCTAAAGGAACTACTTGAGTAGGTGACGTTGTATGTGTAGATCTAGGGGAAGCTATGTGTTCATCCATTTGGCTATGGATAGGTGAAGTTGCATGTTCAAAGGAGGCTGCATGCCCACACATTTCATGTTGTTCAATAGGGATATGAGTAGGTGAGGCCATATGTTGAGAGGAAGTTACATGTGCTTCCTCCTATTCCCCTAGTTGTTCAATTTCTCCATGTGTCCTATCCTCTTAGGTTCATCTATGCCTCAGGGGTCTACCATGAGGGCCAACATCCGATCGGTCACTTATATGGTTTAATTATAGAAACATTTTCTAGGAAAGGTTTGGAAATTGGGCATGCAAACTCCTTTTTTACTAATATAACCACCATGCAATTGTGAGATGAGGCAGATTGATTCCTCTTTTTCTTATATTCTACTAACATTCTCTCAAAAAAATTTATAGGTAATTGGGAAAATTTACCAACCTATTGTGATGGAGATGACTAAGCAATTTTAAATGACCCGTGTATAAAATTGACTATCTCCCATCATAGGTCAAATACTTAATGATATATATAGCAATAGAAGTCCATAACTAGGGTAAGGAAAGGCAATTAGTACCTTGTGCTAAAGATTCTAGTTCCTCTCTAGGTTGCACAAATTCATTTCAAGCTATTATGACACTTGCATGGACTGGAAAATCCCTACCTCCTATAGGTAACCCTGTTTCTTCTATAATGGCTTCTCATGATGCATCCACTATTAATCTCCTAATCATTGCTTCATTATTCTGTAGTGTTTGAGCAAACTATTGTGTCAAATTCATACAACCGTAGGAAATAATCTAGGTAGCCTGCTTGTCAGAATATTGGCATGCAACCCTAATCATTCAACAATGTTGTATGATCGGCTAGTTCCCTTTGAATTGAGTCTCCTCCCATTTTAAAATAATATTGGCACCCTAGGTCAGTGAAGTTTCTCAACTCAAAATTCCTACTATTATCCCATTTTTTTTGTTGCCTCCTTCCCACTTGTTTGCTTCAACCAGCTGCCACTAATATTCATGTGAATTAACCCTTTGCTACTAATAGTCATGAAAGAACATGCTTAATCATGGGGTTAAGTTGTACATGCACAAAGATTAGAAGGCTTAAGCATGGGATTAAGTGGTACATACTAGGGATTATCATTACCCATGGATAAAATGAATTTAAAGGTGATGAAGTCTGATTAATCCCCCACAACTAAAGGGGTCATTTGTCCTCAAATGAAATATCAACGAGGAAGTACAGAGAAGAAGGGGTTCAAAAATAACTTTGAAAGTATATAATAGATAATAAATGACTTTGTAATGATAGTTGAAACAAAATAAATAGAAATAATGTTAATTTATGGAAGTTAGGGATTAAGTATCAAGATGATGGTTGCTGACAAGAGAGGTAGCTTGTGTGAATTGGCTGGAATCGATGGCTAAAATTAATGTGAGCGAATATGTTGGCATGATGTGACTTGATGAGTGTCTTATTTATGGTAAGTCACATGAATGAGGAAGCATTGCATTACAGAGGATATAGCATGCAGCTAGTTGTGACATGTATGGATTTGAATGGTTGCGTGAAGAGGTGCTATAGATAGAATGTATATGGCTATATGTATGGATGCCATGGGGCATGAGAAAATGGCTACAAACAACTGTATAATTGTTTCCAAGGTGTGAGGTCCCACAAAAAGTGGCTATGGGTGTAGATGCTATAGGTCCCTCAGAGAGTGGCTGCGGGTGCAGTTACTATAGGTACCTCAGAGAGTGCCTATAGTGCAGTTGTTACAAGTCCCTCAAAGAGTGGCTGTAGGTGTAGTTCCTACAGGTCCCTCAGAGAGTGGCTGCATGTGCATTTTCTATATGTCCCTCAGAGAGTGGCTGTAGGTGCAATTGCTACAAGTCCCTCGAAGAGTGGTTGTGAGTACAATTGCTATAGGTCCCTCAGAGAGTGGCTACAGGGGTAGTTACTACAGGTCCCTTAAAGAGTGACTACAGGTGTAGTTTCTATAGGTCCCTACAATGTCATCTTCCTAACTTTTTATTGATGTTTTATTGGTGGAAATAAAATCATACTTGCAGAATGGCAACAGTTGAGCTGCTGGGCTCAGCTATTGATGTGGTAGTGTGTGAACTAGTGGGCTCATCAAATAAGGTGATGCATATGGAATTTGGTGGAGTCATGGGGTCATGTTCTTGTATAAGTTATTGTAGGAAGCTATCTTTATCCAATTTCTTTTTATAAAGTTTTAATCAATGACCATTTACCATTAGTGAAAATCTAACTGGATCAATTATTTTTAGCTTCACTACACCATTCAGATAAACTTCTTTGATTTCATAACGAACCAACCATCTCATTTGCAATTTACCTTTATGGTCCTTATACCTGGACTCATATAATTATAACTAGTCTCTTGTGTCAAATTCCTTGTTTTTAATATATTAATCATGCCATTTAATCCTTTTCTTTTGGATGATTTCAGTGTGGTGCAATGCTTCCACTCTTAATTCATCTAGATCATTCAAATGATGTACTCTATCTTTTTGTGCAAAACATTATCAATAAACCAAAAAATTATCACACTCCTTATAACTCCCATCAACCACCACATGCATCTAATAATTATGTTTTAAGGGTCAAAACACAATAATGCCTTATTATTCCACGACCCCTTGGTCTTCATTAGGCTCTCATGACTTAAAACTTCTTGACCCTAAGCACCTTTTACATGCAATGATTTCCTTAAAAATAAGTCAAAAGATTCCCAAACTCAAGCTAGGGCATCTTGGTAAAATGTGAATAAAACCCTAAAGTCTTTCATTTGTAACTTCTCATCTTACCTTTCTGCTGTGTGACCACCATGGGTTCAAATTTGATTTATTGTTTATGTTGCTTGGATCTAGTTGATCTCATAGCACCTAATATTTTGGTTATTTTTAATTTGGATCTCTTGTATTTTGGAGTTGGTGTATCATCGAAAAGGGTATGAGGTGCACATATATGCAACTCTGTCCTCATGATTGACTCAAACAATGTTAGTTGAAAAGAAATTGATCATTAGATTCATATTAGATTCATTATTTTTGTTGCTGAGGTCAAACAGGAAATATTGCTAAAAAATTAGAAACATTTCGTTATGTAATCCCTAGCCTGCAATGAAATTTGGAGTAGGTGTAGGGAAAACTGATGAGCTGTTTTGTAAAGGTTTTTTGATAAATAGCTATGTGGTAATTTTTAACATTCATGTTATGAATAAGTAAGAAGAAAGAATAGAGAGCATTTCTAAACCAATTCGAAATAAGAATAATAGTTAGGTTGCATGTATGTAACTAAAATTATGTTTCGATAAAGCTGTGTGGTATTTTTTAACATTCATGTTATTAAATAAGCAAGAAGAAAGAATAGAGGGAGTTTCTAAACCAATTCAAAATAAGAATAACAGTTGGGTTGCATGTATGTAACTAAAATTATGTCATTTTCATGTTATTTAAATTTTTTGTGAGGTAGCTTCTTGTTGCTTTTCTTTAGCAAGAGGTGGATTCTTTATTTTCTTGTCCTCTAAGAAGCATTGAATTTAGGGAGGTGTTGAGTTACTACTTATATAGCCAATCATTATTTATTAAGAAACATCATTTACATGCCCAAGCTTTTAATTTGATGTTAGACATGAGCAATTATAGAGCTCATATTAACTGCTAAAAGTTTTAAGATCAGGAGTTGGTGAAGCAAAATCTGATGCTTGACATTATATACAGACTCATCATCACATTTAATTAGTTTTGAAACATTACAAAAACTTAATTCAAGGAGTTCTAGTTTGGGTTACATAGGCATTGCTTATAAACCTGCAATCCATCTATTACATGTCGTTTACCTAGATTGTCTTAGTGTGGATGAGAGAAATACCAACAGAATGGAACTGCATAACTAAATTGGACAAACTGTATACTGGCCAGAACTATTCAGGGAGGTGTTAAGTTACTGCTTATACAACCAGCCATTATTTCTTAAGAAACATCATTTACATGCCCAAGATTTTAATCTGATGTTAGACATGAGCAATTACAAAGCTCATCTTAACTGCTAAAAGTTTCAAGGCTAGGAGTTGATGAAGCAAAATCTAATGCTTGACATTATATACAAACTCATCATCACATTTAATTAGATTTGAAACATTACAGAAACCTAATTCAAGTAGTTCTAGTTTGGGTTACATAGGCACTTCTTATAAACCTGGAATCCATGTATTGCATGTAGTTTATATGGATTGTCTTAGTGTGGATGAGAGAAATACCAAAAGAATGGAACTGTACAACTAAATTGGACAAACCATAAAATGGCCAGAACTATTTAGGGTACAACAACAATAATAGAAAGAACTAAATTTAAGGGTCCCTACTGCTCATAAGAAGAATATCAAGAGAATGAATACGATTAAATTTGCTTTAAGTATCTAAGAAGGCAGTGGTTCACAAATTGCAGCATTCACAAATATTATTTAGTGGGAGACATGAAATATTATTTTTTAGCTAACAACAGGACTGAAAATAGTAACAAACCCTAGAAAACCATAAACACCAGACAAAAATAAAATAAAATATAAATGATCTCAAGCCCTAGGTTAACAAAACACACGGAAAACTCTGTCATTTAGGAAAATCCCACAACGCGAGACCGTTTATGTTACATCCCTAACTTTGACTTTGTTTTACTTTTTACTATTGAAATAATTAGTAGATGATTACGCATAATTCAATGCTTTGATATTTAGTTTAAAGTTCTTGAAAAATCAATGTTTTCATGAATATGTTTATTTGACTATAATTGGTCCATGTGTTTATAAGTTGTCAAGATGTTATGATTTCATAAGGATTATGAAATAATTATTGATACACTAATCTCAAGTTGGTGATTGCAAGTTGCATTCATGGAACAAGTTTTTGCCCCTCTGAGAAAGTGAGGGAGAGCATCATTGGAGAGAAGGCAATAGATATAAGGAAAATAATAGTTTTTTGCCATCATAAGTCTTGTGTTGGTGTAAAATGGTGAACCTAGTTGAGTTAGGTAAGTGCTACTTGATCCTTTTTGTTTAAGTTTATATCTCAACTCTACAAGTTGTCGATGTCGTTTAGAGTCTTGTTAGTGTTGTTTAATGTCAACCTAGTCATTTTGGGGAAAGCAATGTTGTCAACGTTGTACATTAGTTGTTTTGCAACTAAGGCAACTTTTAGACGTCTTTCTTTACGTTGTAAATGAGTTTATGTTTGTAACCTCAATGGCGTAGTTGGTATAATTGATAATATGTTTCTTGTTAATAGTTTTAACATTGAATTTCGTATTTAGTTAAATTGAAATCAATGTGATTTTATTTTAAATGTGTAGGGGAGAGTATCTCTACCCAGTCATGTATTGTGCATAAGTTTACATTGTAGTATTATAAACCATATTATTGTTAATACTTATGTTTGCTTTAGACTTTTGTATTGCATAAATATTTAGAATGGTTGGTGCGATGTTGCTAATAGTTTTATGTGAATATTCTCAAGCTATGAGTGGTGGTTGTTAGTGGATTAAATGATAATCACCTCCTTTATTAAAAGGATTTCGTACACAACCATTTTTTGTTAGTTTCAAGTGCAAACCACTTTTAAAGGTTGCACAACTCCTTTCTGTTTTGGAAAAGCTTTCTAACAAGCAAAGTAGTGGTCATGAAGACTCTCTCTTCCATTATGTTTGCATGCAAGCACGTTTTGAGGCAAATATTGTACCTATATTTCTGTAGTCTTATGGAGGTGATAAGCTTTTAATAAGGCTATTCTATCATGGAAAAAGAAGTTTTGAGTAAGGATTTTCTTAGGATTCTGTAGGAAAGAGGAGTGGACCGTTATGACCACCACCTTCTTTAATTGCATGCCCTCATGATAGTTGGAGAGAGAGCATTATTTTAGGCAATAATAAAGTGGTTATAGCAAAAAGTTCTACAAGAGCTCTCCACGACATATACTCTAGAGGTTTTTATCTTGGAAGGATATCTCTAAGTTCATGGGGCGGAGGTAGAAAAAGAAAGAGGAACTACTCTATTAAAACACAAGGGTAACATTATCTCATGGGGAGAAGTGGAAAAGTAATGGGGGGACCAGCCCTTGTGGCCTTCTTAAAAACATGTGGTATGGAAACTCTAGAGAGAGGATAGTCGAAGGTGTAAGTCAGCATGAGAGGCTATGGCGCATGGATATAGCAAATAGATTTATGGAAAAGGATTTCAAAACCTCCAACAAATGAAGTTGGTTATTACAAAATATGAGCTACCAACCTCCACTATTGAATTACTGGTAAAGTCACATACTTCTATGCAAAGTGGGTCTAAGGTTTAAAGAAACTTATCAATAATAAGTGAAGGCAAACACTTTTCTTGTAGTAGTCATAGTGATAATCTTCCATCAAAATAACTAGCCGATGTATAAGCACTTAGGAATAGTTTTCATATTGGCAAAGAATGTGGAGTCAGGTTTTATACACGGTAATTACTTTTGCTTGAATTTTTTTTTAAAAACCTTTTTAAATAGACCAATTTTGTGTGTATCCAGAAATCATTACATTCTATGATAGCATAAAATGTGCCCAGGCTCTATTCAAAGAGAAAACATCTTCTAACTCGATGGTTGTTCCTATCAGTGTATTCCTTGATCCTCTTATATCTGCGAATGGACTGGTATGGAAATCCATCGAAATCAATAGCATAATAAAAGAATTAATTTGGTTTGGTTTAACTGAGACTCTGCAGAAAATAGTGAGTGAGTTAATATAGAAAAGAATAGTCTTTGTGCCTTAAGTTGGAGACAACTTTTATATTTTTGAGTTGTGGCTGAACAACTAAACAGTAGTATAACCATAAGATATATACTCAAAATGTTTTATGAAATGCCTTGCTTGAGAACCTTTTTATAGCACAGACTTAGATTGAAATTATAAGCCTTATTTTTACTGTTCACTGTGACTTTTATTTGAGTAAAAGGATGATAGGCCATAATTCATTGTATATAGTGAGCCTAACAACTTAGTGAGGAAAATGCTTTGTAAGCATAATGAGGCTATGTCTTGTAAGGTCAGCAGATGTAAATAAATCTTTGAGTTTTACAAGGCCATTATATATATTTAAACGTTTGTATCTTAGGTCGTTTATACATATTAACTTTTGTAGTGTGGGGTCTACAAATCTATTCTTGTTAACAAGCTGAGATAAAGGTCGAGGTATGAAAGGTTAGTCCCCAATAAACCAATTCAGCTAGATGCTATATAATTATCCATGATATTAAAGACCGAATCAATTGAAGTCACTAATTTTAAAGATTAGATTCAAGTGAATAAGTTGACTAAGACATATATCTCTTTTTCTTAACAACTCATATGCATAGTATTACTTTTTATAATCACAAGAGTCTGTGATATGGATATTTATTCACTTTGAGATATCTAAAGATAACTACAATCTTAGTAGCTCAGAAGGTTATAGTTTCATATAGGTATTTATACCAATGGTAAGTATTATCAAGATAAACATTAGTTGACTTGAGGGAAGCAAGAAGGTCAATAACTGTATAGTAAACTCAAACTTACCAAGGATTGGTTTAGTCTTAAATGAAATTTTATGTCAAGAATTATTGATACAGATATATCCATGCTTTTGGAAGCATATATTACTACCTCTCGAATAGAGATTTTGTTGAGATTATGACATTATGATACTAGAGGAACTATGTGATGACTTGGATATAGATTTCCTTAGGAAATATATAATTCTTGTCATATCATAATATAAATCTAGGGGATTAAGTGAGCTAAGAGAGTGGAAACTCAACTCCTTATGATTTTTGTACTCAAGATGGTTGATAAAGGTTTATGTGACATTTATTCAAAGGAGGTTATGTATGAGTTCATAACCTAATTTATGTCGAATGTTAGTGGACATAAGAAGACCAAGAGGTTGAAAGTATTTTTGTATATATTTTTTATGACTCAAACCTATCTAGATTGAGAACTTGAACCTAGTCAAAGACTAGTCATGTCATGATAGCATTCATTAAGGTATACCTCATATATCATGTTTATTCACATTATGTGAAATGTAAATATGGTCAATGTCAAGTGGTCCAGGAATGACTAGAGGTAATTTTTCTCATGTTTTATTATATTTATGTTATTATCTATGGAAAACAAGGATGTTTAATATTTCCACATATTGGGATTGAAAAGTTAAACCCTAGTATTAAGATCAGAAGGATTTGGGAAAACCTACAACTCTTATGTTAGATGTGACATTGTGTATATTTATATATATAGTGGTCAACAGTGAAAAGTCAAGAAAACCATAGAACAAGATTGGAAGAGTATCTGTAGTACTTTATCAAATTTAAATGATTCTATGATAGAGTCACAACTTGTTTTAATGCACCAAAAATGTTTGATATTTGAGTTAGA
The DNA here is from genome assembly GCA_027924645.1 of Cunninghamia lanceolata. Taxonomy (NCBI): domain Eukaryota; kingdom Viridiplantae; phylum Streptophyta; class Pinopsida; order Cupressales; family Cupressaceae; genus Cunninghamia; species Cunninghamia lanceolata. Next base: position 825,662 of record BSBN01000081.1, on the reverse strand, counting down.
GAGAAGAGTGACAGAAGGTCATAAACCCTAGAAGTTGCAAGTATGCAAAGAGGAAATCTCTGAAGGGTTAGAATTACCTATATATATTGCGTGTATATCCTAGGTTAAGGATTATTCCAAAGTTAGATTGACTAGAATGATATTATAGTACAGACAAGTTGTGTCTAGAGTTATTAAATGAAGAAAGTCAAAATGTAAGACTCAACACTAGGACTCAGAAGGAAAAACTTGTTGGTTCCTTATATCTATACCTTCGTGAAGGGTAGGGCCACTTCTAGGAAGGAAGGTGTGCAGGAGACCGCTAGTCTATGGTTGGAGGTAAAGCACTTGGATGATGCTCTTCCTCTAAAGTAGAAGACTTGTTGAGGCTTGTGACAATCAAATTTATGAGGCAAAACTATTCTTTATGCCAAGCACATTTTATGTAATGTAAATGAAAAGTGAAAGGATTTCTCTATGATTCTAACTTTGATTATGTTATGTTTTCAAGCTTGAAATTACATAGAAAGTTGTACTCTATTTCTTATGTGTGTATATATATATATATATATTATGTTTATTTTCTTTCTTGTAAATTATTGAGTTTACTCAAGTAATATGAGGAGGTATGTTACAGTTTCTCATCCACAGAATCATATGCATGATTTGAAAAGACAAACAAAATTAAATGTACAATGTTAAATTCATTACCTTAAACTGCAAACTTACAACACACATGGAAAACTCTATCATTCAGAAAAATCCCACAATGCGAGACCATTTCTCCTCCACAGAATCATCTACATGATTTGAAAAGACAAAAAAACTAAATATATAATGTTAAATTCATTACCTTAAACTACAAACTTCCTGCAACACCAGTGGTAAAACTAATGCATGGCTTAGGTTCTGTAGGAAAATTGCTGCAATGGCACTACTAAAAGCAATGGAGGGTGAATGGTGCAAACTGAAACATGAAATAGAAGTCGTGGCAAGTTCAAACTAGAAATGATGGTGAGTAACTAAATGAAATCTGTTACACGCCATTATTCTCTCATGCCACGACTCATAGTAACTTCTCCAAATCTGTTACATGCCTTCCCTTGTCTCCTCCCATGATGCTAGTAATCTATTAGATGCCTTCCCTTGTCTCCTCCCACGATGCTTGTTTATCTAACTTAACTGCTCATGACGCTTGTTTATCTAACTTAACTACTCACGACGCTTAGTTTTTCATACCACAAAGTGATTATTCTCTCTGTCCTAATAAGTTTGAAACAATTTTGGGAGTAATGTAATTATTTATACTTTTTTTTAATATGACAGTTCACTACACATCAATTTAAATAGCGTGAATAAAAATGTACAAACATGCTTGTACTGCCATTGTAAATGACTCTATGCTTCACCTCTCAGCGTAATAAATTATTCTATAGTAAATAAAATAACATAGAGAAGAAAAGATAACCCTAACAAAAGCTAAAATACTAATACAGATATCTTAAATACATCTATCTCCAAGATATATCAATTTGGAGGTGCCTATCTATTCTCAATAACAATTTCAATATAAAGGCACCTAGATCTCTCGTGTCTTTTAGATAGATGTATTTAAGATATCTATGATAGTTATAATTTTTAAATAGAATTAATTCTCATAGTAAAAATCTAATCGTTAAATTAAATATTAATTTTCTTTGTGTTTTTTAGTAACAATTAGTTTTTAATGGAATAATTTTCAATAATTTAATCCAAATGATACAAAAAAACTTAATTATAATTTTCTAATGGAATTAATCCTCATACTAAAAATTTACAACAAAGGTCATTAAACTAAATATTAATTTTCTTTTTGGATTTTAAAGATTGAAGAACCTAACCCTAGCCTTCATTAAATTAAAGTAAATAATTAACCCTTCCAATAATTTTCTGACTTTTCTGTGTGGGATGTACTAGTAATTCTTACACTAAGAATTAGTTTTTAATGGAATAATTTTCAATAATTTAATCCAAATGATACATACAAAAAAAAATAATTATAATTTTTAAATGAATTAATTCCCATAGTAAAAATCTAAAACAAAGGTCATCAAATGAAATATTAATTTTCTATGTGGCTTTTAAAAATTCAAGAACCCTAACTCTAACTCTCATTAAACTAAAGTAAATAATTTATCATACCGTTAATTTTCTTGTGGTTTTCAAAGATTTGTTTATGCAAGAAAAATATTAAATAAATTATAATTTATAGGTTCCATAACTTTTATTTATTTTAATAAGGAAAAAAAAAAGAAGGTTCAACCATACCAATTAAACTTCTCTTCTTATGGATTAAATTTCTTCTCTCAATTCAATTTGCTTTATTTTTATTTGATTTATTTTTTTTAAATTTATGTTTAAGTACTACTTATATTTATACACATTAATTTATTGGTTTTATTTTTATATTCATTGATTTAATAAAACTATGTGGCTATATATTTATAATTATTTAAAAAAAAATATGTGTCATCTCTTACTACAGTGTAATTACTTTTATATGTTAGCTCTTTAATATTTTTTTGTTTACACACTCATGCTCTTTAATCTCTCCAGCTACTTTAGATATATATTTTTTAAATATAAATATACTAGTGGAAATAAAGTGCCACTGTTGAATTCGGTTAGGGCCCCGTATTACTCTCCCTTTCGTTTCTGTCACAATGCCATAGAACAGCTATATATTCGTGAGGGATCCAACTTTGTTTATATTGTAGTTAAAAATCTCGAAAGAAATGGAGAGCCCATTGAGATTGTGTCTGTGGCTGTGCATATCCCTAACTATGGCATCTCTCACTGCAGGTAAATCAAAACAATTAAAGCATAAAAAGGTTTTCTTATTAATGTTAATGGTTTTGCTTGTTCTAGTGTTTATGAGAATCTAATCTGTTGTGTGTTGTGTGGCGTGAATGGAGAATATTTATCCAAAAAGATGATACAGCTGAAAAACAAGTGCTTGTTCTCCGTGTGGCTGGGAATATCTTCATGGAACACACATGAATATGACATACCTGTCTGGTTTCGGCCTCTGTTAAAACCCAGTGAGTCATATTCCATCGGCTTTCATAGGTCATGGCAGGGAGTGATTTGGGGAAGGATCAGATGTACATGACTTAAATATGTCTTAACTAGTAGGGAGCGTTTCATCTCTAATTGTAACACCATCACTAGGTCGGTAATGAATGATAACAGTAATGTTGAGACTGTACAAGGAAAGAAACAGTTACAAAAGTGTGGTGTTGAAGAAAGTTTTGTTTTCTAATCTACTGCTTGGCCCACATGTTATGGACTTTGACTAATTTTGTATATACAAGTGCCACGTATGCATAAAGTATTTGGACCCTCCCTGTCAAGCAATTTTTTTTTTATGATGGTCATCTCTTTGAAGTTGCCTTTCAAATATTAAAGAGTAAAGACTATATATATATAAAATCTTACCTTTCAAGTGATATAGTCTTCCTAAAAATTTAATTGTATTTTATGACTAGAATGACTAAATACAGCCATATGACCATCAAATTTAAGCCTTGCAGTGGTGGATTTGTTAGAATGGATACCTTTGATTTCTTTGATCTTAACAAAAAGAAGTTGATCATTCATAAAACTTAAACTCGTACTCCCAATATTAATAGATTATAAAAACAATCTACTTGATTATTATAAAACTTCTCAACTTGCAGTGAAATAGTTCTTGTAGTTGGTCGTTGCCACTAGCTCCTACATTTCCCCCTCTATTTATACTAGCAACTATACCATGTGGGGTGGAAAGGTAAAGATAAAATTATTAAGTAATAAGTTTGATGTGTTTTATTAGAATGTTGAATGAATTCGTAAGTTAAAATGTTTTAAAATTTTATGTATTCTTTTACTTATCTTTTTAATTTATAGTTAAGTAAATATAAGATATATTAAACAAGATGGAAGGTACAAAAGATATGTTTAGTAAGTATAGATTTATACATTAATATTTTTGTCTACTATACTCTTGAATGTTATTGGAGGATGGCTCATAATGGTAGGCATGAACTACTTTGAACTACCAAGCTCACATGACTTTGTGTTAGTTTATTAGCTAGTTTGTCACTCATGATTCTTCATGTTGGAACATATTGATTATGTAATGTGCTAAGCTTTCACCCGACACATTAATAGTAGATAAACGAATGGATTTTTTTTGTGATATACAATTGTAACACAAATATGTCACAATGCACACCTATGCACTAGAGATATAGCAACACAATGCAATGACACTCATAGAATGCAACACCAATGCAAAAGACATGACTGCACATGTGGAAGACTTACACACTATCACGTGACAACCTCATCATGATTATCGTATGATAGGGTAGAGTTTCCTCTAACTACAAAGAAAGGGTTCAAGACCACTAACCTCATCTCTTGTGAATAGATAAGGCATGAATGTGGCATAAGCCTTTATTTCATAATCCAAGGAAACCCAAGCATTTTTCCATCCCACAACAAAAACCAAACATATATCAAACATCCTAAAGAATGTGGAAATGACAACCAAACACAAGGACTATCTAACTATGAGGTTGAATGGTAAGGTGAGTCACTATCATAGCTTAATCTCTAGACTACTCATTTTCTCCTAAAGCATAAAATACAACACAAAAGGAAGCATAACTAACAAAGCACATAAAATACCACCAACCAGGATGATAGGCACTCATGGTAGACCCTAGGGACCAACTTTAATTTAAGAAATTTTTCCATAAGCAATCAACAACTACCGATTATCCTAAGATCACCCCTATTGGACCAAATTACCCCTTTTCTAGTTGGAATCACCCCTGGAAATCCTATAATCACTCCTTCAATCAGTAGAATTGCCCCTAATAATATAGTCAGTCTTCAACTATGAGAAAGCCCTATTTTGGAAAATAAAACCTCTAAAACTCCATTTTTTATTCTAACAAAGGCATAAGGATTCCCTACAAGCATACTGTCCAAAATGACATCATAGACCAAGTTGAAAAAAAAATACAATATACTAGGTCTACAACTAGAGCATTGCTAAGACAAGCCAAGCCATGAAGCGCAAACACAAAATATATTATAGTATCATTATATTATGAGCTACTATTAAATTCAATGTGAACCAATCATTTCTTATATGCTTGTTCAATTTTCCATGTCTAAAAACCATGGAGCCATAACAATTTATTTTAATAAAAAATCACTATTGCTAATTCATTAACAAGTCTACCTTTTCAACCAATGTGATAGAAGTATACATGAATGATCCTAACTCCTAACCCTAGAGCTAAATATACAATTCATACTAATGATTCTATCTCAACGAATAGGTCAAATTCAAACCAGAACATAAACGAAAAGTATCATTTCAACTTCCAATATAAACTAAACCTACATATCCTAGAATCAAGATTTTCACATCATAATAAATCTCTCATAAGATGAGATATAAATCAATCCCAATGATGAGATAAACATATTTTAAAATTTTATCTATTTTTTCTTCTTTGTTTCTTTAATTTATAATTGAGTAAATATAGGATATTATCAAACAAGATGTGTATAATAAGTATATATTTATACGTCATCATCCTCTTTGTTGCTACTATACTCTTAATCATTAGTGGGGGATGACTCATAATAGAAAGCAAGAACTATCCCAAACTATCTAGCCCAAATGATTTTGTGTTAGTTTCTTAGCTAGTTTGTCACTCATGATTCTTTATGATGGAAAATGTTGATCATATAATGCCCCAAGATTTCAACAAAGACATTAATAGTAAACAAATGGCAACAAACATTTCATGATACAATTGAAACACAAACATGTTACCATGCACACGTACACACTCGAGATGTCACAACATAACATAATGACACTCATAGCACATTATCTCAATGCATAAAGCATGAATGCACATGTCAAAGAAGTACACACTATTGTGTGACAACCATAACATGATGACCATATAATAGGGTAGATTTTTCTCTAACCACAAATAAATGTTGCTAGACCACTAACCCCATCTCTCATGAACAAATAAGACATGAATGCAAACAAAACTCTATTACCTAGTCTAGAGAAGCTTGAGCATCATTCCATCCTAGAAAACCAACCAAGACACACTCACACATCCTAAACAATATGCAAATGACATCCAAACATAAGAAATGACTAAGTAGGATATTGAACAAAAGGGCGAGTCACTCTCTTGACCTAATATCACATGACACTACATGTTTCCTCTCGAGGCATGAACTCTAGCAGAAAATGAAATATAACTAATAAAGGACATAAAATACCACCAAGCCAAGATGATAGGCATTCAAAGTAGACCATAGGCATTAACTTTAATTTAGGACCATTTTCTTAAATAGTTGGTAACTACCCATTGTCCTAAGATCACTACTATTTGATAAATTATGCCTTTATCTAGACTATAATTTTGTAAGCAATCTAGGAATCATCCCTCGCTATTCAAAGATTACCCCTTCAATTATTTGAATCACACCTAATCAAACAAGTGATTCTAGACTATTAAAATACACTATTTTGGACAACATGGCCTCTAGAGACTCTATTTTCAATTCTAAACAAGGCATAAGGATTCCCTACAAGCCTACTATCCAAAATGATATCATAGACCTGTTACCAGTTTTTGACCCCAGCTAAAAAAAAATGGCTGAATAGATTTATTATTTATCATTTTGAATGAGGTTTGATTTATTTATGTTATGTGCTAGTTGCATAGTTGTTATGACAAGTGAAGTTCAGTTGTTCAGATGCAGAAAAGAAAAATTTCAATCATTCATTACATTGCAGAGCAGTAAAAGAGATAAGTATTCATTCACCACAGTGATTGTTCATTTACAATTTTGAATACAGAAGAGGAAAAACATTGCATTGAAGGAAACTAAGACATATCAGATGTCCCACACAAGCCATCGGTTATAGCTGAACTCATGCAAATACAAGTAAAACACTACGCATCTAATGAAGAAGAGGGAAAGACATAGCCATCATTGCCTTTTTTTGGTTGATCTCGTAGAAGCCTCCAGTTCCCGCTCCTGACCTTGACATGTACCTAAAAAAATGTGGGAAGGTCTCATTAGAAGCTCTGGTTACGAAAATCCTTCATTAATCAAGAGAGACATAATATTTTAATTGTAATACATTGATCAAGTGAGAACATCCATATGCAGAAGGAGTTGAAGAGAAGCAGACATAAGAGCATCATTGTTTTATTCTAATATGTTTGTTTCGTCTGCAGGTATAGGACAAATCATGAAGCTGATTGAAGACATTCAACTTGTGGTATCAAATGGGCTCCCACAAGGGTTGAGCCCAGCATGTTGCTACCCCTTGATCTCAGAAGGGATGAATAGAAGAAGAGGATCATTTATGACATTCACATGACAAAATGAAAGAGTAACAAGACAATCATATGCATCAGTCCCATTTCAAGACATGACCATGTTTTCACTTCAAGGTATGAAATGCAACCAAGAACATGACCTGAATAGATGGAGGACAAAATTCAATGCATATAACAGCCTATACACTACTCTAACTATTATGAAATGACATTCTCAGGCATGATAATAATCAAGAGTACATAATGCATTTGTAATCATCTGACTGATAGAGGAGTAGGCGTTCACAAGCATTGATTATCTGAAGATTGCTTTCTTAGTCATGATTAGTAGTCCATTTGAAGTGTTCATTATAAACCAATAAGTAGATTGCAAAGATAGGTGAGTACCAAACTTCATACTTTCTCATTTAAGTGGAGTGACAGATCAGATTCAGAATTCAATTACATAAGCTGCCTCTTAAATGAATAAATCCAATTATGCCTCACTTTTTGCTATTGTTAAGTTGAGTATTAGAACAAGTGTTATCACATTTTGCATTCATTGCATATCTATAAAAGAAACATGATAAGTATTGCAGATCTATAGCAGGAAATACAAGACAGCCAATCCAGATGGCTCATCTTTTTGTCTTTGACAAACTCCAAGATAATCAAAAGGAGCATTTCATTACATGTTTGTAATAGAACATCAATATCATGTGAGAAGGAGTAGTTAACTGGTATGATCATAATCCTTATGCTACAAGATATCATGTTGTAAAAAATGAAATTAATAAGTGTATGGTTGCATCTGTGGATGAGTGAGCTCAAATGAAGTTTTCATTGTAAGAAGTGATTTTCCAAAACTAGACAGTAGATACAGTGGACCTTATTCATATCCTACAAGACATCTCATATAAGTATTTGATATGATAGAATTCAGAAAGAAGAATAGATGTTGCCTTCATGTGTTACAGTGCTACAATGTCATGATACAACTAGGTCATCATCATACATGAAAAATCTGATTGCTACAGTCCACTGAATGGACAAGTAAAGTTACAGGAATGAAGACATTCATGCTACTACAGTGGAGTAGTTCAAAGTTGAAAAGTGATAGTATCATTCCATATGCAAAGTTCATTAAAAGAGTAAGTAGAGCTACAATGAGAGAATAGTGCATGCAATTATCACTTCTCTTGACAGTGATTATCATTAAATAGTGACAGCATAATGAAGAAAAGTGATATCATACGCCAATGGATGCTACAGAAAGAAGTTTCTATGCTCATAAAAGAATAAATATTTCTTTAGTTTTCAAATCTAGGTGTATATAGTAAAGAGGAAAAATGCAGATACTTTCATAAGTAAGGTCGTGGCATATGCTACCTTATGCACCCATTTTCTCAAATACCCACATTAACTTTTAGAACCATGTATTTTTGTAGAATAGAGAAAGAGAAATGATATTGTAAACTGTCCAAACAAGGCCGTGAGGTGTTATAGTTTATACAGAACAACAAAATGAAACCTTATTGGGTTTTAAAGAAAAGCGGTCTTCTTTTTTTCATAGTCAAACAAGAGATCAAATGAAGCATTGAAGACATGGCCGTAACAAGGAAAGAGTTTTGTGTGACAAAAAATGTAACCCTTATTGGGTTTTCTAAAGAGTCTTTTCTTTTTACTTTCAATCGAGCAATATAAAAGAAACTTCTATGTAAGTATGGCCATGTGAGAAAGGAAAGTTCTATGATAACAAAAATGAAACCCTCTTCACATTATCAAATATGCAGATATAAAGAGTTCACAATGCAAGTAATAACAAAGAGGAACAGTGGACTTACCATATAATAAAGTTGAGGAAAGGATAATGGCCATGCCTAGTTGAACAAAGCCCTTGCCATTTTTTCATTTTTTACAAGTTCAACACACAGAAAACCAAAAAAATGCACATCAAAACTAAGAGACTGAGAAAGTAGTTACATGGCCGTGGCCATTTACAAAATAAAAACCATCAAAACATGGTGAAAGCCATTTTTAAAGCTCAGTTTCAAACTTACCAGAAGCGCCATGTCATTTTACCAAAGGAAGTGTAGTAAAAACCATTGAAGACCATCAAATGGAGCAAGGAAAGTGTACAGAGCATGAAACTTCAAGTCAGCAGCTAGAGTTACAGAGTTAACTCAACGACAACAAAAATGAAATGACCGAGATTGTAGGGTTCTCACTTGCTTTTGTTTCAATGTCACTTCCACATTTTTGACCATGCAACATTTTAATCATTTTTATCCAAATGGGATCAGGGTCAACACCTTGTGTTGATAAGTGTCTAGTAATCATAAGCAGAGGTGGCTAGAAGCATATAGAATATGGCTTGATGTATTAAGTCAAATGAACACATTATCATAAGTGGACAAATGTGCCTTTAGAATCCGCAAGGTCTTAGCATCATTGGTGGTTGATTCACATTGGAAGTCAAGGTTTTATTTGATAATGCATGCAGTTGAGTGTCTTTGACCTCCCACATATGCATTTTATTTATTATTCCTTCACATATTTCATATATGTATAGAGATCAAAACAAGAACCTTGTATGTGAAGAATATGCAAAATGAAGATATGGTCAAAGGGGGGTCAATATGACATGGTGGCACTATAGAGACAAAGAGTTGGCATTTTTCAAGCCATATGGATAATGGTGAGGTGGCAGGATACTGACACATTGGAGTCCATGGTGTCAAGCCTTTTAAGGCTCTTATTTATTTTTTGCAAACATGTGTAATAGTTCATATATTTTTAGGATTTTGATATAAAATCATTTGTGATATCTTGTAAATATTTTGGTGAAATTATAAACCAGATATCATTTTATTTTTGCAAAAAATCATATCAATAGGATATTGGTTAAAATTGCCATATCATTGTAAAGTTAACTTTAAAGCAATGAAATTATAAATTGCTTTTAAAGTTTAACTATTTTTAGGCAATTTATAGGCTAATAAAATATATCAAATATCCCATTTTGATTTGTTTTATTTAGAGCCATATAGGATGAATTTTGGAGCTTTCATGAGCAGAGAAAGGTAGTTTTATGGTGGGACCACATGAGAGGCCAGTTTTATAGCTTTACTTCACAGATTGGTGGTAGATTCAGTGCTTTATTTTTGGCTTTCATGAGTAGCTTGAAAATGGACTTATTATCTATTTTTAGGAACTTTTTCAGCTTTCTTCACATGAGATCATTTGGAGACATTTATAGGAGAAAAATTTAGTTTTTCTCAGTTAGTTAGCATCAGTTTCTTCTCTCTTGCAGAGTTGTATATAGCAGTTGGCTCACACATTTTATTTTTCATACATTGTATTCCTTTAAGTTCTAATAGAAAATCATCTTGTTTCACATACATTTTTTGCAGTCTTGATTTGATGTTATATTGTGACTATTTCAGTCCTTTATTTTGTCTCAATACTGTTAAAATTTAGTTTCTTCCTAGTTGCAGTTTGTGTTTGACACCAAACCTTGTTGCAAATTACTTAAATAGTAACTATTAGTGGAATTGTGAGGATTTATGTTAAAAGATCTACTTGTGAATGATAGAACTTCATCTGGTTTAGATTTTAGAGTTAGTTTATATTTCAGTTACATCCTTCTATCCCTTTTCTCCTCAAGTCAATAGTTTAGAAGTTATAAGAGAACCAGCTCACTCTAGAAATTTGTTCTCATGCAAGGAGACCCACATCCAAGAATGATTCCATGTTTCAGCAAGAAATTAAGTTTTTGCAAAGCTTAACAAGTACAAAGTAGTAAAGTCTCAAACTAGAGCATTCTAAGCCAAGGCAACTTATCAAGGTCAAACAAAAAGCATCCTATAACATCCTCATATTAAAAGTTACTATAAAACAATTGAACGAGTCATTTATAATATGCTTGGGGTTTAATTTCAGTGATCCCATAATAGTGTGTGACACTTTTCTACCTAAGTGGGACATGTTGAACACACAAAGATGCTTAGAGGGGGTGAATCAGCATATAGAAAAATTTAACTACTTTATCTCATATAACATGAAATTGCTTAGACAATAGAAAGTAAAACATGCACCACATTCATCAACACAAAGATAATAGGATTTTTACATGGAAACTCCAGACATGGGGAAAACCACAATGAGTGTTAACTCACAATATAATGCTCATTGCAATAAAAGTTTACAACATTGTTTTAGGGCTACAAACCAAGGAAGCTACAACTCCCTACTGACTTTGTTTTAGGGCTACAACCCAAGGAAGCTCCTAATCCTTAAAGAAATCTCACTTCTACAAAGACTACAATGATAACACAACTATGAACTAATATCGACTTTGTACACTTCATGTTGCTCATTCTAATCTATCACTTTTGTATATACTTCTCTTATCCACAAATGAATTTGTTCTTCTATCTATATGCTCTACAACCACTTAATACCTCAATTAGGTTAGTACCAAAAATACCCTAAGATAAAATGTGTAATTCTATATGGGTCATCTTGCAAAAAATACATTTTGAGCAGTTGATCACTTCACATGGCACAACAAGGTTAATTAAATCATAACACATTCTTCAATTTCAAAACCATTGATTAGGATTCATTGCACACGAAAGAAACTAGATTGTTGGCCCAAACAACAATACTATTGCTAGATGAACATTTTCACATCACCAAGGAGAAGCCAAAAATATTATGTGGACCAAGATTTCAACCATGTATCTTCTCAACACTATCCATACACCATTCTCCTTAAGTTTCTAACCAATATATCCATCTACAAAACAAGAAACATCCCCAAAAATATTTGCAAAACTGTATGGGCACAACTTCTATTCCAGAGGAATGCAGAGCATTCCATCAGGTGTTCACCATTGCTTTACACTATCAAGTCATAGTCCAGAACTTTGTCATTGATATCTTTCTTTGTTGAAGGTGTAATAAGTTGAGATCTTGGATATAGCACATTCATAGAGCATTCTACTTATGTTCAAAACCACAAGACTAAATCTTACACTATGGAGGGATCTGTACCAGAATACTGTAACTCTGCCTTAGGATATACACTGTGAAAGCCTTAGCCAAACCTCTGCAACTTATCTCTAAGTGCGGTACTCCAAACTGATAAGATATAAATTTAAGGATACATGAAACATGTTTGACAAGTGTATTCACCTCTGCATCATGCTTAGACACCAGACTGATCATCGAATCACACTTAAATTTTATTTCATCTACTAGGTCTTCTAGACTGACCTACCTTAAGCATGCAAACCCTATGTCGTTAACTTAGTCAAACCATCCCTCTCAGATCTTCCACTGTATTAATCATGTTGATCTTGTATCAAACCATCTCTCTCAAATCTTCCACCTATCTTTAGCTTCTGTACAAGCTAGACTTGAAGTTGACATCAATGACAACACATATTGCCAACAATCTCTCTATTTGTCATTGATGGCAACACCAAACCAAAATGCATATAAACACTGCCCCTTAGATGCATGTTTATCTCTCTCACCCTTTGACATCAAGGACAAAGGGCCTAACCTCTTATGTAATCCAAAAACTATATAAGACCCCCTTTACTATATGATTTCTATAAATAGTACTTCCCCTAAGATGAAAATGCCTCAAAAAGTGATGCTATGTACACTACTATCCTCTACAAGTCTATACATTCAAAATTTTGTTATCTACAATACTCTTGCAACTCATTTAGAAAGTAGAATGTCTTTGTATATTACCTTGAGTTGTGTTAGAGTAGATGCCCAAATTTATTTCTCTGAGGTAAGAATGTGATTTTAGCATTCAAACTACACATATAAGTTCTCAACCTCATCTATACTGCTAGGTGTCTTCATCTTCTACTCAATCTTTTCAACCTCACCTAATAATCTAGAATGAAGCCAATCTCATATTTACTACTTCTCTCAGCTAACCAAACTACTTCTTTATATGTTGTCTTTGATCTTGTAGCTATGAAATCTATGCATGAAGTTTTTCAACTTGTGTCATGTTTGCTCCATTCTTGTCTTTTCACAAGTCATATACCTTAGCCAAATTGGAGGTATATGACTCAATGGAGTTAATATGAGATTTGATGTTCTTGGTGGAGTTAGGCCATTTTAGATAGAATAGGTATAAAGTGGTGGCTTCATTGATGCATCCTTTGAACATTTTCAAAATTTCTTGTAGGTTATTGTGTGCACTGGCACACTTATCAGATATCTGATCCATCCTTTTATCATTCATCTTTCTCAATGCCTCTTGTTCTACTTTCTTTTCAATATGAGAAGAATGATCCTTAAAAGAATCCATTAATAGATTCACCTTTTGCTTTGGGTATAGAGAGGGATCAATGTTTACCTCTCGTAAACATTCTTGAATCAATTTCACTACATCCTCAACCAGGGTAGTCTTCTTTAGGTTTTCTTGCAGGAAATCCTTCCTTTTAGAAGCATGCTATATATCACCAATTTGAATTTTGTGAAGGGGTGAAATATTTGACAAGTTTACTTGCCCTTCATGAGTAGGAATTTGTAGAAGTTGTGGTGTAATCACTGGTTGGAACTACATCTGCAAATCTAATAGGTCTTTAAAAGAGTCTGACCCCGAAGAACTCTGACCTATATATGTAGAATCATCCTTAAGTTCCTCATCTTGATTATCCTCTACTTCATTTTGATATTTTTAATTTTGTTTCTCCTCACTCTTCCCTAGAACTTTTTGTTCTTGTTCATCCTCAGTGTTATCCTCTTTCCTTTGTTCATCCTTCCCTATATCCTCTGGAGGAGGATTGTTATGTTTTGTACCTATATTTGTGTTCTCCGGATGGGGGTACTTACTTTATCCTGACCCTCTGTATTTTATGTCTTAGTACTCTTTGGAGGGGATATATTCTTTTCAACTTGATCTCCTGATTTTTGTGTTTCTTTCTCTTTTGAAGGAGGTGTACCCACATTACCTAGATCCTCTTCCTTTTGTGCTTCTATTTTTTCTAGAAGAGAAATCTCCTTATCTTTCTAAGTCATGTCTCCTCTATCCACTTTGTTGTCAAAGGTTGACAGATCTATATCCTGAAGAGGTACATTTGGGATATCTAGAGGAACTTGTTCCTTAACTATCACCTTAGCATTCTGTTACCAAATTGTGCTTGGTAGTCCAATTAGGCTGGACTATAAGAGTTGTTTTCTAATGCTTTTAGAAAGAAAGTGGCTTAAACTAAAAGAGGAAGGAAGAGAATATCAGATCAAAATAGTCAAGGGAGAGGCTTCAACCTCTAAATTTTATCTAACATGTTTGCTCACTGAAGACCATTCATCTATCTTCTTTCCAATTTTTGTTTTTTGGTAGTGTCATAACTCCTCACTACTTTATCAGAATTCAAAGTTTTTGGGATCATTAGAAAGATAAACCAATTATCTAGCTCAAGTTATAGGTTGCTAAGACAAATAACAATGCTGCTTGATGGTGGATTGTCCTAATTTTTCTCCGAAGGCCTCCAAAAATGCAATTTACTAAGATGTAGAAAATATAAAAAATTAAAAAATTTAAAAAAGTGGGAATAATCAAAGATTTAAATCTTACATTACATGCTTGTCCAAATTTTACAATTCCTCAAGAAGTATATATAATAGATCTTCCTACTCACTTTGCATTATGTCTTTCTAGAGATTTTACAGCCAAGTTAGTAGGATACTTATCCTCTTACTGTTCACATTTGTTCTTTAGAACTAGATTTGGTACAAAAGTCACAATAAAATCTGAGTTGCTAGCTAATGATCATATTGAGCCATATGTTCCAAGTCATGTTAATGCAAATCTCACATTTCATGAGCAGGATTAGCAAGATCAGCTTGCTGTCTAAGATCCTAACACCTTTGTTGAAGGTATTGTAGAC
The DNA here is from genome assembly GCA_027924645.1 of Cunninghamia lanceolata. Taxonomy (NCBI): domain Eukaryota; kingdom Viridiplantae; phylum Streptophyta; class Pinopsida; order Cupressales; family Cupressaceae; genus Cunninghamia; species Cunninghamia lanceolata. The sequence goes on along the minus strand of BSBN01000081.1, from coordinate 810,358 downwards.
CTGTTCTTAGATGAATGTGCAGCCGAGAATCACAAAGTTAATACAACTGAGCATATAGAATAGGTGGACTTGGGCATTTACATGATTCAAGAACAAGGTATTGATATCCCAAATCTGATATAAGATGCAAAAGTGCAAGAAAAATAGTAGTCCAATGAGCTATGGAGTTTGTACTTCGATGGATCAAGGAGCAAAGTTGGTGCTGGAGGAGGTGTTGTGCTAGTTTCTCTAAGTGGTGAAAGGTATTTTTTAGATTTTTGTTATATTTCCAGGTGTTCAAATAGTGTTACTAAGTATGAGGCCCTTGTTCATGGCCTGGAATGGGCTAGAAAGTGAAATGTTAAGTATCTTCAAGTATTTGGAGATAGCGAACTAGTGTTCAATGAAGCAAGGGGTATTCATGCCACTAAAAATGACTTGTTAAAACTATATAAACATAGAGTATGGGGCATGATTAAGGAATTTGATGCATTTAATTTGCTGTCCATACCAAGAACTCAGAATCAACAAGCTGATAAACTCGCTACCATGGGAGCTGAGTTTGATATTCCAGCTGAAATAAAAAAAATGTTTCTCTTCATAACTATGTGAAAGATGTTATTAGACCTATTGTGCCAGATAATAACATTTATTGGTAGGTATTTGATAGTGACGAACATATTATCAGTTTTATGATTGAAGAAGCTAAATTTTTAGCTTCTCACAAGCAAAAGTGGTCTCAGTAGTATGAAGATTAGATTCTTCAACTTAAAACCAATAAGTTGCCAAAAGATTTGGTAACTCTTGAGTCAATCTTCAACTCAAATTATCAAGTCAGAAAAGAGAAAGCTAGTTTATCCATCAAACAGGAGCATTATGAGTAGATTGATATTTTCAAAGGCAAGTTGTTAAAGCTTGGCAAGGTATGTACCTTAGAAGAAAAGCATGCATTTGTTTTACTTTGTCAAGAATTTGTTAATCTGTTTGCTTGGGAGTACCATGATTTGAAGGGCTTTGATCCTAAATTAGCTCAACATACTATCGAGCTGGAACCCAAGGCAAAACTGATAAGACAGAAATAGAGACCTCTGAATTAAAGTTGGATCATCTTATGAAAACTAAGTTGAATAAGCTCATTGAAAGTGATATCATCTTTCCAGTTAAGCATACTTCATGGGTGTCCAACCTTGTCCCTGTGAGAAAGAAAAATGGAGAAATCAGACTTTGTGTCAATTTAAGGGACCTTAACAAAGCTTCTCTTAAGGATCATTACCTGCTGCCATTTATGGAACAAATTTTGCAGGTAGTATCTGGATCTAATAGATTCTCTCTTTTAGATGGTTTTTCAGGTTACAACCAAGTATTGGTGAAGGAAGAGGATTAGTTTAAGACTACACTTACAACAAATTGGGGAACTATGACATATAGGAAGATGCCATTCAGACTATCAAACACAAGAGCTACTTTTCAAAGAGCTATGGACATGGCTTTCCATGGTTTGATGAATAAGTTTGTAATGGTTTACCTAGATGATATTACAATTTTTTTAAAAAATGTTGATGATCATGTTGCTTATTTGAGACAGATATTTGAGAGATGTAGAGAATATGGGGTTTCACTTAACCCAAAAAGTGCATCTTTCTGTCCATGAGGGTAAAGTGCTTGGACACATTGTTTCAAAGCATGGTATGTCAATAAATCCTGAAAGAATTTTTGCTATTCTAGCATTACCTCTACCAACCCACAAGAAAGGCTTGCAAAGCTTTCTAGGTAGGATCAATTTTGTAAGAAGATTTATTCCTAATATTGCAGCTCTTCTACAACCACTAACTTTTATGCTCAGAAAAGGGACCAGTTTTAGCTCCACTAAAGAAGGGAAAAGGAGTTTTGAGGAGATTAAGGAGGCCATTGCAGTAGCTCCAACACTTTTAAACCAAATTTTGATAAAGATTTTATTCTTTATGCATTTGTAAGTGTTGATACTATTTCAACCATGTTATGTTAGCAAAATGAAAGACTAGAACAACCCATTGCATTTTTTAGCCAGGTTCTTCAAGATTATGAGGTAAAGTACTTTTTTGTTGGGAAACATGTTCTAGTTGTGATTAGAAGTTTGAAAACATTCAGGCATATGCTCTGTAACAACAAAATTTAGTTGATGGTTGCTCATCCTACTGTTAAAAATTTCCTGTTGAGTAAAGATATAAATGATAAATGGGCAGGTTGGATAACTAAAGTAATGGAGTATGATGTTAATATCAAGGTTACAAAGTTAGTTAGAGGCAAAGGCCTATGTGAACAGCTAGCAGGAGGTGAAATAGACACCAAAGAAGCTGAGAATCAGACCGTTTTGGTGCTAGAAGATGACGAATCAGGTGCTGTTACAATTTCTTCTACAAACTAGATTCAACAAATAATTCATTATCTTAATACTGGTGACTATCCTAAAGGGTTGGACAGTGCAAAGAGGAGACACTTTAGATTGCAGGCCATTCCTTATGCTATCATTGATGGAGTTTTATACTGAAAGGATTATCATAGAGTTTTGTTAAGGTGTATTGAGCCAAATTAGATTGATAAAATTTTAGAAAATTTTGATGATGGACCTTCTGGGGGTCATTTTTCTGCTAGAACAATAGCCCTTAAGATTATGAGAGCTAGATATTTCTACCCTGATATGCTTAAAGATACTCATGCTTGGGTCAGAAGATGCACTAAATGTTCTTTATTTGTAGAAAAACAAAGGCTAGCAGCATTGCCTTTGCATCTGATTCAAGTGGATCAGCCCTTTGCCAAGTGGGGACTTGATTTTATTGGATCCATTAACCCACCTTCAAGTGCAGGTCACAAATGGATATTAACTACAACTGATTATTTTACAAAGTGGTCAAAAGCTATATCATTGAAGGAGGGCAATGAAACTTCAATTCTCAACTTCTATCAAGACCTAGTTGCAAGGTTTGGTACTCCGGATTCTATTATTTCTAATAATGCATTTGAATTTATTAGCTTGAAAATATCTAATTGGTCTGTTAAAAATAACATTTATCATAATACTTCGTCCAATTATTACCCTCAGGGTAATGGACAGGACGAATCTACTAATAAGAACTTGATCATAATTATCAGAAGGACAATCAAGGACAATCAAAGAACTTGGCATGACAAGTTGAAGCTAGCCTTATGGGTTGATAGGATCACTCCTAAAAGAGCTACATGTAAATCTCCTTTTGTTCTTACCTATGGTAAAGAGGCTAGAGTCCCTATTTTAGTCGAGTTGCCTACACTAAGTCTGATTAAAGAGTTGGAGATGTTAGAGGAAGAGCCTATGGAAATTAGGCTTGTACATCTAATGGAACTAGAGGAAAAAAGGAATGATGAATTGAGAAATCTAGAGATTCATCAGGCCCAAATGTAAAGGAACTTTGATAGAAAAGTAGTTTCGAGAGTGTTCAAGGAGGGTGATCTTGTTTTCAAGTGGGATGAACTTAAAAGCATACCAAGTTTGATGCCATGTGAGATGGCCCTTATGTGATTACTGAATGCAAGTAGAATAATGCATTTTAGCTTTCAAAGTTGGTTGGAGAGGTATTACCTATTCCTATGAATGGGATTCACTTGAAGCAATATTTTTGAAGATCAAAAGTTTGCAGATGTATGATAGTAAAGTAGATGTTTTTCAGTTAAATAAGTGTTGTTGGCACATCTTTTTAGTTTAGTTTGTTTTTTCAAAGAAGTGTTGTTGCACAATTAGCTGGCCCTATTTAGAGCAATGGTAGTTTGCTTTTAGTTTTGTTTCTGCTACTGTTGTTTTTCTAGCAACTAAGTGTTCAAGGAGTTTTATGAGTTGCTAAAGCTAACATAAGACTCTATTCCCCAATGGACATACATGAAACTAGGCACGAGAGTTTTAGCAGGCAAAACTAGCATAGAGGTCGCCAAAAATGTTACCAAATTGTGCTTGGTAGCCCAATTAGGTTGGCCTATAAGAGTTGTTTTCTAATGCTTTCAAGAAGCAAGTGGCTTAAAATAAAAGATGAAGGAAGAGATTATCAGATCAAAATAGTCAAGAGAGAGGCTTCAACCTCTATATTTTATCTAACATGTTTGCTCACTGTGCAGATACAAGTACCTGAAGACCATTCATCTATCTTCTTTCCAAAAAAAAAAAAATAAAATTTTTTTTGGTAGGGTCATAACTCCTCACTACTTTATTAGAATTCAAACCTTTTGGGCTCATTAGAAAGAGAAACCAATTATCTATCTTGAGTTCAAGGTTGCTAAGCCTAATAGAAATGCTACCCAGTGGTGTATTGTCCCGATTTCACTCCAGAGGCCTCCAAAAATGCAATTTACTAAGATGTAGAAAATATCAAAAAAAAAATTTAAAAATCAATTTTTGATATTTTCCCAAAAATATTATTCTGGACCTGATCAGAAGTCTTCAAGGAACACAAAAATAAGAGAGGAGTTGAACTGAAGTGCAGGGTCATGTAGGAAAAGATATTTGGAGTTCTATTTTTCACATGACTATTTTTGGCGGTTTCTTGGTTAAGGACTTTGAGACTTGGAGTTCTGAGCTGTTTTTGCTCATCTTGGAGGAGTTTTGGAGCCTAAATTTTAGGCTTTTCACTTGTGCTTGCCCATCAACTTGGAGTTACTTTTTCAAACTCAATCATGCATATTTTTGAGTTCAGTTGAGCTGGAGTTGACTGTCCATTCACTTTTGGGGACAGTTTTGTATTAAAAAAATAGCTTATGATTGTTTTCCTTAGTTCTTGCTTTTTTACCTTTGCATATTATAGAGAGGAGATTGTCTTGTCACTTAGCCATTTTTTACAGTTTTACAGTAGCAACAATTCATTATTTCCAACAGTTTACTGTTATGTTTTGCAGAGATTCCTTCCATTTTCTAAAATAATCAAAGGTTCTTCTATCTGAATTTAGGTGTCCTGCTTATTTTATGAGTGATTTGATAAGAGTTTTTTGTGTTTTGTTTCATAACCTCTGGATTCCTTGTCTCATTTATTAGATGCAAGTATATAAATTTCAATTTATTACATGTCACAAGCTTGAGCAAGATTATTCATGCCTTCCTATGAAATGCTTATATGGTGAATCTAATCAATTTGGGCTGTAAGAGCAGGTTTATTGAGAATGTTTATGAGTTATATTATAGTTTTAAATCAAAATATTGGTGCATCACCCCCTTTAGGATAGATTTTGTAGTGTAGTTTTCAGTTTATTAAATTTTTTTCTCTCTTTTCTCCATCAAGTCATAGATCTAAAGGGGCTTTTTAAAGGGAGCTGACTCTTCCAAAGGTTTGTTCTCAAAAAGAAAAACCCACATATGAGAACATTCCCATGTTACATGGGATTGCCAAGCTTTTAAAGGCTTAGCATTTAGGGTGTAATCCCTCGTGACAACACATTCTTCATTTCCTCAAGAATTTTTGCAGTTTTCTCTAATGTTTCCTTCGCTAGTCTCTCTATTTCTTCCTGATCTTCCCATTAGAATATTTATTCTCCTTTTTGTTCTAAATTCCTTTGCTTGTTTTTGAGATATCTTGATCTTTTCTCCATCAGTGATGGATGGACCAACGTTTTCAATTGCATGTTTTCTCATCTCAGCCTCGTTTTCCATGGCTTCATTTCTTTTGTTGATGGGTAGGTCTACAAGGCTTATAGGAAGCTAATCAATGAACACAATTAGGGAAATATTGAAGGACATCATGTACCTGATTATTACTTCCTCAATTGTGACTTTATCATAAGGAAGAATCTTATCATAGAGATTTGCAACTTGTTTCAAGGCACCATGTTAGACTATAGAGGCTCATGCTTAGATTCTTCTTGAGAAGCTTCTTTTGATTTGTTTGGTTTTCCTTTTCTTTTTCCTTTGGTGGTTTCTACTTCTTCCTCTACTTCTCTTTCTCTTTTTATTCTTCTTTCAAGCATATCAAATTCTTCTTCTTCTTCTTCTTCTTCATCTTCATCATCTTCTATGTTCACCGAATTGATCTTTTCTCTCTTTGCTTGGACCTTAGGTCTATGTTTCTTTGTCTTTGTAGTCTTGGTTTGAACTAGCACTTCAATAGAAGTTCTTTTCTTGCTGGGAGGTGTAGGAGTAGGTCCGAAGGATTTTGAAGAGGTAGTAGAAGCAGAGGCACACCAACTTGTCCATTTAGGTGCTTATGTAGCAGAAGACGTCTGAGCTTCTCTTGAAGGACCCTCAGGAGTGTTAAGCATTTCTTCCAAATATGAATTCATCTTTTCTACTTTAGATTTTACCTTCTTTTCCTTTTCTTCTAGCTCCTTCCTAATTGTTTTATTGGTGATTTCATCATAAGTTTCAAATCTTTTAGCAGCATGATCCTTAGGCTTGTTGAGTAGCATATCAACATAACCAATCAAATCATGTTCAGACACTTCATATGGCAAGGTGGTTATCTAAAAAATCCTTGGCTCTATTTCTTCCATATAGCAAATATCCTTATCCACCATAAATGTAATATCATTCTTATATTTTTAAACAACCTTTCCTAGTATCCTTTCTCTTGCTTGCATATCATTTTGAAAGGTTTTGAAGAAACCCCAATATAGTGTGTCATATTTTTTATGATTAGGAAAACTAAGCATATAGTTTTTAATTTGGTGATCAACAATGATATCTACCTTCCACTCTATACCCTTCATTGCAGACAATTCCCTTAGAAAATAGAACATAAGACAAATGATTAGGGAACCATACCAGAATTTGTATCTAGACTCCTTTGTTCTTTTTAGGTTGTCCATCAATTACTTCCACAAGATCTCACAAAGATCATAATCCTTCCCTTCTTTCACCATTTGATAGGTAGCGTAAATTGCAATGTCGGTAGCATAATTTTCTCTATTGGTATGATATATTTTGTATAATATGCCCATTGTGGCATACTAGACCCTAGATCTTTAATGTCATTTACAGTTAGGGCTCTATTATCAAATTTCAATACAGTAAGTCTCATCATTTCCTCATTCTTCATAGCTTTAAATATAGGTACAAATCTGTAGGAGCATAGTCCAATCATAGCTCTGATGGCTTCTTTAGTGATCATATAAGGTTGGTCAAGGTAGAAAAACCTCATGAATCTAACTTAGGGGAATCTTGACCCATTCTTCTTCATACAAGAAATTAGGGGGTAAAAGTACAAACCTGTGTCACACTTTGGGCCAACTAAATAATTTTGGCTGAGTGAGTTTTGTCTGAATGAGTTTTAGTTGAAACCACGTGGTGGCTATTAGGTTCTGACGTGGCCACATATATTCGGTTGACAAGGTGTTAATGAAAACCTTTTAGACTAAATATGATTTGGCCAGATACCTCAAATATAAAAAATAAAAAAGAGAAATGAGCACGGGTATTTTGCATATTTAGGTGAATTTGTTACAATAAAGACTTCTCAAGCAATGACTGGGCCTACAAATTACTATTAGACCCCAGGTAAGATCTTTATTCTGCATTCTTTCTTGCATCGATTGTGTCCTGAACCTCTCATTTGTGACAAGAACCAACAGAACCATGCTCCTCGACAGGCAAGATCACCGTGAATAGAAGCGCGTCAGGGGGACTGCATGTAGGTTTACCCACATCAGTCATCCTAGGGTCAAAAGAGGCAATATGCAATCTTGAGTTTAGTGGCCTCTCCTTCCCCTACCAGAGGTGACCCCAACTACCCCTAGTCATCACCCTCTACTAATTCAAAATTCCATTGATAAGAAATAAAAGGGATATACAAGTTAGAACTAAATGACATTAGTGTTAGCCCTAGGGCTAGAACATCCATTTTCAACCATACAAAATCATTTTCATAGATTTTCTACCAAAATTTTATTTTACCACAGATTAAAACAAGAGTAACACCACTTCATATTCCTCTACACATTTTGTGGAAAATTGATTGGAGTTTTCCAAAATACGATTGTTGTGTCCCTGTATAAAGAGCAGACACAAGATCAAAAAAAGAGAGCAGAGCATACAAAATGGTTTGGGGTTTGGGAATTGTGGCCCCTTGCAGGTTGAGTCAGGATAGTGTGCTAGAGTTTAGAACATGCAATATCGATAGGCACTTAATTCATTTGTTTCTGAGATTTTTTTGTTATACAATTGTAGCATTAGATCAATTTTATTTGTTTTGTGGTTATTTGTCATACAAATTACTAAGTGTGTGTGTGTCATACTTCCCAACTAGTTTTTGATGAGTCCATGTGAACATATATCTCTATACAAGAATATTGAATGATTGTAAGCATTTTTTGATTTTTTGAAACAAATGTGGTCTTCTCAATAACATGACTAGGAACAGTGCGTCTATTGTTATCCGCTTTTAACTCCCACAAATTATTGAATATTAAAGTACTCTTTACCACCTTTTTCTATTCTGTGTAGTATGTACCATTTAACTTATCTGATTTGGTGAATAGTTGTGAAATCTTCAACATCATTAGAAGGATAAATTAACAAAATGAAGACCCAAATAATCAAACACACCCTTCAAAAAATACTCAACGAACATACTTATTCTTCCCACCTTATAATTGCCAAAAATTATTTTCTTTTAAAACTAAAGCAATTAAATGGCAGCAACAACTTGTATTCAAATTCTTTTCCTATTCTCTTTTTTTTAGCAACAATTGGAGGGAAAAAGACACAATGAAGGATGGGGGAACAAGATAGAGATTACCATCACCAAACATAAAGATTTTAATCACTCGGATTATCCATGCAGCCCTTCATCCACAACACTTTTCTTCCATGATGCTCTAATACATCATGTACAAAATATTCATCACCCCAATTAATCCTTCTGCTAAGGTAATTTTATCAATCTTTAAAATAAAAAGGGGTCCTAGTAAATAAGTCAATTGTGTGACATATATGTATGTAGTTGTTAATACAATACAAGTGAAACTCTAATGCTTGGATTAGATTAATCCATTTGATAAAATAAATACATTAGTTTTATTATTATATAAAAGATCCATATATCCCAATTTAAAGTGTTTTGGCATACAAGATGAGGGGTAACATACACATTATTTGAAAGATATTTGAAAAGAAATAAAACATTTTGAATTAGGAGGAGCAATCTGCAAGTTTGGTCTTGTTTAAGGAATAAACATTTCCCATAAATATAGTCTAGGATGATAGAAAGGTCTATAGATATGGATTGGTTGAGTTGGAAAAAGTAATGCAAAAATCATAGCATTAACAAAGTTTGAGGACAAGAGAAACCTCTATTAGCGCATCATTTGCCTTGAGATGATTTTCCTATCTAGTCTACCCCCAACAATGATCAAAGATAAATTACTTGTTTCATGATCAAACTCTTCTTCATTAAGACACCCATACAAATTTAGATTTTTAATTATGTCACCATTACAAACTTAGATTTTTAATTATGTGAAACTTTAAGTCTTGGGCTATTCTAAATGGGAAGATGAAACCTTTGTAGGTTCTTCAACACACAAATATTAGTATGAAAGATTGATGAAATGAACAATTAAATATCTAGTGAAAATAAATTAAATTTCAAATCTAAAAAGGAGGTGAATTCAACAAAAAAATATATATTAAAATTAAAAAATATAGAATACAAAATCCTAGAGTCAAGAACTAGGATATGTTTTACATTAGGGGTCCACCAAAATCTAAGAAAATAAAACATGCCCTACAATTAATTCATGACTTGTCTAATTGGATGATTAAGAAAAAGGTAAGAAGACCATAAGGCTCCTTCATATGGATAATTATTGCACATATTAAACCATTATTATTCATTGTTGATCATAAGTTGTTGACACACTCTTCCTAAATTGTATACACACCTTCATCCTCTACACATATTTTATTTTATGGATTACCATTATCAAGCATCATTACAATTGTGAATGTGTTATAGTCAAGAGGTTTTTAAAGATGCAATCATGATACTTAGCAAGAAAGGGGCCTCTATAGAAGAAAATTGTGATGTCTTCTTTAGAGATGTGTGGGTCATATTTTCCTAACACAAAGTATTATTTTAGATAAAGAAAAAAATAATTGTCAAAAATATGGTTCATGAGAAAAAAAAATATTAGATGTACATCATTCCATCTACAACTAAATGAAAACATATCATAAATTAAATTAGTGTGCATAATCTATAAATGTCACTCAAAGAATCTTTACACATGGGTTGAAAGCTTATCATGTGTCCAACATAGATATAACTTATATCTTCATTGCTCCATAATACATATCATATAGATTTATAACTATCAACATGGATTTGTATTTAATTTCCTATTCTTATGTAGTGTAAAAATTATAATTCTTATCACATTATTATAATCCTTTTCATACCGTAATCAAAATTTTCTGATGTCTATTCTATCTTTCAAATGAATAATCATTTATCTTGTGCCTAGTTTGAACCTATGTTCCTATTCTTGTTGCGTATATATTATTATGGTGCATGCCCTTTCATTTCTCTAGCATAATTTTAGATCTCCATCTTTAATTTGGGGATGAAATATCTTAGTTACATATACCATTATTTGACCACATGACTTATCACAATCGTAGAGCCACATTGGGTAAATGCCTCTTTCCTATACTATACACACTTGTATGATTTTTTTTGGAATTTAGAGATATCTTGCATTTTTATATTTTCCTATACTTAAGAAAAATGTATACACCTTGACAATTAGATGTATTCTATATTCTTTCTCAATATTATTATTTGATATGTTATACCTTCTTATCACATGATGCTACATATGACACATTACTCGAATACATGATTTATGTATTTATACGCTTGCATTACTTTTATGTATGTGAATGTTTCATTAGGATATTTTAGTACCACTTGTTTATAGGTAAAAGTTCATAATCCTACTCTCTCCCTTTCTCCCTTAAGTTTTCATAGATAGTTGAATCAACTTAAAATTGTTCTTGTTTTTACTTCATGATGAAAGCTACTCAATTCACATCTTTCTTATACTTTGTAATTTCCTATGGAGCATCTTACTAGGAAATTAGTTACTACATATTTACTTTTACTGAAATAAAATAAGTACATATTTATAATTTAATTTTTGTGTTTTAATTAAAATCATATCTTTGTATTTATATAGATATGGTTGATGACCAGGGTTCACATCATTCCACTCAATCTCAAGAGGAAGCTTAGGCTAGGTCTAATTTGTATAATGATAGCATTAGGAGATTAAAGAAATCTTAGAGATGTTTGGACCAAACAATACAAAAATTCCCTAATTTGGCTAATAGAGATAAATTAGTTAATATTCAATAGGAGATTACACATATGATTGACACGATTCGATTATACAATCCATATGATGACATCAACACTGAGGAGTTTTATATGTCCCTTACCAAGAATGTTACTAGCACTAAGAAAATTCAATCTATTTCTCAAAGAGTTTAACTACATAATGTGCATAGCATGTTCCCTCATTATATGGGATGAGAAAAAGTTAGAGGATATACTGCTACTAGGTGTACAAAAGAGCTTGATGCTCCATTTATATATCCCAGATGGTTGGCAAATAATCACAGATGGCCTCATAATGATGAGCTACCACTTTATTTTTGAAAAACATTATATGTTGAGTTCCATTTAGGGTTAGATGTGGATTACACATCTATTATTGCCCATGCTGGATAGGCAAAGGGAGGTTTGTCAACAAACCTCAATATAGACATGCAGATTTGCCACCACTCATCAACAAGAGGGCATTAGTTGGTCAAAACCTTTTGGTTGTTCAAAAATGTTTAGAACTAGTAGTAGAAGGAGGTGCAACAATAGCACCTACTAGATCTGACCTTTTTGATAGTATTTCCATGATTGCTACTCAGGTCGAGTAGATGTCATTTGATTGTGTAGGAAAATACTTATTACATCCATGGATTAGCATTCCTCTCACTGAGGCTACAACCACCAATTATGATCCCTACATTCATGCAAATCTACCATCACCATCAGATGTGACCCAGATGAGTGACACCATTATCCATATTATGTGTTTAGCTTCAATCATTGATTTACTGACATCATACCATTTTATCAGTGAGGACTATGAGATTCCTTTAGATATTGTACTTACTCATATTAGACGACATTATGGTAGACAACCAGGTTAGGGTGAGTTAGTTTCAATGAACTAGCATATTCCAGACTAGCCTATAGACCCCACACATCATCAGGTTGAGGTGACTGCACTTAATGTACATGGCACATACAACACACTTCTTTTTGACACTAGTCCTTTACCTAATACAATTGTCCCTGATGTGACCATACATTCTTGTGACATTAGTGGGATTGGTAGAGTGCTCCAAGATGCAGCATAGGTACTTGAATAATTTATATATATTGCGTTCTAAAAATTCACATTTATATTAAATAAAATTGACTTTAAAGTAGTTCTCACTCTTCATTGAAATCTTGTATTTGTAAATTTCTAGCAATATGAGGATTTGTCACACATTGGAGGTTTGGAGCATTTAGATGATCTTGTGCATGATACATTTATTATATTTAAATTACTTGATAAACTTAGACATTGAAAGTATAAAACTTTAAGATGACTTTACATATACACATGTACATTAAATTAAATTATGTACTTTCTTGTGCAGGGAGGTGGATTAGGACATGGATCAAAATAGGGATCAAGAAAGGGATCAAGAGAGAGATCTGGACATGGATCCAGATAAGGATCAGGAGAGAGATCTATCCATAGCCATAGTAGACATCCTCCTCTTTGACTTGTTTTACATGTATACAACATGATTTATTATACATTTTATATTATGGTTTGTCACATTATGGTTCTTAGATCATGATCTATACATTATACACATTTTACATGTTATGGTTTCACATTATGGTTCATCTTATTATATTTTACAATATATACATTTTACATTATGGTTTCATATTACAGTTCTTATTGTGATTTGTCACATTACGGTTTGAATATGATTTCTTTAATGATTGAGATCTAATTAAAATCTACCATTTTTGGTCTCATTTTTAGATACAGTACTATAGAAATTCTTGAAGCTAATTAGGGTTTTGTGTTGGGAAACTTTATTATTCTTGCTCACTTTTAATCTATAAAAAATTGAGTTAATTTGAAGATTTTTGGCTCAATAAGCTAGTTGGGAATGGTGGGTTGAATAATAAGGGCTCTACAATGGTTGTTTTCATGAGTGGGTAGGGATAATTTGTTACATGGTTTTAACTTGATTTTTTGTTTTGTGAAATTTGGCTTGGTCTTTGTCATAATATTTGATTTTTTGTGAATGTGTCCATCAAAATACAATTTTTGAAAACTATAGTTTATAATATTTTATATATATTTATTTTCTATTTTATAAAAATTACAGACTTTTACCAAGCTTAAAAGCATTTGTTTGACATAAAAAATGAGCATCCTAAATAGATGTCTTCTATCAATAAAAATAATAATTTTGATATGTATAAAGGGTTATGTATTATGGAAAATACATATCTAAATTATAATTAATTTAAATTTAAAAATAATAGATAAAAAATGTTGTAATTTTTTTCTTAAATATGGTGCCTTAAACATCGTGCTAATTATTTGTGTTTAATAACTTATGAATTGATCTTATTTTTACTTCCATTTAAGCAATGCGGAAAATATTACTCATTAAAAATATTATGAAATATAAAGACACAATTTATGATAAAATATTTTTAAAATGAGATAAATTACTTTTTAAAATACATATTTAAAATCTAAACATGAAATCTTACAAATCATTAGTTTATATTGTTTGCAAACTCTTAACAATTTGCTACGTATAACTGACAAGAAATAAAAATTTAGCTAAAAATATTGATTTGAGTTTCCACATAGGCAAGACTGTGGGACAACCCTTCTTGCTTTCACCCATTAATAGTTTAATTTGGAAACTAATCTAAAACATGCATTACTTTTAAAACATTACGCTCACTCAAGATCCACAATGGACATATTTGGCAACTTTATACTACTATAATCACCACCATTTTATTGTCCTTCAATCTCATTTCTTTGAGAAATGTCAATATTTAGCTTAAACTAAATTATGCTCCCTAAACCAAATATGAATAATATTAATGGAATCCTCTATACACATGTTAATATTTGTCAAAAGAATGAGGGACACTACTACAACAACCAAATATATCGTGTGTATATTGACTTTATTCAAGAAGAAGAGTGTATCCTTCTCTTAGAACAATAAATGAGTATATCTATTTTGGTTCAAAAGGTCAATAAAAATTAAATGAGTAATATCAATTTTGGATCCAAATGAACGTTGATAGTTACCTTTCAAAAAATAGTATTTAAATTAGGCTCCAAATGAAAATTTGACCAATGCTCTAAAACCACACCTTCTTCAAGAATTATATATATATAAATTGTGAAAGAAGGATTATAATTTTTTATCTTTTTAAATTCATTTGTTATTTGTAATGATGAATATTCTATGATTCATATAAATGATCTAATTAGAATAAAAATATGTGTTAACATATATTGTGGAGCATGTGATGGAGTTTGGACAAATATCTAAACTACATGGGAATATATTATTAATCATTGTGCATTTTTATAGAGGTGGGATCCAATAAACAAATCTACTACCATTGTACCTAGTTTAGCTAGTGCTAAACAAACTTACTTAAATAATAAAATTAAAACTTACCACTTTTATTGGATCTAATCACATTTGATGAAATAATTTAAACATGACTTCTTCATTAAACAAAATTACTACAAATAAGATCACCCTAAGAAAGCTTTATAGGCAAATAAGATCACAAAAAATAAAGCTTCATGGGCTACTAGATCACCACATTAAATTAAATTATTTGAATTCAACATAAAATAAAAAGATTTTCAAATTTAGGTCCAAATGTTACATGTATATATTGTCATAGAAAATATATATGTACAAAAATAGCTTAATGTTCTTAGTGCAAATAATCTAGATCCTCTCTATATTTTATTATCTCTAAAATCTTTTCATGATCTTCAATAGGAAACCTCCACCTTTGTTTGGCATGTCCTCTTTTTGGTAAAGTTTCAAGATTTATTTTTATTTCTATAACTGACTATAATGTAGAATGTTTTGACCTGACATATAATCAATAAATATAATACCATTTGTATCTATCTTTGTTTGTTGATAGTATGTGCCTTCAACAACCACAATAGGATACTCTTGTCCATCACCATATATCATTGATTCTGACAATTTGCATTTTGGTTGCATACATTTTAGTAGATAGTAATCTACACCTTCTGTATTGTCAGGATTTGCAGGAACAACAAAAATATCTCATGTACACACTATGTAGTAAATCATGCTCAAATTAGGTAGAATATAAATAAATTGTCAGTTAAAATCAATTTAAAAATTTAAAATTAACCTGTAACAACTAAATCTGATATACATTCCTAATTAGCTGAATACAAAGGATCATAAACATCTACAATATCATTATCTTCAAAAGGGTCTAATGTGGCCACTAATTGTTGTATTTCTCATTGTGAAACATACCCATCTCTAATATTCTCAAATTGTAGAGTATTTGCATTGTTCTCAATGCAATCAACATAAAAACATGATTTTTCTCACTTGAATTACATAAGGCCTACTATGTCCTGCTATCATGATTTGATGCAAACTTCTAATACCTCTAATTGTTTGAAAATTAGTAAGAGTTGATTGATCAATATCTGTAAATTTCAAACATCCAATTAAAAAGTGTATAAAATTAAAAATTCAATTCATATACACATTGAAATTTAAAAAATAAATTCATTTATGTCCCTTTAACTTCCCAAAAATAGCGTGTGTTGTATATTGAGTCACAGATGGTAAAATAAATTTTGCACCATTCAACAATTTCATTTGCATTCCTTATGGCATTACTTGCAAGTTCATCTTGGTGAAATGTCAAGTTAAGACGTTTTGTAGTTGAAAGGAAAAGATGATCTCAAAAAGCATAATTAGATTTTTCTAAAAATCAAACACTCAATATTGAAGATGCAATATTGGATATATCGAAGCCACATATTGCATAATGGTAACCTTCCACTTCTCAACACATGCAATATATTGAGACACCATTTTTTCAAATAGTTTTAAGGATTTAAAATATAAGAATTTAAATTTCTAGTCCATATGGTGTTACTTGCAAGTTCATGTTGGTGAAGTGCACACTTCACACATGCTCTAGCTCCATCATGTTCTCCTTTTCCATATCCACTCTCATAGAAATTCCATAAAAAAATTTATGTTACGTCTAATATGTTGTTGGCTTAACTAATTAAAAGATTTTCCAGACTTAAATTGTCCTGTGAAGTTATAAACAATTTCATTTAAAACCAAAATAGTACAAATAAACTATATGTGTACAACATATAAGTAACCAAACAATTCAAGTCTTCAAGTTATGTAAACAAATAAATATATAACTATTTTAAAAAAACAAATCAACACTTACCAGTACATCCATCAGACCATATTGAGTGTTTTGAAGGATCTATTTGACATTTTCTTAGGTCTTCAAAAAACATTGCAAAACAATGGGCTACATAGCTTCTATCATGACCTGTATCATAACTGATATAAAAGTGAACTTCTTTGGTTGTTCATCTTTGCTACTTTGTACACCACCCACATGTTCTTCGACATGCCTATAACAAACTTGTACAAATATTGTAACTGGATCTGAATGATAATATTGATTTTGAATCTCAGTTTGAGGACTAAATGTATAGTTCTCAAAGAAATCAACAATAGAGAGAATACAACCTGGTGGAAAGCAATTCTTTTAGTCACAAAATTTATTAGCTTTCCATCTAGCACCATGACAATGTTAAATATGTGGATATATGATATTGCAAAATTTATTCATAAACTCATTGTAAGACAATTCACTCACTTTGAGAATATTTTTTCTGCTCTCAACTCTTGAGTTTGTTGAGTATTTCTCATATTCAAATCTCTTCCAAATAACTTGCATTGAATGATCAATATTGTCAACCTGTAAAATATTCTTCAAATTTCCACAATCATTACATATATTTTTATACACTGCACTTTGAATTCATGTCTAAATCTTCTAATTTTTTGCATAGAGGAGACTTCACAAATTGTGTTGTACTTCTAGGGATGACTATATCTAGATTAATTATTGCCATAGCTTTTTTATATGACTATAGGTGTTGATAAAATTCAACATGATTTCAGGAACAACAAGTCTGATGTACCTTATTTCTATGTAAAAAACCTGGTCGTAGTCTCTCAAGCATCCTTTCAAAAATCTTCACATCTAAAAATTATTTCTATGTAAAAAACTTGGTCGTAGTATCTATAAAATGTTTTGGATGTGAAATTTTTGTACCATCTTCATCTTTTATTTGTATAGTGTCCCTTCTATTAGAAGAAACATGAGAGTGGCTGGTCTAATATTCAATCACCTATTCCTTTACATCTTCTAAGATTGTATCTTTTTGGGGAACTCTCTAAATATTTACCCAATTATTTTCAATATTTCCATCCAATCTATTTCTCTTTGAAATATATATTTTAATAGTTCTCTTAGAAACATTAGGTAATTGGGAAATTGCTTGAACTTATCTTCTATGTGATAATTTCTTACTAGAAATTATAGTCATCAATGCTCCACATGCAGCACTTAAATCAACAACTCAACTCTTGATTTCAATAGAATTCAATGCTTCTTGTAGGTTTGCAACTATTGTTTTATTTAATGAACCTGATGACTTTTTGTTATTATCAACCACTAACAACTCCAAAATAGGGGTCATCTCTTTCCTCCTAAATAACTTTGCAAATAACTATGCTCTTCCAATTATAGATTTTTTTTCAAGAAATTCATCCCACATTCTTTTAGAGTGTAATTTTACTGTGCTTTCAGATCACATATCTTCAGATAAAATACTATTGAAAATAGAATCCTCATCCATCTCCATCAGATTTTCCATACCAAGGAAAATATTTCTATCACCACCTTCAATTTGTTTTGTTACCTGTACTCCTTGGTCATCAACAATTTCCATGGGTTGTTCTTGAGTAGATGTTCCTTCATCGACATTTGTAATATCTCTTCTTTGATCATACAACCTTTTTCTTGTCTTTTAATTCCCTATCACAAATTGCTCAAATTTGAACTCACTTTCATACGAAAATAACACATACAAGTACTTTAACCTCTATTTTTGAAGATCTACCTACATTCAAAAAATTACCGATTTAATCAATTAGACATTTCATATCATGATACCTAAGAATGCAACTTTGCTCCTGTCGAAATCAGTGTTTTCTCTCTCCAAATTTCTATAATTTAATAATTAAAAAACCAAAAATGCCAAAAAAGCTAAAAAACAAAAAAGATTTTCAGTCCAAATTCATTTCAGATCATTGTATCTGAGAATATGACAGCCCCTGTGGAAATCAATGTTTTTTTTGTTCCAATTTTTTTGTAATTTAATAATAAAAAAAATTAAAAAGCCAAAAAAACACATTTTCGATCAAAAGAATTTCAGCCAAATGGGATTTGGTCAAATCCCATTCAGCTGAAACTATCCAAGTGGCATCCCATTTGGTAGCCAAGTCACCATTTTTTCAAATTTTTTGAAATTTCCAACTTCTGCTAAATATTTCTTCAATAAAAATTATTTAAAAATAAAAATAAAAATACCCTTTTGTAGAGCTCACAATATTCAATACAAATATATATATTTTTATATTTTGATTAATTTTAATATATAAATATTTTAAAATAATGTAAGCAGGTTGTTCCAATTCAAAAAGAGGCTGATTTGAAATTTAAAAAATAGTAAAACATGATAAAAAAATTTGGAAAATATATGATACCCTAAAGGAGAGAATCCACTTGAAAAGGGTATAATTTATTTTTTTAAAATGAAAAAAAGTAAAGAATAGTTGACGTCAACTGAAAACTATCAAATTCGAGTAAGTTTGACTTTAAAATGTTATTACGAGAAAAATATAGATCAAAATTTTAGTTTTTTTCCCCATGCCCTAGATACTGAAGTCACCTATTTGGAAAAAGAATTAGGAGAAAATTAAGTTTTTTTTCTATTTCTTTCTTGATGTCAACTGAATATCACTTTTTCTTGAAATTTTTAGTATTACAAAATCTACTCTTAAATTGATAAAAAAATATCAAAACAATTTAAACAAAATCTAAAAAAATTACAGGAATAAACTTCAACAAGAGTTCTACATTTTATTAGTTTACATCATTTTGAAATTAAAAATATAAAGACCACGTTTATGTGGTTGAAGTTGAGAATTACTTTTCATCTTGGCCGATTCCTTTATAAAGTGTGACACATGTTTGTACTTTTACCCATAATTATACAAAATAATCTTAATAGAGAAAATGAGACATAAATAATGACACATGTGTAGGAGAAGAGTTCATCTCAAAAAATAAAATGAACAAATATACTGTAAATTTCAATTAATATTTCAAATACTAGTTTTAGATCCAAATTCATTTTTGTAGAATTTTGCTGTCACACCAAAAGAGCATACTAGTGGTGGAGAAGGATCTCATCATCGATATAGTCGCTATGCCAATACTTCCCCACACAATAGAGCCAGATACAACCATGTACCATGTGGGATTCATACCCACTACGTACCACATCGATAAGTCAAGCTTATGCAGACGAAGGGTCGAGGGCTCGAGGGACTCGAACTGATGACCTACGCTCTGATACCATGTAGAATTTTTTTGTCACACCTAAAGCACGTACTAGTGGTGGAGAGGGATCTCATTGTCGATATAGTTTCTACGCCAACAATTTTAGATCATGGTATCTGAGAATATGACTTTGCCCCTATCAAAATCAGTGACTTTTTTGCTCCAAATTTTTTGTAATTTAATAATTAAAAGTTTTTTAAAAAGCCAAAGAAGACACATTTTTGACTGAAAGAATTTTCGCTGAATGTGATTTAGTCAAAGCCCATTCGGTTGAAGCTTTCCAAGTGGCATCCCACTTGGCAGCCAAGTCACCATTTTTTCAAATTTTTTGAAACTTCCAACTTCTGTTAAATATTTCTTAAATCAATTTTTTTTTCAAAAAAAGAAAAATACCCTTTTGTAGACCTCACAATGCTTATATCTATACATATTGATTAATTGTAATATATAAATATTTTAAAATAATGCAAGTAGGTTGTTCAAGTTAAAAAATAGGCTAATTTGAAATTTAAAAAAAGAGTAATACAAGATTAAAAAAATTGGAAAATATATGATGCCTTGGAGGAGAGAATCCACTTCAAAAGGGTATAATTTGTTTTTTAAAAATGAAAAAAATTAGACAATAGTTGACGTCAACTGAAAACTATCAAATTCGGGTAAGTTTGACATTAAAATGTTATTACGAGAAAAATATAGATCAAAATTTTAGTTTTTTCTTCCATGCCCTAGATACTGAAGTCACCTATTTGAGAAAAAAAATTAGGAGAAAATAATTTTTTTTTCTATTTGTTTCTTGACGTCAACTGGATGCCACTTTTTCTTGAAATTTTTAGCATTACAAAATATGCTCTTAAATTGATAAAAAAAATATGAAAACAATTTTAACAGAATCTAAATAATTACAGGAATAAACTTCAACAAGAGTTCTACATTTGATTAGTTTACATCAATTTGAAATTCAATACATAAAGACTACTTTTATGTGGTTGAAGTTGAAAATTATTTTTCATGTTGGTTGATTCCTTTATAAAGTGTAACAAAGGTTTGTACTTTTACCTATAATTATACAAAAGAATCTTAATAGAGAAAATGAGACACAAATAATGATACATGTATTGGACAAGAGTTTATCTCAAAAATAAAATGAACAAATATAATCTAAATTTCAATTAATATTTCAAATACTAGTTTTCTAGTCCTACTGTTTGGCACCTACTTTATTAATATTTACACTAAGAGGAATTAATATAAAGTTAAAGCAGATGTGTGTACACTTTTATGGCCCTAATTTAAATTGATGTCTATTAACCTATCATAAGGTAAATGTACCCAACCAGATATTTTGGGATTTCTATTTTATTATTTTCAAAGGGAAGTGAAAATGGTGGAAAACAAATAACTCAGGAGAGCATATCAAATTAAAATTTGAGGTGAGCTGAAGCGAGTTTAGTAAAAAATGTCTTGGGACTCAATTGAATGTGAACCGGGCGTTCTGACAGAAGTCATTGGAGAAATGGAAGTGAAGGGAGTTCAAGTAGAGGAATTGTATTCTCTAGACTTGCAATGCTTAACTGATCTTCTTATTTATGGCCTAATCTTCCTGTCCAAGTTAAGACTACATGATAGACCTGTATTGAGTTTCCACCATTATAGCCCTAATCTCTTCTTTACAAAGGAGGAGCTTAACCACGGTTGTGCAACTCAGGCTATTATTTCCATTCTCTTGAATTGCCCAGCTGTGGACATTGGCCCACATCTCTCAAATTGGAAGCAGTATAGTAGAGATTTTCCACCTTTTCTCAAATCTCTATGTATCTTGAATAACGATGCAATTCACAATGCCCATAACAGTTTTGCCAAACAAGAGCCTATTGTTTCTTCATCTGAAGATGGTGTATACACTTTCATTAACTATGTACCAGTTAGTAACACTATATATATTAGATGGGATGAAGGAAGGGCCCATCTATCTTGGACAGTTTGATGGAATTTCAGCTACCTTTGATTGGTTGAATGTAGTCCAGCCAATACTTCAAGAATGAATGGAGAAATATATGGAAAGTAATATAGATTTTAGTGGTTTAGCAGTTATAAAAAATAAGAAAGAAGAGTATACTACCTATCTGGTGTATCTTCAGAGTAGGAATGAGCAGGTTTTTAATCAATTGATACGGAGGATGGATTTAGGAAGCCTCCTATAGATTTTAGCGAAAACAAATTCTGAACTTGAAACTGTCAAGCAAAACATATCAATGGAGGATGAAAAAATTAGAAGGTGGAGAAGGGAGAATGAAATAAGGAAGCATAACTATGCACCCTTTTTGTTCAATTTTCTTAAAACTTTGTCTGACAAGGGTAAACTCAACGATGTAATTAAGAAAGCCAAGTTTGAGTAAAGGAAATAAAAATTGTGTATGAATGGAAGAGATGAAGCTTCCATAGATTGAATTAAATATGCTTATTCCTTCAATGAAATTTTATTGTTATATATTGCAAGTTTTTTTATTTGTAGCAAGTAATTAGAACATCTACCATGTAGGCCTCTGTCTTAGATGTGCTATAACACATATATATCCTCTAAATCCAAGAGCCTTTTCTTATACTTGTTGTTACATGAATTATAGAGTACCTCATTTAATTTGAATTTCAATAGTTTGAATTTAAATGTTTTTAAAGTGAATGTACTAATTTAAAAAAAAAGTTAGGTATTTGAGTAAATAAAAATATAAGAAGTAGTATATTCATAAATAAATTAGTAAGTGATATTTTTGAAATAGTTATTAATTTATATTTTTGAATTATTTTATTTTAGACATTATTTACTTTATATTTTATTGAAGAGATATTTTATTTTTCAATAACAATAAAATAAATCATAACAAAAAAATATTCTCAGTTTTAAAAACTAAATTGAAAAAATTCACAATTTATTATTATTTTCTTTATGGGTTGTAGTTAGAATTAGAGTTAGTGCTATAATTATGTTTATGGGGTTATTGTTATGGGTAGAATTATGGTTAAAATTAGAGTTAGGTTTAGAATTAGAGTTAGTGATAGCATTACTATAAGGATTAATGTTAGGGTTATAGTTACAATTTGGGTTCCAATTAGAAGTTAGGGCTACAATTAGGGTTAGGGTTCCTCTCCAACTTAGAATTATGGTTAGAAATATGGTTATGGTTGGGGCTAGGGTTAGGGATAGAATTAGGTTAGGTTATGTTTAGAACTAGAGTTAGGGTTACAAATAGGTTTAGGGTTAAGGTTTAAAATGAGCATTAGGGTCATAGTTAGTACTACAATTAGGTCTAGAATTAGGGTTACAACTATGGTTAGAACTAGGGTTGGGGTTAGTGTTAGAATTAGGGTTATGGTTAGAAAGAGTTTTATAATTAGTGTTAGGCTTAGCGTTTAGGTTAAAATCAGGGTTAGGGTTAGAATTAGAGTTAGGATTAACATTACATTTAGGATTAGAGTTAGAACTTAAAATTAGGGTTACAATTAGGGTTATCATTAGGGTTAGTCTTGTGGCTAGAGTTAGGGTTACAATTAGAGTTTGGGTTAGCATTAGTGTTAGGATTAAATTTATAGTTATGGTTAGGGATAAAATTAGGGTTACGATTAAATGTAGGATTAGAGTTAAGGGTTAAAATTAGGGTTACAATTAGAGTTAGGTTTAGGGTTAGTACTGGGAAGAGGGTTAGGTTAGAATAGGGTTAAGATTAAGAATAGGGTTAGGGATAGTATTAGGGTTAAAATTAGGGTTACAATTAGGGTTAGGGTTATCGTTAGTATTAGGGTGAGGATTCTGGTTAAAATTAGGTATAGGGATATAATTAGGGTTAGAATTAGAGTTAGGGTTAGGGTTACAAACTTGGATATCTCAAGATTAGAATTATAATTGGATTTAGGATAGGGTTACGATTACAATTAGAATTAGGGTTAGGATTACAATTAGAATTAGTGTTAGAATTAGGGTAGGGTTAGGGTTTAGGTCAGAATTAGGGTTAAAACTATGACTACAATCAGGTCTAGGGTTGGGGTTAGAATTAGGGTTAGTATTGGCCTAAACATTAGGGTTAGGGTTATAGTTACAATAAAACAAGAAAGGTTATTTACATTTATATCTATATATGGTTAGAGTTAAGGTTGGGATTAGGGTTGGAATTAGTAATAGAGTAAGGGTTAGTGATAGAATTGGGGTTATAGTTAGTGTTAGAATTATGGTTAGAATTAGGGTTAGGGTTAGAATTAGAGTTAGGGATAGCATTACTATCAAGATTAAGGTTAGGGTTGTAGTAATAACTTGGGTTTGAAATAGTAATAGAATTAGTATTGGGGTAAGAATTAGTGTCAGGGATAAAATCAAGATTAGAATAATAATTGGATTTAGGATTAATGTTACAATTAGGGTTAAGATTAAGGTTATAATTAGTGGTAAAATTAGGGTTAGGGTTAGGGTTAGGGTTAGGGTTACGGTTTAGGTTATAATTAGCTTTAAATCTATGATTAGAATTAGGGTTAGGGTTTGAGTTAGAATTAGGGTTGGTATTAATGACTTCTTATCACAATAATTATTATAACCCTAATTATTTTTATTTTATAATAATAATAATAATAATAATTTAAAATAATTAGGGTTTATAATAGTTATGATGTAAAATCATTAGGCTTTATTTAATAATTAATATTATATCAATAATATATATTTTTTAAATGTATATATCAATTATATATATATATATATATATATTTTGCTACGTAATAAGGAGATGTTTTATATTAATTTAAAAAAAATATAGTTTTCCAGTTCTGAGATATTTCAAAAAATAGCCTATAGCTGCATCCGACTAGATTGATACTACTGATAGATAGATATGCCATGCAGGACAGGACCAGCAAAACATAGAAACTGATATATAGCCTATATTAAAACCACCTTATAACCCCATACCTATAAACAAAGAACCCAGACTAGAAATAACTAGTAGAAAAGAAACCCTAACCACTTTAAGCCTCCATTTCGTAGTTATGCAACTTCATATTGAAATCTCCCATCTAGTGCAAGCCTTGATTCTCCACGATCTGACAATACTTCAGCAAAAAATTCATCGCCACCCTCACATGTTGTCTGGACCATACTAGATCCTCCCCCCTCATGTGGAGAATGAAATGGAAGTATTTCATGACACTTCTAGGATGCTGCAGAAGGGGAATGTCTCTCAGCCACGGCATGCCTGCACCAAAAGAAACTATCTCCAAAGTCTCCTCCAACCCACCTAACACACTAGGAATAAAGAGCATTCTAGCCACCGAATTCAACCATGTCTTAGCCACATTGAACTCTAGCAGAGTAGCCACAAACTGGGAACTTATGTCTATGTCCAATAAATGTCATTCGCTACCCTCTACAAACTCCTTACCCAGAATCATCTTGGTTGCCCCCAGAACAAGTTCATCCTAGCCCTTTAGGAGGCGCTTAAGATGAAGGTCAGTGATACCCCCCAGAAATGCCATTTGCCTCTTATCACAAACCAACCGAATGGGGGTTTCCATTCCTGTGCACCGAATCTAGTCTGCTGAGAGCCATAACACCTTAGGTTTCTCTATAATTTTGCAATGCTTCAAAATAGAAAGGCAACAATTCTTAAAGGAGACGGCTCTTGCTTCGCCTTACTCTTTAATTATATCAGCTATCCCATCTTCTGCCCTTCTAGACTGTTAGCTACCGCTTAACTACTGTCCACTCGTGAGAGCCGAATCCTCACCCTCATGCTTGCGAAAGCACTAAAACAGACTTGTTGTTTCATCATTGCAATCTGTCCCTTCAAGCATGTGAAACAAGCTAAGTAAGCTTGTTAATTAATACACCCTTTCCGCTCAAGAAGGTTCTAACGAAATAGAGGCTAGTCCAAGTGTCGCTCCTACCGAATCCTAGTTGGCTATCAGCTATTCTGCACGCCTCTTATGGTACCGAAGCCCCAATCCTTCCACACCAATACGTGTGGAAGGACTCCTGCCCATCCACCCACTTTGAGAGGAAAAAAGGTCAGCCAATTTCCAACACTTCTCTGCATTCTCTTCCATCCACTGGCAAATTTGACAAAGAATCTACTTCTGTGTTACCTTCCCTAAGTATGTGCTTGATCTGAATATGCTCAAAAGAGTCTGGAATTTGTAATGCTTGATTGAACATTACTTTCAGTTTCAAATTTTCCAACCTTCTAGTCCTCAGCCCATTGATTGTAAGCAAGTAATCCCCTTCTATCTCCAGTTTTCTAATACTTAATTCTCTGTAAAAGCTTAATCCAAGGATTAATGCTTGCAATTCAGCTACATTATTGGTCCTACTTGGTAATTTTTGGGACAATCTACCAAGAGTTTTTCCTTCCCAGTCTCGAATAATGCATCCCACTCCGGAGGCTCTAGGATTCCCCTATGAGGCCCCGTCTAAGTTTAACTTGAACCATCCAAAATCTGGAGGGCTCCATTTGACTTGCATCCTGTCTTCCCTGGTAGCCTTCTAATCTGCTATAGTTAGAATCTTTAGTCCCAACCAGAGCTTTCTCATATCTGCATCCCATCTAGTGAATTTCTAATTCTTTTGTCCCTCACCAGCTAACCTTGCTCACAAAAGATGGGAAAGTTCTTTCCTTCTCTTAAAAAATTCTTTTGTTCCTCTCTTTCAAAATTTCTGATAAAACCATTAAAGGACATATGCTCTAGAGCCCTTCATATAATGATCTTTGAAAGATCAAAGGCCAAGCCAGGAGAAAGTCTAACAGCTTAACTGGGAATGTTGACTGCCACTTCAATTTGGAGTAGAACCACTTCCAAGTATTAAGCGTGAACTCACAGTTAAGACAAATGTGATCTCCAGATTCCCCTTCTTTTTTGCAAAGCACACACCTTGAGGGGCCTGCATAGCCCATTTTATTAAATCTGTCAGCTGTGAGCATTCTTCCCCTTGAAGCAGCCCAAGTGAAAATGTGAGTCTTGGGAAGGTAGAACTTATTCCAACATAAATTGAAAGGTAGGCTTGACTCTATCCCTTGCTCCCCTTTGAGCACTCTATACCCTTCATTTACACTATATTGGCCAGAGGGAGAAGCATTCCATCTCAGCTCATCTGTCCCTTCCCTAAAAATCATTCTTCAATTCCTCAAGGCTGCTTCAAACACTTCTACAATTCTGATGTCCACTCCTATTTCCCTAACATCCTTCCATTTTATGAATGCTCTGACTGAAGTTGGTTAATTCATAGCTTAGTCTCTTACCAATTCTCCTCATGCTTGCTTAGTGATTATTCTTAATGGGTCCAAGTCATCTCTGCTTGCTAACATAGTTTGACCATCCCACAAATCTTCCTAGAAGAGCACTCTACTACCATATCTTATTTCCTAGGTTAGCTGACTGTGGTCATATTTTTCTTGGCCCCAAAATATTCTGTTTCCCTCCTTCTATCAGAGAAATCTAATCAGAGAAAGACTAAATAGAAGGAGGAAATCCTTAAATCCTGCATTTCCCTATGCTATTCCTTGCAAAATTTCCCAAAATCTCATCTGGATATCCTTGCAAAAAACTCAGAAAAACCCAGAAACCCTTTGTCTTCAAGTGCCTTCCATTGCAGATAATTCTCAGTTTTATACTTAGTCATTTTTGTATGCATCTTTGTATGTATCGTTGTATGTATATCTCTTGTATCACATATACAATCGTATATACAATTTCAGATGCAAGGCGATATACAAAAAGAATATATAAGGGTCATCGGCAAGACTTTGGCCTATCGATATGACAAGTCTTAGGTCTCCCCGATAGCTGAATGTATATGCAAGATACAAGGCAGGATACAAAGGTGTAGATACAATCTGGACCTGATTGATTTTTCATGATATATTTGATAGCGGTTCATATCTACTTTTCTATTTGTATGTCAAGGATGCAAAGGATATACAAAAGTTGATACATGTATGTAGATGCAATTCCGGACTCGACCATTCCTTCATGCTAAATTTGATAGTGGATCACCTCCACCCTTGTATGTTGTATATCTAATTGCATGTGTGTGATATACAAAGGCATATAGAAAGCCAGATACAATGAGAGATACAAATTTCAAGATGCAATCATGGACGCCAATGTAGAATCAAAAAGTACAAAGTGCATTTGTAAATGCCGAAAGGTAGAAAAGTCAAACATCTTTTGTATGTATAATTACAGGTATATGCAATATGCAAAAAGGCAAAGATACAATCTGGACGCGACTCAATAATTGATTCTGGTGGACTTCAATATGGGGTCTGCAATTGTATATCACATATACATGATCAGATACAAAGTGATATACAAAGATGAGATACAAATACCAGATCCAATTCCAATTCCAATCCGCTTCATAAAATGTTGAAGTCCACTTTTGTATATTTGTATGTTTTGTATATGCAATCGCATATGCAAAGGCATATACAAAGCCCAATTGAGGTTTTTTGCTAGTCTATTGTGTAGTGGTGGGTCCAAGTTCCTTCATCTGTCTATTTTGCAGCAATGGACACCAGGCACAACTCAACAATCAAATGGAATGATAACACGTGTCAAGGCTGATTCAAATAAAGATGTAGGGGATTTTTGACAAGACTTTTCTTATAGGTGACCTAGTTTGAGGTCTCCCCAATGGCTGATTCAATGGCAGATGCAAAGAAATATACAAAGTGTAAGATGCAATTGACCACAACTTTGACCGTGGATATCTCCTTCATTCTGGAGAATTTCAACATGCTTCAAAAGGAAAAAGTGCTTATTTTTGCCTCTTCTTTCATCTGGTGGGCTTTTGAGGGGAATATTCTCACTTTCAAAATATGATCTAGATTTGCATGCTTGGCTAATAGGACGTCTCAACGACCATGTTGCATGTGCAAAGGTTGTTTCCTCCGCAGTAATTCTAGTTCGTGAACTCTGTATTCACAATTCATGGTAGATGGCCCTGTTCTTCAATGCAATTGATTTCTCTGGCTTGCTAGTGGATACCCTTGTGGTCTGCGAAGACTTTTGGGGTCTTTGTTGGATTTAAGGCATACAACTGAGAGGGGGGGGTGAATCAGTTGTATAAAACTTCTTGTTCTTTTAAACAATTGATTCTTCGTTGTTAGTTAACAGCATATCAATTAATCATCCATGAAAGCATAATACATAAACACAAGAGCAGATAAACATCAACACATTGAACACCAAGATTTTGACGTGGAAAACCCGGATAAGGGAAAAACCACGGGGTGATTAACCCAAGGATTATTCTCTGTTAGAAGAATAAGAAAAAGAATGGCACTTGCCAATTAGGGCTCACTGCCTGAGCACACTGCTCACAAAGAGGCCCACTGCCTACAAGGAGACACACTGTCTACAAAGTGATAAGAATCACAATCTTGAACTGGAGAATGACATCTCTACCATGTCCGGATCAGTTCCATTTAAGCCCAAAAACCTCTGCTCTGCCTTTCACACTTCTCTTCGCTATGCCACACTCATCCACACAATCCACACTTCGAAATGAACTCACAAACTGTTATTTATACAAGACATCGACTTAGGAACAAACATCTAAGTCAGCAAACAACCATAAGAGTATCCGCAAGATGAATAACACATCCGGTCGGCCACCACAAGAACATTCGCAGGATGAACAACTCATCCGGTCGGCTAAACGGAGCAAGAACTTCATCCGGAAGAATAACTTCAATTTCGGGCTCTACTATCAATGCGGACCAACAACACAACCTCAACATGATCCAAGAACCTTCACAAGCCTGCCTGAATGACCAGGTACATCCGTACTTTCTTTACTTATTGGAATCTCTTCTCTTCCTTATCCGAAACTTCAAGAACACTGTCTGTCGCCACTGTCATAATGCAAGAGGTACTTCCGGACCTCCAAATCATACACAACTTGAGATGGCACATCACAAGGACATCCCAAAGACTCCTTCCAATCCACAGATTAGGATTATATAGTTCTGAACCTCACCGGACCTTTTTGTGATCCTCTGTCACCTCTGAATACTTGCCGGAACCGGTTCTACACCGACAGCCACAACTCCTTTAGATCTTCATGCAGACCTCTGAAATCTTAACTGAAGCATCTCAAGACTCATATCTACAAACCCTTTAATCCGCATCCTCCGGTTCTCAACCTATACAATACATTTGCCTTCTTCTCATCACGGTTCTTCACTGTTCCTGACTGAGGCTAATTTTCTCAATATCCTCAGCACACAGCTCATCCAATCCTTCTTGTCAATGCAATATGAGTATGTTGACATCAATGACAACACTGGCTCACCTTATACTTGCAACAATCTCCCCCTTTGTCATTGATGGCAACATATGATGTGAAAAACCATCAAGACAAGAACTTCTCCTTTCTGTCACAGCTCCCCCTATCAACAACAACTTTTCACATGTCTTCTCTTCCTTTACTGCTCCCCCTTTGATCATCAACCACTTATTTTTCACATATCTTCTCTCCCCCTTTGACATCAATGGCAAAGGGCTCATACTTGTAATTCTCATACATTAGAATCATACCAGCTGCTCCCCCTTAGTTGCAGCTCCCCATCATCAATCCAGATCACAAGATATGACTGTGATATCCACCAGACTGATGCACATCAGTGCATCCTAGTTCATCACCGGAAGGACCATGACCCCTAACTTCTCCCGGAGATATTCAAAAGAGTCCTTGGGAAGAGGTTTAGTAAAGATATCTGCAATCTGATCCTTTGAGGGAACATATTCCAATCTGACTTCTTCCTTGTTCACTTGTTCTCTCAAAAAGTGAAACTTGATAGATATGTGCTTAGTCTTAGAATGCAATACCGGATTCTTAGAAATATTAATTGCACTTGAATTATCATAGAAAATTGTGATAGGCTCCTCATATTCAACTTTAATGTCTCTTAGCATCTGCTTCATCCATAAGATTTGAGTGCAACTACCTGCTGCTGCAATGTATTCTGCTTCATTTGTAGACAGAGATATTGCATCTTGTTTCTTGCTTAGCCAAGAAACTAATCTCTTCCCCAAAAAGAATGCTCCACCACTAGTGCTCTTCTGGTCATCCACATCTCCTGCCCAATCTGCATCTGTGTAAGCATGAAGAGAGAAGTCTGGATCTCTAGGGTACCATAGACCATACTCAACTGTTCCTTTCAGGTACCTAAAAATTCTTTTGATTGCCATAACATGAGATTCTCTAGGATCAGCCTGGAATCTTGCCACAAGACCAACAGCCTGCATTATATCTGGTCTAGTCTGAGTGAGATACAACAATCCACCAATCATTGATCTATACTTTGTCTGATCTGCCTTTAGGGAGTCATCATCTTTTCTCAACTTACATCCGGTTGCCATGGGAGTGTTCATTGGTTTTGAATCTTCCATACCATATTTCCTTAACAATTCTTTCACATATTTGGTCTGAGAAATGAAGATTCCTTTCTTTGTTTGAGTAATTTGCAGACCCAAGAAGAAATTCATTTCACCAAGCATAGACATTTCAAACTCACTTTTCATCTGATTTGCAAAAGTTTTGCACATACTATCTCTTCCTCCAAAAATGATATCATCCACAAACACTTCAACAATCAAAATGTTTTCATGAACAATTTTGAAATATAAGTTACTGTCAGCAGTACCTTTGTTGAATCCAATCTGCACAAGATGCTTATCCAACCTTTCATACCATGCTCTTGGGGCTTGCTTTAGTCCATACAATGCTTTCTTCAACTTGCAGACCATATCATCATTATCAGACAATTGAAATCCATCCGGTTGTTCAATGTAAACTTCTTCTTCCAGATCACCATTTAGGAAAGCAGACTTGACATCCATCTGATATACCTTGAAGTCTTTGAAGGCAGTAAATGCAAGAAATAATCTGACTGCTTCAATTCTTGCCACCGGAGCAAAGGTCTCTTCAAAGTCAATTCCTTCTATTTGAGAGTAGCCTTTGCAGACCAATCTAGCTTTGTTTCTGATAACTTCACCAGCTTCATTCAGTTTGTTCCAGAAGACCCATTTGGTTCCAATCACATTCCTGTCTCTAGGTCTGGGAACAAGATCCCAAGTATGATTTTTCTCAATTTGCATTAATTCATCTTTCATTGCTTTAGTCCAGTTTTCATCATTGCAGGCTTCATTTACTGTTTTAGGTTCAATCTTTGAAATGAGACAACATCCATCCTGATTTTGAGCAACATTCCTTCTAGTTTGCACACCTTTGCTTCTGTCACCTATGATATGATCTTCAGAGTGGTTTAGTCTTACATACCTTGGAATTTTGGGAATATCCTGCACTGTTGCTCCTTGATCAGGTTCATTCTGACCTATTTCTTCTTCCTGATTTATTGGATCAAGTTGATTCTGACTTATCGGAGGGGATTGAGTCCCTTGAACCTGAACACCATCTTGATCATCTTCATCAAACTCATAAAATCTTGAAGGCTTCTCAATTCCTTCATCAACTTTCACATTGGTGCTTTCTATCATCTTCCTCAATCTCTTATTGTAACACCAGTATGCTTTGCTTTGAGTGGAGTAGCCCAAGAAAATTCCTTCATCACTTCTAGCATCAAAATTTCCTAGATCTTCATCTCTTTTAATATAACACTTGCTACCAAATACTCTGAAATATTTCACAGTAGGAGTGATGCCAAACCAGAGTTCATAGGGGGTCTTACCGGTGTTGTTTCTGATTTGAACTCGATTGAGAGTGTAGACTGCAGTGCTGATAGCTTCTTTCCAAAACATCTGAGGAACATTCTCTTCCAACATCATTGTCCTGGCAGCTTCCTGGATGGTCCGGTTCTTTCTTTCAACTACTCCATTCTGCTGTGGAGTCCTAGGAGCAGACAATTGTCTCCTTATACCCTACTTCTCACAAAAGTCAATGAACTCACCAGATGTAAATTCACCACCTCTATCAGACCTTAGACACTTTAGTTTCAATCCGGTTTGATTCTCTACCATAGCTTTGAAGATTTTGAACTTCTCAAATGCTTCTAATTTTTCTTTTAGAAAGGTAACCCACATCATCCGGGAATGATCATCAATTAACAACATGAAATATCTATCACCTTGCAGACTCTTGATTCTTGTCGGACCACAGAGATCAGTATGTACTAATTCCAACAATCCGGTAGAAGACTGATCTTTGCTTTTGAAAGAGACTCTGCTCTATTTACCTAGCTGACATTCTTTGCACAAGCTATTTGTAGGTTTCACCAATTTTGGAAGGTCTCTTACAGCCTGAATATTGCTTATCTTGATGATGTTATCAAAATTCACATGACACATTCTTCTATGCCATAACCAACTCTGATCAACTTGAGCAAACAGACAACTTTTGTTTGAACCAACCAGATGAAAGATATTACCTTTTGTTTGAGCACCGGATGCAATTTCAGTTCCGGATCTTGTAAAGATTCTGCATTTTCCATTCTTGAACCGGAGATCATAGCCTTTGTCCACTAACTGACCAACACTGAGAAGATTGTGCTTCAATCCTTCAACATATAGTACATTACCTATTTTGCTCTTTCCATCAAAGGAAATAGTTCCCCTACCTCTGATTCTGCCAGTAGAATTGTCACCAAACTTTACCATTCCTCCTTCATACCTTTCCAAATCTAAGAACTTATTCTTGTCACCAGTCATATGGTGAGAACATCCACTATCAATAACCCAATCATCCTTTTCTTCCACTTGAGCAGCCAAAGCTCTTTCCACAACCTTGTGATTGACAGATTCAGAGGATATTGAATCTTCTTCCTTGATGGCAATAAACACCCATTCATTTCTAGATTTGCTTTCTAGTTCTGATTCATCATCTGTTACTCCTTCATTGTCATCTTCTTCATGAACATAATAGCAGTTCTTTTGAAACCTTTGTCTGTTAGTATTAGACCTTGCAGATCTTTCTGGACATCTTGAAGCAAAATGACCAATCTTATTGCAGTTGAAACACTTAAAGGGTAGTTTCCCTTCATACTTACCGGATCCTCTTGGCAGTCTCTTTGCAATGAGGGCTTCAAGTTGAGCTGTTTCTACTTCTTCTTCTTCCATGTCTCTTCTTGCTTGATCATACCATGACATCTTCCTTGATGAGTTTTCTCCCAGATCAAATCTCTGTTTGCCTTTCACATAGGCACTGGCTTTGAAAGCAGATTCAGTCTTGGAAGGATCATCTCCAAACTCGGTCATTTCAACCAGCCAGTTGTTCTCTTGTGACAGTTGTGTGGGCTCTGAATTCATCAATGGCAGCAACCTTGATTTTGTAGGCAGCAGGAAGGGATCTTAGGATTTTGCAGACAATCTCATTTTCATCTAGAGTTCCACCAGCATTTCTAATTCCACATACTAGCTCATTCACTCTTGGCATAAAGGTAGTGATGTTTTCATCATCTCTCATCTTCAATCTTTCAAATTTCCCTTTCAGACTTTGCAACCTTGCACTTTTGACAAACTCATCTCCTTCATACAGAAGTTTGAGTTTAGTCAGGATCTCATATGCAGTTGGTAGGTCAATAACATTTGAGAGATCTAAATCATTCAATGCGCTTAGTAGGGCTTCCTTGGTCCGCAGATTATTTTCAGCATCTATGATTTCATTCAGAGTTGTCGGACCACCTTGTGGAGGTACATATGGTTTTGAGACCATAGCCAAGTATGCTTTTCCCATACATTCCAAGTGACACTTCATGCGACCTTTCCAGAGAGTGAAGTTGGTTCCATCGAACTTCGGACTATCCTTCTTGTATGACGACATCCTGGATCTCCTCAAGCAGTTAAGCTCCTTTCAGAGGAACTTGGCTCTGATACCAATTTTTGGATTTAAGGCATACAACTGAGAGGGGGGGGTGAATCAGTTGTATAAAACTTCTTGTTCTTTCAAACACTTGATTCTTCGTTGTTAGTTAACAACATATCAATTAATCATCCATGAAAGCATAATACATAAACACAAGAGCAGATAAACATCAACACATTAAACACCAAGATTTTGACGTGGAAAACCCGGTTAAGGGAAAAACCACAGGGTGATTAACCCAAGGATTATTCTCTGTTAGAAGAATAAGAAAAAGAATGGCACTTGCCAATTAGGGCTCACTGCCCGAGCACACTGCTCACAAAGAGGCCCACTGCCTACAAGGAGACACACTATCTACAAAGTGATAAGAATCACAATCTTGAACTAGAGAATGACATCTCTACCATGTCTGGATCAGTTCCATTTAAGCCCAAAAACCTGTGCTCTGCCTTTCGCACTTCTCTTCGCTATGCCACACTCATCCACACAATCCACACTTCGAAATGAACTCACAAACCGTTATTTATACAAGACATCGACTTAGGAACAAACATCTAAGTCGTCAAACAACCATAAGAGTATCCGCAAGATGAATAACACATCCGGTCGGCCACCACAAGAACATTCGTAGGATGAATAACTCATCCGGTCGGCTAAACAGAGCAAGAACTTCATCCGGAAGAATAACTTCAATTTCGGGCTCTACTATCAATGCGGACCAACAACACAACCTCAACATGATCCAAGAACCTTCACAAGCCTGCCTGAATGACCAGGTACATCCACACTTTCTTTACTTACTGGAATCTCTTCTCTTCCTTATCCGGAACTTCAAGAACACTGTCTGTCGCCACTGTCATAATGCAAGAGGTACTTCCGGACCTCCAAATCATACACAACTTGAGATGGCACATCACAAGGACATCCCAAAGACTCCTTCCAATCCGCAGATTAGGATTATACAGTTCCGGAACTCACTGGACCTTTTTGTGATCCTCTGTCACCTCTGAATACTTGCCGGAACCGGTTCTACACCGACAGCCACAACTCCTTCAGATCTTCATGCGGACCTCTGAAATCTTAACTGAAGCATCTCAAGACTCATATCTACAAACCCTTTAATCCGCATCCTCCGGTTCTCAACCTATACAATACATTTGCCTTCTTCTCATCACGGTTCTTCACTGTTCCTGACTGAGGCTAATTTTCTCAATATCCTCAGTACACAGCTCATCCAATCCTTCTTGTCAATGCAATATGAGTATGTTGACATCAATGACAACACTGGCTCACCTCATACTTGCAACAGTCTTCCCTTCAATGCCATGTCCTATCTTGCATATGGGAAACCATTTTCTGAAGTTGCAGAACTACTAGAGACATGGTCTCTGTCCTTTCTACCACGCCCTTGCCCATGTGCCCTTGTTCCTACATTGATGACCTTAGATCCTGTGGAGCTGCCTCAGTGTCCCCTGCATAAGAAATTGACCTATAAAAGGCATTGTGACCTCGTTGTTGAGGAGGATGGTAAATTTTGGGCTGTTATGCTACCAAATTTTCTATAGTAAGACCTCTTAGAGTAATTACAGGGTAAGGGAATGTGAGTTACTGTGTCTGAATCTGGCCTCTGTTGTCTTTCTGTTTATCCACCAATGAATGTAATTAGCTATATTGTGTCTTTTCCTGCTACTAGAAACTCTATAATGTAATGGTTTCAGGCCCTCATGATCAATATATACATGATTTCTTGCTTCTCTTGTGTCCTAATTTATGTGTTTTACTTGGAGTTATAGTCTATTCTGTGAGTTAAACATCTCCACTCCAGGGTTGATCTTCATATCGAAGCCTAAATCAGCCTCATAAGTTTGTGTGAATTCCCTTCATGATTGAGATCATTGTTGTGTCCACACCAAGATCACCATCGCTCACTGAATCTGGTGCATCACCCTATTTCCCTTTCAGTTTCCTTCTAACCCTTTCCCCCTACAATGATTAGCACTAGGTTTAGATATATTTCTCTAAGTATTAGGCTTAGAATGAGGAATCAACCTTCTCTGGAGGTTTGATCTTAATTTGTAAAGTCCCATACTTTTGAGATCATTCCCATTGTGTCATTAGAATGCTTGGACTCTCTCCAAGCACTGTACAATTCTATGTGAGAACAATTTCTAGCACACCTGGTGGGACTACTCTACTCTAAGTGAGAGCTAGACTGAGGATTTGGTGTTACTCTTTGTCTACATGCCACTGTGAAAGTGTCAACAGACACTTGGCGACTCTCTACTGATCCAGTTCCTTCATCATATTTCAACATTTCATGCCTGTGTAGACAAGGTCTTCTTCTAGAGGTAACTTCCAATTTGTTGAAGTCTCATTTGAGGATAGAAAGAGAAGAACAAGATTATCTAGGTCCCTTGTGAGGGAAATTATAAACCATCATTTAAATCATACAAGGGCACAGTCCACTCCTCCTCCATTAGATTTTCAAGTTAGGTCTCAACATTTAACCAAAACTTTTCATATCCCCTTTATTATCAACCTGAACATACCTAACATGGTGAGGAATCTGCCATTTGTTGCATATCAAGGAGACAACCCTCTAGCCCTAGCCCAATATGATTACATCCTTACATCATCCTTGAAGGCTATACCATTTTTTAGTGGCGAGAACTCTATCACCCCTACTGAGCACATACAAGATGTTGTCAGTGTCTGTTCGGTCCACCATGTTACTGCTAACAACGTGGCCATGAGATTGCTGGTCTCTTCTTTCAAAGGCAAGGCCTTACAGTGGTATAGAGGCCTCCAACCTAATTCAATACATAATTGGGATGACTTGGGCACTAAATTGTGCCAACACTTTAAAGATAGAAGTGACCATTTGTCACTTATGGAATAGTTGGCTTCAATCAAAAGGGCTCCACATGAGTACATGGTAGATTTCAACTACCATTTTCAGAAGACATGGGATAGGATCCCTCAGCTGGTGAACCCCTCTCCTAACACTTCATTTATATACTATTTGAGGTCTTTAAATCCTGCTATTACAGTTATGATTCAATCGATGGGTGGAGTTGTCTTGCCTAATGCTTATGATATAGCCATTAGGGCAGAAAATTGCCTAATCTAGGTAGGGAAAATTTGCCCAAGGCCGCCTATGCCTCTGTTTCTAGAAAACCTTATCATGCAGCCTACTGCTATTGCTCCAATTCCCACTGCAGTCAACCCTATCCCCTCTCTAGCTTCACCTACACTTCAACAAATAGAGGAGAGAGATGCTCAGATCAGAAGGTTAACTAATGAGTTGACATTAGCGAGGAGGCAAAATGCATAACCAAGCCAGCCATATCAGTAGCCTAATCAACATTATCAACCCTTCAATTAGTGGTATCAATAGAATAGGCCATCATATCAGAATAATACGCAAAGACAAAGATAACCTAGCTAGATTAGACCACTCAATGTTGTTAATCCTAATGTAGCTACCACTTCAAGGCCCCTTGTGTCGATCTAGAATAATCTAGCTCAAGATAGTGACTAGTGTCACCCTTGCGATCAACCACATGACCAAAATATGTGCCAAGAAGGACATTTCAGTCACGCTTTAACAGTGCAAGATCAGCCATCAAGCTTGGAGCATTAGGTTAACATCAACCAAGGAGTGGTTGACAATCAAGAACAAATGCAAAATGATGTAACTCTAATGAATTAGACTTATGATGATCACTGTGGTGTTAATCAAAGTTCTAGTCCGGTTGCATTCAATACAAGATCAAAGAGAAGGGCTGTTGAAGACACATCAGTGCCTGCAATCAGCTAATCACCTATCCCTAATATGAATCCAACCCAATCTGCAAAGGAAAAGATGCCTACCGTTCCATCAAAGAAAGTAGATAAAATAGTGGAAGGGGCAAAAATAGTGCCAACTCTATAGCCTCAGTCCAAAGAACAACAAAATAGAAGTGACCATGTAGTCACTAAAACATCTCCTAAGGGCAGCCAAACACCTTTCAATATAGTGGAGCAGATGAAGAAAACAAACATAGGCATTAGCATGTGTGATGCATTGCTAATTCCATCTCAGAGGAACTTGCTCCAGGAGGCTCTAATTGATATTAGTCATGATGGTGCAGAATTGTCAAGTGAAAGGACTGCTGCCCCAATTAATCTATGTCAACCCAAGGAAGAGGTAAGTATAAGCAAAACTAAGAAGCTCCCTCCATTCCATGTTTCCCTAGTCATAGATGATAAATTGTTGCATAATTGTATGATAGATTCAGGGGCAGGTACCTCTGTCATGCCAAAGGTCATTACTAAGAAGTTAGGAATAGAGTATGAGCCTGTAAGCAAAGGTGTAGTTCAAGTAGATGGTACTATTGTCAAGATAATAGGTCTTATTAAAGATCTAGAACTCACCCCACATGCATGCCTTGGCTGCTCTGTTTCACAAGACATCTATTATTGACCTCCTTGCATACTTTGGTATCTGTTTGTCTAGGGATTTCACTACAAAAATAGGTGGATATTTGTCATCTGACTGGTCACATATGTTTTTTAGAATCAGATATGGTACCAAAGTGACTATTAGGGCTGAACCAATTGCTAATGACCACATAGAACCCTACTATCCAAACCCTGACAACATGAATTGTACAATACATGAGTTGGAGGAGAAAGATAACAATAGACATGAGGCTACCACTCCTATGGATGAAGTACTAGATATCCTACTTGATGAGTGGGCCAATTGCTTTCAGTTTGACACTCTCAATTGTATAGAAGATATAGGGCTAGGTACTTATTATATCCATGATGAAGATGCTATTATCCCCAGTCTTGAAAAGGAAAGATCAGATCTGAGGGGGATATGGTAGATTTACTTTGATGGCTCCAGAAGCAAAAAAAAGAGCAAGTTTTGGGGTTGTATTGATTTCACCCCTAAAGGAAAGGTATTTCTCTTCATTTAGACTGCAATTTAGCTGTACTAACATTGTAGCTAAATATGAAGCCTTGATTCAAGGCATACAGGTAGCTCAAAAAAGAGGAAGAAAAATGTTACAAATATTTGGTGACAGTCAACTTGTTGTTCACCAAATTAGAAAGTTAAGTGCTTCAAAGAATGACTTGCTAAAGTCATACAAACATAGAGTCTAGGACCTGATTGAAGACTTTGATGGCTTCAAAATTCATGCGATCCCTAGACATAAGAACAAGGATGCTAATAGGTTGGTTGCGGTTGGCACCCAGTTTGATATTCCTCTGAATGTCAAACAAGTTTCAGATCAGCATGTAAAGATTGTGGTTAGGCCTACTGTGCCTGACAATGGGATAAGCTGGCAAGTGTTTGATAGTGACCAGCAAATTATGAGTTTCTTGCAAGATGACACAGAGTTTAAAATTAGTCAGTTTTGCAAGAACAGTATGGTGATCAGATCATCCAGCTGAAAGCCAACAAATTGCCTAGAGGCCTCATCACCCTAGAAAAATGTTTGGGCCTAATGATCAGCAAAAGAAAGAAAAGATGAATATAACAGTAAAGAAGCAAGACTATGAAGAGGTAGAGGTTGCACATGGCAAATTTCTAAAACATGGTAAGGTAAATACTCAAGCTGAAAGGCAAGGTTACATTAGGCTTTGTGATGAGTTTAATGATCTAATTGTTTGGGATTATATATATTTGAAATGTTTTGATCCTAGTTTAATCCAACACACCATGACCTAGATCCCAATGCCAAGCTTGTCTGCCAAAAGTAAAGGCCTGTCAATCATAAAATAGAACCATTAATGAGAAAGGAGCTATCCAAGCTTATAGAGGCTAAGATCATTTATCCTATTAAAAATTTCTCTTGGGTAGCCAACTTAGTTCCAGTTAGGAAGAAGAATGGAGAAATTAGACTATGTGTGGACTTTAGAGACTTGAACAAGGTCTCACTTAAAGACCACTACCCACTTGCTTCCATGGAGCAGATCCTACAAAGAGTAGCAGGTGCTGAAAGGTTTTCCTTCCTAGATGGCTGCTCAAGCTACAATCAGATCCTAGTGAAGGAATTAGATCAGTACAAAACGGCCTTTACCACCAAATGGGGTACTTTGTCTAATCAAAAGATGCCTTTTGGATTGACAAATTCTGGAGCCACCTTTCAAAGAGCAATGCATTTGGCTTTCAAAGGTCTGATCAATGATATTATCTTAGTATATCTTGATGATTTGATAGTATATTCCAAGCATGCAGTAAACCATTTGGGTCATTTAAGAAAAGTCTTCGAAAGATGTAGAGAGTTTGGGATATCATTAAATCCCAAGAAGTGTATATTTGTTGTCCCTGAAGGTA
Source organism: Cunninghamia lanceolata (assembly GCA_027924645.1). Taxonomy (NCBI): domain Eukaryota; kingdom Viridiplantae; phylum Streptophyta; class Pinopsida; order Cupressales; family Cupressaceae; genus Cunninghamia; species Cunninghamia lanceolata. Next base: position 769,347 of record BSBN01000081.1, on the reverse strand, counting down.
ATTTGCTAGGACATGTGGTCTCTAAGGAAGGATTGGCCATTGCTCCAAAAAGAACAAGCACCATTCTTGCTCTTCCCCTTCCCAGCCATAAGAAAGGTCTACAGAGTTTCCTGGGGAAGATAAATTTTGTGAGAAGGTTCATACCTAATTTCGCCTCAATAGCAAAACCCCTCACAGCTATGCTAAAGAAGAATGCTAATTTGATTTGGTCTAAGGAAGGTAGGGATAGTTTTGAAGCTATCAAACAAGCAATTACACAAGCTCCTACACTGATAAATTCTAATTATGAGAAAGATTTCATCCTTTATGCCTTTGGAGGCAAGGAGAGTATATCAATTGTCATGACACAACAAAATGAGGAGAAGTTGGTGTAGACACCTAAAATTGACTTGCTCTGCAAATTAATTTCCCATATCTTCCCTAACCATCTATCTATCCCTTGTGATCAATTAATTCATTTAATTTATCACTTAGAGCTCACAACACTATCCCTCATTAATCAAATAAATATTCCCAATATTTATTTGGTTCAATTCTCCTTTTCCGTAATCCTCATCAATTAGATAAATCATGGTTATCTAATTGATCTAGCCTACTAATTGACCTACCCTAACCTACCCTAGCCTACCTTATCCTAGCCCTAGGATCAATTAAGCAAAACCTCTGTTTGATTTGTCCTAACCTCTCATTTGGGTGGTCAAACCTAGTTTAACACCCTTCCCCACATCCCCCAAATTAAAAATTTAAATAAATCACACATCACATTTACTTCTCTTACACACCCCTTACCTCACCCATTCTCATTCATTACCTCTTATCCCAAAATGAATTCTTAATTCATTTCCCATTCCCCAAATGAATTTTTAATTCATTTCCCATTCTTTCACACCCATACCTCATTTATCACTCCTTTTCCCAAAATGAATAAAAGATTTACTTTTATTCCTAGCCTTTGATCTCATCTTTCAATCCTCACCCTCCATCCTCCTCTCAAAAAATCTATAAATAAAACCCTCTCCAAGCCATTTGAGGGAGACTCCTTCATGCATCAAACCTCTGCCAAAATCATTTCACAATCCCCTTTATCATGCCACCATAATGTCCAATTCACTCTAAATCATCTCTCATTTCCATCTAGTCTCTCAAATCTATCATCTAATCCCTAATCATTCATCTACATTGTGTTGATCATTTGAGCAATCCACATACATTTCATTTATCATGGGTAAAATCTAAGGAGACTAATCAGGTGCAACTCTTCCCGCTTAGATTTGTGAGTTCATTTATGAAGGTATAATCTTGTGTAGTTTGCATTCAATTTATGTATTTATCTTCATTTTGTTTTCACTTATCACATTGGCATGCCCGGTGGGACCCATAAGGTCTGAATCTAATCATTTGTTGTGAGTTTCTGTGCTTTAGACGTGTTTCTACAGGTGCAACGCCATCCTACCTTCGCAGCGATGCCATCACTGGCACATTTTAGCACTATCCTGCGTAGCACATTTCTTGCTTAGGACTCATTCATGTGTCCATTTTCACCCATCTTCTTCCTGTTGATTTTTTCTATCGAATTTGCTCTCTGTTTTGCAGGAATATTAGAAAATACAAGGGGAGGTTATGCTGATTTTTTTTAAAATCCAATCATATTTTTTAGTTATCATTTTGTCTCGTTTTCTTCATCTATTATACTAACAAGGCTAACAGGACCTCAATTTTTCTATCTGACCCTTTGTGTTGTTCAGGAAAAACTTCTTTTTTGCAGGTCAGACACGTTCAATGCTGTATCTCCGCTATCACCCAGATTGGCACTATCTGTGGGCATAATCAGACTGTCTGACAAGATGTGCAGTGGTGCGTTCATAGTCCTCTTTTAGCGCTATCTCCTTCTTTACCGCCTTCATGGTCATATTATAATGCTATATTCTATTTTGGTGCTTTCTGGTTCTTGTACTAGTGCTATTTACTTAAGTAGTGCCCTTTGTCTAACTCTGTAATGCTATCTTCTGTTTTGGTGCCTTCCGAGTCTCATATTAGCGCTATCGTATCAATTGGCGCTATCTGTAAAGGTCTCAGTTTCTTAGTCAATCTTCCTTCAGTGTCGCCATTTGTAGTCCGCAGTGGCGCTATTGTATCCCTATATTAGCGCTATTTATTTAAAGATAACTTTTCTTCTCTGTGCAAGGACTGACAGTTTTTGTAGGTTATCACCATCACTAGGAGGACACTAACAATCTGTTGTAGGGTGTTTCTTTATCTTAGTCTAGCAAAAACATTTCAATTGGGCTCTTAAAACAAACCCTTGCATGCTATTTTACACAGCATTTCAATTAATCAAGTCTTTGTGTGTGTGCCAAACTTTTAACATTGGTGTTCTTAAAATTAATCATTGCTTGCAACAAACAACTACCAAACACTTCAATTTTTGGGCTTTAAAAAGAACCACAAATTGCATCAATCAAATCATTGGTTTTAAAAAGAACAACAATCTGTATTCTTCACACATGTAATCAAGAAAATCCAATCTAATTTGTGTGAAGTGTCTTCGTGGTTTGTGTTTGTGTTGTGAAAAGTGTATGCTCTTCCCTTGCACCATTTGGTGACCTTGGGAATCAAAAGATTTTCATAACACTTGCATTAATCACCCCCAACATAATCCAAATAAATAAAATGAACCATGTTTAGTGTGATGCAATCATAGAAAATACGTATGCTCTCCCCTCGCATCTTTGTATGAACTTGGGGATCAAAAGTGTTTTCATGATTGTATTGCTTTTGTAAACTTTAGAGGGCCTACCACCCTGCTTCGAAAGGTGGGAACGACCCAAGCGGCAACAAGATAAAGCCAAGCTCTTTCAAGCCACTATATAAATTAATGTGTTTGTGACGAAAGTCACAAGCAACAGGTGTTGTTGTGTTATACCGACAGCCAACCTCTCCCAAAACCCTCCAAGGCGCAACCCTTGGAGGCTGGGAGACTCCATAATGAAGAGTAGCGCTGCCGCATGTATAACCACCTGAATGAAAGCACACCTCATCATTGGAGAATCCCAAACCCCTCCCCCATCTTCATCATATCAACCCTCATCATATCAACCTTCAACATCTTACATATCCACACCATGGACCTCATACCAACCTTCATTATATCAACAAACACCCTACACCTCATCCCCATCCACATCATATCAATCATCATTCTTTCAACCTTCATACCAACCTACCTCTTACATATCCACACCATCAACCTCCCATCAACCTTCATCATATCAACCTCCATCATCCTCATATCAACCTCCATCATCCTCATATCAACCTTCAACCTCATACCAACTTCCATCATATCAACCTTCATCATATCAATCTTTACCCTCATATCATTCACCATCCCCTTACACATCCATGCCATCATACTTATCTAATCAACCAATACCTCCAACTTATCCATCCCCCAACCTTTGTCATGCTAACTTTGATCAAGGGAACACCAATCTAGTACACCTTATCTCCAAAATCCAAACCTCATATCAACAACCAAATCCCCCATCTCCTAATCCCCATCCTACAATCCTCCCATCACAATATCCCTCTAACCTTATCAACCTTAATCCATCACCTTATGTATCTCCCAATCCACCAACCCCTATCACATTTCCACCATCTAATCCACCATCACATCCAAAGAATCCTTGTGGGATTTCCTCCAAAGAACATCACCAAGCAAAGCAAAGGAATCCCCCACCCCTCCAACACCATCATCTAGTCCAATACCATCCCTTGAACCCATCCACGAACCATCACAACGTAATCCCATCACCCCCATATCCAATCCCCATCCTAATCCCACACCAACCACCATCATTATCCATCCATTATATTGCTCTTCAACCCACACAATCATGAAGGATACCATCCATTGGCTATTAGCAAGGAATCAAACACCCTCATGCAATCCAACATCCACCAAATCTCTTGAACAACCCCCTATCATAAGTCAAGAACCATCATGAAGCCATGTTCAAGAAGACATAAGTCAAGCACCTACCACATCCATCCAAGCACCTACCACATCCATCTAAGCACTTATCACATCCATCCAAGCACCTACCATATCTATCCAAGTCACTCACACTTCTATCCAAGCACATGAGTTATGTTAAGAATCAAATCCAAAGCATGTTGAAACATCAACCCCGTTTCCTAATCAAGATCTAACCATCCTATCTAATCCCATCCACGATCTTCTCCCATCTATTGATCAACTTATTGATCTCACCCCATCTTCTACCACCCCTTCACCATCCCCCATGAATCCTTCACCTCCATCTACCAATCCCATCCAAAATCCATCCCCTTATCCACTTGGCACAAGCACTTTCATCCGTGGTGACTCCATTGTAGGAGGCGAACAACTTCCATCCACCACCTATCTTTCTCCAACAAATAATGGACTCGCGTCTTGTTTCCAAAGCACTAAACATCGCATTGCATGTCGCATACTCCAACACATGAACTATCAAGACAAAGGCTTAGGCCTTCATGAACAAAGCATCTTGGAGCCCATCCACACCACATTCCATCCATCTTTGCATGGGCTTGGCTATACACCCCAAGAAAAACAATCTAAACATGTTGGTACCACCCACACACCTTCCAAAATCCATTCATCCAATCCCAAACATGGTGCATCTCATCGCACTCCCAAAACATATGTTGCCATCCCTCCTCCATCATCCTATCATTTGCAAAAGCATGTGACCATCCATCTTCCCCCATCAAATTTACCTCCACTACTTCCAACTCCAAATATTCCTATCAAATCCACTCTACCTCCTATCCTACCAACACCAAACATCCCTATCCACAAATCCTCTTATCCTCCCATACTTCCAACTCCTAATATCCCCATCCTCAAATCCCCTTATCCATTTATCCATAAATCCACTTTTTACCCCTCCACCCATAAATCCCCTAAATTTCCCAATCAAGACCAACAAAAGCACACATATTTCAAACATGAAGCTTCCCCCAAATCCATGGGATTCAAAAGTAATAATTTGAATGCCTCAACTCATAAAGCACAAAAGCCTAAAGATATTATCCCTTCCAATAAAAATGAAAAATCCAAAAGGCTATCAAAGCCCACACCATCACAAGAAAAAGCAAAAGAAAAAATGGTGTGGGTCCCTAAGCAAAGATCAATCAAAACAAATGAGGCATCTACATCCCAATCAACTCCAAACTCCCAAACATCTTGCTCCACATCTAAAAATCCCATAAATCCTAAGTCTATTTGGGTCCCTAAAACCCCAAATCGATCATACAAAAATCCCCCATCTCGATGTGTGCAGCCGTTGGTCTTGGTTCCCCTCCATCACTTCACATTCCCACATACCCCCATCTCTCCATCTTTCGTTCACTATCCTACATATCTTCCCCATCACATTACTATGGTCCATGCTTTTGCATAATCCACATCAAATATCCATTATCCACCATCCATTTCATCTTCTCCTATCTACCAACATCCACGCAATCATCATCCAAAATGCTATCCAACATGGGACCATCTTCTCCTTGCTATGGAAACAAACGCTAGAGTCCCCCCTCCATCAAAAAAACAAAAAAAAAAAATCAAAAAATCAAGAAAATAGTAAAGAGAAAAAATCCGTCCAATGGTGAAAACCACTCCTTGTGGTGCCTTGGGCAAGTACCTTGATGAAAACCCCTTGTGGGCATCATGTGTAATCCCTACTCCATCCATTTTGTATCCCTACACTTGGGGGCAAAACCATCTAATCATCCACATCCATAACATTCTTTTGCATATCCTATCCATATATCCTTATCCTATCATATTCCTATCCACTACCCCCTATTTATCCTATCATTTCCCATCCATCCTATCCATTATATATTTCTTTTACCATCTCCCACCTTAGATCTTGATGAAGACAAGGGGCAAAATATCAACAACATGCTTTGGACACCTTTCGGCATACTCCCTATTCAAGTATATCCCCCATCCATCTACTCCAAAGTCCATCCATTCAAACATGAACCCATCATGCAAAATTCTTTAAGCATTAGGGGCATAGGATTCCTTGCAACCTAGCCCTTGGACAAAATCCTCATCCCTATCTTCCATCTATCTAACATACATCCCTATCACTTGTCCATTCATCTATCATGAATCAGTTAGCCATCATCCTTTCATCGCCAATCCCCCTATCCAACCCCATCACCTCCACCTCTAGACTTGGTGTTCCCTTGTCATTGGTATCTAGCATAAAGGTTATCCACACGGAATCCAATGCAACCATCTCATAATAAACCATTCCTTTTCCAAAATCAAAAAATCCAAAAACATCACAAAAAAATAAAAAAAACCAAAAAAAATAGAAAACACACAAAATTCCAAAAATAATTTATCCACCACAAAATCACCCAAATCATCCAACATCTCATCATCCCACATCATCATCACAAATCAGAACTACATATCATAACCACTTGCATCTTAATGTGCCTTGATCCCGTGGATACAGTGTATGTAGGTAGTCTGGAATACTAGGATGTTTCCAGTACTCAGGTGCATAAGATGCACCCATCCAACCCATTGACCTTACACTAGATCTAGGCATCGCATCACCCCATCAAAGCATCATCCCTTATCAAAAATCATCAACTATCAAATTAGCATCAACCATAACTTGTCACCATCATATCTTGAGCCAATCTTACAACATCAACTAATCATGATCCAATCATCAATTGATTCCTGACTTAGGATCTATCTTTCCTATGATAGGCAGAATCTATACAATCCTTATCCATTTTGGCAAGAGAGACAATGGCTATTTGTTTTGGTTTGTTGGTCTTTTTTGTTTTTGATTTTTATCTTTTGTCCTATTCAAAGATTGCATCAAAACTACCTTGATCTTACTATATCATGGTATGTGGTGAAAACATCTAGAATGTGGCATAGTCTTGCTTTTGTCTGTTGTGCTTGTGGGTTGGTTTCATTACTCCAAGCCAGTATTCATATCTTGTTGATCATAGGGTTAGTTCTAGCATATTGGTCCCCTTATGCATCTAAGGTTCATCATACCTTTTATGTACTAAGGACTTATGCTATGAGTCCCCTTCCCTCGTTAGGACAAGGTTGTACTATCTTGAGCATGCATGAGATCATCCCTTTGTTTGCGTGTCTAGTCCATGCAAATGTTGGATAAACATCATCACCCTAGTCTTCTATACCTTGGTGAAAACATATCCACTTTGCTATATCAAACCTAGGATTGCTCTAAATCATTTTTCAGCACAATGATCATCCACCAATCAATCTCCCACCATCATCATCCTTTCATCTCGCCACTTATCCTCCAACCACTTTTACCAATCTCTTCCATCCATTTTGAGAGCACAACTGTGTTCTTGCAACCCACCTATCCTCTCTAGGGGGCATCACCCTTACCAATTATCCCCAAACCTTACCCTATTCTTCTAAGCCAAAATCTTTTTTCTATCCAATCCAACTCTATGTTTTAACTTCTTTGAAATGATGTTACTTAGCCGCAACATCATCTCAAAGAGGGGCAAATGTAAACACCTAAAATTGACTTGCTCTGCAAATCAATTTCTGGTATCTTCCCTAACCATCTGTCTATCCCTTGTGATCAATTAATTCATTTAATTTATCACTTAGACCTCACAACACTATCCCTCATTAATCAAATAAATATTACCAATATTTATTTGGTTCAATTCTCCTTTTCCCTAATCCTCATCAATTAGATAAATCATGGTTATCTAATTGATCTAGCCTACCTCATCCTAGCCCTAGGATCAATTAAGCAAAACCTCTGTTTGATTAGTCCTAACCTCTCATTTGGGTGGCCAAACCTAGTTTAACACTCTTCCCCACATCCCCCAAATTAAAAATTCAAATAAATCACACATCACATTTACTTCTCTTACACACCCCTTACCTCACCCATCCTCATTCATTACCTCTTATCCCCAAATGAATTCTTAATTCATTTCCCATTCCCCAAATGAATTTTTAATTCATTTCCCATTCTTTCACACCCATACCTCATTTATCACCCCTTTTCCCAAAATGAATAAAAGATTTACTTTTATTCCTAGCCCTTGATCTCATCTTTCAATCCTCACCCTACATCCTCCTCTCAGAAAATCTATAAATTAAACCCTCTCCAAGCCATTTGAGGGAGACTCCTTCATGCATCAAACCTCTGCCAAAATCATTTCACAATCCCCTTTATCATGCCACCATAATATCCAAATCACTCTAAATCATCTCTCGTTTCCATCTAGTCTCTCAAATCTATCATCTAATCCCTAATCATTCATCTACACTGTGTTGAGCATTTGAACAATCCACATACATTTTAGTTATCATGGGTAAAATCTAAGGAGACTAACCGAGTGCAACTCCTTCCTGCTTGGATTTGTGAGTTCATTTACGAAGGTATAATCTTGTGTATTTTACATTCGATTTATGTATTTATCTTCATTTTCTTTTCACTTATCACAGTTGGAGCAACCAATTGCTTTCTTCAGCTAGCCTCTCAAGGGATATGAATTGAATTATGACTTCATATAAAGACAAGTAATTGTTATGGTCAAAGCCTTGAAGAAATTCAGACACATGGTCTGAAACAGTAAGATTCAGCTAATGGTGAATCACCCTAATGTCAAAGAGTTTCTCCTGAGCAAGGATATTAATGAAAAAAGAGTTGGGTGGATCACCAAGATAATGGAGTATGACATCAACATCATTATTACTAGACTAATCTGTGGCAAAGGTCTATGTGAACAAATGGCAGTAGATGTCAAAGGTAGAAGTGATGATTTATATGTTCAAGAGTAGGCGCAATCAGTTGAGCCTCATACACCAACTGACTGGCATCATGACATGATCACATTCCTACAATCAAGTAGATGTCCAGATGGATTGAATCAATTAAAAGGAAGGTATTTCAGACTTTAATCGATCCCTTATGTTATTATTGATGGTGTCTTATTTAGAAGAGACATCAATGGAGTTCTTCTTAGGTGTATAACGCAAAATCAGACTTCAAGAGTACTAGAAAAATTTCATAATGGCACTGCTAGTGCCCATTATTCTCCCAGAACAACTGCAATGAAAATCATGAGGGCTGGTTATTACTAGCCTAGTTTGTTCAGTGATGTGCATAAGTGGATCAGAAATTGTAAAGAATGTGCATTATTTGCTGGAAAGTAGAGACTAGCGGCTCTTCCCCTTCATCCAATCAAAACAGAGCATCCTTTTGCTCAATGGGGTTTAGACTTCATTGGCGTAATTAATCCCCCTTCTAGTGCAGGTCATAAATGGATCCTTATAGACACTAATTATTTCACTAGATGGACAGAGGTAGTTGCTTTGAAGGATGCTACGAAGGCATCTATTGTGGATTTCCTTGAAGGTATAGCCACAAGGTTTGGTGTGCCATCCACCATCATTTCTGATAATTCTAAGGCCTTCACAGGTGCAAAGGTCAGTGAATGGACACTGAATCATGGAGTGTATATGAAGACTTCATCAAACTACTATCCTCAGGCCAACGGTTTGGCTAAGTCCACCAACAAAAACTTTATCAGGATTATCAAGAAGACCTTGGAAGATAATCAAAGGACTTGGCATTCTAAGTTGAAGACTACTCTTTGGGCTGACATAATCACTCCCAAAAGAGCCATAGGTAATTCCCCTTTCATGCTGGTATATTGAAGGGAAGCAAGAGCTCCATTATCACTGGAGTTCCCTTCTCTTGAGTTAGCATAGTAGCTTGAATTAATGGAAAATGATGATCAGACTTGCAGAGCTGATGGAACTTGCAGAGAAGAGAGATGCTACAATGAGGACTCTTGAGGCTCAACAAGATCAGGTTAAGAGAACTTTTGGTAGGTCAAGAGCTGACAGAACATCCAGTTAGGGAGATATAGTGTTGAAGTGGGATGCAGATAGAGCCAAACCTGGAAGACATTCAAATTTTGATGCCTTGTGGAGTGGCCCTTACATCATTATTAGTTGCAAGCAAGATAATGCATTTCAACTTGTTAGGCTGAATGGTGAGGTCCTGCCCATCCCAGTCAATGGGATTCATTTCAAACCCTGCTTTTAGCATGGTTGTGAGGTCTTGTAAATAAGGTACGTTTCCCTTCAATAAGTGCCCTTGCACTCTGTTGTATTCTCATTAGGAGATACATGCTTACTTGTTGTTTTTTGTTTTGGCTTGGTAGCTTGCCCAATGTTCTAGCTCCTCTATTCTTGTTTCAGTCTCTTTTGACTCCATGCCCAATGGATGCATAAGGGCCACTGATCTAATGTTTAGTAGACAAATATCCCTAAGAGGCTGCCAAAATATTGTCATATTTTGCTTGGCGCCAAAATATTCTATTTCCCTCCTTCTATCAGAGAAAGCCTAAATAGAAGGAGGAAAGCCTTAAATCATGCATTTCCCCATGCAATGCCTTGCAAAATTTCCCAAAATTTTGTTTGGATATCCTTGCAAAAAACCTAGAAACCCTTTGTCTTCAAGTGTCTTCCATTGCAGATAATTCTTAGTTTTATACTTAGTTATTTTTGTATGCATCTTTGTATGTATCATTGTATGTATATCTGTTGTATCCCATATACAATCCGATATACAATTTTAGATGCAAGGTGATATACAAAAAGAATATACAAGGGTCATTGGTGGGACTTTGGCCTATCGGTATGACAAGTCTTAGGTCTCCTCGACAGCCTAATGTATATGCAAGATACAAGGTGGGATACAAAGGTGCAGATACAATCTGGACTTGATCGCCTTTTCATGATATATTTTATAGCGGTTTAGATCTGCTTTTGTATTTGTATGTCAAGGATGCAAAGGATATACAAAAGTTGATACATGCAGGTAGATGCAATTCTGGACCCGACCATTCCTTCGTGCTATATTTGATAGCGGTTCAGCTCTGCCCTTGTATGTTGTATATCGAATTGCATGTGTACGATATACAAAGGCATATAAAAAGCCAGATATAATGAGAGATATAAATTTGAAGATGCAGTCACGTACGCCAATGCAGAATCAAAAAGTGCAATGTGCATTTGTACATGCTGAAAGGTAGAAAAGTCAAACATCTTTTGTATGTATAATTGCATGTATATGCAATATGCAAAAAGGTGAAGATACAATCTGGATGCGACTGGAGAATTGATTCTAGCAAACTTCAAGATGGGGTCCATGGTTGTATATCACATATACATGATCAGATACAAAGTGATATACAAAGGTGAGATACAAATGCCAGATCCGATTCCAATTCTAATCCACTTCATAAAATGTTGAAGTCTACTTTTGTATAATTGAATGTTTTGTAGATGCAATCGCATATGCAAAGGCATATACAAAGCTTGATTGGGGTTTTTTGCTAGTTTATTGTGCACCGGTGGGTCCCAGTTCCTTCATCAGTCTGTTTTGTAGTGATGGACTCCAGGCATAACTCAACGATCAAATAGGATGATGACATGTCTCAAGGCCGATTCAAAGGAAGATGTAGGGGTTTTTCAGTGAGACTTTGCTTATCAGTGACCCAGTTTGAGGTCTCCCCAATGGCTGATTCAATGGCAGATGTAAAGCAATATACAAAGTACAAAATGTAGTTGATTGCAACTTTGACCGCATATATCTCCTTCATTCTAGAGAATTTTGACATGCTTCAAAAGGCAAAAGTGCTTATTTTTGCCTCTTATTTCATTTGGCAGGGTTTTGAGGGGAATATTCTCACTTTCAAAATATGATCTGGATTTGCATGCTTTGCCGATAGGATGTCTCAACGACCATTTTGGTGTGTGCAAAGGTCATTTCCTCCATAGTATTTCTAGTTGGTGAACCTTGTATTCACAATTCATGGCAGATGGCCCTATTCTTCAATGTGACTGACTCTTCTATCTTGCTGGTGGATATCCCTATGGTTTGCGAAAACTTTTGGGGTCTTCCCTTCAATGCCTTGTCCTATCTTGCATATGGGCAACCATTTTCTAAAGTTGCAGATCTGCTAGAGACATGGTCTCTATCCTTTTTACCACGGCCCTGTCCATGTGCCCCTATTCCTGCATTGATGACCTTGGATCCTGTGGAGTTGCCTCAACCTCCCCTGCATAAGAAGTTGACCTATGAAAGGCATTGTGACCTCGATGTTGAGGAGGATGGTAAATTTTGGGATGTTATGCTGTCAAATTTTCTATAGTAAGACCTCTTAGAGTAATTGTAGGGTAAGGGAATGTGACTCACTATGCCTGAATCTGGCCTCTACTATCTTCCTGTTTATCCATCAATGAATGTAATTAGCTATACTATGTCTTTTCCTGCTACTGGATATTCTATAATGTAATGGTTTATGGCCTTCATGATCAATATATGCATGATTTCTTGCCTCTCTTATGTCCTGATTTCTATGTTTTATTTGGAGTTATAGTCTGTTCTGTGAGTAAAGTGGCTCCTCTATAGGTTTGATCTTCATACCGAAGCCTCAATTAGCCTCATAAGTCTGTGTGAATTCCCTTCATGATTGAGATCATTGTTGTGTCTACACCAAGATCACCATTGTTCACTAAATCTAGTGCATCACCTTATTTCCCTTTCAATTTCCTTCTAACCCTTTCCCCTGCAAGCATTAGCACTAGGTTTAGATATATTTCTCTAAGCATTAGGCTTAGAATGAGGAACCAGCCTTCTTTGGAGGTCTGATATCAATTTACAAAGTCCCATACTTTTGAGAGCATTCCCATTGTGTCATTAGAATGCTTGGACTCTCTCCAAGCAGGGTACAATTCTATGTGACAACATTGACTTGTTATCAAACTTCTACAACTTCCGATAAAGTTCCAAATTCTTGATCCTTTTGGAAGTTGTCTAGAGATGAAAATACTATTTTCTTCCTCCTCCAGATATTTTACCTTTACCAATTTCACCCAATTTAACTAAGGTTTTGAATGAATAGTCCAAACCAATTTCATTCCTAACGCCAAATTTTGGGCAAGAAGATCTTTAAGCGCTGTTCCATCAGCTTCTTTGGGTTCGTAGACCTGAGTCCATCTTATCAGAGGAAATTTATGCTGGTCTGAATTTCCTTGCACAAAGAAAAATCTCATTTTCTTATTGAGTTCTCAAAGGGCTAACATAGAAAGAGGGAAGCAAGACATTGTGTACACTGGTACTGTTGAAATGACTGCCTTGAGCAAAGTTAGCTGGTCTGCCCAAGAGACCCATTTGCTCCTCCATGAAGCCAATTTTACCATGATCCTTTCTAGAAGAGTGTTCCAAATTTTTCCTAGTCTCACCCCTTTTGTGAGTGGTAAACCTAGATATTTGCAGGGCATTTCTTCTTTTTTGAAATTTAGAATTCTGATAATGCTTCTTTCTTTCCTTCAAGAAGAATTGAAGAAAAAAACTTTTGATTTTTGCTGACTCACTTCCTGACCAAAGGCTGTTGAATACTGATTCAAGATGTCCATGAAGGCTTTTGCTTCACTTTCTTTGGCTACTCTTAAGAGCATCGTATCATCTGCGAATTGCTGATGGGTAATCTTTGCGGTCCCACTACTAATCTGGATCCCATTTAGCTTTCCTTCAGCCCTAGCTTTGAAGTAGGTTCTACCCAACACATCTACCATGATTATAAATAGGAAAAGGGACAAAGGATCCCCCTATTGAAGACCTCTAGAAACCAAAAAGAAACTTTCTAGAGATCCATTGATTAGTACTAAAAGCCTGGGACTGGCTACCCATTCGAAGATCCAGTCTATCTAATTATTGCCAAAGCTAAAAGATTCCAGTGCCTTGAATAGAAATCTCTAGTTTACCTTGTCATATGCTTTCTTTATGTCTAGTTTGATCAACATAGCCTCCTTTTTCATCCTTTGAACTGATTGGATGGCTTCTTGAGCAATAATTACTCCTAAGATTGATCTTCCTGGCACAAAACCCATTTGCTCCTCTAAGATTATTTCTGGCAATATCAGTTTTAATTTGTTGGCTACAACCTTTGCTATTATTTTCTAAAGTGTGTTGCAAAGGGGTATTGGTCTAAAGTCTTCTAGTGCTTTCAACTTTTCTTTCTTTGGGATGAGAACAATAAAAGTGTTATTTACTTACTTGAGGATCTTCCTTGACCTTCTCGACTCCTCAATAGCTTCTGTAATCTCAGTGACCATAAATCCCCAGCACTTTTGGAAGAAAGTAGATGGAAACCCATTTAGCCCTGGGGTTTTGTCTGGGTGAAGTCCAAAAAATACTTCCTTGATTTCTAATTCTGAGAAGCTCTGAGCTAGCAGTCTATTTTGATCCTCTGTAACCAATTTAGGGATGTTCCTCAGGAGCTGATTTTGAATTTCCAAAGAAGAGCCATTCCAATCATTAAGTAAATCCCTAAAAAAATCAATAGTAGTTTTGTTTATATCTTCTATCTCATTGATCTCCCTTCCATTAGCTAGTTTTAAAGAAGAGATCCTATTTAGTTCCCTTCTTACCCTTGTTGAATTATGAAAAAAAATTGTGTTTTTGTCCCCAGCTCTTAGCCAAGTTTCCCTGGATTTTTGTCTCTAGAAAACTTCCTCTTTTGCTAGTAGATCTCCCATCTTCCCTAAAAGTTCCTTTTCTTTTTGAAAGATGTTTGCATCCTTTCCTTCTCTTAGAATCTTCTCATTTATAGCTTCCAACTCAATTTTTGTATTCTTCTTCTCCTGAAAAATGTTTTTGAAACTATTTCTATTCCATTGCTTGATGTTCTATTTAACTATTTTTAGCTTTGTGACCAAATTAAATAGTTTGAAGCCCCTAGGGTTAACCTCAGTCCACCATTTCTTGACCAGATCCAAAAAATCTGGGTCCTTGAACCACATATTTTTGAACTTGAAGGGATTTCTTACCGGTTTCCTTTCTCCAAGAATGTCCAAGCAGATAGGAAAATGGTCTGGACCTGATATAGGTAGAATCTTACCTTCGAAGGAGAAGGGAAAATTTCTTAGATCTCCTTTGAAGAGAAATCTGTCAAGTTTCTCTGCTATATTACTGAAACCTAATCTTCTATTTGTCCAAGAATAATTGCCATTTCTCAAAGGGATATCCAACAGAGAGTTTCTATCCACAAAATTCTCAAAATCTAATTATGATTGCAATTTCGTTTGTACTCCTCCCCTTTTATCTTCTGCTTTGCGTTAACATCTCCTCCTACTAGGAAGAAATCAAAAGCCTGGTTGCCGCAAATTAAATCTAATTCCCACCATAGTTCCTTCTTTTCTAAACAAGAATTGGGACCATAAACATTAATCAGCAAAAAACTCTTCAAACTTATGGTGGATTTGGGTCATTATTCTACGCAAGTGGAAACTGGCATTTGAGTGTTTGGCTACAAGATTCAAGGTCGAAGGCCAAAGTTGTTTGACATTTTTTGGTTATAGTTTGCTATTGTTGGCACCTGCTTTGTGCTCCTTTGAATGCCTGTGCAGTAGTGCCCTCACACAAAATTCCAAGTGCCATGTTTGGGCAGAGTTCCATATGCCCCTGTTTGGGCAATAGCTCCATGCACCCTATTTTGGGTTGCCCCTATGCCATTATTCCAAAGCAATCCAATTTGTCTTCCTATACCTGCCTATAGATTTAAATATATTGAAAGGCGTTTTCAATATCTATGAACCTAGATGTGTTTGAAGCATCAAAATTGTAGGTTTTAGTGAAGTGAAGGCCAAGAGAGCATGCCTATTCCCCAGCCGCCATTATTCTTGGCCTCCCATGCTCCTAAAAACCCTCATGCCATTTTTTTGCTACCTTTTCTCTTGGCCGCTCATTTTTGCTTCTCTACACTGAACTTTGGTCCTCCATCCGATCCAATAGGGCTATTGTTGGAACCTCTATTCATTGTATTCACATTGGATAATATGCATGCAGGGATTTTCAGCATCCACACTCAGCATTCATGCAAGGAGGCTGCCATTCCTCTATATTTTGGGAATATTTACCCTATATCTGCTCTTCTTGCCCTAATTCATGGGCTTTGTAAATGTTTTTTTATTTTATTTTGCAAGTTCAAAGCACTATAAATTTAACAACAAACATAGGAAAGGGACATTCATATTTGGGGTAAAAATAAATCCAATAGGGGAGGAATTTTAAAAATGGGGGCAAAATTAATTTGAAGGAATTACTGGTTATGTAAACCTTGTATCTTCATCGATTGAAGATGAAGGGTGAGGCCCGGGTTGGCAGGAGGCCAATTCCCCCTCACAAAATTAAACAATTGTATTCTTCATTCTTTGCTGAATTTAATGACTCATTGGAAGGCTAGTTTCTCTCTCGCCATAGGCATTGTTTTTGCTAATTAGTGCCAGTTTATTAAAATAGGTCTATTTTGTGGGAACTTGTTTGTGTGATAACTTTTGCTCGGTAGCTCGAAATTGAGCACCGTTTTTTGCAAAAGCAAATATTTTCACATTTTCCACACATCTAACCTATTTATATTGTAATAATGCACTAAGTTATAAAGTGCAACAAACAAGGGGAGGTCACCTAATACTAAATTGGGGGGGTGTATAGAATGTACCTTGAACATTTCAGAGTTGTGCCAAAGAGCACTTCATTGAGTTGTATTTAGAACACTTCCGCACATACTTTCCATTTTTTTAGTTATGGGGGTTATTCATGCACTAATTTATAAAGTGCCACAAAATCACTTGGGCTAAAAGTATTGAATTATGAGGGGGTTCATAGAGTTGTGTCAAGTACATTTCAGAGTTGTGCCAAGAGCACTTCCACAGAGTTGTACCAAAGATCACTTCCACTACTACTTCATCATTCTTCAACATTCTTTTTCCCACATTGTATTGAGAAGTGTCAAGAACACTTCCACTACAACATCACTATCACTAATGCTACATGTGCATCCAAAGTTGATTCCTAGAGAACTTCCAGAGATTCATCATAGCAAAAGATTGATATCAGCTCATTTGCTTCTATAGATTTCAGAGTTGCTTCATAGAAGGATTCCATAGAATCTTCAAAGCATGACTTCACATTGAATTTGGATTGTAGCCACATGGCATGCAATTGACACTCCACATATGGATATTGCAAGTATTGTAGGACTATCACTTTTAGTTGTATTGTGTCAAGTACACTTCCATTTTAATTAACATTTTATAATAATGTAATAATAATATAAATTTGATATTATTATATTTATATTTAATATTGTTATGCTATATAATTTTGATTTATACTAATTAGGGTTTTTAATAATTAGTACTATAAAATAGTTAGGGTTTATAATTATTAATATTATACTAGCATACCTATCTTTAGAAAAATCTATGTAAGCAAAGCCAGAGATATCATTCTTGAGGCACCTATTCCAACTTTAATCAATATTCAATGAAAAAAGGCACCTTGAGAATAATAAAGATAGGTATGCTAGTTTATTTTATTTAAACCTATGTTAGATAGATTTTAATTTTAGTTTTTTTAAACTATTTTTAAATATATATGTCAGCTATATTTTTAAATGGTTATAAAATTCAAGGTAAAAGTTAATAGTTTTTGTTAACATTTCAGCCATCACACTCCATCCTTTGTTGGACCATTGTATACCTTGTTGGTGTAGCAAATTTAAGGTACAACATAATAGTTTTAGTTAACACGCTCATGCCATTACACTCCACCCTTTGTTGCCATTGTTGTATACGCCTCTCTGTGTAAATAAATTATTTGCAGTAAATAAAATAACATAGAGAATAAAAGATAACCCTGACAAAAAGTCATATACTAACATAGCTATCTTAAATACATCTATCTTCTAAAGATATCTATGATAGTTATAATTTTTTAATATAATTCTCATAGTAAAAATCTAAAACAAATGTCATTATACTAAATATTAATTTTCTTTAGGTTCCATAACTTTTTTTTATTTTAATGAGGAATAAGAGTAAATTCATTTTGAAAAAAAATAAATGGCTTAACCTGATTAGTTAAACTTCTCTCTTTATGGATTAAATTTCTTCTCCCAATTCAATTGCTTTATTTTCATTTGATTTGATTTGTCTTAAATTTATGTTTGAGTACTACTTATATTTATACACATTAATTTATTAGCTTTATTTTTATGTTCATTGATTTAATAAAACTATAGACTATAGATTTATAAATATTTTTATATGTCGATTCATTAATATTTTTGTTAATGCTCTTTAATATCTCTCCAAATACTTTAGATATATTTTTTAAATATAAGTATACTAGTGTAAATAAAGTGCCACTGTTGAATTCCGTTATGGGCCCGTATTACTCTCCCTTCCTTTCCGTCACAATGCCATAGAACAGCTATATATTCGTGAGGGATCAAACTTGGTTTATATTGTAGTTAAAAAGCTGGAAAGAAATGGAGAGCCCATTGAGATTGTGTCTGTGGCTGTGCATATCCCTAACTATGGCATCTCTCTGCACTGCAGGTAAATCAAAACAATTAAAGCATAAAAAGGTTATCTTATTATTATTAATGGTTTTGCTTGTTCTAGTGTTTATGAGAATCTAATCTGTTGTGTGTTGAATGGAGAAGAATTATCCAAAAAGACGATACAGCTGAAAAACAAGTGCTCGTTCTCCGTGTGGCCGGGAATATCTTCATGGAACACACATGAATACGACATACCTGTCGGGTTTCGGCCGCTGTTAAAACCCGGCGAGTCATATTCCATCGGCTTTGATAGGTCATGGCAGGGAGTGATTTGGGGAAGGATCGGATGTACATTCAATCGATCAGAGCGAGGCTTTTGTTATTCCGGCGACTGCGGAGGACATCTACGCTGTGAAAAAGCGCCGGTGAACCAAGCGATTTCAACGCCAATTACATCGGCCGTGTTTATGAACGGGTCTTGTGCTGTTGATTTGCAGGCGGGTTATAACCTCCCAATGTCAGTGAGTCCTTCACAAGTAAAGGAGTGTGGATCGCAGGACTGCAGTGCATATGTTGGTGACATTTGCCCCACAAATTTACAGGTGATGTGGAAAAATGAGGTGATTGGGTGTAAAGGTTCGTGCGAGTCATATCTGCGGACATGCAGTCCGCCCGAGTTCGGATCCGCTTTCAAGAAAACCTGCCCAAATGTTTCTCCTTTACAAGAGCGTGTCTGGTGCCTTTCTAGCACTCATTTCACCCTTACTTTTTGTCCAAAACAGTGACCCGAATTTCATGCTTCTTCTGTCTATTTAATGGAACTGCACGATACTGGTTCGATGTTTTTTACGATGGAATAAAAACTAATTCATTCAGTTGGATCGTGATTTCAAAAAATACAAATGAAAATCATAATTATTTATTTTAGTGCAAACCATTATATGTCTGAGTATTCTTTTTTTTGTTTTCAAATTAATAAACGTATACACGACTTAAATATGTCTTAACTACTAGGGAGCGTTTCATCTCTAATTGTAACACCATCACTAGGTCGGTAGTGAATGATAACAGTAATGTTGAGACTGTACAAGGAAAGAAATAGTTACAAAAGTGTGGTGTTGAAGAAAGTTTTGTTTTCTAATCTATCGCTTGGCCCACACGTTATGGACTTTGACTAATTTTGTATATACAAGTGCCACGTATGCATAAAGTATTTGGATTCGGACCTTCCCTGTCAATCAATTTTTTGTATGATGGTCATCTCTTTGAAGTTGCCTTTCAAATATTAAAGAGTAAAGACTATATACATATATATGATTTGACAATTTATCGAAAATCTTACCTTTCAAGTGATATAGTCTTCCTAAAATTTTAATTGTATTTTACGACTAGAATGACTAAATATAGCCATACGACCATCAAATTTAAGCCTTGTAGTGGTGGATTTGTTAGAATGGATACCTTGGATTTCTTTGCTCTTAACAAAAAGAAGTTAATCATTCATATAACTTAAACTCGTGCTCCCAATATTAATAGATTATAAAAACAATCTACTTGATTATTAGAGAACTTCTCAACTTGCAGTCAAATAGTTCTTGTAGTTGGTCGATGCCACTAGCTCCTACATTTCCCCTTCTATTTATACTAGAAATGAAATTGGAGGTTCTTAGCAATTATAATTATCTTACTATAAATATAAACCCTAGTAGAGTGTGTTCTAGGTAAGATGAGATAAATTGATATCTTGGAATTAATATATGAAATTAAAATTTCATTATATATAAAATTTGATATCTTGATTTGATAGATTAATTTTGAAATTTATATATCAATTGATATCAATATTAAATTATTCAAAATTGAAATTGATAAATTAATCCATATAAATCTAAATTGAATTTGATCTAGATCAATATTGAAATTGATAAATATCAAATTTGAAATTGATATCTTGAAATATATATATCAAAATAAAATTGATATCAAATTTGATTATATCTTAAAAATTGAAATTGATCATATATTGAAATCAAAATATAATTAATATAAAAATTTAAATTGATAGATCAAAATTTACTTCTATAGAATTTGATATATCAAAATTTATTTATTGATAATATATCTTGAAATCAAATGATATATCAAAATTGATATTTAATTATCAATAGATCAAGTTTAATATATCAATAAATTAAAAATTGCTATATCAATACAAATTGATATCAAAATTGATATATATGAATTTTGATATCTTAAAATTAATATATATTCAAAAATTAAATTTTTATATATATATATCAAAATTGATATCCTGAAATTGATATTGAAATTGAAAGTTAATTTTGTAGTCAAGCTTAATTTTACATTTTTTTTTATAGGTGATAAACACCTATACTTATATTTTAGCCAATAGGTCATTCTATATGTGCACACATCTTGTAACTACAAAAAAAAAATTGTAATCCTAATAAAATGTAAAATTGGTGATAAAATAAGATTTTCCCATATGGCTATTCCTCATATGTTTTGTCAATATTGTTACATAAATAAATTGGGATTTGAATCACTAACCTATATTAATCACATGTTAATTAGTGTCAATCAATTTTGTTGTATGGACAATAGTATTATTTAAATAATAGTTCATATTTATTTAAAAATAAATAATACTTTTATTTTTTTAACTAATCATACATGAAGGTACATGTGTATTTGATGGTCATGAATACATTCTATATGAAAAATAACTTCTACTATATTTATAACTGAATTATTATTATAACTAATCCACTATTAATTTAGGTATTTATTATCACCTTCATGTAGCAAAAAGAATGGTATTAGGAGTATTTTCCCACCAACTCTTGATGCATAGTGGAGAGTTAAACTAGTCAAAAATATTAAATAAGTAGTAGCTAACTCATCATGGGAGTGTGAGGATAATTCCCACGTAAGGGAACAATAAAGTGTTTACCTTTAATGAAAAAGCACATTCTCAATCACGTGGCACTCTTGGCACAATAAGGGAGGGGTGAATCCTCAAGTTAAGGCAGAAGCTTCTCACTCTTGAAAATCATTTTTTACCCCATCTCCATAAAATAAAGATTTTCTTAAGTACAAGACTTGTGAATGGTGGAGAGCAAAATCTTTTCTACCATTTTTTGGGTGGTCATTTGTGAATAGACTCACATCATTACAATTCACTTCTTGCTACAATTGTAGTTGTGCATTTCACTTCTTGTTGTAATCACAGTTGTTCCTTTCGATGTAATTATAATTCTATGTTTGTGCCAATGCATTTTGTCCAACTCGTATCCTATTTAGTTTAATTGTTTGTTTTAATCCCTAAAATAAAGATCCTCTTAAGGACAAAAGTTGTGAATGGTTCTTGGGTGGTCATTTGTGAATAGACTTACATCATTACAATTCATTTTTGCTACAAATATAGTTGTGTCTTTCGATGTAATAATAATCCTATGTTTGAGTCAATTCATTTAGTCCAACTCATATGTTTAGGCTGATTATTTTATTGATTGCTTATTTGTTGTTTATAGGTAGATGTTTATGTGAGGAGTGTGTTATTTCTCCTTATAATGATGTGGATGAGGATGTGAATTATTGTAAAGTGATTGGTCATTACTCCTTGCCTTAAATATAGACAATTATTGACAATAATTAGAACTACTTGAAAGGTTGAATGCAAACAATTTGTAATAGTAATTGTGTCCACATTTATAGTAGTTGTGTTATTCTCTACCTTGAGATCATTATTTTTTCCCTTTGGTAGGGTGTAGGATTATATAGATCAACTAAGAGGAGCATGGGAAAGTTAGTTTGAAATCAAAGTTAAAAACACACTCTTCACACAAAGTTAGTTCAATCATTTCACACAGTTTGTTCAAAAATGAACACTTCATATATATATGGTAAACACTAGAGTTTAAACATATCAAAGTTCAAGCATGTAGTGAATGCCAAGTTAGTAAACTCTACACTCTGAATGTGAAAATTCACACACACACAAACAATAAAATATCAAATCTAAGTGAAAGGTAAAATTCAAACACACTTCATATAAAGTGAATGCTAAAGTTAGTTCAAACACTCACACACACAAAAAGTGAATGTTAAATTTCAAGCACACACTTCACACACACAAAAGTAAACATAATTCAGCATGCCAATTTTCAATTCACACTAAGTGAATGTGAAATTTCAAACTTACCTAAACACACAACTAGTAAATAGATCTAATATGTGAATGACAAAGGTAGTTCGCTCACATTTCACACACACAAAAAAAATGAATCCACAATTAACTCAAAAAAATTAAGGGGATGTCAAATTTCAAACATATGCTTCACATAAGAAAAGTGGATGTCAATACACAAATAATAAGTGGCTCAAATCCAAGTGAATGTCAAATTTAGTTCACACACACACACAAAGTTAATGCAAAATTTAGTTCATACACATTTCATACACACAAAGTGAATGTCAAAAGTACACTCAAATATATAAAGTGAATGCCAAAAGTTCAAACAATAAGTGTACACAAAGTAATGCCTAGAGTTCAAACAGACTTCAAACAAACAAAAAGTGTATGCCAAACCAAGAAACACAATAAACAAACAAAAGTCAAAGACACTTCAAAAACTTAATCAATTAATGTTAAAATTTAACTACACCCACAAAGCAAATGTCAAAGCACAAACATACACTTCATACAAACAATAAATGAAAAAAAAGTGAATTCAATCTTAAACATACAAAGTGAAACAAATATAAGTCAATGCCAAAGTTCAAACCCATACTTCACACAAATAATAAGTATATCAAATTAAAATGAATGCCAAAGTTGCATTCCACACAAACAATAAATAGATTCCAAAGTGAAACACACTAAATAAGCATATATAAAATACAAATTACAAATAATATAACACTACTTATGACAATGTTAATAGATTGTATTGTGGTTGAATGTGAGGCCATAGTTATCAATGTTTTTTTATGAATTAGTTCTCTAATCGTTCATTCACGATTTAGTTCATGTGGTTATTCATTTAATACCATTCCACTATTTTTATTTACCAAAAAAAAAAAAAATCTCTTTATAGTATTTATAGCCTTGTCCACCAACTACTACATGTAATGACTTTCCAATTAAAATATAAATATAAACTATTTAGAAATAGGCCTATAAATATCTGTGCCTATCGGCCATTTGATAGCACCTTTAGTGCTTTTACTAGTTATAGAACTTATCAACTTCCAGTCAAATAGTTCTTGTAGTTGGTCAATGCCACTAGCTCCTACATGTCCCCCTCTATTTATACTAGAAACTATACCATGTTGGGGTGGACAAGTAAAGATAAAATTATTAAGTAATAAGTTTGATATGTTTTATTAGAATGTTGAATGAATTTGTAAGTTAAAATATTTTAAAATTTTATGTATTCTTTTACTTCTTATCTTGTTAATTTATAGTTAATTAAATATAAGATATATTAAACAAGATGAAAGGTACAAAAGATATGTATAGTAAGTATAGATTTATACATTATTATTTTTTTCTACTATATTGTTAAATGTTATTGGAGGATGCCTCATAATGGTAGGCATGAACTACTTTGAACTACCAAGCTCACATGACTTCGTGTTAGTTTATTAGCTAGTTTGTCACTCATGATTCTTCATGTTGGAACATATTGATTATGTAATGCGCTAAGCTTTCACCCAACACATTAATAGTAGACAAATGAATGAATTTTTTTTTGTGATATACAATTGTAACATAAATGTGTTGCAATGCACACGTATGCACTAGAGATATAGCAACACAATGCAATGACATGCTCATAGCACATAGCACCAATGCAAACAACATGATTGCACATGTGGAAGACTTACACACTATCACATGACAACCTCATCGTGATGACCATATGATAAGGTAGAGTTTCCTCTAACTACAAAGAAAGGGTTTGAGACCACTAACCTCATCTCTTGTGAATAGATAAGGCATGAATGTGACATAAGCCTCCATTTCATAATCTAAGGAAACCTGAGCATTTTTCCATCCCACAACAAAAACCAAACACATATCAAACATCCTAAACAATATGGAAATGATATCCAAACATAAGGAGTATCTAACTATGAGGTTGAATGGTAAGGTGAGTCACTATCATAGATTAATCTCTAGACTACTCATTTTCTCCTAAAGCATAAAATACAACACAAAAGGAAGCATAACTAACAAAGGAATAAAATACCACCAAACCAGGACGATAGGCACTCATGGTAGACCCTAGGAACCAACTTTAATTTAGGAAATTTTTCCATAAGCAATCAACAACTACCCATTATCCTAAGATCAACCCTATTGGACCAAATTACTCCTTTTTCTAGTTGGAATCACCCCTAGCTATCCTATAATAACTCCTTCAATCAATAGAATTTCCCCTAATAATATAGGTAGTCTTCAACTATGAGAAAGCCCTATTTTGGAAAATAAAACCTCTAAAACTTCATTTTTTATTCTAACAAAGGCATAAGGATTCCCTACAAGCATACTGTCCAAAATGACATCATAGACGAAGTTGAAAAAAAAATACAATATATACTAGGTCTACAACTATAGCATTGCCAAGACAAGCCAAGCCATGAACCTCGAACACAAAACATGTTATAGCATCCTTATATTATGAGCTACTATTAAATTCAACGTGAACCAATCATTTCTTATATGCTTGTTCAATTTTTCATGTCTAAAAACCATGGAGCCATAACAATTTATTTTAATAAAAAATCACTATTGCTAATTCATTAGCAAGTCTACCTTTTCAACCAATGTGATAGAAGCATACATTAATGATCCTAACTCTTAACCATAGAGCTAAATATACAATTCATACTAATGATTCTAACTCAACCAATAGATGAAATTCAAACCAAAACATAAACAAAAAGTATCATTTCAACTTCCAATATAAACTAAACCTACATATCCTAGAATCAAGACTTTCACGTCATAATAAATCTCTCATAAGATGAGATATAAATCAATCCCAATGATGAGATAAACATATTTTAAAATTTTATGTATTTTTTCTTCTTTGTTTCTTTAAGTTATAATTGAGTAAATACATGATATTATCAAACAAGATGTGTATAATAAGTATATATTTATACATCATCATCCTCTATGTTGCTACTATACTCTTAATCATTATTGGAGGATGGCTCATAATAGAAAGAAAGAACTATCCCAAACTATCTAGCCCAAATGACTTTGTGTTAGTTTCTTAGCTAGTTTGTCACTCATGATTCTTCATGATGGAATATGTTGATCATATAATGCTCCAAGATTTCACCAAAGACATTAATAGTAAACAAATGGCAAAAAACATTTCATGATGCAATTGCAACACAAACATGTTACCATGCACACATACACACTCGAGATGTCACAACATAACATAATGACACTCATAGAACATGATCTCAATGCATAAAGAATGAATGCACATGACAAAGAACTACACACTATTGTGTGAACCATAACATGATGCCCATATAATAGGGTATATTTTTCTCTAACCACAAATAAATGCTGCAAGACCACTAACCCCATCTGTCATGAACAAATAAGACATGAATGCAAACAAAACTCTATTACCTACTCTAGAGAAAATTGAGCATCATTCCATCCTAGAAAACCAACCAAGACACACTCACACATCCTAAACAATGTGCAAATGACATCCAAACATAAGAAATGTCTAAGTAGGACATTGAACAAAAAGGTGAGTCACTCTCTTGACCTAATGTTGCAGGACACTATATGTTTCCTCTCGAGGCATGAACTCTACTAGAAAATGAAATATAACTAATAAAGAACATAATATACCACCAAGCCAAGATGACAGGCATTCAAGGTAGACCGTGCGCATTAACTTTAATTTAGGACCATTTTTGTAAATAGTTGGTAACTAACCATTGTCCTAGGATCACTACTATTTGATAAATTGTGCCTTTATCTAGACTATAATTTTCTAAGAAATTTGGGAATCATCCCTCGCTATTCAAAGATTTCCCCTTCAATTATTTGAATCACACCTAATCAAACAAGTGATTCTAGACTATTAAAATACATTATTTTAGACAACAGGGCCTCTAGAGACTCTATTTTCAATTCTAAACAAGCATAAGGATTCCCTACAAGCCTACTATCCAAAATGACATCATAGACCAATATGACAACCTTCAAATCAAGTACAAAGTAGTAAAGTCTAAAACTAGAGCATTCTAAGCCAGGATGACTTATCAAGGTCAAACAGAAAGCATCCTATAACATCCTCATATTAAAAGTTACTATAAAACAATTGAACTAGTCATTTATAATATGCTTAGGGTTTATTTTTGGTGATCCCACAATAGTGTGTGACACTTTTCTGCCTAAGTGGGACATGTTGAACACACAAAGATGCTAAGAGGGGGGGTGAATCAGCATATAGAAAAATTTAACTACTTTATCTCATATAAGATCAAATTACTTAGAGAACAAAAAGTAAAAGATGCACCACATTCATCAACACAAAGACAATAGGATTTTTATATGGAAACTCCAAACTTAGGGAATACCATAGTGAGTGTTAACTCACAATCTAATGCTTATTGCAATAAAAGTTTACAACATTGTTTTAGGGCTACAAACCAAGGACGCTACAACTCCCTACTGACTTTGTTTTAGGGATTGAACCCAAGGAAGCTCCTAATCCTTGAAGAAAGATTGCTTCTACAAAGATTACAATGATAACATAACTATGAACTGATATAGAAGAAGCATCTGACTTATGTTGTTGTTGCAGTTCCCTTTTCTGCACAATTACTCCATCATATCAACTTCGCACACTTCATGCTACTCATTCTAATCTATCACTTTTGTATATACTTCTCTTATCCACAAATGAATTTGTTCTTCTATCTATATCCGCTGCAACCACTTAATACCTCAATTAGGTCAACACCAAAAAGACCTTAAGATAAAATGTGTAATTCTATGTGGGTCATCTTGAAAAAAATATATTTTGAGCTATTTATCACTTCACATGACACAACAAGGTTAATTACATCATAAAACATTCTTCAATTTCAAAACCATTGATTAGCTTTCACTACACATGAAAGAAACTAGACTATTGGCCCAAACAACAGTACCATTGCTAGATGAACATTTTCACATCACTAAGGAGAAGCAAAAAATATTATGCGGACAATGATTTCAACCATGTATCTTCTCAACACTATCCATACACCATTCTCCTTAATTTTCTAACAAATATATCCATCTACAAAACAAGAAACATCCCCAAACATATTTGCAAAACTATATGGGCACAACTTCTATTCTAGAGGAATGCAGAGCATTCCATCAGGTCTCCACCATTGCTTTGCATTGTCAAGTCACAGCCTAGAGCTCAGTCATTGATATCTTTCTTTGTTGAAAGTATAATAAGTTGAGATCTCGGATATAGCATACACATATATCATTCTACTTATCTTCAAAACCACAAGACTAAATCTTGTACTGTGGAGGGATGTGGACCAGAATACTGTAACTCTACTTTAGGATATACATTGTGAAAGCCTTAGCCAAACCTTTACAACTTATCTCGAAGTACGGTACTCCAAACTGATAAGATATAAATATAAGGATACATGAAACATGTTAGACAAGTTTATTCACCTCTGCATCATGCTTAGACACCAAACTAATCACCACATGACACTTAGCTTTTATTTCATCTGCTAGGTCTTCTAGACTGACTTGTCTTAAGCATGCAAACCCTACGTCTTTAACTTAGTCAAACCTTCCCTCTCAAATATTCCACTGTATTAATCATGTTGATCTTGTGCCAAACCATCTCTCTCAAATCTTCCACCAATCTTTAGCTTTTGTACAAGTAAGAGTTCAAGTTGACATCAATGACAACACATATTGCCAACAATCTCTCTATTTGTCATTGATGGCAACACTAAACCAAAATGCATACAAACACTCCCCCTTAGATGCATATTTATCTCTCTCCCCCTTTTACATCAAGGACAAAGGGCCTAACCTCTTATGTCATCCCAAAACTATATAAGCTCCCCCTTACTATATGATTTATATAAATAGTACTTCCCCTGAGATGAAAATGCCTCAAAAAGGGATGTTGTGTACACTACTATCCTCTGCAAGTCTATACATTCAAAATTTTCTTATCAACAATACTCTTACAACCCATTTAGAAGGTAGAATGGATTTGTATATTACCTTGAGTTGTGTTAGAGTAGATGCCCAAATTTCTTTCTTTAAGGTAAGAATGTGATTCTAGCATTCAAACTACACATATAAGTCCTCAACCTCATCTATACTGCTAGGTGTCTTCATCTTCTGCTCAATCTTTTCAACCTCACCTAGTAATCTAGATAATGAAGCCAGTCTCATATTTACTTCTTCTCTCAGCTAACCAAACTGCTTCTTTATATGTTCTCTTTGATCTTGTAGCTGTGACATCTATGCATGAAGGTTTTCAACTTGTGTCATGTTTTCTCCATTCTTGTCTTTTCACAAGCCATATACCTTAGCCAATCTAGAGATCTATGACTCAATAGAGTTAATCTGAGCTTTGATGTTCTTGGTGGAGTTAGGCCACTTCAGATAGAATAGGTATAAAGCAGTGGCTTCATTGATGCATCCTTTAAACATTTTCAAAATTTCTTGTAGGTTATTGTGTGCACTGCCATACTTAATAGATATCTCATCCATCCTTTTATCATTCATCTTTCTCAATGCCTCTTATTCTACTTTCTTTTCAACACAAGAAGAATGATCCTTAAAAGAATCCATTAATAGATTCACATTTTCCTTTGGGGATAGAGAGGGATCAATACTTACCTTTGGTAAACCTTCTTGAATCAATTTCACTACATCCTCAACTAAGGTAGTCTTCTTTAGGTTTTCTTGCAGGAACTCCTTCCTTTTAGAAGCATACAATATATCACCAATTTGAAGTTTGTGAAGGGGTGAAATGTTTGACAAGTCTACTTTCCCTTCATGAGTAGGAATTTGCAGAAGTTGTGGTG
Source organism: Cunninghamia lanceolata (assembly GCA_027924645.1). Classification (NCBI taxonomy): domain Eukaryota; kingdom Viridiplantae; phylum Streptophyta; class Pinopsida; order Cupressales; family Cupressaceae; genus Cunninghamia; species Cunninghamia lanceolata. The sequence goes on along the minus strand of BSBN01000081.1, from coordinate 739,731 downwards.
TAATCACTGGATTGAACTACATCTAGAAATCTAATAGGTCTTTAAAAGAGTCTGACCCCAAATAACTCTGACCTATATCCACAGAAGTGTCCTTAAGTTCTTCATCTTGATTATCCTCTATTTCATTTTGATATTTTTCATTTTGTTTCTCCTCACTCTTCCCTAGAACTTTCTCTTCTTGTTCATCCTTCCCTATATCCTCTGGAGGAGGATTGTTATGTTCTGTACCTATTTTTGTGTTCTTCAGATGGGGGTACTTACTTTATCCTGACCCTATGTATTTTGCGTCTTAGTACTCTTTGAAGGGTGTATATTCTTTTTAACTTGATCTCCTAATTTTTGTGTTTCTTTCTCTTCTGAAGGAGGTGTACCCACATTACCTAGATCCTCTTCCTTTTGTGCTTCCATTTTTTCTAGAAGAGAAGTCTCCTTATCTTTCTAAGTCATCTCTCCTCTATATCCACTTTGTCATCAAAGGTTGATAGATCTGTATCCTGAAGAGGTACATTTGGGATATCTAGAGGAACTTTTTCCTCAACTATCACCTTAACATTCTGTTACCAATTTGTGCTTGGCATCCCAATTAGGCTGGGCTATAAGAGTTATTTTCTAATGCTTTTAGAAAGCAAGTGGCTTAAAATAAAAGAGGAAGGAAGAGAATATCATATCAAAATAGTCAAGAGAGAGGCTTCAACCTCTACATTTTATCTAACATGTTTTCTCACTGTGCAGATACAAGTACATGAAGACCATTCATCTATCTTCTTTCTGAAAAAGAAAACCTTTTGGTATGGTCATAACTCCTTGCTACTTTATCAGAATTCAAAGTATTTGGGCTCATTGGAAAGATAAACCAATTATCTAGATCAAGTTCTAGGTTGCTAAGCTTAGTGGTAACGCTACCCGATGGTGGATTGTCCTGATTTCACTCTAAAGGCCTCTCAAAATGCAATTTACTAAGATGTAGAAAATATAAAAAAATTAAAATTAAAAAAAGTGGGAATTATCAAAGATTTAAATCTTACATTACATGCTTGTCCAAATTTTACAATTCCTCAAGAAGTGTATATGATATATCTTCTTGCTCACTTTGCATTATGTCTTTCTAGAGATTTTACAGCCAAGTTGGGAGGATATTTATCCTCTAACTGTTCACATTTGTTCTTTAGAACTAGATATGGTACAAAAATCACAATAAAATATGAGTTGCTAACTAAATATCACATTGAGCCATATGTTCCAAGTCCTGTTAATGCATATCTCACATTTCATGAGCAGGATTAGCAAGATCAGCTTGTTGTCTAAGATCCTAACACCCTTGTTGAAGGTATTGCAGACCTATTCTTAGATGAATGGGCAGCCGAGAATCATGAAGTTAATATAGTTGAGTATATAGAATAGGTGGACTTGGGCATTTACATGATTCAAAAACAAGGTATTGCTATCCCAAATCTGATTAAAGATGTAAAAGTGCAAGAAAAACAATAGTCCAATGAGCTATGGAGTTTGTACTTTGATGGATCAAGGAGCAAAGTTGGTGCTAGAGGAGATGTTGTGCTAGTTTCTCCAAGTGGTGAAAGGTATTTTTTAGCTTTTCATTTTTCTTTCAGTTGTTCAAATAATGTTACTAAGTATGAGGCCCTTGTTCATGGCCCGAAATGGGCTAGAAAGTGAAATGTTAAGTGTCTTCAAGTGTTTAGAGATAGCAAACTAGTGGTCAATCAAGTAAGGGTATTCATGCCAAAATAAATGACTTGTTAAAATTGTATAAACATAGAGTATGGGGCATGATTGAGGAATTTGATGCATTTAATTTATTGTCCATACCAAGAGCTCAGAATAAACAAGCTAATAAACTCACTGCCATGGGAGTTGAATTTGATATTCTAGCTGAAATAAAAAATGTTTCTCTTCAGAACTATGTGAAAGTTGTTCTTAGACTTGCTGTGTCAGATAATAACATTTATTGGTAGGTATTTGATAGTGATTAATAGATTATCAGTTTTATGATTGAAAAAGATAATTTTTTAGCTTCTAACTAGAAAAAGTTGTCTCAGCAGTATGAAGATCAGATTCTTCAACTTAAAACCAATAAGTTGCCAAAAGGTTTGGTAACTCTTGAGTCAATGTTCAACTCAGATGATCAAGTCAGAAAAGAGAAAACTGGCTTATCCATTAAATAGGAGCATTATGAGCAGATTGAGATTTTTAAAGGCAAGTTGTTAAAGCTTGGCAAGGTATGTACCTTAGAAGAAAAACATGCATTTGTTTTAATTTGTCATGAATTTTCTAATGTGTTTGCTTGGGAGTACCATGATTTGAAGGGCTTTGATCCTGAATTAGCTCAACATACTATAGAGCTGTAACCCAAGGCAAAACTCGTAAGACATCTAAATAGAGATCTCTGAATCCAACTTTGGAACATCTTATGAAAGATGAGTTGAATAACCTCATTGAAAGTAATATCATCTTTCTAGTTAAGCATACTTCATGGGTGTCCAACCTTGTCCCTGTGAGAAAGAAAAATGAAGAAATCAGACATTGTGTCAATTTTAGGGACCTTAATAGAGCTTCTCTTAAGGATCATTACCTGATGCCATCTATGGAAAAAATTTTGCAGGTAGTATGTAGATCTGATAGATTCTCTCTTTTAGATGGTTTTTCAGGTTACAAACAAGTATTGGTGAAGGAAGAGGATCAATTCAAGACTGTATTTACAACAAAATGGAGAACTATGGCATATAGGAAGATGCCATTCAGACTATCAAACCCAGGAGCTACTTTTCAAAGAGCTATGGACATGGCTTTCCATGGTCTGATGAATAAGTTTGTAATGGTTTACCTAGATGATATTACAGTTTTTTCAAAAAATGTTGATAATCATGTTGTTCACTTGAGACAGATATTTGAGAGATATAGAGAATATGGGGTTTCACTTAACCCCAAAAAGTGCATTTTTCCTATCCACAAACTGCTTGGACACATTGTTTCAAAGCATGGTATTTCAATAGATCCTGAAAGAATTTCTGCTATTCTAGAATTACCTCTACTAGCCCACAAGAAAGGCTTGCAAAGCTTTCTAGGTAGGATAAATTTTGTAAGAAGATTTATTCCTAATATTGTGGCTATTCTATAACCACTAACTTCTATGCTCAGAAAAGGGATCAGTTTCAGCTGGACTAAAGAAGGGAAGAGGAGTTTTGAGGAGATTAAGGAGGCCATTGCATCAACTCCAACACTTTTAAACCCAAATTTTGATAAAGATTTTATTCTTTATGCATTTAGAAGTGTTGATACTATTTCAATTATGTTATGTTAGCAAAATGAAGGACTAGAACAACCCATTGCATTTTTCAGCCAGGTTCTTCAAGATTATGAGGTAAAGTACTCTTTTGTTGAGAAACATGTTCTAGATGTGATCAGAAGTTTGAAAAAATTTAGGCATATGCTCTCTAACAACAAAATTTAGTTGCTGGTTACTCATCCTACTGTTAAAGATTTCTCATTGAGTAAAGATATAAATGATAAATGGGTAGGTTGGATAAATAAAGTAATGGAGTATGATGTTAATATCAAGGTTACAAAGTTAGTTAGAGGCAAAGGCATATGTGAACAACTAATAAGAGGTCAAATAGACATGAAAGAAGCTGATAATCAGACCATTTTGGTCATAGAAGATGAGGAATCAGCTGTTGTTCCAGTTTTTTCTACAAACTGGATTCGATAGATAATTCATTATCTTAACACTGGTGACTATCCTGAAGGGTTGGGCAATGCAAAGAGGAGATACTTTAGATTGCAGGCCATTCCTTATGCTGTCATTGATGGAGTTTTATATAGAAATGATTATCATAGAGTTTTGTTAAGGTGTATTGCACAAAATCAAATTGATAAAATTTTAGAAGAATTTCATGATGGACCTTTTGGAGGTCATTTTGCTGCTAGATCAACAACCCTTAAGATTATGAGAGCTAGATATTTATGGCCTAATATATTTAAAGATACTCATGCTTGGGTCAGAAGATGCACTAAATGTTCTTTATTTGTAGGAAAACAAATGCTAGTAGCATTGCCTTTGCATCCAATTCAAGTGGATCAGCCCTTTGCCAAGTGGGGGCTTGATTTTATTGGGCCTATTAACCCACCTTCAAGTGTAGGTCACAAATGGATATTGACTACAACTAATTATTTTAGAAAGTGGTCTGAAGCTATAGCATTGAAGGAGGCCACTGAAACTTCAGTTCTCAACTTCTACTAGGACCTAGTTGCAAGGTTTGGTACTCAGGATTCCATTATTTCTGATAATACATTTGAATTTATTAGCTTGAAAATATCTGATTGGTCTATTAGAAATAACATTTATCTAAATACTTCATCCAATTATTACCCTTAGGGTAATGGATAGGCCGAATCTACTAATAAGAACTTGATCAAAATTATCAGAAGGACAATTGAGGACAATTAAAGAACTTGGAATGACAAGTTGAAGCTAGCCTTGTGGACTGATAGGATCACTCCTAAAAGAGCTACAAGTAAGTCTCCTTTTGTTCTTACCTATGGTAAAGAGGCTAGAGTTCCTATTTCAGTCGAGTTGTGTACACTAAGTCTAATTAAAGAGTTGGAGATGTTAGAGGAAGAGCCTATAGAAATTAGGCTTGCACAGCTGATGGAACTAGAGGAAACAAGGAAAGAAGCATTGAGAAATCTAGAGATTCATCAGGCCCAAATGAAAAGGAACTTTGATAGAAAAGTAGTTTCGAAAGTGTTTAAGGAGGGTGATCTTGTTTTCAAGTGGGATGAACTTAAAAGTAAACCTAGTAAGCATACCAAGTTTGATGTCATGTGGGATGGCTCTTATGTGATTACTGAATGCAAGAAGAATAATGCATTTTAGCTTTCAAAGCTGACTAGAGAGATATTACCTATTCTTGTGAACGAGATTCACCTAAAGCAGTGTTTTTGAAGATCAAAAGTTTGTAGATGTATGATAGTAGAGTATATGTTTTTCAGTTAAATAAGTGTTGTTGGCACATCTTTTCAATTCAGTTTGTTTTTTCAAAGAAGTGTTGTTGCATAGTTAGCTGATCATGTTCAGAGCCATGGTAGTTTGCTTTTAGTTTTGTTTCAGTTGTTGTTCTTTTTCAAGCAGCTGAGTGTTCAAGGAGTTTTATGAGTTGCAAAGGCTAACGAAAGATTATATTCTCCAATGGACATACATGCAACTAGCCATGAGAGTTCTAGCAGGTAAAAATGGCATAGAGGTCACCAAAAATGTTACCAAATTCTGCTTGGTAGCCCAATTAGGTTGGGCTATAAGAGTTGTTTTCTAATGCTTTTAGGAAGAAAGTGACTTAAAATAAAAGAGGAAGTGAATATCAGATCAAAATAGTCAAGAGAGAGGCTTCAGCCTCTACATTTTATCTAACATGTTTGCTCACTGTGCAGATATAGGTACTTGAAGACCATTCATCTATCTTCTTTCTGAGAAAAAAAGCTTTTTGGCAGGGTCATAACTCCTTGCTACTTTATCAGAATTGAAAGTTTTTGGGCTCATTAGAAAGATAAACCAATTATCTAGCTCATGTTCCAGTTTGCTACGCCTAACAAAAAGGCTACCCGGCGGTGGATTGTTCTGATTTCGCTCCAAAGGCATCCAAAAATGCAATTTACTAAGATGTAGAAAATATTAAAAAAAATTAAAAAAATTCAATTTTTGATATTTTCCCAAAAATATTATTCTGAACTTGTTCAGAAGTCTTTCAAGGTACACAAAAATAGGAGAGGAGTCGAACTGAAGTGCAAGGTCATGCAGGAAGAGATATTTGGAGTTCTATTTTTGACATGACTATTTTTGGCAGTTTCTTGGTCAAGTACTTTGAGACTTGGAGTTCTGAGCTATTTTTGCTCATCTTGGAGGAGTTTTGGAGCCTAAATTTTAGGCTTTTCACTTGTGCTTGCCCATCAACTTGGAGTTACTTTTTCAAACTCATTCATGCATATTTTGGAGTTCAGTTGAGCTGGAGTTGACTGCCCATTTGCTTTTGGGGATAGTTTTGTATTAAAAAAAGATTATGCTTTTTTCCTTAGTTCTTGGTTTTTTGCCTTTGCATATTGTAGAGAGGAGATTGTCTTATAACTCAGCCATTTTTTACAGTTTTATAGTAGCAAAGTTCATTATTTCCAGCAGTTTATTGTTATGTTTTGTAGAGATTCCCTCCATTTTCTAAAATAATCAAGGGTTCTTCTATCTGAATTTAGGTGTCCTACTTATTTTATGAGTGATTTGATAAGAGTTTTCTGTGTTTTGTTTCAAAACCTCCAGATTCTTTGTCTCATTTATTAGATGCAAGTATAAAAGTTTCAATTTATTACAGGTCACAAGCTTGAGCAAGATTATTCATGCCTTTCTCTGAAATACTTATGTGGTGAATCTGATCAATTTGGGTGGTTAGAGTAGGTTTATTAAGAATGTTTGTGAGTTATATTATAGTTTTAAATCAAAATATTGGTGCATCACCCCTTTAGGATAGATTTTATAGTGCAGTTTTTAGTTTATTAAATTTTCTTCTATCTCTTTTCTCAATCAAGTCATAGATCTAAAGGGGCTTTTTAAAGGGAGCTGACTCTTACAGAGGTTCGTTCTCAAAACATATAGACCCACATATGAGAATGTTCCCATGTTGCATGGTATTGCCAAGCTTGTAAAGGCTTAGCATTCAGGGTGCAATCCCTCGTGACAACACATTCTTCATTTCCTCAAGAATTTTTGCAGTTTTCTCTAATGTTTCCTTCTCTAGTTTCTCTATTTCTTCCTGATCTTTTCCCATTAGAATATTTATTCTCCTTTTTGTTCTAAATTATTTTTCTTGTTTTTGAGATATCTTGATCTTTTCTCCATCAGTGATGGATGGACCAACTTTTTCAATTGCATGTTTTCTCATCTCATCCTCGTTTCCCATGGCTTCATTTCTTTTGTTGATGAGTAGGTCTACAAGGTTTATAGGAAGCTAATGAATCAACACAATTAGGGCCATATTTAAGGCCATCATGTACCTAATTATTGCTTCCTCAATTGTGTCTTTATCATAAGGAACAATCTTATCATAGAGATATGCAACTTGTTTCAAGACACCATGTTGGACTATAGAATTCACAGTGGCCTTAGGCTATAGAGGCTCATGCTCATATTCTTCTTGAGAAGTTTATTTTGATTTCTTTGGTTTTCCTTGTCTTTTTCCTTTGGTGGTTTCTACTTCTTCCTCTCCTTCTCTTTCTCTTTTCGTTCTTCTTTCAAGCATACCAGATTCTTCTTCTTCTTCTTCTTCTTTTGCTTCATCATCATCATCTTCTATGTTTACCAAATTAATCTTTTCTCTCTTTCTTTGACCTTAGGTCTATGTTTCTTTGTCTCTGCAGTCTTGGTTTGAACTATCACTTCAATAGCAGGTCTTTTCTTGTTGGGAGGTGTAGGAGTAGGTTTGAAGGATTTTGAAGAGATAGTAGCAACAGAGGCAGACCTACTTGTCCTTTTAGGTGCTTATGTAGTAGAAGACATCTGATCTTCTCTTGAAGGACCCTCTGGAGTGTTAAGCATTTCTTCCAAATATGACTTCATCATTTCTACTTTAGATTTTACCTTCTCTACCTTTTCTTCTATCTCCTTCCAAATTGTTTTATTGGTGATTTCATCATAAGTTCCAAATCTTTTAGCAGCATGATCCTTAGGCTTGTTGAACAACATATCAACATAACTAATGAAATCATGTGGTTATCTAAAAAGTCCTTGTCTCTACTACTTCCATTTAGAAAATATCCTTATCCACCATAAATGTAATATCATTCTTATATTAAATTTCAACAAACTTTCCTAGTATCCTTGTTATACTATGTCATATAGTGTGTCATATTTTTTTATGACCAGGAAAACTAAGCATATAGTTTTTAATTTGGTGAAAAACAAGGATATCTACCTTCCACTCTATACCCTTCATTGTAGGAAATTCCTTAGAAAATAGAACATAAGACAAATGATTAGGGACCCATACCGGAATTTGCATCTAGACTCCTTTGTTCTTATTAGGTTGTCCATCAATTGCTTCCACAAGATCTCACAAAGATCATAGTCCTTCCCTTCTTTCACCATTTGATAGGAAGTGTAAATTGCAATGCCAGTAGCATAGTTTTCTCTATTGGTATAATATATTTTGTATGTTATGCCTATTGTGGCATACCAGACCCTAGATATTTTATGTCATTTATAGTTAGGGTTCTTTTATCAAATTTCACTCTAGTAAGTCTCATCACTTCCTCATTCTTCATAGATTTCAATATAGGTACAAATCTGGAGGAGCATAGTCCGGTCACAGCTCTGATGGCTTCTTTAGTGATCATGTAAGGCTGATCAAGGCAAAAAAAATCCTCATGAATCTAACTTAGGGAAAGCCTAACCCATTCTTCTTCATACCAGAAATTAGGGGGTAAAAGTACAAACTTGTGTCACACTTTGGGCCAAATAAATAATTTCAGCCGATTGAGTTTTGTCTGAATGAGTTTCAGTTGAAACCATGTGGCAGCTAATGGGCTCTGACGTGGCCACATATATTTGGTCAACAAGGTGTCGGTCAAAACCTTTTAGACTGAATATGATTTGGCTAAATACCTCAAATATAAAAAATTAAAGAAAAGAAATGAGCATGAGTATTTTGCATATTTAGGTGAATTTGTTACAATAAAGACTGCTCAAGCAATGACTAGGCCTACAAATTACTATTGGACCCAAGGTAATATCTTCATTCTGCATTCTTTCTTGCATTGATTGTGTCTTGAAACCTCTCATTTGGTGACAAGAACCAACAAAAACATGCCCCCTGACAGGTAAGATCATCACGAATCGAAGCACGTTAGGGAACTGCATGTAGGTTTACCCACATCAGTCATCCTAGGATTAGAAGAGGCAATCCACAATCTTGAGTTTAGTGGCCTCTCCTTCCCCTACCAGAGGCGACCCCAGCTACCCCTAGTCATCACCCTCTACTAATTCAAAATTTCATTGATAAGAAATAAAAGGGATATACAAGTTAGAACTAAATAACATTAGGGTTAGCCTGTGGGTTGGAACATCCATTTTCAACCATACAAAATTATTTTCATAGATTTTCTACCAAAATTTTCTTTCGCCACAAATTAGAACAAGAGTAACACTTCATATTCCTCTGCATGTTTTGTGGAAAATTGACTGGAGTTTTCCAAAATATGATTGTTGTATCCCTATATAAAGAGTAGACATGAGATCAAAAAAAGAGAGAAGAGCATACAAAATGGTCTGCGGTTTGGGAATGAGTCTGGGTAAGACTTTGGGAACTCTGGCCCCTTGCAAGTTGAGTCGGGATAGCGTGCTAGAGTTTAGAACATGCAATATCGACAAGCTCTTAATTCGTTTGTTTCTGAAATTTTTTTTTTATACAATTGTAGCATTAGATCAATTTGCTTTGTTTTGTGGTTATTTGTCATACAAATTACTAAGTGTGTGTGTCATACTTCCCAACTATTTTTTGATGAGTCCATGTGAATAGATATCTCTATGCAAGAATATTGAATGATTGTCAGCATTTTTTGATTTTTTAAAACAAATGTGGCCTTCTCAATAACATGACTAGGAATAGTGGGTCTATTGTTATCCCCTTTCAACTCCCACAAATCATTGAATATTAAAGTACTCTTTACCACCATTTGGGGATGAAATACCTTAGTTACATATACCATTATTTGGGGATGAAATGCCTTAGTTAAATACCTCTTTCCTATACTATACACACTTGTATGATTTTTTTTGGAATTTAGAGATACCTTGCATTTTTATATTTTCCTATACTTAAGAAAAATGTATACACCTTGACAATTAGATGTAGTCTATATTCTTTCTCAATATTATTATTTGATATGTTATACCTTCTTATCACATGATGCTACATATGACACATTACTTAAATACATGATTTATGTATTTATATGCTTACATTACTTTTATGTATGTGAATGTTTCATTAGGATATTTTAGTACCACTTTTTTTATAGGTAAAATTTCATAATCCTACTCTCTCCCTTTCTCCCTCAAGTTTTCATAGATAGTTGAATCAACTTAAAATTCTTCTTGTTTTTACTTCATGATGAAAGCTACACAATTCACATATTTCCTATACTTTGTAATTTCCTATGGAGCATCTTACTAGGAAATTGGTTACTGCATATTTACTTTTACTAAAATAAAATAAGTAAATATTTTTAATTTAATTTTTTTTGTTTTAATTAAAATCATATCTTTGTATTTATATAGATATGGCTAATGATCAAGGTTCACATTATTCCACTTAGTCTCAAGAGGAAGCTTAGGCTACGTCTAATTTGTATAATTATAGAATTAGGAGATTAGAGAAATCTTGGAGATGTTTGGACCAAACAATACAAAACTCCCCTAATTTGGCTAATAGAGATAAATTAGTTAATATTCAATACGAGATTACACACAAGATTGACATGATTCGATTATACTATCTGTATGATGACATTAGCATTGAGGAGGTTTATACATCCCTTGCCAATATTGTTACTACCACTAAGAAAATTCAATCTGTTTCTCAAAGAGTTTCACTACATAATGTGTAATGCCCCTCCGTATTCACTTTGGTTGTGCAGTGTGACACAAGAATTATACCATGATGAACATGCAGAGATAAGTATTATTCTAGAATTTAAAGGGTTGGAAGCTGCTTGTTAGAGGGGACAATAGATAGAGAAGAAATTGTTTCCAAAGAGACATATTTGAGACTCCATCTATTTCTGTGAGCTCCACTTTTGCTTAGCAGTGCCTTCTCCTTGCATTATTTATTTGAATGCATGTACCTTCTTTCTACTATTGCAAATCTAATGTATGACAAAATCTTTCCTTTCAATATGTATTGATGGAGGTGCCTTCATTAATTATAGATTTCTATTTGTGAGTGTTTTAGTGTTCGGAGTTGTCCCACGATGTGAAATAATGATATAGGAAAATATTCTAACCCTTGGTTGCACCTATTGGTATAGTCAGATAATCTCCTTATCTGAGTGTTATAGTGTTGGATATAGCATCACACCATGAAAATATACATGTTGCATTGGTTTAAACTTGTCAGTTGTTCCTATCATCAGAAGAGTTTTTAAACTTGTCAGTTGTTCCTATCGGCCAAGTTATTTCCAACTACCATTTGTCTATTTTGAGATAGCCAGACATTAACTTCAGCCACATGCTTATAGTAAAATAGTAAATATATTCCTAACATTCTAAATTTTTCGAAGGGAGGGCTTAAAGTAAATGATGGGAAATATATATGGAAGGGAAGAATTGAGGAGAGGGGATGGGAAGTGCAAACAGAAAACAAAAAGGATCACCTTATGATGAATCGACCCATGGCCATGGAGGAAACCTTGTTTTAAAATGAGGAGGAGGAGATGATAGCAATAGAAAGGAAATAGGGAAGAAAGATAGTTTTGTGAAATAATTAAGATGCAGATCATGGCTTCAATTTTTAGATAGATTTTTCATGATCACTTTCAGTGCTTTCACAAGCTTTTGGAGGAAGATAATGGAAATTTCAGGTATGCAATTTCTTGTATAGAACTTCTAAGATGAATGTGCTTGAAATTGTTGGAATTGGGTCTGGGTTGAAATCTCACTCTTCCATTTGGATTATTTTCTATTGGGGTTGATTTCATATATTTGATGATCATAGGCTAAGTGGAAATATTTTATTATGCTCCTATCAGAAAATTATTGCATTTAGGTGGATGTTTTCCATTCGACCTAAGTGATCACATTATTCTTGTACTTTATTTGCTATGGGCCTTTGTTTAGTACTATCTATATGCTTGAAAGATTCTAAAAAGAATTCTAACAAATCTGTTTTGACGTTTCTTTGAGGCATACTGTTTAATAGGTCCACATGCCTCTCTATAGCATGCATTGTTTTGCACAATTCTTTTCAAAACTTTTCCTACTATTTATCTAATATCTGACAAATTTTCCTTTTATAAATATGACTCTCACCTATGATGATTTGGAAGGATATCTTTCCTAGAAATTTGAACAGTGTGTAATTTGCATCTAAATAGCATATCAAACACATGCAAATCTGAAGTGATTAGTTAGTAGTTGTGGCATATTGCTATTCTAGTAAGAAGGTTCTTTATTTGAAAAGGATACATTCTATAACATTGATTGACTCGTATATATAAATATTTATCTATAATTAATTGATACTGTTATATATAGAATAGTGTTACAAATGTCAATGAAATGTATATAAATATATGTAAATATATTCAGAAATCGTAATAACAATTTAGCTATTCGATATACTGATGTAATACAATAAACAATAACTGGTATTACATGGCATAGGGTTTGTTGTTTTAACAAACGGTTACACTATATTTATTTTACTGATTAAATTTATGGTAATGGTTCATATGTGCTTTATGATGCCTGTAGATCACATATGAATTCAAAGAGTTTTCTTGGTATGTCTTTTACAATCCATTTTGGACATATCCTGTAACCATTGCACTTTATGGATAATATGCCCTTGGAGATTTTATGTCGAATGGTTTACAAATATGTGTTCTAGAGTCTTCCAAAGCTTTTGTTGGATGACAATCGTATTGTTTAAAATTTTCTAAAGACATATTCAACTAATCCATTCTAGATAGTCATGCAATCGGTTGAGACATTTTGTTAAAGAGTCTTGTGCCTTATTTGTGCTTCTGCTTTTCATATAGATGTATTCCAGAGCATTTTCAACTATTTATCTGTCATATAACCTTCTTCTATTAAGTCTGAATGGTTATTCATTCCCTATTCTAATACTCTCATTATGGCATGGGTGTATAGCACATTTGCAAAGTGTAATGCCCCACCATGCAACCCTAGAGATAAGTCAACTAAAGAAACATAAAAAGGCGGAAAACTTTTTTTTTTTAATAGAAGTTTTCCACCCTTTAATGTTACTTTAGTTGACATGTCTCTAGGGTTGCATGGCGGGGCATTATATTTGGTATCAGAGCCAAGTTTCAGCACTAGGATCTCTGGTTAATGTTGTTGCCCATGTCTAGTTAAAGTAATTCTTCTTATACATGTGATAGGGACTCCTATGTTGGATACCATGCTTTAATCTAAACACCTAGATTGATGCATTAGATAGATGGTCATGATATTAACTTTCAGCATCATGTGAAAGTAAACTAGATAAGGGAAGGGGATAACAAGTTATGTTATGATTGTGCACAGGGAATCACATTGGTTATGGAAATAAACGTACTTATGGTAGTAATAAAAATTGTGTATGTAAATGTAAATCTGCCCCTGTAAATGTGAGAAACTAGTAACTATGCATCGGTTGAGTGTTGTGAATACCCCATACTTTCTTTGTGTGCCCCTGGGATGGTGATACTGGGTACCCATCCATGGGAAATATGTGTATTTTAGGTATGGGATTAACCATACCACTATGTGTGTTTGCATGTTTGTTACCCAATTAAGGGCCAACCTTGTCTGGTTGAAAATATATATATAAAAGACTAGCCAAAAGTTAGATTCATAGACTCTCTTCTTTTGGTTCTCTAGTCCCTCAGTCTATTAAGGGGTAGTAGCAGCCACAAAGTTCTTTGGGTGGAGTGTGTAGTGTATGCTTATGATAGCGCAGAGCGGTCCCTCACTCAACTGAACCTGAGAAAATGTACTCACTACTTTCCCTTATGATTGATCAAGGTACTTGATCCACATGTGCTAGCCTAATCCCCACAGTTCTTGAGCATCTGGATGGTATTTCTTAGATGATCCTCTACCTTGTCTTCACAAAAGGTATGATATGCCACATGAATTGTCAATTGGGGGCTAGGGTCTAGGACCTGCATGGACAATCCAACTGGAACTATGAGATGACATGTGTCACCACTTGGGGGCCTAGGTCTAGGACCTGCATGGATAGCCCAAGTGAGACCATGTGCACCATGTATATCTTGAGGTCCAACATGTGGAGAGAGGTTTGTTACCCATGCTGAGATAGATTATGTATCTGCACATGTTCCGACATGATGCAATAGGTACGATGCCACACCTCACTGATGTTTCGACATAGTGTTAGTGATGATGCCATGTTGCTGATGGTAGTGAGATGGGCTTGAGAACATGATGCCACGTGCTTAGACATGTGAAGGTACACTATGAGATTGTGTTATAGCCTACTTGTGTGATGAGTGTAACGGGGCCTCACACACTTGTAGAGGCATACTCATGTTTTCTTTCAATAGTGTTTGGGTCATTTAGCATATGGGTATGTCCTAGCCATGTAGACCTCTGGCTATGGCGAGTACCTATATGTGCCTTTTCCACGAGGTGTCACTATGCAAGGTGTTTTTTGTGTGTTCCTACTTCCGCAGAGCCATAGACACATTGCCATGTGGTATATGACTAGTACACACCTTCTCTGGCTGGCATATAACCATGCCGCACTGAGATACGATGCAAGATGTAGCCAAGGTGCACATTCCATGTGGACAACCAAGGAGTGCATGGGCCACTTGGCTAGTCCATCTGGCGTGATGACACGATGAAGGGTGTAGCTAAGGAGTACACTTTGAGCCATTTGGATGGCATGCTCACTCCACACCACATGAGGGCTACTACTATAACCTAATGTTGTTCCCTCCTTCCTCATTTGGTGGCTACTATCTAGTCACCCAGTGTTGTATAGTGCAATTTTGAAGATTGTGGACTTTCTTTATGGTTATTGATGATTTTCTATTGATTGTGAAGGCTGCCACTTTGTCTCTACTTGTGTGTGATAGTTTAGCCACACTTTGTGATCTTATTTGCAAGTAATCCTTGTGGTTACATTTGATTTAGTGTTGAAATTGCACACATTTCTTGCCTTATTGCTGAAATTGAATTTTTATTAAATCTTTGTTTATGACTTTGGTGGCTAAACTAGTTTATCCTTATTATTTTCGATGTTGGCCATGTGTCATATTGTGATTCCTCTCCAAGGATGTATGAGGCGGGCTTGGTGAGTGTATACGAGGAAGTAGATAGAGGGAACCTTAAGGATGGGGGTATGTGAGGTTGTTATACAGCTAGGACCCACTGCCCACCTATGTGTGATGACTATCTCTTTGAGGCTAACCACCTTATATAACAAGAGAGAGGTCATTGTGGTCTTGTTTGGATGGTCTCACCCTGTGTGTGTGGCCTAACACCAACAAGTCACTAAGCGTGAGGTGCGGATTATGTGAGATGGCTCTTGGCTCTTGGCTCATGGATTATGTATCATGGATTAGTATACTACTTTCTAGTATCCAGCTAGACCCTTGTGTAGCCTTGTGATGTGAACTTGTGTGTAAGTGTAGAATGTATGGTAAATAATGATAAATTATGTTTGGATTTAGTATGGTACAATAATCAAAGTGAAATGTCTTGTTTATAAATGCTGGATATTTATGGAAAATGTGTGTTTTATGTGTTGATATTTTGTGAAAATGTAGTATTCTGATGTATTGATTCCTTAACAGCAAGTTGGAAGAAGAATTGCAATGATGGTGTGCTTGAAAATTAAATACTTTATATGTATATGATATGAGAATTTGTTTACTAGTTAGGATTTAAAAGGGTGCAATGTTTTCTTTGTCTTGAAGAAACTGATGGGTGTCAATGCTAACATGTAAGGATTTTGAGTGGTTCATGTACTATGGAATCATTATTGAAATACAAGTTTTGATTGTGTTACTATTGTGACATTGAAAACTAGAAGGGTAAAATATATTTGAAATGGAGTATATAAATTTATATTTTATAAATCTTTTCCATACCCAAACTGGATTATATATATTAATTTTATGAAATGAATCATTTTTAATGTTGGAACTAATGTGTGATGTTTCCATCCTAGTTTACGACTTCGAGGAGGAAGTCAAGTCTTAGGGGGGAAGGATGTAGTGCCCCTCCATTCTCACCGTGGATGAACAAATGCATGCGATGTGTATCTAGAATGTTTGGGGGGAAGAACATGGGAGAGAGGATGCTAGTAATGGTATGGTATCATTCACACTTGTAGGCCAGATTCCAAGGTATGGCTGTGTCATGATCCAGGTAAGCTATGTTGATAGGTAAAGTGTGGTCAGAGTCAAACCAAATGCATTTCATTAAAATGAATAGATAGAAATTAAGAGCATATTTACTAATAGTGTATTAATTATATTACTTCCACCTTCTTATTGTCAATGAGGTGTAAATTGCTATTGAGTGTTTGACCATTAAAATAATAGTATTTTAGTAGAGTACACCTGTCACCACCTTAAGAAGAATTTTTGTGAACCACAGCATATTTTTAGAAAATCATAGGAATTTCCATGAATTTTTGGGGAGCCGTTATTATCATCTAATCTTAGCGCAGGCCATTTTTGTAACAGTTCTTTTACCATTTATTTCACAAGACTACTGGATATGAAATAATGGGCAATTGGTTGCTTGAATTTCTCAATTTTACTGACACCAAATGGGATGACTACGATAGTTTTTTCTTTTATTTCTGGCTTTATAACAATTTGAGCAATAAGGATAGGGGGATCAGGCAGTAGGAATGGTGACTTCCTTGCAGAATTTCAAGTGTTCATGGTAGCTGACTTTGGTGATTCTATCTCTAATTACCTTTATTTACATTGTGCATATTTTTTTAATGCCCCATATACCATTTTCTCTGGAATTCAATGGAGTCCAACAGAAAATATCCAATGCGCCCTCACTAGAAAATAAAATTATTGGAGAGGAGCAACATAAAGAGAACTCTTATGGAGTAGTTGTGTATAGAAATGCTCCATGGAAGACTTACATTGGAAGGTGGCTATCTAGATGCCATGTTATTGCAGAACCAGTTCCCATTAATGAGACTATTGGTGGGAAAATAAAGAAAAGGTAGTTGCAACGGTCACGTCATTTGTAACTCTAAACATGGGGAGTGTCAGTGTTTTCATGGTTATACTGGTTGTGGGTTCTTTTAATGTAATGTGAAAAAAACTTGGACTACATTCTTAATAATTTGGTCACAGTGGAATATGGGTCAGTGCTAACTTATTGTGGCTAGTGGTATCAAAATCTAGTTGTTGCTCTAATGGGCTTAGCATCATGAAGGTATGTATGTCAGCATCTAGATCATATGGGGCACAGTGTGGTGGTAGAAGCATTTGTGGAATCAGCAGGGCAAGGATGCATTGTTTACGGTGATGCCGTCACCCTCGTCAGATTACAAGTAACTCTTCCTCTGCCTCTACATCTAGATACCACTGTAGAATATGTTTTTTAGTTATGACGTTCTAAGTCTCCTTAAGACTCCTATTCCATGAAATTATTACAAATTTTAGCAGGATGTGTGGAAAATATTGCATTTCAAATTCATGTGAGTTGTGGGCATTTTGCCAAACATTTCATGTGCCTTGTTTGGGTTCCATATCTTGCATGCATAAGGTCTGTGACCTTTCCAACCATGGCATTATGCCTACCAATGTGCATAAACCTAAAGATTTCTAAGGTCAATTCAACAAACCCATGTTGTGCATGTTGACCAGGGTAGTTTCCAGCTATAATATCTATCTAAAATCCACCATCCATTATGCACATTAATTTAATGTTTTATGGCTCTATATGGGCACATAGATATATGCAAAATCTGTCTCTAAATGACACATAGATATGGACATTTACTGGTTTTATCACAATCTCCTTCTATTATGAACTGAAGAAAGCTAAGAAAGAATTATTTATACTCCTTGTAATTGTATTGTTTTGATGATTCCTTGACGATGCATGTGTCTGATAAAAGAAAATACATTTTATAATTGTTCTACAACTTCCTACGACTATATTCATTAAAATATACTTCGACAAATATAATATCCATTATATTTAAAGTTGTTTTAATCCGAATCAAATGAAATAAATGAGTGTTATTTTTGGTGGTAGGAAGACTTTTTTTGTATCGTTTAGATTATGCACATAATCCAGTGTTTTCTTAGTTTCCTTGTTTAGATTTACCTTATCAAGACTTCGATATATTTATGATGCAAATAGAAAGATTTTATGATTCCTTATTATGATAGGTCTTGATGGTACTCTCCTTAGGTGTCTTTAAAGTGAGGAATATCAAACTGCCTTGAGAGAAGTTCACGAAGGAATTTGTGAAACCCACTCTAGTGGTCCTACTTTGGCTAAGAAACTCATGTGTATGGGATACTATTGGCCAACTATGGAAACAGACTCCTATCATTTTGTGAAAAGGTGGAAGAAATGTCAAATTCATCAGAACCTAATACATGCACCAACACAAGAGTTGTAGCCTTTAAAAAATCCATTGCCTTTCTGCCAATGGGGACTCGACTTAGTGGGCAAGATTCACCCCCCATCATCCAACAAACATAAATTCATAATAACTGCCACTAAGTACTTTACTAAGTAGATCGAAGCCATACCCCTCACCAATGTCACAGGCAAGCAAATTGCCTTGTTCATCTTGAATTATATCATTTGCCACTATGGCATTCCTTTATCCATTATCACTGATAATTGTAGACCCTTTAAAAATTAGGATGTCAAAGAACTATTTGACAAGTTCCATATACAAAATCATTTTTCCACCCCGTACTACCCCCAAGGAAACGGTCAGGCAGAGGCGTCTAATAAAACCATCTTGAAAATCTTGAAGAAGACTGCTAATGATGCTGGTTGTGATTGGCATATCTAACTGAATCCAACTCTGTGGGCCTACCATACGAGTATTCGCACACCCACAGGTGCAATGCCATATTCCCTTGTCTATGGCTCTAAATCCATCTTGCCCATTGAAGTCGAGTTACCATCCTTGCGAGTATCATTAAAAGGTATAATAACTGATGAAGATTATCAGGTTGCCAAACTATAGGAGTTAGAGCTATTGGAGGAAAGAAGACAAAATGCCTTTAATCATCTGAAAGCCTATCAACAAACGATGTCAAGGAGTTAAAACCACAGAGTAAAACCCAAAGTCTTTCAAGTTGGTGACCTAGTTCTCAAGGAAAATTCTAGAAATCAGTAGGACAGGGAAAATAAAGGCAAGTTTGAACCCAACTGGCTTGGTCCATATGTAATCATTTCTACTTATAGATCAAGAGCCTATCAATTAGTAACATCAGAAGGTGAACTGTTGGATGACCCAATCAACAATATGCATCTTCATAAGTTTTATACCTAAAAACCCAATGCAAGGGAATTTTAAAAAAATCATGCAAATAAAAGCAAGTGGTGAAAACCTGGAAACAGACGCTATTTGTGATAAATTGCTTCCTCCATCTTTAGGATTTCAGTCCTTTTTCCATCTTTTTTACCACATCCATCAAAACACATAAAGGTACCTATCATGGCTTGTTACTAGCTCACCCTTATCGTCTTATCACCTTAGTCTATCCATCCAATAACTCATCAATTTCAGTCATCTATCCCAACTCCATCATTACTATTACCGTCAAACTATGTCACCTCTGACCCATCACGTAGGCAAGGCCATCATTGATGAGCCCCCGAGGCTTCCTATCCAGACATATCCCTCATCATATCATAAACATTTGATTCACCATTTATTCATCCGTCACCAATATCAACCTCCATGGTCGAACTACATCGCCTCTGAGCTATCACGTAGGCAAGGCCATCATTAATGAGCCCCCAAGGCTTCCCACTCCCTAGGTCTTAGGTCCACATCATCAAACTACATTGAATCTACATTGTCACATAGGCAAGGCCATCATCGATGAGCCCTCGAGGCACTAGGTCAGTCCCTTAGGGCCCGTCACATTGAGTTTTACCATCCATTCAGTCCATATGTTTCATCCATAATAAGTAGATCCTCTACTTATTGATGTCTATTAACCTATGATAAGGTAAATGTACCCAACCAGATATTTTGGGATTTCTATTTTATTATTTTCAAAGGGAAGTGAAAATGGTGGAAAGCAAATAACTCAGGAGAGCATATCAAATTAAAATTTGAGGTGAGCTGAAGCGAGTTTAGTCAAAAATGTCTTGGGACTCAATTGAATGTGAACCAGGCGTTCTGACAGAAGTCATTGGAGAAATGGAAGTGAAGGGAGTTCAAGTAGAAGAATTGTATTCTCTAGACTTGCAATGCTTAACTGATCTTCTTATTTATGGTCTAATCTTCCTGTCCAAGTTAAGACTACATGATAGACCTGTATTGAGTTTCCACCATTATAGCCCTAATCTCTTCTTTACAAAGGAGGAGCTCAACCACGGTTGTGCAACTCAGGCTATTATTTCCATTCTCTTGAATTGCCCAGCTGTGGACATTGGCCCACATCTCTCAAATTGGAAGTAGTATAGTAGAGATTTTCCACCTTTTCTCAAATCTCTATGTATCTTGAATAACGATGCAATTCGCAATGCCCATAACAGTTTTGCCAAACAAGAGCCTATTGTTTCTTCATCTGAAGATGGTGTATACACTTTCATTAACTATGTACCAGTTAGTAACACTATATATATTAGATGGGATGAAGGAAGGGCCCATCTATCTTGGATAGTTTGATGGAATTTCAGCTACCTTGGATTGGTTGAATGTAGTCCAGCCAATACTTCAAGAATGAATGGAGAAATATATGGAAAGTAATATAGATTTTAGTGGTTTAGCAGTTATAAAAAATAAGAAAGAAGAGTATACTACCTATCTGGTGTATCTTCAGAGTAGGAATGAGCAGGTTTTGAATCAATTGATAGGGATGATGGATTTAGGAAGCCTCCTATAGATTTTAGCGAAAACAAATTCTGAACTTGAAACTGTCAAGCAAAACATATCAATGGAGGATGAAAAAATTAGAAGGTGGAGAAGGGAGAATGAAATAATGAAGCATAACTATGCACCCTTTTTGTTCAATTTTCTTAAAACTTTGTCTGACAAGGGTAAACTCAACGATGTAATTAAGAAAGCCAAGTTTGAGTAAAGGAAATAAAAATTGTGTATGAATGGAAGAGATGAAGCTTCCATAGATTGAATTAAATATGCTTATTCCTTCAATGAAAATTTATTGTTATATATTGCAAGTTTTTTTATTTGTAGCAAGTAATTAGAACATCTACCATGTAGGCCTCTGTCTTAGATGTGCTATAACACATATATATCCTCTAAATCCAAGAGCCTTTTATTATACTTGTTGTTACATGAATTATAGAGTACCTCATTTAATTTGAATTTCAATAGTTTGAATTTAAATGCTTTTAAAGTGAATGTACTAATTTAAAAAAAAAGTTAGGTATTTGAGTAAATAAAAATATAAGAAGTAGTATATTCATAAATAAATTAGTAAGTGATATTTTTGAAATAGTTATTAATTTATATTTTTGAATTATTTTATTTTAGACATTATTTACTTTATATTTTATTGAAGAGATATTTTATTTTTCAATAACAATAAAATAAATCATAACAAAAAAATATTCTCAGTTTTAAAAACTAAATTGAAAAAATTCACAATTTATTATTATTTTCTTTATGGGTTGTAGTTAGAATTAGAGTTAGTGCTATAATTATGTTTATGGGGTTATTGTTAGGGGTAGAATTATGGTTAAAATTAGAGTTAGGTTTAGAATTAGACTTAGTGATAGCATTACTATAAGGATTAATGTTAGGGTTATAGTTACAATTTGGGTTCCAATTAGAAGTTAGGGCTACAATTAGGGTTAGGGTTCATCTCCAACTTAGAATTATGGTTAGAAATATGGTTATGGTTGGGGCTAGGGTTAGGGATAGAATTAGGTTAGGTTATGTTTAGAACTAGAGTTAGGGTTACAAATAGGTTTAGGGTTAAGGTTTAAAATGAGCATTAGGGTCATAGTTAGTACTACAATTAGGTCTAGAATTAGGGTTACAACTATGGTTAGAACTAGGGTTGGGGTTAGTGTTAGAATTAGGGTTATGGTTAGAAAGAGTTTTATAATTAGTGTTAGGCTTAGCGTTTAGGTTAAAATCAGGGTTAGGGTTAGAATTAGAGTTAGGATTAACATTACATTTAGGATTAGAGTTAGAACTTAAAATTAGGGTTACAATTAGGGTTATCATTAGGGTTAGTCTTGTGGCTAGAGTTAGGGTTACAATTAGAGTTTGGGTTAGCATTAGTGTTAGGATTAAATTTATAGTTATGGTTAGGGATAAAATTAGGGTTACGATTAAATGTAGGATTAGAGTTAAGGGTTAAAATTAGGGTTACAATTAGAGTTAGGTTTAGGGTTAGTACTGGGAAGAGGGTTAGGTTAGAATAGGGTTAAGATTAAGAATAGGGTTAGGGATAGTATTAGGGTTAAAATTAGGGTTACAATTAGGGTTAGGGTTATCGTTAGTATTAGGGTGAGGATTCTGGTTAAAATTAGGTATAGGGATATAATTAGGGTTAGAATTAGAGTTAGGGTTAGGGTTACAAACTTGGATATCTCAAGATTAGAATTATAATTGGATTTAGGATAGGGTTACGATTACAATTAGAATTAGGGTTAGGATTACAATTAGAATTAGTGTTAGAATTAGGGTAGGGTTAGGGTTTAGGTCAGAATTAGGGTTAAAACTATGACTACAATCAGGTCTAGGGTTGGTGTTAGAATTAGGGTTAGTATTGGCCTAAACATTAGGGTTAGGGTTATAGTTACAATAAAACAAGAAAGGTTATTTACGTTTATATCTATATATGGTTAGAGTTAAGGTTGGGATTAGGGTTGGAATTAGTAATAGAGTAAGGGTTAGTGATAGACTTGGGGTTATAGTTAGGGTTAGAATTATGGTTAGAATTAAGGTTAGGGTTAGAATTAGAGTTAGGGATAGCATTACTATCAAGATTAAGGTTAGGGTTGTAGTAATAACTTGGGTTTGAAATAGTA
Source organism: Cunninghamia lanceolata (assembly GCA_027924645.1). Lineage (NCBI taxonomy): Eukaryota > Viridiplantae > Streptophyta > Pinopsida > Cupressales > Cupressaceae > Cunninghamia > Cunninghamia lanceolata. Next base: position 716,738 of record BSBN01000081.1, on the reverse strand, counting down.
ATAGAATTAGTATTGGGGTAAGAATTAGTGTCAGGGATAAAATCAAGATTAGAATAATAATTGGATTTAGGGTTAATGTTACAATTAGGGTTAAGATTAAGGTTATAATTAGTGGTAAAATTAGGGTTAGGGTTAGGGTTAGGGTTACGGTTACGGTTTAGGTTATAATTAGCATTAAAACTATGATTAGAATTAGGGTTAGGGTTTGAGTTAGAATTAGGGTTGGTATTAATGACTTCTTATCACAATAATTATTATAACCCTAATTATTTTTATTTTATAATAATAATAATTATAATTTAAAATAATTAGGGTTTATAATAGTTATGATGTAAAATCATTAGGCTTTATTTAATAATTAATATTATATCAATAATATATATATTTTAAATGTATATATCAATTATATATATATATATATTTTGCTACGTAATAAGGAGATGTTTTATATTAATTTAAAAAAAATATAGTTTTCCAGTTCTAAGATATTTCCAAAAATAGCCTATAGCTGCATCCGACTAGATTGATACTACTGATAGATAGATATGCCATGCAAGACAGGACCAGCAAAACATAGAAACTGATATATAGCCTATATTAAAACCACCTTATAACCCCATACCTATAAACAAAGAACCCAGACTAGAAATAACCAGTAGAAAAGAAACCCTAACCACTTTAAGCCTCCATTTCGTAGTTATGTAGCTTCATATTGAAATCTCCCATCTAGTGCAAGCCTTGATTCTCCACGATCTGACAATACTTCAGTAGAAAATTCACCGCCACCCTCGCATGTTGTCTGAACCATACTAGATCCTCCCCCCTCATGTGGAGAATGAAATGGAAGTATTTCATGACACTTCTAGGATGCTGCAGAAGGGGAATGTCTCTCAGCCACGGCATGCCTACACCAAAAGAAACTATCTCCAAAGTCTCCTCCAACCCACCTAACACACTAGGAATAAAGAGCCTTCTAGCCACCGAATTCACCCATGTCTTAGCCACATTCAACTCTAGCAGAGTAGCCACAAACTGGGAACTTATGTCTATGTCTAATAAATGTCATTCGCTACCCTCTACAAACTCCTTACCCAGAATCATCTTGGTTGCCCCCAGAACAAGTTCATCCTAGCCCTTTAGGAGGCGCTTAAGATGAAGGTCAGTGATACCCCCCAGAAATGCCATTTGCCTCTTATCACAAACCAACCGAATGGGGGTTTTTATTCCTGTGCACCGAATCTAGTCTGCTGAGAGCCATAACACCTTAGGTTTCTCTATAATTTTGTAATGCTTCAAAATAGAAAGGCAAAAATTCTTAAAGGAGACGGCTCTTGCTTCGCCTTACTCTTTAATTATATCAGCTATCCCATCTTCTGCCCTTCTAGACTGTTAGCTACCGCTTAACTACTGTCCACTCGTGAGAGCTGAATCCTCACCCTCATGCTTGCGAAAGCACTAAAATAGACTTGTTGTTTCATCATTGCAATCCGTCCCTTCAAGCATGTGAAACAAGCTAAGTAAGCTTGTTAATTAATACACCCTTTCCACTCGAGAAGGTTCTAATGAAATAGAGGCTAGTCCAAGTGTCGCTCTTACCGAATCCTAGTTGGCTATCAGCTATTCTGCACACCTCTTATGGTACCGAAGCCCTAATCCTTCCACACCAATACGTGTGGAAGGACTCCTGCCCATCCACCCACTTTGAGAGGAAAAAAGGTCAGCCAATTTCCAACACTTCTCTGCATTCTCTTCTATCCACTGGCAAATTTGACAAAGAATCTACTTCTGTGTTACCTTCCTTAAGTATGTGCTTGATCTGAATATGCTCAAAAGAGTCTAGAATTTGTAATGCTTGATCGAACATTACTTTCAGTTTCTAGTTTTCCAACCTTCTAGTCCTCAGCCCATTGATTGTAAGCAAGTAATCCCCTTCTATCTCTAGTTTTCTAATACTTAATTCTCTATAAAAGCTTAATCCAAGGATTAATGCTTGCAATTCAGCTACATTATTGGTCTTGCTTGGTAATTTTTGGGACAATCTACCAAGAGTTTTTCCTTCCCAGTCTCGAATAATGCATCCCACTCCGGAGGCTCTAGGATTCCCCTATGAGGCCCCGTCTAAGTTTAACTTGAACCATCCAAAATCTGGAGGGCTCCATTTGACTTGCATCCTGTCTTCCCTGGTAGCCTTCTAATCTGCTATAGCTAGAATCTTTAGTCCAACCAGAGCATTCTCATAGCTACATCCCATCTAGTGAATTTCTGATTCTTTTGTCCCTTACCAGCTAACCTTGCTCACAAAACATGGGAAAGTTCTTTCCTTCTCTTGAAAAATTCTTTTGTTCCTCTCTTTCAAAATTTCCCATAAAACCATTAAAGGACATATGCTCCAGAGCCCTTCATATAATGATCTTTGAAAGATCAAAGGCCAAGCCAGGAGAAAGTCTAACAGCTTAACTGGGAATGTTGACTGCCACTTCAATTTGGAGTAGAACCACTTCCAAGTATTAAGCGTGAACTCACAGTTAAGACAAATGTGATCTCTAGATTCCCCTTCTTTTTTGAAAAGCACACACCTTGAGGGCCCTGCATAGCCCATTTTCTTAAATCTGTCAGCTGTGAGCACTCTTCCCCTTGAAGCAGCCCAAGTGAAAATGTGAGCCTTGGGAAGGTAGAACTTATTCCAACATAAATTGAAAGGTAGGCTTGACTCTATCCCTTGCTCCCCTTTGAGCACTCTATACCCTTCATTTACACTATATTGCCCAGAGGGAGAAGCATTCCATCTCAGCTCATCTGCCCCTTCCCTAAAAATCATTCTTCAATTCCTCAAGGCTGCTTCAAACATTTATGCAATTCTGATGTCCACTCCTATTTCCCTAACATCCTTCCATTTTATGAATGCTCTGACTAAAGTTGGTTAATTCATAGCTTAGTCTCTTACCAATTCTCCTCATGCTTGCTTAGTGATTATTCTTAATGGGTTCAAGTCATCTCTGCTTGCTAACATAGTTTGACCATCCCACAAATCTTCCTAGAAGAGCACTCTACTACCATATCTTATTTCCTAGGTTAGCTGACTGTGGTCATATTTTTCTTGGCCCCAAAATATTCTGTTTCCCTCCTTCTATCAGAGAAATCTAATCAGAGAAAGACTAAATAGAAGGAGGAAATCCTTAAATCCCGCATTTCCCTATGTTGTTCCTTGCAAAATTTCCCAAAATCTCATCTAGATATCCTTGCAAAAAACTCAGAAAAACCCAGAAACCCTTTGTCTTCAAGTGCCTTCCATTGTAGATAATTCTCAGTTTTATACTTAGTCATTTTTGTATGCATCTTTGTATGTATCATTGTATGTATATCTCTTGTATCACATATACAATCATATATACAATTTCAGATGCAAGGCGATATACAAAAAGAATATATAAGGGTCATCGGCAAGACTTTGGCCTATCGATATGACAAGTCTTAGGTCTCCCCAATAGCCAAATGTATATGCAAGATACAAGGCAGGATACAAAGGTGTAGATACAATCTGGACCTGATTGATTTTTTATGATATATTTGATAGCGGTTCATATCTACTTTTCTATTTGTATGTCAAGGATGCAAAGGATATACAAAAGTTGATACATGTATGTAGATGTAATTCTAGACTCGACCATTCCTTCATGCTAAATTTGATAGTGGATCACCTCCGCCCTTGTATGTTGTATATCTAATTGCATGTGTGTGATATACAAAGGCATATACAAAGCCAGATACAATGAGAGATACAAATTTGAAGATGCAATCACGGACGCCAATGTAGAATCAAAAAAGTACAAAGTGCATTTGTAAATGCCAAAAGGTAGAAAAGTCAAACATCTTTTGTATGTATAATTACAGGTATATGCAATATGCAAAAAGGCAAAGATACAATCTGGATGCGACTCGAGAATTGATTCTGGTGGACTTCAATATGGGGTCTGCAATTGTATATCACATATACATGATCAGACACAAAGTGATATACAAAGTTGAGATACAAATACCAGATCCAATTCCAATTCCAATCCGCTTCATAAAATGTTGAAGTCCACTTTTGTATATTTGTATGTTTTGTATATGCAATCACATATGCAAAGGCATATACAAAGCCCAATTGAGGTTTTTTGCTGGTCTATTGTGCAGTGGTGGGTCCAAGTTCCTTCATCTGTCTATTTTGCAACAATGGACTCCAGGCACTACTCAACGATCAAATGGAATGATAACACGTGTCAAGGCCGATTCAAAGGAAGATGTAGGGGGTTTTTGACAAGACTTTGCTTATAGGTGACCTAGTTTGAGGTCTCCCTGATGGCTGATTCAATGGCAGATGCAAAGAAATATACAAAGTGTAAGATGCAATTGACCACAACTTTTACTGTGGATATCTCCTTCATTCTGGAGAATTTCAACATGCTTCAAAAGGAAAAAGTGCTTATTTTTGCCTCTTCTTTCATCTGGTGGGATTTTGAGGGGAATATTCTCACTTTCAAAATATGATCTAGATTTGCATGCTTGGCTAATAGGACGTCTCAACGACCATGTTTGCATGTGCAAAGGTTGTTTCCTCCGCAGTAATTCTAGTTCGTGAACTCTGTATTCACAATTCATGGCTGATGGCCCTGTTCTTCAATGCAATTAATTTCTCTGGCTTGCTGGTGGATATCCATGTGGTCTGCGAAGACTTTTGGGGTCTTCCCTTCAATGCCATGTCCTATCTTGCATATGGGAAACCATTTTCTGAAGTTGCAGATCTACTAGAGACATGGTCTCTGTCCTTTCTACCACACCCTTGCCCATGTGCCCTTGTTCCTACATTGATGACCTCAGATCCTGTGGAGCTGCCTCAGCGTCCCCTGCATAAGAAATTGACCTATAAAAGGCATTGTGACCTCGTTGTTGAGGAGGATGGTAAATTTTGGGCTGTTATGCTGCCAAATTTTCTATAGTAAAACCTCTTAGAGTAATTACAGGGTAAGGGAATGTGACTTACTGTGTCTAAATCTGGCCTCTGTTGTCTTTCTGTTTATCCACCCATGAATGTAATTAGCTATATTGTGTCTTTTCTTGCTACTAGATACTCTATAATGTAATGGTTTCTGGCCCTCATGATCAATATATGCATGATTTCTTGCTTCTCTTGTGTCCTAATTTATGTGTTTTACTTGGAGTTATAGTCTATTCTGTGAGTTAAACATCTCCTCTCCAGGGTTGATCTTCATATCGAAGCCTAAATCAGCCTCATAAGTCTGTGTGAATTCCCTTCATGATTGAGATCATTGTTGTGTCTACACCAAGATCACCATCGCTCACTGAATCTAATGCATCACCCTATTTCCCTTTTAGTTTCCTTCTAACCCTTTCCCCCTGCAAGGATTAGCACTAGGTTTAGATATATTTCTCTAAGCATTAGGCTTAGAATGAGGAATCAACCTTCTCTGGAGGTCTGATCTTAATTTGCAAAGTCCCATACTTTCGAGATCATTCCCATTGTGTCATTAGAATGCTTGGACTCTCTCCAAGCAGTGTGCAATTCTATGTGAGAATAATTTCTGGCACACCTGGTGGGACTACTCTACTCTGAGTGAGAGCTAGACTGAGGATTTGGTGTCACTCTTTGTCTACATGCCACTGTGAAAGTGTCAACAGACACTTGGCGACTCTCTACTGATCCAGTTCCTTCATCATATTTCAACATTTCATGCCTGTGTAGACAATGTCTTCTTCTAGAGGTAACTTCCAATTTGTTGAAGTCTCATTTGATGATAGAAAGAGAAGAACAAGATTATCTAGGTCCCTTGTGAGGGAAGTTATAAACCATCATTTAAATCATACAAGGGCACAGTCCACTCCTCCTCCATTAGATTTTCAAGTTAGGTCTCAACATTTAACCAAAACTTTTCATATCCCCTTTATTATCAACCTGAACATACCTAACATGGTGAGGAATCTGCCATTTGTTGCATATCAAGGAGACAACCCTCTAGCCCTAGCCCAATATGATTACATCCTTACATCATCCTTGAAGGCTATACCATTTTTTAGTGGCGAGAACTCTATCACCCCTACTGAGCACATACAAGATGTTGTCAGTGTCTGTTCGGTCCACCATATTACTGCTAACAACGTGGCCATGAGATTGTTGGTCTCTTCTTTAAAAGGCAAGGCCTTACAGTGGTATAGAGGCCTCCAACCTAATTCAATACATAACTGGGATGACTTGGGCACTAAATTGTGCCAACAATTTGAAGATAGAAGTGACCATTTGTCACTTATGGAATAGTTGGCTTCAATCAAAAGGGCTCCACATGAGTACATGGTAGATTTCAACTACCATTTTCAGAAGACATGGGATAGGATCCCTCAGCTGGTGAACCCCTCTCCTAACACTTCATTTATATACTATTTGAGGTCTTTAAATCCTGATATTGCAGTTATGATTCAATCGATGGGTGGAGTTGTCTTGCCTAATGCTTATGATATAGCCATTAGGGCAGAAAATTGCCTAATCTAGGTAGGGAAAATTTGCCCAAGGCCGCCTATGCCTCTGTTTCTAGAAAACCCTATCATGCAACCTACTGCTATTGCTCCAATTCCCACTGCAGTCAACCCTATCGCCTCTCTAGCTTCACCTACACTTCAACAAATAGAGGAGAGAGATGCTCAGATCAAAAGGTTAACTAATGAGTTGACATTGGCGAGGAGGCAAAATGCACAACCAAGCCAGCCATATCAGTAGCCTAATCAACATTATCAACCCTTCAATTAGTGGTATCAATAGAATAGGCCATCATATCAGAATAATACGCAAAGACAAAGATAGCCTAGCTAGATCAGACCACTCAATGTTGTTAATCCTAATGTAGCTACCACTTCAAGGCCCCTTGTGCCGATCTAGAACAATCTAGCTCAAGATAGTGACTAGTGTCACCCTTGCGATCAACCACATGACCAAAATATGTGCCAAGAAGGACATTTCAGTCATGCTTTAATAGTGCAAGATCAGCCATCAAGCTTGGAGCATTAGGTTAACATCAACCAAGGAGTGGTTGACAGTCAAGAACAAATGCAAAATGATGTAACTCTAATGAATTAGACTTATGATGATCACTATGGTGTTAATCAAAGTTCTAGTCCGGTTACATTCAATACAAGATCAAAGAGAAGGGCTATTGAAGACACATCAGTGCCTGCAATCAGCCAATCACGTATCCCTAATATGAATCCAACCCAATCTGCAAAGGAAAAGATGCCTACCGTTCCATCAAAGAAAGTAGATCAAATAGTGGAAGGGGCAGAAATAGTGCCAACTCTATAGCCTCAGTCCAAAGAACAACAAAATAGAAGTGACCATGTAGTCACTAAAACATCTCATAAGGGCAGCCAAACACCTTTCAATATAGTGGAGCAGATGAAGAAAACAAACATAGGCATTAGCATGTGTGATGCATTGCTAATTCCATCTCAAAGGAACCTGCTCCAGGAGGCTCTAATTGATATTAGTCATGATGGTGCAGAATTGTCAAGTGAAAGGACTGCTGCCCCAATTAATCTATGTCAACCCAAGGAAGAGGTAAGTACAAGCAAAACTAAGAAGCTCCCTCCATTCCATGTTTCCCTAGTCATAGATGATAAATTGTTGCATAATTGTATGATAGATTCAGGGGCAGGTACCTCTGTCATGCCAAAGGTCATTACTAAGAAGTTAGGAATAGATTATGAGCCTGTAAGCAAAGGTGTAGTTCAAGTAGATGGTACTGTTGTCAAGATAGTAGGTCTTATTAAAGATCTAGAACTCACCCCACATGCATGCCCTGGCTACTCTGTTTCACAAGACATCTATTATTGACCTCCTTGCATACTTGGTATCTATTTGTCTAGGGATTTCACTACAAAAATAGGTGGATATTTGTCATCTGACTGGTCACATATGTTTTTTAGAACCAGATATGGTACCAAAGTGACTATTAGGGCTGAACCAATTGCTAATGACCACATAGAACCCTACTATCCAAACCCTGACAACATGAATTGTACAATACATGAGTTGGAGGAGAAAGATAACAATAGACATGAGGCTACCACTCCTATGGATGAAGTACTAGATATCCTACTTGATGAGTGGGCCAATTGCTTTCAGTTTGACACTCTCGATTGTATATAAGATACAGGGCTAGGTACTTATTGTATCCATGAGGAAGATGCTATTATCCCCAGTCTTGAAAAGGAAAGATCAGATCTGAGGGGGATATGGTAGATTTACTTTGATGGCTCCAGAAGCAAAAAAAAGAGCAAGTTTTGGGGTTGTATTGATTTCACCCCTAAAGGAAAGGTATTTCTCTTCATTTAGACTGCAATTTAGCTGTACTAACACTGTAGCTGAATATGAAACCTTGATTCAAGGCATACAGGTAGCTCAAAAAAGAGGAATAAAAATGTTACAAATATTTGGTGACAGTCAACTTGTTGTTCACCAAATTAGAAAGTTAAGTGCTTCAAAGAATGACTTGCTAAAGCCATACAAACATAGAGTCTAGGACCTGATTAAAGACTTTGATGCCTTCAACATTTAGGTGATCCCTAGACATAAGAACAAGGATGCTAATAGGTTGGTTGTGGTTGGCGTCCAGTTTGATATTCCTTTGAATGTCAAACAAGTTTCAGATCAGCATATAAAGATTGTGGTTAGGCCTACTGTGCCTGACAATGGGATAAGCTGGCAAGTGTTTGATAGTGACCAGCAAATTATGAGTTTCTTGCAAGATGACATAGAGTTTAAAATTAGTCAGTTTTGCAAGAACAGTATGGTGATCAGATTATCTAGCTGAAAACCAACAAATTGCCTAGAGGCCTCATCACCCTAGAAAAAATGTTTGGGCCTAATGATCAGCAAAAGAAAGAAAAGATGAATATAACAGTAAAGAAGCAAGACTATGAAGAGGTAGAGGTTGCACATGGCAAATTTCTAAAACATGGTAAGGTAAATACTCAAGCTGAAAGGCAAGGTTACATTAGGCTTTGTGATGAGTTTAATGATCTAATTGTTTGGGATTATATATATTTGAAATGTTTTGATCCTAGTTTAATCCAACACACCATTGACCTAGATCCCAATGCCAAGCTTGTCTGCCAAAAGCAAAGGCCTGTCAATCATAAAATAGAACCATTAATGAGAAAGGAGCTATCCAAGCTTATAGAGGCTAAGATCATTTATCCTATTAAAAATTTCTCTTGGGTAGCCAACTTAGTTCCAGTTAGGAAGAAGAATGGAGAAATTAGACTATGTGTGGACTTTAGAGACTTGAACAAGGTCTCACTTAAAGACCACTACCCACTTGCTTCCATGGAGCAGATCCTACAAAGAGTAGCAGGTGCTGAAAGGTTTTCCTTCCTAGATGGCTGCTCAAGCTACAATCAGATCCTAGTGAAGGAATTAGATCAGTACAAAACAGCCTTTACCACCAAATGGGGTACTTTGTCTTATCAAAAGATGCCTTTTGGATTGACAAATGCTGGAGCCACCTTTCAAAGAGCAATGCATTTGGCTTTCAAAGGTCTGATCAATGATATTATCTTAGTATATCTTGATGATTTGATAGTATATTCCAAGCATGCAGCAAACCATTTGGGTCATTTAAGAAAAGTCTTCGAAAGATGTAGAGAGTTTGGGATATCATTAAATCCCAAGAAGTGTATATTTGTTGTCCCTGAAGGTAATTTGCTAGGACATGTGGTCTCCAAGGAAGGATTGGCCATTGCTCCAAAAAGAACAAGCGCCATTCTTGCTCTTCCCCTTCCCAGCCATAAGAAAGGTCTACAGAGTTTCCTGGGGAAGATAAATTTTGTGAGAAGGTTCATACCTAATTTCATCTCAATAGCAAAACCCCTCACAGTTATGCTAAAGAAGAATGCTACTTTGATTTGGTCTAAGGAAGGTAGGGATAGTTTTGAAGCTATCAAACAAGCAATTACACAAGCTCCTACACTGATAAATTCTAATTATGAGAAAGATTTCATCCTTTATGCCTTTGGAGGCAAGGAGAGTATATCAATTGTCATGACACAACAAAATGAGGAGAAGTTGGTGTAGACACCTAAAATTGAATTGCTCTGCAAATTAATTTCCCATATCTTCCCTAACCATCTATCTATCCCTTGTGATCAATTAATTCATTTAATTTATCACTTAGACCTCACAACACTATCCCTCATTAATCAAATAAATATTCCCAATATTTATTTGGTTCAATTCTCCTTTTCCCTAATCCTCATCAATTAGATAAATCATGGTTATCTAATTGATCTAGCCTACTAATTGACCTACCCTAACCTACCCTAGCCTACCTTATCCTAGCCCTAGGATCAATTAAGCAAAACCTCTGTTTGATTAGTCCTAACCTCTCATTTGGGTGGTCAAACCTAGTTTAACACCCTTCCCCACATCCCCCAAATTAAAAATTCAAATAAATCACACATCACATTTACTTCTCTTACACACCTCTTACCTCACCCATCCTCATTCAATACAACTTATCCCCAAATAAATTCTTAATTCATTTCCCATTCCCCAAATAAATTTTTAATTCATTTCCCATTCTTTCACACCCATACCTCATTTATCACCCCTTTTCCCAAAATGAATAAAAGATTTACTTTTATTCCTAGCCTTTGATCTCATCTTTCAATCCTCACCCTCCATCCTCCTCTCAGAAAATCTATAAATGAAACCCTCTCCAAGCCATTTGAGGGAGACTCCTTCATGCATCAAACCTCTGCCAAAATCATTTCACAATCCCCTTTATCATGCCACCATAATGTCCAATTCACTCTAAATCATCTCTCATTTCCATCTAGTCTGTCAAATCTATCATCTAATCCCTAATCATTCATCTACATTGTGTTGAGTATTTGAGCAATCCACATACATTTCAGTTATCATGGGTAAAATCTAAGGAGACTAATCGGGTGCAACTCCTTCCCGCTTAGATTTGTGAGTTCATTTATGAAGGTATAATCTTGTGTATTTTGCATTCAATTTATGTATTTATCTTCATTTTGTTTTCACTTATCACATTGGCATGCCCGGTGGGACCCACAAGGTCTGAATCTAATCATTTGTTGTGAGTTTCTGTGCTTTAGACGTGTTTCTACAGGTGCAGTGCCATCCTACCTTCGCAGCGATGCCATCACTGGCACATTTTAGCGCTATTCTCTATTTTAGCGCTATCCTGTGTAGCACATTTCTTGCTTAGGACTCGTTCATGTGTCCATTTTCACCCATCTTCTTCCTGTTGATTTTTTCTATCGAATTTGCTCTCTGTTTTGCAGGAATATTGGAAAATACAAGGGGAGGTTATGCTGATTTTTTTTAAAATCCAATCGTATTTTTTAGTTATCATTTTGTCTCGTTTTCTTCATCTATTATACTAACAAGGCTAACAGGACCTCAATTTTGCTATCTGACCCTTTGTGTTGTTCAGGAAAAACCTCTTTTTTGCAGGTCAGACGCGTTCAATGCTGTATCTCTGCTATCACCCAGATTGGCACTATCTGTGGGCATAATCAGACTGTCTAACAAGATGTGCAGTGGTGCGTTCATAGTCCTCTTTTAGCGCTATCTCCTTCTTTACCGCCTTCATGGTCATATTATAATGCTATATTCTATTTTGGTGCTTTCTGGTTCTTGTACTAGTGCTATTTACTTAAGTAGTGCCCTTTGTCTAACTCTGTAATGCTATCTTCTGTTTTGGCGCCTTCCGAGTCTCATATTAGCGCTATCGTATCAATTGGCGCTATCTGTAAAGGTGTCAGTTTCTTAGTCAATTTTCTGTCAGTGTCACCATTTGTAGTCCGCAGTGGCGCTATTGTATCCCTATATTAGCGCTATTTATTTAAAGATAACTTTTCTTCTCTGTGCAGGGACTGACAGTTTTTGTAGGTTATCACCATCACTAGGAGGACACTAACAATCTGTTGTAGGGTGTTTCTTTATCTTAGTCTAGCAAAAACATTTCAATTGGGCTCTTAAAACAAACCCTTGCATGCTATTTTACACAGCATTTCAATTAATCAAGTCTTTGTGTGTGTGCCAAACTTTTAACATTGGTGTTCTTAAAATTAATCATTGCTTGCAACAAACAACTACCAAACACTTCAATTTTTGGGCTTTAAAAAGAACCACAAATTGCATCAATCAAATCATTAGTTTTAAAAAGAACAACAATCTGCATTCTTCACACATGTAATCAAGAAAATCCAATCTAATTTGTGTGAAGTGTCTTCGTGGTTTGTGTTTGTGTTGTGAAAAGTGTATGCTCTTCCCTTGCACCATTTGGTGACCTTGGGAATCAAAAGATTTTCATAACACTTGCATTAATCACCCCCAACATAATCCAACTAAATAAAATGAACCATGTTTAGTGTGATGCAATCATAGAAAATACGTATGCTCTCCCCTCGCATCTTTGTATGAACTTGGGGATCAAAAGTGTTTTCATGATTGTATTGCTTTTGTAAACTTTAGAGGGCCTACCACCCTGCTTTGAAAGATGGGAACGACCCAAGCGGCAACAAGATAAAGCTAAGCTCTTTCAAGCCACTATATAAATTAATGTGTTTGTGACGAAAGTCACAAGCAACAGGTGTTGTTGTGTTATACCGATAGCCAACCTCTCCCAAAACCCTCCAAGGCGTAACCCTTGGAGGCTGGGAGACTCCATAATAGAGAGTAGCGCTGCCGCATGTATAACCACCTGAATGAAAGCACTCATTACAAACCTTTGTTTTAGTGGCCCAAATCCCTAAGGTTGTACATGCTTGATTATCACATTTTTCATAAATCGAACCTTTGGCCATTGTGTTTTCTTGCTTGATTATTTGTCTACTTGCCAAGAAAAATCAAATTCATCCATCAATCCAACCATTTGCATCCTTTAACGCCATTCCTCTCTATTTCAGCGTCATTTTCCATCTATTTTAGCGCCTTCTTCATCCATGTCTAAAAATCAAATTTTCCCATCAAAAACATCAATTTTATAAGCCCATTTTCAAAAAAATTCTGGTCGAGAGGCTACGCCCTTGCACTCGATGTTGAGGAGGATGGTAAATTTTGGGATGTTATGCTGTCAAATTTTCTATAGTAAGACCTCTTAGAGTAATTGTAGGATAAGGGAATGTGACTCACTATGCCTGAATTTGGCCTCTGCTATCTTCCTGTTTATCCATCAATGAATGTAATTAGCTATACTATGTCTTTTCCTGCTACTGGATATTCTATAATGTAATGGTTTATGGCCTTCATGATCAATATATGCATGATTTCTTGCCTCTCTTATGTCCTGATTTCTATGTTTTACTTGGAGTTATAGTCTGTTCTGTGAGTAAAGTGGCTCCTCTACAGGTTTGATCTTCATACCGAAGCCTCAATTAGCCTCATAAGTCTGTGTGAATTCCCTTCATGATTGAGATCATTGTTGTGTCTACACCAAGATCACCATCGTTCACTAAATCTAGTGCGTCACCTTATTTCCCTTTCAATTTCCTTCTAACCCTTTCCCCTGCAAGCATTAGCACTAGGTTTAGATATATTTCTCTAAGCATTAGGCTTAGAATGAGGAACCAGCCTTCTTTGGAGGTCTGATATCAATTTGCAAAGTCCCATACTTTTGAGAGCATTCCCATTGTGTCATTAGAATGCTTGGACTCTCTCCAAGAAGGGTACAATTCTATGTGACAACATTGACTTGTTATCAAACTTCTACAACTTCCGATAAAGTTCCAAATTCTTGATCCTTTTGGAAGTTGTCTAGAGATGAAAATACTATATTCTTCCTCCTCCAGATATTTTACCTTTACCAATTTCACCCAATTTAACTAAGGTTTTGAATGAATAGTCCAAACCAATTTCATTCCTAACGCCAAATTTTGGGCAAGAAGATCTTTAAGCCCTGTTCCATCGGCTTCTTTGGGTTCGTAGACCTGAGTCCATCTTATCAGAGGAAATTTATGCTGGTCTGAATTTCCTTGCACAGAAAAATCTCATTTTCTTATTGAGTTCTCAAAGGGCTAACATAGAAAGAGGGAAGCAAGACATTGTGTACACTGGTACTGTTGAAATGACTGCCTTGAACAAAGTTAGCTGGTCTGCCCAAGAGACCCATTTGCTCCTCCATGAAGCCAATTTTACCATGATCCTTTCTAGAATAGTGTTCCAAATTTTTCCTAGTCTCACCCCTTTTGTGAGTGGTAAACCTAGATATTTGCAGGGCATTTCTCCTTTTTTGAAATTTAGAATTCTGATAATGCTTCTTTCTTTCCTTCAAGAAGAATTGAAGAAAAAAACTTTTGATTTTTGCTTACTCACTTCCTGACCAAAGGCTGTTGAATACTGATTCAAGATGTCCATGAAGGCTTTTGCTTCACTTTCTTTGGCTACTCTAAAGAGCATCGTATCATCTGCGAATTGCTGATGGGTAATCTTTGCGGTCCCACTACTAATCTGGATCCCATTTAGCTTTCCTTCAACCCTAGCTTTGAAGTAGGTTCTACCCAACACATCTACCATGATTATAAATAGGAAAAGGGACAAAGGATCCCCCTATTGAAGACCTCTAGAAACCAAAAAGAAACCTTCTAGAGATCCATTGATTAGTACTAAAAACCTGGGACTGGCTACCCATTCGAAGATCCAGTCTATCCAATTATTGCCAAAGCTAAAAGATTCCAGTGCCTTGAATAGAAATCTCTAGTTTACCTTGTCATATGCTTTCTTTATGTCTAGTTTGATCAACATAGCCTCCTTTTTCATCCTTTGAACTGATTGGATGGCTTCTTGAGCAATAATTACTCCTAAGATTGATCTTCCTGGCACAAAACCCATTTGCTCCTCTAAGATTATTTCTGGCAATATCAGTTTTAATCTGTTGGCTACAACCTTTGCTATTATTTTCTAAAGTGTGTTGCAAAGGGGTATTGGTCTAAAGTCTTCTAGTGCTTTCAACTTTTCTTTCTTTGGGATGAGAACAATAAAAGTTTTATTTACTTACTTGAGGATCTTCCTTGACCTTCTCGACTCCTCAATAGCTTCTGTAATCTCAGTGACCATAAATCCCCAGCACTTTTGGAAGAAAGTAGATGGAAACCCATTTAGCCCTGGGGTTTTGTCTGGGTGAAGTCCAAAAACTACTTCCTTGATTTCTAATTCTGAGAAGCTCTGAGCTAGCAGTCTATTTTGATCCTCTGTAACCAATTTAGGGATGTTCCTCAGGAGCTGATTTTGAATTTCCAAAGAAGAGCCATTCCAATCATTAAGTAAATCCCTAAAAAAATCAACAGTAGTTTTGTTTATATCTTCTATCTCATTGATCTCCCTTCCATTAGCTAGTTTTAAAGAAGAGATCCTATTTAGTTCCCTTCTTACCCTTGTTGAATTATGAAAAAAAATTGTGTTTTTGTCCCCAGCTCTTAGCCAAGTTTCCTTGGATTTTTGTCTCTAGAAAACTTCCTCTTTTGCTAGTAGATCTCCCATCTTCCCTAAAAGTTCCTTTTCTTTTTGAAAGATGTTTGCATCCATTCCTTCTCTTAGAATCTTCTCATTTATAGCTTCCAACTCAATTTTTGTATTCTTCTTCTCCTGAAAAATGTTTTTGAAACTATTTCTATTCCATTGCTTGATGTTCTATTTAACTATTTTTAGCTTTGTGACCAAATTAAATAGTTTGAAGCCCCCAGGGTTAACCTCAGTCCACCATTTCTTGACCAGATCCAAAAAATCTGGGTCCTTGAAGGTACATGTGTATTTGATGGTCATGAATACATTCTATATGAAAAATAACTTCTACTATATTTATAACTGAATTATTATTATAACTAATCCACTATTAATTTAGGTATTTATTATCACCTTCATGTAGTAAAAAGAATGGTATTAGGAGTATTTTCCCACCAACTCTTGATGCATAGTGGAGAGTTAAACTAGTCAAAAATATTAAATAAATAGTAGCTAACTCATCATGGGAGTGTGAGGATAATTCCCACGTAAGGGAACAATAAAGTGTTTACCTTTAATGAAAAAGCACATTCTCAATCACGTGGCACTCTTGGTACAATAAGGGAGGGGTGAATCCTCAAGTTAAGGCAGAAGCTTCTCACTCTTGAAAATCATTTTTTACCCCATCTCCATAAAATAAAGATTTTCTTAAGTACAAGACTTGTGAATGGTGGAGAGCAAAATCTTTTCTACCATTTTTTGGGTGGTCATTTGTGAATAGACTCACATCATTACAATTCACTTCTTGCTACAATTGTAGTTGTGCATTTCACTTCTTGTTGTAATCACAGTTGTTCCTTTCGATGTAATTATAATTCTATGTTTGTGCCAATGCATTTTGTCCAACTCGTATCCTATTTAGTTTAATTGTTTGTTTTAATCCCTAAAATAAAGATCCTCTTAAGGACAAAAGTTGCGAATGGTTCTTGGGTGGTCATTTGTGAATAGACTTACATCATTACAATTCATTTTTTCTACAAATATAGTTGTGTCTTTCGATGTAATTATAATCCTATGTTTGAGTCAATTCATTTAGTCCAACTCATATGTTTAGGCTGATTATTTTATTGATTGCTTATTTGTTGTTTATAGGTAGATGTTTATGTGAGGATTGTGTTATTTCTCCTTATAATGATGTGGATGAGGATGTGAATTATTGTAAAGTGATTGGTCATTACTCCTTGCCTTAAATATAGACAATTATTGACAATAATTAGAACTACTTGAAAGGTTGAATGCAAACAATTTGTAATAGTAATTGTGTCCACATTTATAGTAGTTGTGTTATTCTCTACCTTGAGATCATTATTTTTTCCCTTTGGTAGGGTGTAGGATTATATAGATCAACTAAGAGGAGCATGGGAAAGTTAGTTTGAAATCAAAGTTAAAAACACACTCTTCACACAAAGTTAGTTCAATCATTTCACACAGTTTGTTCAAAAATGAACACTTCATATATATATGGTAAACACTAGAGTTTAAACATATCAAAGTTCAAGCATGTAGTGAATGCCAAGTTAGTAAACTCTACACTCTGAATGTGAAAATTCACACACACACAAACAATAAAATATCAAATCTAAGTGAAAGGTAAAATTCAAACACACTTGATATAAAGTGAATGCTAAAGTTAGTTCAAACACTCACACACACAAAAAGTGAATGTTAAATTTCAAGCACACACTTCACACACACAAAAGTAAACATAATTCAGCATGCCAATTTTCAATTCACACTAAGTGAATGTGAAATTTCAAACTTACCTAAACACACAACTAGTAAATAGATCTAATATGTGAATGACAAAGGTAGTTCACTCACATTTCACACACACAAAAAAAATGAATCCACAATTAACTCAAAAAAATTAAGGGGATGTCAAATTTCAAACATATGCTTCACATAAGAAAAGTGGATGTCAATACACAAATAATAAGTGGCTCAAATCCAAGTGAATGTCAAATTTAGTTCACACACACACACAAAGTTAATGCAAAATTTATTTCATACACATTTCATACACACAAAGTGAATGTCAAAAGTACACTCAAATATATAAAGTGAATGCCAAAAGTTCAAACAATAAGTGTACACAAAGTAATGCCTAGAGTTCAAACAGACTTCAAACAAACAAAAAGTGTATGCCAAACCAAGAAACACAATAAACAAACAAAAGTCAAAGACACTTCAAAAACTTAATCAATTAATGTTAAAATTTAACTACACCCACAAAGTAAATGTCAAAGCACAAACATACACTTCATACAAACAATAAATGAAAAAAAAGTGAATTCAATCTTAAACATACAAAGTGAAACAAATATAAGTCAATGCCAAAGTTCAAACCCATACTTCACACAAATAATAAGTATATCAAATTAAAATGAATGCCAAAGTTGCATTCCACACAAACAATAAATAGATTCCAAAGTGAAACACACTAAATAAGCATATATAAAATACAAATTACAAATAATATAACACTACTTATGACAATGTTAATAGATTGTATTGTGGTTGAATGTGAGGCCATAGTTATCAATGTTTTTTTATGAATTAGTTCTCTAATGGTTCATTCACGATTTAGTTCATGTGGTTATTCATTTAATACCATTCCACTATTTTTATTTACCAAAAAAAAATTAAATCTCTTTATAGTATTTATAGCCTTGTCCACCAACTACTACATGTAATGACTTTCCAATTAAAATATAAATATAAACTATTTAGAAATAGGCCTATAAATATCTGTGCCTATCGGCCATTTGATAGCACCTTTAGTGCTTTTACTAGTTATAGAACTTATCAACTTCTAGTCAAATAGTTCTTGTAGTTGGTCAATGCCACGAGCTCCTACATTTCCCCCTCTATTTATACTAGAAACTATACCATGTTGGGGTGGACAAGTAAAGATAAAATTATTAAGTAATAAGTTTGATATGTTTTATTAGAATGTTGAATGAATTTGTAAGTTAAAATATTTTAAAATTTTATGTATTCTTTTACTTCTTATCTTTTTAATTTATAGTTAAGTAAATATAAGATATATTAAACAAGATGAAAGGTACAAAAGATATGTATAGTAAGTATAGATTTATACATTATTATTTTTTTCTACTATATTGTTAAATGTTATTGGAGGATGCCTCATAATGGTAGGCATGAACTACTTTGAACTACCAAGCTCACATGACTTCGTGTTAGTTTATTAGCTAGTTTGTCACTCATGATTCTTCATGTAGGAACATATTGATTATGTAATGCGCTAAGCTTTCACCCAACACATTAATAGTAGACAAATGAATGAATTTTTTTTTGTGATATACAATTGTAACATAAATGTGTTGCAATGCACACGTATGCACTAGAGATATAGCAACACAATGCAATGACATGCTCATAGCACGTAGCACCAATGCAAACAACATGATTGCACATGTGGAAGACTTACACACTATCACATGACAACCTCATCGTGATGACCATATGATAAGGTAGAGTTTCCTCTAACTACAAAGAAAGGGTTTGAGACCACTAACCTCATCTCTTGTGAATAGATAAGGCATGAATGTGACATAAGCCTCCATTTCATAATCCAAGGAAACCTCAGCATTTTTCCATCCCACAACAAAAACCAAACACATATCAAACATCCTAAACAATATGGAAATGATATCCAAACATAAGGAGTATCTAACTATGAGGTTGAATGGTAAGGTGAGTCACTATCATAGATTCATCTCTAGACTACTCATTTTCTCCTAAAGCATAAAATACAACACAAAAGGAAGCATAACTAACAAAGGAATAAAATACCACCAAACCAGGACGATAGGCACTCATGGTAGACCCTAGGAACCAACTTTAATTTAGGAAATTTTTCCATAAGCAATCAACAACTACCCATTATCCTAAGATCAACCCTATTGGACCAAATTACTCCTTTTTCTAGTTGGAATCACCCCTAGCTATCCTATAATCACTCCTTCAATCAATAGAATTTCCCCTAATAATATAGGTAGTCTTCAACTATGAGAAAGCCCTATTTTGGAAAATAAAACCTCTAAAACTTCATTTTTTATTCTAACAAAGGCATAAGGATTCCCTACAAGCATACTGTCCAAAATGACATCATAGACGAAGTTGAAAAAAAATACAATATATACTAGGTCTACAACTATAGCATTGCCAAGACAAGCCAAGCCATGAACCTCGAACACAAAACATGTTATAGCATCCTTATATTATGAGCTACTATTAAATTCAACGTGAACCAATCATTTCTTATATGCTTGTTCAATTTTTCATGTCTAAAAACCATGGAGCCATAACAATTTATTTTAATAAAAAATCACTATTGCTAATTCATTAGCAAGTCTACCTTTTCAACCAATGTGATAGAAGCATACATTAATGATCCTAACTCTTAGCCATAGAGCTAAATATACAATTCATACTAATGATTCTAACTCAACCAATAGATGAAATTCAAACCAAAACATAAACAAAAAGTATCATTTCAACTTCCAATATAAACTAAACCTACATATCCTAGAATCAAGACTTTCACGTCATAATAAATCTCTCATAAGATGAGATATAAATCAATCCCAATGATGAGATAAACATATTTTAAAATTTTATGTATTTTTTCTTCTTTGTTTCTTTAATTTATAATTGAATAAATACATGATATTATCAAACAAGATGTGTATAATAAGTATATATTTATACATCATCATCCTCTTTGTTGCTACTATACTCTTAATCATTATTGGAGGATGGCTCATAATAGAAAGAAAGAACTATCCCAAACTATCTAGCCCAAATGACTTTGTGTTAGTTTCTTAGCTAGTTTGTCACTCATGATTCTTCATGATGGAATATGTTGATCATATAATGCTCCAAGATTTCACCAAAGACATTAATAGTAAACAAATGGCAGAAAACATTTCATGATGCAATTGCAACACAAACATGTTACCATGCACACATACACACTCGAGATGTCACAACATAACATAATGACACTCATAGAACATGATCTCAATGCATAAAGAATGAATGCACATGACAAAGAACTACACACTATTGTGTGAACCATAACATGATGCCCATATAATAGGGTATATTTTTCTCTAACCACAAATAAATGCTGCAAGACCACTAACCCCATCTGTCATGAACAAATAAGACATGAATGCAAATAAAACTCTATTACCTACTCTAGAGAAAATTGAGCATCATTCCATCCTAGAAAACCAACCAAGACACACTCACACATCCTAAACAATGTGCAAATGACATCCAAACATAAGAAATGTCTAAGTAGGACATTGAACAAAAAGGTGAGTCACTCTCTTGACCTAATGTTGTAGGACACTATATGTTTCCTCTCCAGGCATGAACTCTACTAGAAAATGAAATATAACTAATAAAGAACATAATATACCACCAAGCCAAGATGACAGGCATTCAAGGTAGACCGTACGCATTAACTTTAATTTAGGACCATTTTTGTAAATAGTTGGTAACTAACCATTGTCCTAGGATCACTACTATTTGGTAAATTGTGCCTTTATCTAGACTATAATTTTCTAAGAAATTTGGGAATCATCCGTCGCTATTCAAAGATTTCCCCTTCAATTATTTGAATCACACCTAATCAAACAAGTGATTCTAGACTATTAAAATACATTATTTTAGACAACAGGGCCTCTAGAGACTCTATTTTCAATTCTAAACAAGCATAAGGATTCCCTACAAGCCTACTATCCAAAATGACATCATAGACCAATATGACAACCTTCAAAACAAGTACAAAGTAGTAAAGTCTAAAACTAGAGCATTCTAAGCCAGGACAACTTATCAAGGTCAAACAAAAAGCATCCTATAACATCCTCATATTAAAAGTTACTATAAAACAATTGAACTAGTCATTTATAATATGCTTAGGGTTTATTTTTGGTGATCCCACAATAGTGTGTGACACTTTTCTGCCTAAGTGGGACATGTTGAACACACAAAGATGCTAAGAGGGGGGGTGAATCAGCATATAGAAAAAATTAACTACTTTATCTCATATAAGATCAAATTACTTAGAGAACAAAAAGTAAAAGATGCACCACATTCATCAACACAAAGACAATAGGATTTTTATATGGAAACTCCAAACTTAGGGAATACCATAGTGAGTGTTAACTCACAATCTAATGCTTATTGCAATAAAAGTTTACAACATTGTTTTAGGGCTACAAACCAAGGAAGCTACAACTCCCTACTGACTTTGTTTTAGGGATTGAACCCAAGGAAGCTCCTAAGCCTTGAAGAAAGATTGCTTCTACAAAGATTACAATGATAACATAACTATGAACTGATATAGAAGAAGCATCTGACTTATGTTGTTGTTGCAGTTCCCTTTTCTGCACAATTACTCCATCATATCAACTTCGCACACTTCATGCTACTCATTCTAATCTATCACTTTTGTATATACTTCTCTTATCCACAAATGAATTTGTTCTTCTATCTATATCCTCTACAACCACTTAATACCTCAATTAGGTCAACACCAAAAAGACCTTAAGATAAAATGTGTAATTCTATATGGGTCATCTTGAAAAAAATATATTTTGAGCTATTGATCACTTCACATGACACAACAAGGTTAATTACATCATAAAACATTCTTCAATTTCAAAACCATTGATTAGCTTTCACTACACATGAAAGAAACTAGACTATTGGCCCAAACAATAGTACCATTGCTAGATGAACATTTTCACATCACTAAGGAGAAGCAAAAAATATTATGCGGACAATGATTTCAACCATGTATCTTCTCAACACTATCCATACACCATTCTCCTTAATTTTCTAACAAATATATCCATCTACAAAACAAGAAACATCCCCAAACATATTTGCAAAACTATATGGGCACAACTTCTATTCTAGAGGAATGCAGAGCATTCCATCAGGTCTCCACCATTGCTTTGCACTGTCAAGTCACAGCCTAGAGCTCAGTCATTGATATCTTTCTTTGTTGAAAGTATAATAAGTTGAGATCTCGGATATAGCATACACATATATCATTCTACTTATCTTCAAAACCACAAGACTAAATCTTGTACTGTGGAGGGATGTGGACCAGAATACTGTAACTCTGCTTTATGATATACATTGTGAAAGCCTTAGCCAAACCTTTACAACTTATCTCTAAGTACGGTACTCCAAACTGATAAGATATAAATATAAGGATACATGAAACATGTTAGACAAGTTTATTCACCTCTGCATCATGCTTAGACACCAGACTAATCACCACATGACACTTAGCTTTTATTTCATCTGCTAGGTCTTCTAGACTGGCTTGTCTTAAGCATGCAAACCCTACGTCTTTAACTTAGACAAACCATCCCTCTCAAATATTCCACTTTATTAATCATGTTGATCTTGTGCCAAACCATCTCTCTCAAATCTTCCACCAATCTTTAGCTTTTGTACAAGTAAGAGTTCAAGTTGACATCAGTGACAACACATATTGCCAACAATCTCTCTATTTGTCATTGATGGCAACACTAAACCAAAATGCATACAAACACTCCCCCTTAGATGCATATTTATCTCTCTCCCCCTTTTACATCAAGGACAAAGGGCCTAACCTCTTATGTCATCCCAAAACTATATAAGCTCCCCCTTACTATATGATTTATATAAATAGTACTTCCCCTGAGATGAAAATGCCTCAAAAAGGGATGTTGTGTACACTACTATCCTCTGCAAGTCTATAGATTCAAAATTTTCTTATCAACAATACTCTTACAACCCATTTAGAAGGTAGAATGGATTTGTATATTACCTTGAGTTGTGTTAGAGTAGATGCCCAAATTTCTTTCTTTATGGTAAGAATGTGATTCTAGCATTCAAACTACACATATAAGTCCTCAACCTCATCTATACTGCTAGGTGTCTTCATCTTCTGCTCAATCTTTTCAACCTCACCTAGTAATCTAGATAATGAAGCCAGTCTCATATTTACTTCTTCTCTCAGCTAACCAAACTGCTTCTTTCTATGTTCTCTTTGATCTTGTAGCTGTGACATCTATGCATGAAGGTTTTCAACTTGTGTCATGTTTTCTCCATTCTTGTCTTTTCACAAGCCATATACCTTAGCCAATCTAGAGATCTATGACTCAATAGAGTTAATCTGAGCTTTGATGTTCTTGGTGGAGTTAGGCCACTTCAGATAGAATAGGTATAAAGCAGTGGCTTCATTGATGCATCCTTTAAACATTTTCAAAATTTCTTGTAGGTTATTGTGTGCACTGCCATACTTATTAGATATCTCATCCATCCTTTTATCATTCATCTTTCTCAATGCCTCTTATTCTACTTTCTTTTCAACACAAGAAGAATGATCCTTAAAAGAATCCATTAATAGATTCACATTTTCCTTTGGGGATAGAGAGGGATCAATACTTACCTTTGGTAAACCTTCTTGAATCAATTTCACTACATCCTCAACTAAGGTAGTCTTCTTTAGGTTTTCTTGCAGGAACTCCTTCCTTTTAGAAGCATACAATATATCACCAATTTGAAGTTTGTGAAGGGGTGAAATGTTTGACAAGTCTACTTTCCCTTCATGAGTAGGAATTTGCATAAGTTGTGGTGTAATCACTGGATTGAACTACATCTAGAAATCTAATAGGTCTTTAAAAGAGTCTGACCCCAAATAACTCTGACCTATATCCACAGAAGTGTCCTTAAGTTCTTCATCTTGATTATCCTCTATTTCATTTTGATATTTTTCATTTTCTTTCTCCTCACTCTTCCCTAGAACTTTCTCTTCTTGTTCATCCTCAGTGTTATCCTCTTTCTTTTGTTCATCCTTCCCTATATCGTTTGGAGGAGGATTGTTATGTTTTGTACCTATTTTTGTGTTCTTCAGATGGGGGTACTTACTTTATCCTGACCCTATGTATTTTGTGTCTTAGTACTCTTTGAAGGGTGTATATTCTTTTCAACTTGATCTCCTAATTTTTGTGTTTCTTTCTCTTCTGAAGGAGGTGTACCCACATTACCTAGATCCTCTTCCTTTTGTGCTTCCATTTTTTCTAGAAGAGAAGTCTCCTTATCTTTCTAAGTCATCTCTCCTCTATATCCACTTTGTCATCAAAGGTTGATAGATCTGTATCCTGAAGAGGTACATTTGGGATATCTAGAGGAACTTTTTCCTCAACTATCACCTTAACATTCTGTTACCAATTTGTGCTTGGCATCCCAATTAGGCTGGGCTATAAGAGTTATTTTCTAATGCTTTTAGAAAGCAAGTGGCTTAAAATAAAAGAGGAAGGAAGAGAATATCATATCAAAATAGTCAAGAGAGAGGCTTCAACCTCTACATTTTATCTAATATGTTTTCTCACTGTGCAGATACAAGTACATGAAGACCATTCATCTATCTTCTTTCTGAAAAAGAAAACCTTTTGGTATGGTCATAACTCCTTGCTACTTTATCAGAATTCAAAGTATTTGGGCTCATTAGAAAGATAAACCAATTATCTAGATCAAGTTCTAGGTTGCTAAGCTTAGTGGTAACGCTACCCGATGGTGGGTTGTCCTGATTTCACTCTAAAGGCCTCTCAAAATGCAATTTACTAAGATGTAGAAAATATCAAAAAATTAAAAATTAAAAAAAGTGGGAGTTATCAAAGATTTAAATCTTACATTACATGCTTGTCCAAATTTTACAATTCCTCAAGAAGTGTATATGATAGATCTTCCTGCTCACTTTGCATTATGTCTTTCTAGAGATTTTACAGCCAAGTTGGGAGGATATTTATCCTCTAACTGTTCACATTTGTTCTTTAGAACTAGATATGGTACAAAAATCACAATAAAATATGAGTTGCTAACTAAATATCACATTGAGCCATATGTTCCAAGTCCTGTTAATGCATATCTCACATTTCATGAGCAGGATTAGCAAGATCAGCTTGTTGTCTAAGATCCTAACACCCTTGTTGAAGGTATTGCAGACCTATTCTTAGATGAATGGGCAGCCGAGAATCATGAAGTTAATATAGTTGAGTATATAGAATAGGTGGACTTGGGCATTTACATGATTCAAGAACAAGGTATTGCTATCCCAAATCTGATTAAAGATGTAAAAGTGCAAGAAAAACAATAGTCCAATGAGCTATGGAGTTTGTACTTTGATGGATCAAGGAGCAAAGTTGGTGCTAGAGGAGATGTTGTGCTAGTTTCTCCAAGTGGTGAAAGGTATTTTTTAGCTTTTCATTTTTCTTTCAGTTGTTCAAATAATGTTACTAAGTATGAGGCCCTTGTTCATGGCCCAAAATGGGCTAGAAAGTGAAATGTTAAGTGTCTTCAAGTGTTTAGAGATAGCAAACTAGTGGTCAATCAAGTAAGGGTATTCATGCCAAAATAAATGACTTGTTAAAATTGTATAAACATAGAGTATGGGGCATGATTGAGGAATTTGATGCATTTAATTTATTGTCCTTACCAAGAGCTCAGAATAAACAAGCTGATAAACTCACTGCCATGGGAGTTGAATTTGATATTCTAGCTGAAATAAAAAATGTTTCTCTTCAGAACTATGTGAAAGTTGTTCTTAGACTTGTTGTGTCAGATAATAACATTTATTGGTAGGTATTTGATAGTGATTAATAGATTATCAGTTTTATGATTGAAGAAGATAATTTTTTAGCTTCTAACTAGAAAAAGTTGTCTCCCATCTAGTGAATTTCTGATTCTTTTGTCCCTCACCAGCTAACCTTGCTCACAAAAGATGGGAGAGTTCTTTCCTTCTCTTGAAAAATTCTTTTGTTCCTCTCTTTCAAAATTTCCCATAAAACCATTAAAGGACATATGCTCCAGAGCCCTTCATATAATGATCTTTGAAAGATCAAAGGCCAAGCCAGGAGAAAGTCTAACAGCTTAACTGGGAATGTTGACTGCCACTTTAATTTGGAGTAGAACCACTTCCAAGTATTAAGCGTGAACTCACAGTTAAGACAAATGTGATCTCCAGATTCCCCTTCTTTTTTGCAAAGCACACACCTTGAGGGCCCTGCATAGCCCATTTTCTTAAATCTGTCAGCTATGAGCACTCTTCCCCTTGAAGCAGCCCAAGTGAAAATGTGAGCCTTGGGAAGGTAGAACTTATTCCAACATAAATTGAAAGGTAGGCTTGACTCTATCCCTTGCTCCCCTTTGAGCACTCTATACCCTTCATTTACACTATATTGCCCAGAGGGAGAAGCATTCCATCTCAGCTCATCTGCCCCTTCCCTAAAAATCATTCTTCAATTCCTTAAGGCTGCTTCAAACACTTATGCAATTCTGATGTCCACTCCTATTTCCCTAACATCCTTCCATTTTATGAATACTCCGACTGAAGTTGGTTAATTCATAGCTTAGTCTCTTACCAATTCTCCTCATGCTTTCTTAGTGATTATTCTTAATGGGTCCAAGTCATCTCTGCTTGCTAACGTAGTTTGACCATCCCACAAATCTTCCTAGAAGATCACTCTACTACCATATCTTATTTCCTAGGTTAGCTGACTGTGGTCATATTTTTCTTGGCCCCAAAATATTCTGTTTCCCTCCTTCTATCAGAGAAATCTAATCAGAGAAAGACTAAATAGAAGGAGGAAATCCTTAAATCCTGCATTTCCCTATGTTGTTCCTTGCAAAATTTCCCAAAATCTCATCTAGATATCCTTGCAAAAAACTCAGAAAAACCCAGAAACCCTTTGTCTTCAAGTGCCTTCCATTGCAGATAATTCTCAGTTTTATACTTAGTCATTTTTGTATGCATCTTTGTATGTATCATTGTATGTATATCTCTTGTATCACATATACAATCGTATATACAATTTCAGATGCAAGGTGATATACAAAAAGAATATATAAGGGTTATCGGCAAGACTTTGGCCTATCGATATGACAAGTCTTAGGTCTCCCCGATAGCCAAATGTATATGCAAGATACAAGGCAGGATACAAAGGTGTAGATACAATCTGGACCTGATTGATTTTTCATGATATATTTGATAGCGGTTCATATCTACTTTTCTATTTGTATGTCAAGGATGCAAAGGATATACAAAAGTTGATACATGTATGTAGATGCAATTCCAGACTCGACCATTCCTTCATGCTAAATTTGATAGTGGATCACCTCCGCCCTTGTATGTTGTATATCTAATTGCATGTGTGTGATATACAAAGGCATATACAAAGCCAGATACAATGAGAGATACAAATTTGAAGATGCAATCACGGACGCCAATGTAGAATCAAAAAAGTACAAAGTGCATTTGTAAATGCCAAAAGGTAGAAAAGTCAAACATCTTTTGTATGTATAATTACAGGCATATGCAATATGTAAAAAGGCAAAGATACAATCTGGATGCGACTCGAGAATTGATTCTGGTGGACTTCAATATGGGGTCTGCAATTGTATATCACATATACAAAGTGATATACAAAGATGAGATACAAATACCAGATCCAATTCCAATTCCAATCCGCTTCATAAAATGTTGAAGTCCACTTTTGTATATTTGTATGTTTTGTATATGCAATCACATATGCAAAGGCATATACAAAGCCCAATTGAGGTTTTTTGCTGGTCTATTATGCAGTGGTGGGTCCAAGTTCCTTCATCTATCTATTTTGCAACAATGGACTCCAGGCACTACTCAATGATCAAATGGAATGATAACACGTGTCAAGGCTGATTCAAAGGAAGATGTAGGGGGTTTTCGACAAGACTTTGCTTATAGGTGACCTAGTTTGAGGTCTCCCTGATGGCTGATTCAATGGCAGATGCAAAGAAATATACAAAGTGTAAGATGCAATTGACCACAACTTTGACTGTGGATATCTCCTTCATTCTGGAGAATTTCAACATGCTTCAAAAGGAAAAAGTGCTTATTTTTGCCTCTTCTTTCATCTGGTGGGCTTTTGAGGGGAATATTCTCACTTTCAAAATATGATCTAGATTTGTATGCTTGGCTAATAGGACGTCTCAACGACCATGTTTGCATGTGCAAAGGTTGTTTCCTCCACAGTAATTCTAGTTCGTGAACTCTGTATTCACAATTCATGGCAGATGGCCCTGTTCTTCAATGCAATTGATTTCTCTGGCTTGCTGGTGGATATCCATGTGGTCTACGAAGACTTTTGGGGTCTTCCCTTCAATGCGATGTCCTATCTTGCATATGGGAAACCATTTTCTGAAGTTGCAGATCTACTAGAGACATGGTCTCTGTCCTTTCTACCATGCCTTTGCCCATGTGCCCTTGTTCCTACATTGACGACCTCAGATCCTGTGGAGCTGCCTCAGTGTCCCCTGCATAAGAAATTGACCTATAAAAGGCATTGTGACCTCGTTGTTGAGGAGGATGGTAAATTTTGGGCTGTTATGCTGCCAAATTTTCTATAGTAAGACCTCTTAGAGTAATTACAGGGTAAGGGAATGTGACTTACTGTGTCTAAATCTGGCCTCTGTTGTCTTTCTGTTTATCCACCAATGAATGTAATTAGCTATATTGTGTCTTTTCCTGCTACTAGATACTCTATAATGTAATGGTTTCTGGCCCTCATGATCAATATATGCATGATTTCTTGCTTCTCTTGTGTCCTAATTTATGTGTTTTACTTGGAGTTATAGTCTATTCTGTGAGTTAAACATCTCCTCTCCAGGGTTGATCTTCATATCGAAGCCTAAATCAGCCTCATAAGTCTGTGTGAATTCCCTTCATGATTGAGATCATTATTGTGTCTACACCAAGATCACCATCGCTCACTGAATCTAGTGCATCACCCTATTTCCCTTTTAGTTTCCTTCTAACCCTTTCCCCCTGCAAGGATTAGCACTAGGTTTAGATATATTTCTCTAAGCATTAGGCTTAGAATGAGGAATCAACCTTCTCTGGAGGTCTGATCTTAATTTGCAAAGTCCCATACTTTCGAGATCATTCCCATTGTGTCATTAGAATGTTTGGACTCTCTCCAAGCAGTGTGCAATTCTATGTGAGAATAATTTTTGGCACACCTGGTGGGACTACTCTACTCTGAGTGAGAGCTAGACTGAGGATTTGGTGTCACTCTTTGTCTACATGCCACTGTGAAAGTGTCAACAGACACTTGGCGACTCTCTACTGATCCAGTTCCTTCATCATATTTCAACATTTCATGCCTGTGTAGACAAGGTCTTCTTCTAGAGGTAACTTCCAATTTGTTGAAGTCTCATTTGATGATAGAAAGAGAAGAACAAGATTATCTAGGTCCCTTGTGAGGGAAATTATAAACCATCATTTAAATCATACAAGGGCACAGTCCACTCCTCCTCCATTAGATTTCCAAGTTAGGTCTCAACATTTAACCAAAACTTTTCATATCCCCTTTATTATCAACCTGAACATACCTAACATGGTGAGGAATTTGCCATTTGTTGCATATCAAGGAGACAACCCTCTAGCCCTAGCCCAATATGATTACATCCTTACATCATCCTTGAAGGCTATACCATTTTTTAGTGGCGAGAACTCTATCACCCCTACTGAGCACATACAAGATGTTGTCAGTGTCTGTTCAGTCCACCATGTTACTGCTAACAACGTGGCCATGAGATTGTTGGTCTCTTCTTTCAAAGGCAAGGCCTTACAGTGGTATAGAGGCCTCCAACCTAATTCAATACATAACTGGGATGACTTGGGCACTAAATTGTGCCAACACTTTGAAAATAGAAGTGACCATTTGTCACTTATGGAATAGTTGGCTTCAATCAAAAGGGCTCCACATGAGTACATGGTAGATTTCAACTACCATTTTCAGAAGACATGGGATAGGATCCCTCAGCTGGTGAACCCCTCTCCTAACACTTCATTTATATACTATTTGAGGTCCTTAAATCCTGATATTGCAGTTATGATTCAATCGATGGGTGGAGTTGTCTTGCCTAATGCTTATG
Organism: Cunninghamia lanceolata; assembly: GCA_027924645.1. Classification (NCBI taxonomy): domain Eukaryota; kingdom Viridiplantae; phylum Streptophyta; class Pinopsida; order Cupressales; family Cupressaceae; genus Cunninghamia; species Cunninghamia lanceolata. The sequence continues at coordinate 686,152 of BSBN01000081.1, read as the reverse complement.
ATATAGCCATTAGGGCAGAAAATTGCCTAATCTAGGTAGGGAAAATTTGCCCAAGGCTGCCTATGCCTCTGTTTCTAGAAAACCCTATCATGCAGCCTACTGCTATTGCTCCAATTCTCACTGCAGTCAACCCTATCCCCTCTCTAGCTTCACCTACACTTCAACAAATAGAGGAGAGAGATGCTCAGATCAGAAGGTTAACTAATGAGTTGACATTGGCGAGGAGGCAAAATGCACAACCAAGCCAGCCATATCAGTAGCCTAATCAACATTATCAACCCTTCAATTAGTGGTATCAATAGAATAGGCCATCATATCAGAATAATACGCAAAGACAAAGATAGCCTAGCTAGATCAGACCACTCAATGTTGTTAATCCTAATGTAGCTACCACTTCAAGGCCCCTTGTGCCGATCTAGAACAATCTAGCTCAAGATAGTGACTAGTGTCACCCTTGCGATCAACCACATGACCAAAATATGTGCCAAGAAGGACATTTCAGTCATGCTTTAATAGTGCAAGATCAGCCATCAAGCTTGGAGCATTAGGTTAACATCAACCAAGGAGTGGCTGACAGTCAAGAACAAATGCAAAATGATGTAACTCTAATGAATTAGACTTATGATGATCACTATGGTGTTAATCAAAGTTCTAGTCCAGTTGCATTCAATACAAGATCAAAGAGAAGGGCTATTGAAGACACATCAGTGCCTGCAATCAGCCAATCACCTATCCCTAATATGAATCCAACCCAATCTGCAAAGGAAAAGATGCCTACCATTCCATCAAAGAAAGTAGATCAAATAGTGGAAGGGGCAGAAATAGTGCCAACTCTATAGCCTTAGTCCAAAGAACAACAAAATAGAAGTGACCATGTAGTCACTAAAACATCTCATAAGGGCAGCCAAACACCTTTCAATATAGTGGAGCAGATGAAGAAAACAAACATAGGCATTAGCATGTGTGATGCATTGCTAATTCCATCTCAAAGGAACCTGCTCCAGGAGGCTCTAATTGATATTAGTCATGATGGTGCAGAATTGTCAAGTGAAAGGACTGCTGCCCCAATTAATCTATGTCAACCCAAGGAAGAGGTAAGTACAAGCAAAACTAAGAAGCTCCCTCCATTCCATGTTTCCCTAGTCATAGATGATAAATATTTGCATAATTGTATGATAGATTCAGGGGCAGGTACCTCTGTCATGCCAAAGGTCATTACTAAGAAGTTAGGAATAGAGTATGAGCCTGTAAGCAAAGGTGTAGTTCAAGTAGATGGTACTATTGTCAAGATAGTAGGTCTTATTAAAGATCTAGAACTCACCCCACATGCATGCCCTGGCTACTCTGTTTCACAAGACATCTATTATTGACCTCCTTGCATACTTGGTATCTATTTGTCTAGGGATTTCACTACAAAAATAGGTGGATATTTGTCATCTGACTGGTCACATATGTTTTTTAGAACCAGATATGGTACCAAAGTGACTATTAGGGCTGAACCGATTGCTAATGACCACATAGAACCCTACTATCCAAACCCTGACAACATGAATTGTACAATACATGAGTTGGAGGAGAAAGATAACAATAGACATGAGGCTACCACTCCTATGGATGAAGTACTAGATATCCTACTTGATGAGTGGGCCAATTGCTTTCAGTTTGACACTCTCAATTGTATATAAGATACAGGGCTAGGTACTTATTGTATCCATGAGGAAGATGCTATAATCCCCAGTCTTGAAAAGGAAAGATCAGATCCGAGGGGGATATGGTAGATTTACTTTGATGGCTCCAGAAGCAAAAAAAAGAGCAAGTTTTGGGGTTGTATTGATTTCACCCCTAAAGGAAAGGTATTTCTCTTCATTTAGACTACAATTTAGCTGTACTAACAATGTAGCTGAATATGAAGCCTTGATTCAAGGCATACAGGTAGCTCAAAAAAGAGGAATAAAAATGTTACAAATATTTGGTGACAGTCAACTTGTTGTTCACCAAATTAGAAAGTTAAGTGCTTCAAAGAATGACTTGCTAAAGTCATACAAACATAGAGTCTAGGACCTGATTGAAGACTTTGATGCCTTCAACATTTAGGCGATCCCTAGACATAAGAACAAGGATGCTAATAGCTTGGTTGTGGTTGGCGCCTAGTTTGATATTCCTTTGAATGTCAAACAAGTTTCAGATTAGCATGTAAAGATTGTGGTTAGGCCTACTGTGCCTGACAATGGGATAAGCTGGCAAGTGTTTGATAGTGACCAACAAATTATGAGTTTCTTGCAAGATGACACAGAGTTTAAAATTAGTCAGTTTTGCAAGAACAGTATGGTGATCAGATCATCTAGCTGAAAACCAACAAATTGCCTAGAGGCCTCATCACCCTAGAAAAAATGTTTGGGCCTAATGATCAGCAAAAGAAAGAAAAGATGAATATAACAGTAAAGAAGCAAGACTATGAAGAGGTAGAGGTTGCACATGGCAAATTTCTAAAACATGGTAAGGTAAATACTCAAGCTGAAAGGCAAGGTTACATTAGGCTTTGTGATGAGTTTAATGATCTAATTGTTTGGGATTATATATATTTGAAATGTTTTGATCCTAGTTTAATCCAACACACCATTGACCTAGATCCCAATGCCAAGCTTGTCTGCCAAAAGCAAAGGCCTGTCAATCATAAAATAGAACCATTAATGAGAAAGGAGCTATCCAAGCTTATAGAGGCTAAGATCATTTATCCTATTAAAAATTTCTCTTGGGTAGCCAACTTAGTTCCAGTTAGGAAGAAGAATGGATAAATTAGACTATGTGTGGACTTTAGAGACTTGAACAAGGTCTCACTTAAAGACCACTACCCACTCGCTTCCATGGAGCAGATCCTACAAATAGTAGCAGGTGCTGAAAGGTTTTCCTTCCTAGATGGCTGCTCAAGCTACAATCAGATCCTAGTGAAGGAATTAGATCAGTACAAAACGGCCTTTACCACCAAATGGGGTACTTTGACTTATCAAAAGATGCCTTTTGGATTGACAAATGCTGGAGCCACCTTTCAAAGAGCAATGCATTTGGCTTTCAAAGGTCTGATCAATGATATTGTCTTAGTATATCTTGATGATTTGATAGTATATTCCAAGCATGTAGCAAACCATTTGGGTCATTTAAGAAAAGTCTTCGAAAGATGTAGAGAGTTTGGGATATCATTAAATCCCAAGAAGTGTATATTTGTTGTCCCTGAAGGTAATTTGCTAGGACATGTGGTCTCCAAGGAAGGATTGGCCATTGCTCCAAAAAGAACAAGCGCCATTCTTGCTCTTCCCCTTCCCAGCCATAAGAAAGGTCTACAGAGTTTCCTGGGGAAGATAAATTTTGTGAGAAGGTTCATACCTAATTTCGTCTCAATAGCAAAACCCCTCACAGCTATGCTAAAGAAGAATGCTACTTTGATTTGGTCTAAGGAAGGTAGGGATAGTTTTGAAGCTATCAAACAAGCAATTACACAAGCTCCTACACTGATAAATTCTAATTATGAGAAAGATTTCATCCTTTATGCCTTTGGAGGCAAGGAGAGTATATCAATTGTCATGACACAACAAAATGAGGAGAAGTTGGTGTAGACACCTAAAATTGACTTGCTCTGCAAATTAATTTCCCATATCTTCCCTAACCATCTATCTATCCCTTGTGATCAATTAATTCATTTAATTTATCACTTAGACCTCACAACACTATCCCTCATTAATCAAATAAATATTCCCAATATTTATTTGGTTCAATTCTCCTTTTCCCTAATCCTCATCAATTAGATAAATCATGGTTATCTAATTGATCTAGCCTACTAATTGACCTACCCTAACCTACCCTAGCCTACCTTATACTAGCCCTAGGATCAATTAGCAAATCCTCTGTTTGATTAGTCCTAACCTCTCATTTGGGTGGTCAAACCTAGTTTAACACCCTTCCCCACATCCCCCAAATTAAAAATTCAAATAAATCACACATCACATTTACTTCTCTTACACACCTCTTACCTCACCCATTCTCATTCAATACCTCTTATCCCCAAATGAATTCTTAATTCATTTCCCATTCCCCAAATGAATTTTTAATTCATTTCCCATTCTTTCACACCCATACCTCATTTATCACCCCTTTTCCCAAAATGAATAAAAGATTTACTTTTATTCCTAGCCTTTGAACTCATCTTTCAATCCTCACCCTCCATCCTCCTCTCAGAAAATCTATAAATGAAACCCTCTCCAAGCCATTTGAGGTAGACTCCTTCATGCATCAAACCTCTGCCAAAATCATTTCACAATCCCCTTTATCATGCCACCATAATGTCCAATTCACTCTAAATCATCTCTCATTTCCATCTAGTCTCTCAAATCTATCATCTAATCCCTAATCATTCATCTACATTGTGTTGAGTATTTGAGCAATCCACATACATTTCAGTTATCATGGGTAAAATCTAAGGAGACTAATCGGGTGCAACTCCTTCCCGCTTAGATTTGTGAGTTTATTTATGAAGGTATAATCTTGTGTATTTTGCATTCAATTTATGTATTTATCTTCATTTTGTTTTCACTTATCACATTGGCATGCCCGGTGGGACCCACAAGGTCTGAATCTAATCATTTGTTGTGAGTTTCTGTGCTTTAGACATGTTTCTACAGGTGCAGTGCCATCCTACCTTCGCAGTGATGCCATCACTGGCACATTTTAGCGCTATTCTCTATTTTAGCGCTATCCTGTGTAGCACATTTCTTGCTTAGGACTCATTCATGTGTCCATTTTCACCCATCTTCTTCCTGTTGATTTTTTCTATCGAATTTGCTCTCTGTTTTGCAGGAATATTGGAAAATACAAGGGGAGGTTATGCTGATTTTTTTTAAAATCCAATCATATTTTTTAGTTATCATTTTGTCTCGTTTTCTTCATCTATTATACTAACAAGGCTAACAGGACCTCAATTTTGCTATCTGACCCTTTGTGTTGTTCAGGAAAAACCTCTTTTTTGCAGGTCAGACGCATTCAATGCTGTATCTCCGCTATCACCCAGATTGGCACTATCTGTGGGCATAATCAGACTGTCTGACAAGATGTGCAGTGGTGCGTTCATAGTCCTCTTTTAGCGCTATCTCCTTCTTTACCACCTTCATGGTCATATTATAATGCTATATTCTATTTTGGCACTTTCTGGTTCTTGTACTAGTGCTATTTACTTAAGTAGTGCCCTTTGTCTAACTCTGTAATGCTATCTTCTGTTTTGGCACCTTCCGAGTCTCATATTAGTGCTATCGTATCAATTGGTGCTATATGTAAAGGTGTCAGTTTCTTAGTCAATTTTCTGTCAGTGTCGCCATTTGTAGTCCGCAGTGGTGCTATTGTATCCCTATATCAGCGCTATTTATTTAAAGATAACTTTTCTTCTCTGTGCAGGGACTGACAGTTTTTGTAGGTTATCACCATCACTAGGAGGACACTAACAATCTATTTTAGGGTGTTTCTTTATCTTAGTCTAGCAAAAACATTTCAATTGGGCTCTTAAAACAAACCCTTGCATGCTATTTTACACAGCACTTCAATTAATCAAGTCTTTGTGTGTGTGCCAAACTTTTAACATTGGTGTTCTTAAAATTAATCATTGCTTGCAACAAACAACTACCAAACACTTCAATTTTTGGGCTTTAAAAAGAACCACAAATTGCATTAATCAAATCATTAGTTTTAAAAAGAACAACAATCTGCATTCTTCACACATGTAATCAAGAAAATCCAATCTAATTTGTGTGAAGTGTCTTCGTGGTTTGTGTTTGTGTTGTGAAAAGTGTATGCTCTTCCCTTGCACCATTTGGTGACCTTGGGAATCAAAAGATTTTCATAACACTTGCATTAATCACCCCCAACATAATCCAAATAAATAAAATGAACCATGTTTAGTGTGATGCAATCATAGAAAATACGTATGCTCTCCCCTCGCATCTTTGTATGAACTTGGGGATCAAAAGTGTTTTCATGATTGTATTGCTTTTGTAAACTTTAGAGGGCCTACCACCCTACTTCGAAAGGTGGGAACGACCCAAGCGGCAACAAGATAAAGCCAAGCTCTTTCAAGCCACTATAAATTAATGTGTTTGTGACGAAAGTCACAAGCAACAGGTGTTGTTGTGTTATACCGACAGCCAACCTCTCCCAAAACCCTCCAAGGCGTAACCCTTGGAGGCTAGGAGACTCCATAATGGAGAGTAGCGCTGCCGCATGTATAACCACCTGAACGAAAGCACTCATTACAAACCTTTGTTTTAGTGGCCCAAATCCCTAAGGTTGTACATGCTTGATTATCACATTTTTCATAAATCGAACCTTTGGCCATTGTGTTTTCTTGCTTGATTGTTTGTCTACTTGCCAAGAAAAATCAAATTCATCCATCAATCCAACCATTTGCATCCTTTAACGCCATTCCTCTCTATTTCAGCGTCATTTTCCATCTATTTTAGCGCCTTCTTCATCCATGTCTAAAAATCAAATTTTCCCATCAAAAACATCAATTTTATAAGCCCATTTTCAAAAAAATTCTGGTCGAGAGGCTACGCCCTTGCCACCCCCCTCACGTCGAGCCAGGTTTTCCTCCCAACACCGATAAACCATCCCCCCATTTATCAAACCCCATAAGTTGAGCTTATCCAATCCCTTTATTTGAGCTTGATCAAATTCATCGTAATCCACTTCATCCCTACTCACAATCATCTTCTAATCATTAATCCAATTCATTATCATCATCTTAATCCCATTCTTCCATCTATTTGATCAACATTATCCAAATCCTCATCCCAAAATCAAGCCCAAGTCAAAATCATAACATCAATCCAAAACCAAAATCAAATCCAACATCAATCATCCCTCATCCATTGTCAACTCTAATCAAACATTCCAATTCCTAATCCTTAATCAAAGATCATCTTTTGCAAATTAAACCTTGGTTAAGGACCTAGTCTCCTTCATCCTCCATCAATCCCCTCATCCAAAATCCCAACCACAATTATCCACATCATTAACAAAATCCCCCAACATCATTTTCAAACTCCAAATCCAAATCAACCCAATCAAAAAACAAGACCTTAATTGATCACCTGATCAAATCAACCCAATCAACCCTCTTGCTTAAGATCATTAGTCTATCTTAAGCATAGAGAACCATTCATCAAATTAAATCAAATCAAATCAAATCATCCTAAGGTCTTGAAATTTTGATTCCCAACATCACAACCATCCATCATCCCCCATCATCCCATACTATCTCCCACAGAATGGATCTTTCTGAATCAATACAACAATTACAAAGACTTAGAAAAATCTATGAGAACATGGATCCTCATGCTAAGGAACAATTCAAAAATGACATTAAAGATATCCCCTTAGCACACCTCATCATTAGAGAATCCCAAACCCCTCCCCCATCTTCATCATATCAACCCTCATCATATCAACCTTCAACATCTTACATATCCACACCATGGACCTCATACCAACCTTCATTATATCAACAAACACCCTACACCTCATCCCCATCCACATCATATCAATCGTCATTCTTTCAACCTTCATACCAACCTACCTCTTACATATCCACACCATCAACCTCCCATCAACCTTCATCATATCAACCTCCATCATCCTCATATCAACCTCCATCATCCTCATATCAACCTTCAACCTCATACCAACTTCCATCATATCAACCTTCATCATATCAATCTTTACCCTCATATCATTCACCATCCCCTTACACATCCATGCCATCATACTTATCTAATCAACCAATACCTCCAACTTATCCATCCCCCAACCTTTGTCATGCTAACTTTGATCAAGGGAACACCAATCTAGCACACCTTATCTCCAAAATCCAAACCTCATATCAACAACCAAATCCCCCATCTCCTAATCCCCATCCTACAATCCTCCCATCACAATATCCCTCTAACCTTATCAGCCTTAATCCATCACCTTATGTATCTCCCAATCCACCAACCCCTATCACATTTCCACCATCTAATCCACCATCACATCCAAAGAATCCTTGTGGGATTTCCTCCAAAGAACATCACCAAGCAAAGCAAAGGAATCCCCCACCCCTCCAACACCATCATCTAGTCCAATACCATCCCTTGAACCCATCCACGAACCATCACAACCTAATCCCATCACCCCCATATCCAATCCCCATCCTAATCCCACACCAACCACCATCATTATCCATCCATTATATTGCTCTTCAACCCACACAATCATGAAGGATACCATCCATTGGCTATTAGCAAGGAATCAAACACCCTCATGCAATCCAACATCCACCAAATCTCTTGAACAACCCCCTATCATAAGTCAAGAACCATCATGTAGCCATGTTCAAGAAGACATAAGTCAAGCACCTACCACATCCATCCAAGCACCTACCACATCCATCCAAGCACTTATCACATCCATCCAAGCACCTACCATATCTATCCAAGTCACTCACACTTCTATCCAAGCACATGAGTTATGTCAAGAATCAAATCCAAAGCATGTTGAAACATCAACCCCGTTTCCTAATCAAGATCTAACCATCCTATCTAATCCCATCCATGATCTTCTCCCATCTATTGATCAACTTATTGATCTCACCCCATCTTCTACCACCCCTTCACCATCCCCCATGAATCCTTCACCTCCATCTACCAATCCCATCCAAAATCCATCCCCTTATCCACTTGGCACAAGCACTTTCATCCGTGGTGACTCCATTGTAGGAGGCGAACAACTTCCATCCACCACCTATCTTTCTCCAACAAATAATGGACTCGCGTCTTGTTTCCAAAGCACTAAACATCGCATTGCATGTTGCATACTCCAACACATGAACTATCAAGGCAAAGGCTTAGGCCTTCATGAACAAAGCATCTTGGAGCCCATCCACACCACATTCCATCCATCTTCGCATGGCCTTGGCTATACACCCCAAGAAAAATAATCTAAACATGTTGGTACCACCCACACACCTTCCAAAATCCATTCATCCAATCCCAAACATGGTGCATCTCATCGCACTCCCAAAACATATGTTGCCATCCCTCCTCCATCATCCTATCATTTGCGAAAGCATGTGACCATCCATCTTCCCCCATCAAATTTACCTCCACTACTTCCAACTCCAAATATTCCTATCAAATCCACTCTACCTCCTATCCTACCAAAACCAAACATCCCTATCCACAAATCCTCTTATCCTCCCATACTTCCAACTCCTAATATCCCCATCCTCAAATCCCCTTATCCATTTATCCATAAATCCACTTTTTACCCCTCCACCCATAAATCCCCTAAATTTCCCAATCAAGACCAACAAAAGCACACATATTTCAAACATGAAGCTTCCCCCAAATCCATGGGATTCAAAGGTAATAATTTGAATGCCTCAACTCATAAAGCACAAAAGCCTAAAGATATTATCCCTTCCAATAAAAATGAAAAATCCAAAAGGCTATCAAAGCCCACACCATCACAAGAAAAAGCAAAAGAAAAAATGGTGTGGGTCCCTAAGCAAAGATCAATCAAAACAAATGAGGCATCTACATCCCAATCAACTCCAAACTCCCAAACATCTTGCTCCACATCTAAAAATCCCATTAATCCTAAGTCTATTTGGGTCCCTAAAACCCCAAATCGATCATACAAAAATCCCCCATCTCGATCCCCATTACTCCCAACTCCACATCTAAAGTACAAGCTTCCAAATACATCACGATGTGTGCAGCCATTGGTCTTGGTTCCCCTCCATCACTTCACATTCCCACATACCCCCATCTCTCCATCTTTCGTTCACTATCCTACATATCTTCCCCATCACATTCCTATGGTCCATGCTTTTGCATAATCCACATCAAATATCCATTATCCACCATCCATTTCATCTTCTCCTATCTACCAACATCCACACAATCATCATCCAAAATGCTATCCAACATGGGACCATCTTCTCCTTGCTATGGAAACAAACGCTAGAGTCCCCCCTCCATCAAAAAAGCAAAAAAAAAAATCAAAAAATCAAGAAAATAGTAAAGAGAAAAAATCCGTCCAATGGTGAAAACCACTCCTTGTGGTGCCTTGGGCAAGTACCTTGATGAAAACCCCTTGTGGGCGTCATGCGTAATCCCTACTCCATCCATTTTGTATCCCTACACTTAGGGGCAAAACCATCTAATCATCCACATCCATAACATCCTTTTGCATATCCTATCCATATATCCTTATCCTATCATATTCCTATCCACTACCCCCTATTTATCCTATCATTTCCTATCCATCCTATCCATTATATATTTCTTTTACCATCTCCCACATTAGATCTTAATGAAGACAAGGGGCAAAATATCAACAACATGCTTTGGACACCTTTCGGCATACTCCCTATTCAAGTATATCCCCCATCCATCTACTCCAAAGTCCATCCATTCAAACATGAACCCATCATGCAAAATTCTTTAAGCATTAGGGGCATAGGATTCCTTGCAACCTAGCCCTTGGACAAAATCCTCATCCCTATCTTCCATCTATCTAACATACATCCCTATCACTTGTCCATTCATCTATCATGAATCAGTTAGCCATCATCCTTTCATCGCCAATCCCCCTATCCAACCCCATCACCTCCACCTCTAGACTTGGTGTTCCCTTGTCATTGGTATCTAGCATAAAGGTTATCCACACGGAATCCAATGCAACCATCTCATAATAAACCATTCCTTTTCCAAAATCAAAAAATCCAAAAATATCACAAAAAAATAAAAAAAACCAAAAAAAATAGAAAACACACAAAATTCCAGAAATAATTTATCCACCACAAAATCACCCAAATCATCCAACATCTCATCATCCCACATCATCATCACAAATCAGAACTACATATCATAACCACTTGCATCTTAATGTGCCTTGATCCCGTGGATACAGGGTATGTAGGCAGTCTGGAATACTAGGATGTTTCCAGTACTCAGGTGCATAAGATGCACCCATCCAACCCATTGAGCTTACACTAGATCTAGGCATCGCATCACCCCATCAAAGCATCATCCCTTATCAAAAATCATCAACTATCAAATCAGCATCAACCATAACTTGTCACCATCATATCTTGAGCCAATCTTACAACATCAACTAATCATGATCCAATCATCAATTGATTCCTGACTTAGGATATATCTTTCCTATGATAGGCAGAATCTATACAATCCTTATCCATTTTGGCAAGAGAGACAATGGCTATTTGTTTTGGTTCGTTGGTCTTTTTTGTTTTTGATTTTTATCTTTTGTCCTATTCAAAGATCGCATCAAAACTACCTTGATCTTACTATATCATGGTATGTGGTGAAAACATCTAGAATGTGGCATAGTCTTGCTTTTGTCTGTTGTGCTTGTGGGTTGGTTTCATTACTCCAAGCCAGTATTCATATCTTGTTGATCATAGGGTCAGTTCTAGCATATTGGTCCTCTTATGCATCTAAGGTTCATCATACCTTTTATGTACTAAGGACTTATGCTATGAGTCCCCTTCCCTCGTCAGGACAAGGTTGTACTATCTTGGGCATGCATGAGATCATCCCTTTGTTTGCGTGTCTAGTCCATGCAAATGTTGGATAAACATCATCACCCTAGTCTTCTATACCTTGGTGAAAACATATCCACTTTGCTATATCAAACCTAGGATTGCTCTAAATCATTTTTCAGCATAATGATCATCCACCAATCAATCTCCCACCATCATCATCCTTTCATCTCGCCACTTATCCTCCAACCACTTTTACCAATCTCTTCCATCCATTTTGAGAGCACAACTGTGTTCTTGCAACCCACCTATCCTCTCTAGGGGGCATCACCCTTACCAATTATCCCCAAACCTTACCCTATTCTTCTAAGCCAAAATCTTTTTTCTATCCAATCCAACTCTATGTTTTAACTTCTTTGAAATGACGTTACTTAGCCGCAACATCATCTCAAAGAGGGGCAAATGTAAACACCTAAAATTGACTTGCTCTGCAAATCAATTTCCGGTATCTTCCCTAACCATCTGTCTATCCCTTGTGATCAATTAATTCATTTAATTTATCACTTAGACCTCACAACACTATCCCTCATTAATCAAATAAATATTCCCAATATTTATTTGGTTCAATTCTCCTTTTCCCTAATCCTCATCAATTAGATAAATCATGTTTATCTAATTGATCTAGCCTACCTCATCCTAGCCCTAGGATCAATTAAGCAAAACCTCTGTTTGATTAGTCCTAACCTCTCATTTGGGTGGCCAAACCTAGTTTAACACTCTTCCCCACATCCCCCAAATTAAAAATTCAAATAAATCACACATCACATTTACTTCTCTTACACACCCCTTACCTCACCCATCCTCATTCATTACCTCTTATAACTAAATGAATTCTTAATTCATTTCCCATTCCCCAAATGAATTTTTAATTTATTTCCCATTCTTTCACACCCATACCTCATTTATCACCCCTTTTCCCAAAATGAATAAAAGATTTACTTTTATTCCTAGCCCTTGATCTCATCTTTCAATCCTCACCCTCCATCCTCCTCTCAGAAAATTTATAAATTAAACCCTCTCCAAGCCATTTGAGGGAGACTCCTTCATGCATCAAACCTCTGCCAAAATCATTTCACAATCCCCTTTATCATGCCACCATAATATCCAAATCACTCTAAATCATCTCTCATTTCCATCTAGTCTCTCAAATCTATCATCTAATCCCTAATCATTCATCTACATTGTGTTGAGCATTTGAACAATCCACATACATTTTAGTTATCATGGGTAAAATCTAAGGAGACTAACCGAGTGCAACTCCTTCCTGCTTGGATTTGTGAGTTCATTTACGAAGGTATAATCTTGTGTATTTTACATTCGATTTATGTATTTATCTTCATTTTGTTTTCACTTATCACAGTTGGAGCAACCAATTGCTTTCTTCAGCTAGCCTCTCAAGGGATATGAATTGAATTATGACTTCATAGAAAGACAAGTGATTGTTATGGTCAAAGCCTTGAAGAAATTCAGACACATGGTCTCAAACAGTAAGATTCAGCTAATGGTGAATCACCCTAATGTCAAAGAGTTTCTCCTGAGCAAGGATATTAATGAAAAAAGAGTTGGGTGGATCACCAAGATAATGGAGTATGACATCAACATCATTATTACTAGACTAATCTGTGGCAAAGGTCTATGTGAACAAATGGTAGATGTCAAAGGTAGAAGTGATGATGTATATGTTCAAGAGCAGGCGCAATCAGTTGAGCCTCATACACCAACTGACTGGCATCATGACATGATCACATGCCTACAATCAAGTAGATGTCCAGATGGATTGAATCAATTAAAAGGAAGGTATTTCAGACTTTAATCGATCCCTTATGTTATTATTGATGGTGTCTTATTTAGAAGAGACATCAATGGAGTTCTTCTTAGGTGTATAACGCAAAATCAGACTTCAAGAGTACTAGAAAAATTTCATAATGGCACTGCTAGTGCCCATTATTCTCCCAGAACAACTGCAATGAAAATCATGAGGGTTGGTTATTACTAGCCTAGTTTGTTCAGTGATGTGCATAAGTGGATCAGAAATTGTAAAGAATGTGCATTATTTGCTGGAAAGTAGAGACTAGCGGCTCTTCCCCTTCATCCAATCAAAACAGAGCATCCTTTTGCTCAATGGGGTTTAGACTTCATTGGCGTAATTAATCCCCCTTCCAGTGCAGGTCATAAATGGATCCTTATAGACACTGATTATTTCACTAGATGGACAGAGGTAGTTGCTTTGAAGGATGCTACGAAGGCATCTATTGTGGATTTCCTTGAAGGTATAGCCACAAGGTTTGGTGTGCCATCCACCATCATTTTTGATAATTCTAAGGCCTTCACAGGTGCAAAGGTCAGTGAATGGACACTGAATCATGGAGTGTATATGAAGACTTCATCAAACTACTATCCTCAGGCCAACGGTTTGGCTAAGTCCACCAACAAAAACTTTATCAGGATTATCAAGAAGACCTTGGAAGATAATCAAAGGACTTGGCATTCTAAGTTGAAGACTACTCTTTGGGCTGACATAATCACTCCCAAAAGAGCCATAGGTAATTCCCCTTTCATGCTGGTATATGGAAGGGAAGCAAGAGCTCCATTATCACTGGAGTTCCCTTCTCTTGAGTTAGCACAGTAGCTTGAATTAATGGAAAATGATGATCAGACTTGCAGAGCTGATGGAACTTGCAGAGAAGAGAGATGCTACAATGAGGACTGTTGAGGCTCATCAAGATCAGGTTAAGAGAACTTTTGGTAGGTCAAGAGCTGACAGAACATTCAGTGAGGGAGATATAGTGTTGAAGTGGGATGCAAATAGAGCCAAACCTGGAAGACATTCAAATTTTGATGCCTTGTGGAGTGGCCCTTACATCATTATTAGTTGCAAGCAAGATAATGCATTTCAACTTTCTAGGCTAAATGGTGAGGTCCTGCCCATCCCAGTCAATGGGATTCATTTCAAACCCTGCTTTTAGCATGGTTGTGAGGTCTTGTAAATAAGGTACGTTTCCCTTCAATAAGTGCCCTTGCACTCTGTTGTATTCTCATTAGGAGATACATGCTTACTTGTTGTTTTTTGTTTTGGCTTGGTAGCTTGCCCAATGTTCTAGCTCCTCTATTCTTGTTTTAGTCTCTTTTGACTCCATGCCCAATGGATGCATAAGGGCCACTGATCTAATGTTTAGTAGACAAATATCCCTAAGAGGCTACCAAAATATTGTCATATTTTGCTTGGCGCCAAAATATTCTATTTCCCTCCTTCTATCAGAGAAATCCGATCAGAGAAAGCCTAAATAGAAGGAGGAAAGCCTTAAATCATGCATTTCCCCATGCAATGCCTTGCAAAATTTCCCAAAATTTTGTTTGGATATCCTTGCAAAAAACCTAGAAACCCTTTGTCTTCAAGTGTCTTCCATTGCAGATAATTCTTAGTTTTATACTTAGTTATTTTTGTATGCATCTTTGTATGTATCATTGTATGTATATCTGTTGTATCCCATATACAATCCGATATACAATTTTAGATGCAAGGTGATATACAAAAAGAATATACAAGGGTCATTGGCGGGACTTTGGCCTATCGGTATGACAAGTCTTAGGTCTCCCCGACAGCCTAATGTATATGCAAGATACAAGGTGGGATACAAAGGTGCAGATACAATCTGGACTTGATCGCCTTTTCATGATATATTTTATAGCGGTTTAGATCCGCTTTTGTATTTGTATGTCAAGGATGCAAAGGATATACAAAAGTCGATACATGCAGGTAGATGCAATTCTGGACCCGACCATTCCTTCGTGCTATATTTGATAGCGGTTCAGCTCTGCCCTTGTATGTTGTATATCGAATTGCATGTGTACGATATACAAAGGCATATAAAAAGCCAGATACAATGAGAGATACAAATTTGAAGATGCAGTCACGTACGCCAATGCAGAATCAAAAAGTGCAATGTGCATTTGTACATGCTGAAAGGTAGAAAAGTCAAACATCTTTTGTATGTATAATTGCATGTATATGCAATATGCAAAAAGGTGAAGATACAATCTGGATGCGACTGGAGAATTGATTCTAGCAGACTTCAAGATGGGGTCCATGGTTGTATATCACATATACATGATTAGATACAAAGTGATATACAAAGGTGAGATACAAATGCCAGATCCGATTCCAATTCTAATCCACTTCATAAAATGTTGAAGTCTACTTTTGTATAATTGAATGTTTTGTAGATGTAATCGCATATGCAAAGGCATATACAAAGCTTGATTGGGGTTTTTTGCTAGTTTATTGTGCACCGGTGGGTCCCAGTTCCTTCATCAGTCTGCTTTGTAGTGATGGACTCCAGGCATAACTCAACGATCAAATAGGATGATGACACGTCTCAAGGCCGATTCAAAGGAAGATGTAGGGGTTTTTCAGTGAGACTTTGCTTATCAGTGACCCAGTTTGAGGTCTCCCCAATGGCCGATTCAATGGCAGATGTAAAGCAATATACAAAGTACAAAATGCAGTTGATTGCAACTTTGACCACATATATCTCCTTCATTCTAGAGAATTTTGACATGCTTCAAAAGGAAAAAGTGCTTATTTTTGCCTCTTATTTCATTTGGCAGGCTTTTGAGGGGAATATTCTCACTTTCAAAATATGATCTGGATTTGCATGCTTTGCCGATAGGATGTCTCAACGACCATTTTGGTGTGTGCAAAGGTCATTTCCTCCATAGTATTTCCGGTTGGTGAACCTTTTATTCACAATTCATGGCAGATGGCCCTATTCTTCAATGTGACTGACTCTTCTATCTTGCTGGTGGATATCCCTGTGGTCTGCGAAAACTTTTGGGGTCTTCCCTTCAATGTCTTGTCCTATCTTGCATATGGGCAACCATTTTCTAAAGTTGCAGATCTGCTAGAGACATGGTCTCTATCCTTTTTACCACGGCCCTGTCCATGTGCCCCTATTCCTGCATTGATGACCTTGGATCCTGTGGAGTTGCCTCAACCTCCCCTGCATAAGAAGTTGACCTATGAAAGGCATTGTGACCTCGATGTTGAGGAGGATGGTAAATTTTGGGATGTTATGCTGTCAAATTTTCTATAGTAAGACCTCTTAGAGTAATTGTAGGGTAAGGGAATGTGACTCACTATGCCTGAATCTGGCCTCTGCTATCTTCCTGTTTATCCATCAATGAATGTAATTAGCTATACTATGTCTTTTCCTGCTACTGGATATTCTATAATGTAATGGTTTATGGCCTTCATGATCAATATATGCATGATTTCTTGCCTCTCTTATGTCCTGATTTCTATGTTTTACTTGGAGTTATAGTCTGTTCTGTGAGTAAAGTGGCTCCTCTACAGGTTTGATCTTCATACCGAAGCCTCAATTAGCCTCATAAGTCTGTGTGAATTCCCTTCATGATTGAGATCATTGTTGTGTCTACACCAAGATCACCATCGTTCACTAAATCTAGTGCGTCACCTTATTTCCCTTTCAATTTCCTTCTAACCCTTTCCCCTGCAAGCATTAGCACTAGGTTTAGATATATTTCTCTAAGCATTAGGCTTAGAATGAGGAACCAGCCTTCTTTGGAGGTCTGATATCAATTTGCAAAGTCCCATACTTTTGAGAGCATTCCCATTGTGTCATTAGAATGCTTGGACTCTCTCCAAGCAGGGTACAATTCTATGTGACAACATTGACTTGTTATCAAACTTCTACAACTTCTGATAAAGTTCCAAATTCTTGAACCTTTTGGAAGTTGTCTAGAGATGAAAATACTATTTTCTTCCTCCTCCAGATATTTTACCTTTACCAATTTCACCCAATTTAACTAAGGTTTTGAATGAATAGTCTGAACCAATTTCATTCCTAACGCCAAATTTTGGGCAAGAAGATCTTTAAGCCCTGTTCCATCGGCTTCTTTGGGTTCGTAGACCTGAGTCCATCTTATCAGAGGAAATTTATGCTGGTCTGAATTTCCTTGCACAAAGAAAAATCTCATTTTCTTATTGAGTTCTCAAAGGGCTAACATAGAAAGAGGGAAGCAAGACATTGTGTACACTGGTACTGTTGAAATGACTGCCTTGAACAAAGTTAGCTGGTCTGCCCAAGAGACCCATTTGCTCCTCCATGAAGCCAATTTTACCATGATCCTTTCTAGAAGAGTGTTCCAAATTTTTCCTAGTCTCACCCCTTTTGTGAGTGGTAAACCTAGATATTTGCAGGGCATTTCTCCTTTTTTGAAATTTAGAATTCTGATAATGCTTCTTTCTTTCCTTCAAGAAGAATTGAAGAAAAAAACTTTTGATTTTTGCTTACTCACTTCCTGACCAAAGGCTGTTGAATACTGATTCAAGATGTCCATGAAGGCTTTTGCTTCACTTTCTTTGGCTACTCTGAAGAGCATCATATCATCTGCGAATTGCTGATGGGTAATCTTTGCGGTCCCACTACTAATCTGGATCCCATTTAGCTTTCCTTCAACCCTAGCTTTGAAGTAGGTTCTACCCAACACATCTACCATGATTATAAATAGGAAAAGGGACAAAGGATCCCCCTATTGAAGACCTCTAGAAACCAAAAAGAAACCTTCTAGAGATCCATTGATTAGTACTAAAAACCTGGGACTGGCTACCCATTCGAAGATCCAGTCTATCCAATTATTGCCAAAGCTAAAAGATTCCAGTGCCTTGAATAGAAATCTCTAGTTTACCTTGTCATATGCTTTCTTTATGTCTAGTTTGATCAACATAGCCTCCTTTTTCATCCTTTGAACTGATTGGATGGCTTCTTGAGCAATAATTACTCCTAAGATTGATCTTCCTGGCACAAAACCCATTTGCTCCTCTAAGATTATTTCTGGCAATATCAGTTTTAATCTGTTGGCTACAACCTTTGCTATTATTTTCTAAAGTGTGTTGCAAAGGGGTATTGGTCTAGAGTCTTCTAGTGCTTTCAACTTTTCTTTCTTTGGGATGAGAACAATAAAAGTGTTATTTACTTACTTGAGGATCTTCCTTGACCTTCTCGACTCCTCAATAGCTTCTGTAATCTCAGTGACCATAAATCCCCAGCACTTTTGGAAGAAAGTAGATGGAAACCCATTTAGCCCTGGGGTTTTGTCTGGGTGAAGTCCAAAAACTACTTCCTTGATTTCTAATTCTGAGAATCTCTGAGCTAGCAGTCTATTTTGATCCTCTGTAACCAATTTAGGGATGTTCCTCAGGAGCTGATTTTGAATTTCCAAAGAAGAGCCATTCCAATCATTAAGTAAATCCCTAAAAAAATCAACAGTAGTTTTGTTTATATCTTCTATCTCATTGATCTCCCTTCCATTAGCTAGTTTTAAAGAAGAGATCCTATTTAGTTCCCTTCTTACCCTTGTTGAATTATGAAAAAAAATTGTGTTTTTGTCCCCAGCTCTTAGCCAAGTTTCCTTGGATTTTTGTCTCTAGAAAACTTCCTCTTTTGCTAGTAGATCTCCCATCTTCCCTAAAAGTTCCTTTTCTTTTTGAAAGATGTTTGCATCCATTCCTTCTCTTAGAATCTTCTCATTTATAGCTTCCAACTCAATTTTTGTATTCTTCTTCTCCTGAAAAATGTTTTTGAAACTATTTCTATTCCATTGCTTGATGTTCTATTTAACTATTTTTAGCTTTGTGACCAAATTAAATAGTTTGAAGCCCCCAGGGTTAACCTCAGTCCACCATTTCTTGACCAGATCCAAAAAATCTGGGTCCTTGAACCACATATTTTTGAACTTGAAGGGATTTCTTACCGGTTTCCTTTCTCCAAGAATGTCCAAGCAGATAGGAAAATGGTCTGGACCTAATATAGGTAGAATCTTACCTTCGAAGGAGAAGGGAAAATTTCTTAGATCTCCTTTGAAGAGAAATCTGTCAAGTTTCTCTGCTATATTACTGAAACCTAATCTTCTATTTGTCCAAGAATAATTGCCATTTCTCAAAGGGATATCCAACAGAGAGTTTCTATCCACAAAATTCTCAAAATCTAATTATGATTGCAATTTCGTTTGTACTCCTCCCCTTTTATCTTCTGCTTTGCGTTAACATCTCCTCCTACTAGGAAGAAATCAAAAGCCCGGTTGCCGCAAATTAAATCTAATTCCCACCATAGTTCCTTCTTTTCTAAACAAGAATTGGGACCATAAACATTAATCAGCAAAAAACTCTTCAAACTTATGGTGGATTTGGGTCATTATTCTACGCAAGTCGAAACTGGCATTTGAGTGTTTGGCTACAAGATTCAAGGTCGAAGGCCGAAGTTGTTTGACATTTTTTGGTTACAATTTGCTATTGTTGGCACCTGCTTTGTGCTCCTTTGAATGCATGTGCAGTAGTGCCCTCACACAAAATTCCAAGTGCCATGTTTGGGCAGAGTTCCATATGCCCCTGTTTGGGCCGATACAACCTGTTTGGGCAATAGCTCCATGCACCCTATTTTGGGTTGCCCCTATGCCATTATTCCAAAGCAATCCAATTTGTCTTCCTATACCTGCCTATAGATTTAAATATATTGAAAGGCGTTTTCAATATCTATGAACCTAGATGTGTTTGAAGCATCAAAATTGTAGGTTTTAGTGAAGTGAAGGCCAAGAGAGCATGCCTATTCCCCAGCCGCCATTATTCTTGGCCTCCCATGCTCCTAAAAACCCTCATGCCATTTTTTTGCTACATTTTCTCTTGGCCGCTCATTTTTGCTTCTCTACACTGAACTTTGGTCCTCCATCCGATCCAATAGGGCTATTGTTGGAACCTCTATTCATTGTATTCACATTGGATAATATGCATGCAGGGATTTTCAGCATCCACACTCAGCATTCATGCAAGGAGGCTGCCATTCCTCTATATTTTGGGAATATTTACCCTATATCTGCTCTTCTTGCCCTAATTCATGGGCTTTGTAAATGTTTTTTTATTTTATTTTGCAAGTTCAAAGCACTATAAATTTAACAACAAACATAGGAAAGGGACATTCATATTTGGGGTAAAAATAAATCCAATAGGGGAGGAATTTTAAAAATGGGGGCAAAATTAATTTGAAGGAATTACTGGTTATGTAAACCTTGTATCTTCATCGATTGAAGATGAAGGGTGAGGCCCGGGTTGGCAGGAGGCCAATTCCCCCTCACAAAATTAAACAATTGTATTCTTCATTCTTTGCTGAATTTAATGACTCATTGGAAGGCTAGTTTCTCTCTCGCCATAGGCATTGTTTTTGCTAATTAGTGCCAGTTTATTAAAATAGGTCTATTTTGTGGGAACTTGTTTGTGTGATAACTTTTGCTCGGTAGCTCGAAATTGAGCACCGTTTTTTGCAAAAGCAAATATTTTCACATTTCCCACACATCTAACCTATTTATATTGTAATAATGCACTAAGTTATAAAGTGCCACAAACAAGGGGAGGTCACCTAATACTAAATTGGGGGGGTGTATAGAATGTACCTTGAACATTTCAGAGTTGTGCCAAAGAGCACTTCATTGAGTTGTATTTAGAACACTTCCGCACATACTTTCCATTTTTTTAGTTATGGGGGTTATTCATGCACTAATTTATAAAGTGCCACAAAATCACTTGGGCTAAAAGTATTGAATTATGAGGGGGTTCATAGAGTTGTGTCAAGTACATTTCAGAGTTGTGCCAAGAGCACTTACATAGAGTTGTACCAAAGATCACTTCCACTACTACTTCATCATTCTTCAACATTCTTTTTCCCACATTGTATTGAGAAGTGTCAAGAACACTTCCACTACAACATCACTATCACTGAATGCTACATGTGCATCCAAAGTTGATTCCTAGAGAACTTCCAGAGATTCATCATAGCAAAAGATTGATATCAGCTCGTTTGCTTCTATAGATTTCAGAGTTGCTTCATAGAAGGATTCCATAGAATCTTCAAAGCATGACTTCACATTGAATTTGGATTGTAGCCACATGGCATGCAATTGACACTCCACATATGGATATTGCAAGTATTGTAGGACTATCACTTTTAGTTGTATTGTGTCAAGTACACTTCCATTTTAATTAACATTTTATAATAATGTAATAATAATATAAATTTGATATTATTATATTTATATTTAATATTGTTATGCTATATAATTTTGATTTATACTAATTAGGGTTTTTAATAATTAGTACTATAAAATAGTTAGGGTTTATAATTATTAATATTATACTAGCATACCTATCTTTAGAAAAATCTATGTAAGCAAAGCCAGAGATATCATTCTTCAGGCACCTATTCCAACTTTAATCAATATTCAATTAAAAAAGGCACCTTGAGAATAATAAAGATAGGTATGCTAGTTTATTTTATTTAAACCTATGTTAGATAGATTTTAATTTTAGTTTTTTTAAACTATTTTTAAATATATATGTCAGCTATATTTTTAAATGGTTATAAAATTCAAGGTAAAAGTTAATAGTTTTTGTTAACATTTCAGCCATCACACTCCATCCTTTGTTGGACCATTGTATACCTTGTTGGTGTAGCAAATTTAAGGTACAACATAATAGTTTTAGTTAACACGCTCATGCCATTACACTCCACCCTTTGTTGCCATTGTTGTATACGCCTCTCTGTGTAAATAAATTATTTGCAGTAAATAAAATAACATAGAGAATAAAAGATAACCCTGACAAAAAGTCATATACTAACATAGCTATCTTAAATACATCTATCTTCTAAAGATATCTATGATAGTTATAATTTTTTAATATAATTCTCATAGTAAAAATCTAAAACAAATGTCATTATACTAAATATTAATTTTCTTTAGGTTCCATAACTTTTTTTATTTTAATGAGGAATAAGAGTAAATTCATTTTGAAAAAAAATAAATGGCTTAACCTGATTAGTTAAACTTCTCTCTTTATGGATTAAATTTCTTCTCCCAATTCAATTGCTTTATTTTCATTTGATTTGATTTGTCTTAAATTTATGTTTGAGTACTACTTATATTTATACACATTAATTTATTAGCTTTATTTTTATGTTCATTGATTTAATAAAACTATAGACTATAGATTTATAAATATTTTTATATGTCGATTCATTAATATTTTTGTTAATGCTCTTTAATATCTCTCCAAATACTTTAGATATATTTTTTAAATATAAGTATACTAGTGTAAATAAAGTGCCACTGTTGAATTCCGTTATGGGCCCGTATTACTCTCCCTTCCTTTCCGTCACAATGCCATAGAACAGCTATATATTCGTGAGGGATCAAACTTGGTTTATATTGTAGTTAAGCCCATTGAGATTGTGTCTGTGGCTGTGCATATCCCTAACTATGGCATCTCTCTGCACTGCAGGTAAATCAAAACAATTAAAGCATAAAAAGGTTATCTTATTATTATTAATGGTTTTGCTTGTTCTAGTGTTTATGAGAATCTAATCTGTTGTGTGTTGAATGGAGAAGAATTATCCAAAAAGACGATACAGCTGAAAAACAAGTGCTCGTTCTCCGTGTGGCCGGGAATATCTTCATGGAACACACATGAATACGACATACCTGTCGGGTTTCGGCCGCTGTTAAAACCCGGCGAGTCATATTCCATCGGCTTTGATAGGTCATGGCAGGGAGTGATTTGGGGAAGGATCGGATGTACATTCAATCGATCAGAGCGAGGCTTTTGTTATTCCGGCGACTGCGGAGGACATCTACGCTGTGAAAAAGCGCCGGTGAACCAAGCGATTTCAACGCCAATTACATCGGCCGTGTTTATGAACGGGTCTTGTGCTGTTGATTTGCAGGCGGGTTATAACCTCCCAATGTCAGTGAGTCCTTCACAAGTAAAGGAGTGTGGATCGCAGGACTGCAGTGCATATGTTGGTGACATTTGCCCCACAAATTTACAGGTGATGTGGAAAAATGAGGTGATTGGGTGTAAAGGTTCGTGCGAGTCATATCTGCGGACATGCAGTCCGCCCGAGTTCGGATCCGCTTTCAAGAAAACCTGCCCAAATGTTTCTCCTTTACAAGAGCGTGTCTGGTGCCTTTCTAGCACTCATTTCACCCTTACTTTTTGTCCAAAACAGTGACCCGAATTTCATGCTTCTTCTGTCTATTTAATGGAACTGCACGATACTGGTTCGATGTTTTTTACGATGGAATAAAAACTAATTCATTCAGTTGGATCGTGATTTCAAAAAATACAAATGAAAATCATAATTATTTATTTTAGTGCAAACCATTATATGTCTGAGTATTCTTTTTTTTGTTTTCAAATTAATAAACGTATACACGACTTAAATATGTCTTAACTACTAGGGAGCGTTTCATCTCTAATTGTAACACCATCACTAGGTCGGTAGTGAATGATAACAGTAATGTTGAGACTGTACAAGGAAAGAAATAGTTACAAAAGTGTGGTGTTGAAGAAAGTTTTGTTTTCTAATCTATCGCTTGGCCCACACGTTATGGACTTTGACTAATTTTGTATATACAAGTGCCACGTATGCATAAAGTATTTGGATTCGGACCTTCCCTGTCAATCAATTTTTTGTATGATGGTCATCTCTTTGAAGTTGCCTTTCAAATATTAAAGAGTAAAGACTATATACATATATATGATTTGACAATTTATCGAAAATCTTACCTTTCAAGTGATATAGTCTTCCTAAAATTTTAATTGTATTTTACGACTAGAATGACTAAATATAGCCATACGACCATCAAATTTAAGCCTTGTAGTGGTGGATTTGTTAGAATGGATACCTTGGATTTCTTTGCTCTTAACAAAAAGAAGTTAATCATTCATATAACTTAAACTCGTGCTCCCAATATTAATAGATTATAAAAACAATCTACTTGATTATTAGAGAACTTCTCAACTTGCAGTCAAATAGTTCTTGTAGTTGGTCGATGCCACTAGCTCCTACATTTCCCCTTCTATTTATACTAGAAATGAAATTGGAGGTTCTTAGCAATTATAATTATCTTACTATAAATATAAACCCTAGTAGAGTGTGTTCTAGGTAAGATGAGATAAATTGATATCTTGGAATTAATATATGAAATTAAAATTTCATTATATATAAAATTTGATATCTTGATTTGATAGATTAATTTTGAAATTTATATATCAATTGATATCAATATTAAATTATTCAAAATTGAAATTGATAAATTAATCCATATAAATCTAAATTGAATTTGATCTAGATCAATATTGAAATTGATAAATATCAAATTTGAAATTGATATCTTGAAATATATATATCAAAATAAAATTGATATCAAATTTGATTATATCTTAAAAATTGAAATTGATCATATATTGAAATCAAAATATAATTAATATAAAAATTTAAATTGATAGATCAAAATTTACTTCTATAGAATTTGATATATCAAAATTTATTTATTGATAATATATCTTGAAATCAAATGATATATCAAAATTGATATTGGAATTGATATTAAAATTGATATTTAATTATCAATAGATCAAGTTTAATATATCAATAAATTAAAAATTGCTATATCAATACAAATTGATATCAAAATTGATATATATGAATTTTGATATCTTAAAATTAATATATATTCAAAAATTAAATTTTTATATATATATCAAAATTGATATCCTGAAATTGATATTGAAATTGAAAGTTAATTTTGTAGTCAAGCTTAATTTTACATTTTTTTTATAGGTGATAAACACCTATACTTATATTTTAGCCAATAGGTCATTCTATATGTGCACACATCTTGTAACTACAAAAAAAAAATTGTAATCCTAATAAAATGTAAAATTGGTGATAAAATAAGATTTTCCCATATGGCTATTCCTCATATGTTTTGTCAATATTGTTACATAAATAAATTGGGATTTGAATCACTAACCTATATTAATCACATGTTAATTAGTGTCAATCAATTTTGTTGTATGGACAATAGTATTATTTAAATAATAGTTCATATTTATTTAAAAATAAATAATACTTTTATTTTTTTAACTGATCATACATGAAGGTACATGTGTATTTGATGGTCATGAATACATTCTATATGAAAAATAACTTCTACTATATTTATAACTGAACTATTATTATAACTAATCTACTATTAATTTAGGTATTTATTATCACCTTCATGTAGTAAAAAGAGTGGTATTAGGAGTATTTTCCCACCAACTCTTGATGCATAGTGGAGAGTTAAACTAGTCAAAAATATTAAATAAGTAGTAGCTAACTCATCATGGGAGTGTGAGGATAATTCCCACATAAGGGAACAATAAAGTGTTTACCTTTAATGAAAAAGCACATTCTCAATCACGTGGCACTCTTGGCACAATAAGGGAGGGGTGAATCCTCAACTTAAGGCAGAAGCTTCTCACTCTTGAAAATCATTTTTTACCCCATCTCCATAAAATAAAGATTTTCTTAAGTACAAGACTTGTGAATGGTGGAGAGCAAAATCTTTTCTACCATTTTTTGGGTGGTCATTTGTAAATAGACTCACATCATTACAATTCACTTCTTGCTACAATTGTAGTTGTGCATTTCACTTCTTGTTGTAATCACAGTTGTTCCTTTCGATGTAATTATAATTCTATGTTTGTGCCAATGCATTTTGTCCAACTCGTATCCTATTTAGTTTAATTGTTTGTTTTAATCCCTAAAATAAAGATCCTCTTAAGGACAAAAGTTGTGAATGGTTCTTGGGTGGTCATTTGTGAATAGACTTACATCATTACAATTCATTTTTGCTACAAATATAGTTGTGTCTTTCGATGTAATTATAATCCTATGTTTGAGTCAATTCATTTAGTCCAACTCATATGTTTAGGCTGGTTATTTTATTGATTGCTTATTTGTTGTTTATAGGTAGATGTTTATGTGAGGAGTGTGTTATTTCTCCTTATAATGATGTGGATGAGGATGTGAATTATTGTAAAGTGATTGGTCATTACTCCTTGCCTTAAATATAGACAATTATTGACAATAATTAGAACTACTTGAAAGGTTGAATGCAAACAATTTGTAATAGTAATTGTTTCCACATTTATAGTAGTTGTGTTATTCTCTTCCTTGAGATCATTATTTTTTCCCTTTGGTAGGGTGTAGGATTATATAGATCAACTAAGAGGAGCATGGGAAAGTTAGTTTGAAATCAAAGTTAAAAACACACTCTTCACACAAAGTTAGTTCAATCATTTCACACAGTTTGTTCAAAAATGAACACTTCATATATATATGGTAAACACTAGAGTTTAAACATATCAAAGTTCAAGCATGTAGTGAATGCCAAGTTAGTAAACTCTACACTCTGAATGTGAAAATTCACACACACACAAACAATAAAATATCAAATCTAAGTGAAAGGTAAAATTCAAACACACTTCATATAAAGTGAATGCTAAAGTTAGTTCAAACACTCACACACACAAAAAGTGAATGTTAAATTTCAAGCACACACTTCACACACACAAAAGTAAACATAATTCAACATGCCAATTTTCAATTCACACTAAGTGAATGTGAAATTTCAAACTTACCTAAACACACAACTAGTAAATAGATCTAATATGTGAATGACAAAGGTAGTTCACTCACATTTCACACACAAAAAAAAATGAATCCACAATTAACTCAAAAAAATTAAGGGGATGTCAAATTTCAAACATATGCTTCACATAAGAAAAGTGGATGTCAATACACAAACAATAAGTGGCTCAAATCCAAGTGAATGTCAAATTTAGTTCACACATATATCATTCTACTTATATAGCATACACATATATCATTCTACTTATCTTCAAAACCACAAGACTAAATCTTGTACTGTGGAGGGATGTGGACCAGAATACTGTAACTTTGCTTTAGGATATACATTGTGAAAGCCTTAGCCAAACCTTTACAACTTATCTCTAAGTACGGTACTCCAAACTGATAAGATATAAATATAAGGATACATGAAACATGTTAGACAAGTTTATTCACCTCTGCATCATGCTTAGACACTAGACTAATCACCACATGACACTTAGCTTTTATTTCATCTGCTAGGTCTTCTAGACTGACTTGTCTTAAGCATGCAAACCCTACGTCTTTAACTTAGTCAAACCGTCCCTCTCAAATATTCCACTGTATTAATCATGTTGATCTTGTGCCAAACCATCTCTCTCAAATCTTCCACCAATATTTAGCTTTTGTACAAGTAAGAGTTCAAGTTGACATCAATGACAACACATATTGCCAACAATCTCTCTATTTGTCATTGATGGCAACACTAAACCAAAATGCATACAAACACTCCCCCTTAGATGCATATTTATCTCTCTCCCCCTTTTACATCAAGGACAAAGGGCCTAACCTCTTATGTCATCCCAAAACTATATAAGCTCCCCCTTACTATATGATTTATATAAATAGTACTTCCCCTGAGATGAAAATGCCTCAAAAAGGGATGTTGTGTACACTACTATCCTCTGCAAGTCTATAGATTCAAAATTTTCTTATCAACAATACTCTTACAACCCATTTAGAAGGTAGAATGGATTTGTATATTACCTTGAGTTGTGTTAGAGTAGATGCCCAAATTTCTTTCTTTAAGGTAAGAATGTGATTCTAGCATTCAAACTACACATATAAGTCCTCAACCTCATCTATACTGCTAGGTGTCTTCATCTTCTGCTCAATCTTTTCAACCTCACCTAGTAATCTAGATAATGAAGCCAGTCTCATATTTACTTCTTCTCTCAGCTAACCAAACTGCTTCTTTATATGTTCTCTTTGATCTTGTAGCTGTGACATCTATGCATGAAGGTTTTCAACTTGTGTCATGTTTTCTCCATTCTTGTCTTTTCACAAGCCATATACCTTAGCCAATCTAGAGATCTATGACTCAATAGAGTTAATCTGAGCTTTGATGTTCTTGGTGGAGTTAGGCCATTTCAGATAGAATAGGTATAAAGCAATGGCTTCATTGATGCATCCTTTAAACATTTTCAAAATTTCTTGTAGGTTATTGTGTGCACTACCATACTTATTAGATATCTCATCCATCCTTTTATCATTCATCTTTCTCAATGCCTCTTATTCTACTTTCTTTTCAACACAAGAAGAATGATCCTTAAAAGAATCCATTAATAGATTCACATTTTCCTTTGGGGATAGAGAGGGATCAATACTTAGCTTTGGTAAACCTTCTTGAATCAATTTCACTACATCCTCAACTAAGGTAGTCTTCTTTAGGTTTTCTTGCAGGAACTCCTTCCTTTTAGAAGCATACAATATATCACCAATTTGAAGTTTGTGAAGGGGTGAAATGTTTGACAAGTCTACTTTCCCTTCATGAGTAGGAATTTGCAGAAGTTGTGGTGTAATCACTGGATTGAACTACATCTAGAAATCTAATAGGTCTTTAAAAGAGTCTGACCCCAAATAACTCTGACCTATATCCACAGAAGTGTCCTTAAGTTCTTCATCTTGATTATCCTCTATTTCATTTTGATATTTTTCATTTTGTTTCTCCTCACTCTTCCCTAGAACTTTCTCTTCTTGTTCATCCTCAGTGTTATCCTCTTTCTTTTGTTCATCCTTCCCTATATCCTCTAGAGGAGGATTGTTATGTTCTGTACCTATTTTTGTGTTCTTCAGATGGGGGTACTTACTTTATCCTGACCCTATGTATTTTGTGTCTTAGTACTCTTTGAAGGGGGTATATTCTTTTCAACTTGATCTCCTAATTTTTGTGTTTCTTTCTCTTCTAAAGGAGGTGTACCCACATTACCTAGATCCTCTTCCTTTTGTGCTTCCATTTTTTCTAGAAGAGAAATCTCCTTATCTTTCTAAGTCATCTCTCCTCTATATCCACTTTGTCATCAAAGGTTGATAGATCTGTATCCTGAAGAGGTACATTTGGGATATCTAGAGGAACTTGTTCCTCAACTATCACCTTAGCATTCTGTTACCAATTTGTGCTTGGCATCCCAATTAGGCCGGGCTATAAGAGTTATTTTCTAATGCTTTTAGAAAGCAAGTGGCTTAAAATAAAAGAGGAAGGAAGAGAATATCATATCAAAATAGTCAAGAGAGAGGCTTCAACCTCTACATTTTATCTAACATGTTTTCTCACTGTGCAGATACAAGTACATGAAGACCATTCATCTATCTTCTTTGTGAAAAAGAAAACCTTTTGGTATGGTCATAACTCCTTGCTACTTTATCAGAATTCAAAGTATTTGGGCTCATTAGAAAGATAAACCAATTATCTAGATCAAGTTCTAGGTTGCTAAGCTTAGTGGTAACGCTACCCGATGGTGGATTGTCCTGATTTCACTCTAAAAAGCCTCTCAAAATGCAATTTACTAAGATGTAGAAAATATCAAAAAATTAAAAATTAAAAAAAGTGGGAATTATCAAAGATTTAAATCTTACATTACATGCTTGTCCAAATTTTACAATTCCTCAAGAAGTGTATATGATAGATCTTCCTGCTCACTTTGCATTATATCTTTCTAGAGATTTTACAGCCAAGTTGGGAGGATATTTATGCTCTAACTGTTCACATTTGTTCTTTAGAACTAGATATGGTACAAAAATCACAATAAAATATGAGTTGCTAACTAAATATCACATTGAGCCATATGTTCCAAGTCCTGTTAATGCATATCTCACATTTCATGAGCAGGATTAGCAAGATCAACTTGTTGTCTAAGATCCTAACACCCTTGTTGAAGGTATTGCAGACCTTTTCTTAGATGAATGGGCAGCCGAGAATCATGAAGTTAATATAGTTGAGTATATAGAATAGGTGGACTTGGGCATTTACATGATTCAAGAACAAGGTATTGCTATCCCAAATCTGATTAAAGATGTAAAAGTGCAAGAAAAACAATAGTCCAATGAGCAATGGAGTTTGTACTTTGATGGATCAAGGAGCAAAGTTGGTGCTAGAGGAGATGTTGTGCTAGTTTCTCCAAGTGGTGAAAGGTATTTTTTAGCTTTTCATTTTTCTTTCAGTTGTTCAAATAATGTTACTAAGTATGAGGCCCTTGTTCATGGCCCGAAATGGGCTAGAAAGTGAAATGTTAAGTGTCTTCAAGTGTTTAGAGATAGCAAACTAGTGGTCAATCAAGTAAGGGTATTCATGCCAAAATAAATGACTTGTTAAAATTGTATAAACATAGAGTATGGGGCATGATTGAGGAATTTGATGCATTTAATTTATTGTCCATACCAAGAGCTCAGAATAAACAAGCTGATAAACTCACTGCCATGGGAGCTGAATTTGATATTCTAGCTGAAATAAAAAATGTTTCTCTTCAGCTTTATGTGAAAGTTGTTCTTAGACTTGCTGTGTCAGATAATAACTTTTATTGGTAGGTATTTGATAGTGATTAACAGATTATCAGTTTTATGATTGAAGAAGATAATTTTTTAGCTTCTAACTAGAAAAAGTTGTCTCAGCAGTATGAAGATTAGATTCTTCAACTTAAAACCAATAAGTTGCCAAAAGGTTTGGTAACTCTTGAGTCAATGTTCAACTCAGATGATCAAGTCAGAAAAGAGAAAACTGGCTTATCCATTAAATAGGAGCATTATGAGCAGATTGAGATTTTTAAAGGCAAGTTGTTAAAGCTTGGCAAGGTATGTACCTTAGAAGAAAAACATGCATTTGTTTTACTTTGTCATGAATTTTCTAATGTGTTTGCTTGGGAGTACCATGATTTGAAGGGCTTTGATCCTGAATTAGCTCAACATACTATAGAGCTGTAACCCAAGGCAAAACTCGTAAGACATCTAAATAGAGATCTCTGAATCCAAAGTTGGAACATCTTATGAAAGATGAGTTGAATAACCTCATTGAAAGTAATATCATCTTTCTAGTTAAGCATACTTCATGGGTGTCCAACCTTCTCCCTGTGAGAAAGAAAAATGAAGAAATCAGACATTGTGTCAATTTTAGGGACCTTAATAGAGCTTTTCTTAAGGATCATTACCTGCTGCCATCTATGGAACAAATTTTGCAGGTAGTATCTAGATCTGATAGATTCTCTCTTTTAGATGGTTTTTCTGGTTACAAACAAGTATTGGTGAAGGAAGAGGATCAATTCAAGATTGTATTTACAACAAAATGGAGAACTATGGCATATAGGAAGATGCCATTCAGACTATCAAACCCAGGAGCTACTTTTCAAAGAGATATGGACATGGCTTTCCATGGTCTGATGAATAAGTTTGTAATGGTTTACCTAGATGATATTACAGTTTTTTCAAAAAATGTTGATAATCATGTTGTTCACTTGAGACAGATATTTGAGAGATATAGAGAATATGGGGTTTCACTTAACCCCAAAAAGTGCATTTTTCCTATCCACAAACTGCTTGGACACATTGTTTCAAAGCATAGTATTTCAATAGATCCTGAAAGAATTTCTGCTATTCTAGAATTACCTCTACTAGCCCACAAGAAAGGCTTGCAAAGCTTTCTAGGTAGGATAAATTTTGTAAGAAGATTTATTCCTAATATTGTGGCTATTCTACAACCACTAACTTCTATGCTCAGAAAAGGGATTAGTTTCAGCTGGACTAAAGAAGGGAAGAGGAGTTTTGAGGAGATTAAGGAGGCCATTGCAGCAGCTCCAACACTTTTAAACCCAAATTTTGATAAAGATTTTATTCTTTATGCATTTAGAAGTGTTGATACTATTTCAATTATGTTATGTTAGCAAAATGAAGGACTAGAACAACCCATTGCATTTTTCAGCCAGGTTCTTCAAGATTATGAGGTAAAGTACTCTTTTGTTGAGAAACATGTTCTAGATGTGATCAGAAGTTTGAAAAAATTTAGGCATATGCTCTCTAACAACAAAATTTAGTTGTTGGTTACTCATCCTACTGTTAAAGATTTCTCATTGAGTAAAGATATAAATGATAAATGGGTAGGTTGGATAAATAAAGTAATGGAGTATGATGTTAATATCAAGGTTACAAAGTTAGTTAGAGGCAAAGGCCTATGTGAACAACTAATAAGAGGTCAAATAGACATGAAAGAAGCTGATAATCAGACCATTTGGTCATAGAAGATGACGAATCAGCTGTTGTTCCAGTTTCTTCTACAAACTGGCTTCGATAGATAATTCATTATCTTAACACTGGTGACTGTCCTGAAGGGTTGGACAATGCAAAGAGGAGATACTTTAGATTGTAGGCCATTCCTTATGCTGTCATTGATGGAGTTTTATATAGAAAGGATTATCATAGAGTTTTGTTAAGGTGTATTGCACAAAATCAAATTGATAAAATTTTAGAAGAATTTCATGATGGACCTTTTGGAGGTCATTTTGCTGCTAGATCAACAACCCTTAAGATTATGAGAGCTGGATATTTATGGCCTAATATATTTAAAGATACTCATGCTTGGGTCAGAAGATGCACTAAATGTTCTTTATTTGCAGGAAAACAAATGCTAGCAGCATTGCCTTTGCATCCGATTCAAGTGGATCAGCCCTTTGCCAAGTGGGGGCTTGATTTTATTGGGCCTATTAACCCACCTTCAAGTGTAGGTCACAAATGGATACTGACTACAACTGATTATTTTACAAAGTGGTCTGAAGCTATAGCATTGAAGGAGGCCACTGAAACTTCAGTTCTCAACGTCTACTAGGACCTAGTTGCAAGGTTTGGTACTCAGGATTCCATTATTTCTGATAATACATTTGAATTTATTAGCTTGAAAATATCTGATTGGTCTATTAGAAATAACATTTATCTAAATACTTCATCCAATTATTACCCTTAGGGTAATGGATAGGTAGAATCTACTAATAAGAACTTGATCAAAATTATCAGAAGGACAATTGAGGACAATTAAAGAACTTGGAATGACAAGTTGAAGCTAGCCTTGTGGACTGATAGGATCACTCCTAAAAGAGCTACAAGTAAGTCTCCTTTTGTTCTTACCTATGGCAAAGAGGCTAGAGTTCCTATTTCAGTCGAGTTGTGTACACTAAGTCTAATTAAAGAGTTGGAGATGTTAGAGGAAGAGCGTATAGAAATCAGGCTTGCACAGCTGATGGAACTAGAGGAAACACGAAAAGAAGCATTGAGAAATCTAGAGATTCATCAGGCCCAAATGAAAAGGAACTTTGATAGAAAAGTAGTTTCAAAAGTGTTTAAGGAGGGTGATCTTTTTTTCAAGTGGGATGAACTTAAAAGTAAACCTAGTAAGTATACCAAGTTTGATGTCATTTGGGATGGCTCTTATGTGATTACTGAATGCAAGAAGAATAATGCATTTTAGCTTTCAAAGCTGACTAGAGAGGTATTACCTATTCTTGTGAATGAGATTCACCTAAAGCAGTGTTTTTGAAGATCAAAAGTTTGTAGATGTATGATAGTAGAGTATATGTTTTTCAGTTAAATAAGTGTTGTTGGCACATCTTTTTAATTCAGTTTGTTTTTTCAAAGAAGTGTTGTTGCATAGTTAGCTGATCCTGTTCAGAGCCATGGTAGTTTGCTTTTAGTTTTGTTTCAGTTGTTGTTCTTTTTCAAGCAGCTGAGTGTTCAAGGAGTTTTATGAGTTGCAAAGGCTAACGAAAGATTCTATTCCCCAATGGACATACATGCAACTAGCCACGAGAGTTCTAGCAGGTAAAAATGGCATAGAGGTCACCAAAAATGTTACCGAATTGTGCTTGGTAGCCCAATTAGGCTGGGCTATAAGAGTTGTTTTCTAATGCTTTTAGGAAGAAAGTGACTTAAAATAAAAGAGGAAGTGAATATCAGATCAAAATAGTCAAGAGAGAGGCTTCAGCCTCTACATTTTATCTAACATGTTTGCTCACTGTGCAGATATAGGTACTTGAAGACCATTCATCTATCTTCTTTCTGAGAAAAAAAGCTTTTTGGTAGGGTCATAACTCCTTGCTACTTTATCGAAATTGAAAGTTTTTGGGCTCATTAGAAAGATAAACCAATTATCTAGCTCATGTTCCAGTTTGCTATGCCTAACAAAAAGGCTACCCGGTGGTGGATTCTTCTGATTTCGCTCCAAAGGCATCCAAAAATGCAATTTACTAAGATGTAGAAAATATTAAAAAAAATTAAAAAAATTCAATTTTTGATATTTTCCCAAAAATATTATTCTGAACTTGTTCAGAAGTCTTTCAAGGTACACAAAAATAGGAGAGGAGTCGAACTGAAGTGCAAGGTCATGCAGGAAGAGATATTTGGAGTTCTATTTTTGACATGACTATTTTTGGCAGTTTCTTGGTCAAGTACTTTGAGACTTGGAGTTCTGAGCTATTTTTGCTCTTCTTGGAGGAGTTTTGGAGCCTAAATTTTAGGCTTTTCACTTGTGCTTGCCCATCAACTTGGAGTTACTTTTTCAAACTCATTCATGCATATTTTGGAGTTCAGTTGAGCTGGAGTTGACTGCCCATTTGCTTTTGGGGATAGTTTTGTATTAAAAAAAGATTATGCTTTTTTCCTTAGTTCTTGGTTTTTTGCCTTTGCATATTGTAGAGAGGAGATTGTCTTATAACTTAGCCATTTTTTACAGTTTTATAGTAGCAAAGTTCATTATTTCCAGCAATTTATTATTATGTTTTGTAGAGATTCCCTCCATTTTCTAAAATAATCAAGGGTTCTTCTATCTGAATTTAGGTGTCCTGCTTATTTTATGAGTGATTTGATAAGAGTTTTCTGTGTTTTGTTTCAAAACCTCCAGATTCTTTGTCTCATTTATTAGATGCAAGTATAAAAATTTCAATTTATTACAGGTCACAAGCTTGAGCAAGATTATTCATGCCTTTCTCTGAAATACTTATGTGGTGAATCTGATCAATTTGGGTGGTAAGAGTAGGTTTATTAAGAATGTTTGTGAGTTATATTATAGTTTTAAATCAAAATATTGGTGCATCACCCCTTTAGGATAGATTTTGTAGTGCAGTTTTTAGTTTATTAAATTTTCTTCTATCTCTTTTCTCAATCAAGTCATAGATCCAAAGGGGCTTTTTAAAGGGAGATGACTCTTACAGAGGTTCATTCTCAAAACATATAGACCCACATATGAGAATGTTCCCATGTTGCATGGTATTTCCAAGCTTGTAAAGGCTTAGCATTCAGGGTGCAATCCCTCGTGACAACACATTCTTCATTTCCTCAAGAATTTTTGCAGTTTTCTCTAATATTTGCTTCTCTAGTTTCTCTATTTCTTACTGATCTTTTCCCATTAGAATATTTATTCTCCTTTTTGTTCTAAATTATTTTTCTTGTTTTTGAGATATCTTGATCTTTTCTCCATCAGTGATGGATGGACCAACTTTTTCAATTGCATGTTTTCTCATCTCATCCTCGTTTCCCATGGCTTCATTTCTTTTGTTGATGAGTAGGTCTACAAGGTTTATAGGAAGCTAATGAATCAACACAATTAGGGCCATATTTAAGGCCATCATGTACCTAATTATTGCTTCCTCAATTGTGTCTTTATCATAAGGAAGAATCTTTATCATAGAGATATGCAACTTGTTTCAAGACACCATGTTGGACTATAGAATTCACAGTGGCCTTAGGCTATAGAGGCTCATGCTCATATTCTTCTTGAGAAGTTTATTTTGATTTCTTTGGTTTTCCTTGTCTTTTTCCTTTGGTGGTTTCTACTTCTTCCTCTCCTTCTCTTTCTCTTTTCGTTCTTCTTTCAAGCATACCAGATTCTTCTTCTTCTTCTTCTTCTTTTGCTTCATCATCATCATCTTCTATGTTCACCAAATTGATCTTTTCTCTCTTTTCTTTGACCTTAGGTCTATGTTTCTTTGTCTCTGCAGTCTTGGTTTGAACTATCACTTCAATAGCAGGTCTTTTCTTGTTGGGAGGTGTAGGAGTAGGTCTAAACGATTTTGAAGAGGTAGTAGCAACAGAGGCAGACCTACTTGTCCTTTTAGGTGCTTATGTAGTAGAAGACATCTGATCTTCTCTTGAAGGACCCTCTGGAGTGTTAAGCATTTCTTCCAAATATGACTTCATCATTTCTACTTTAGATTTTACCTTCTCTACCTTTTCTTCTATCTCCTTCCAAATTGTTTTATTGGTGATTTCATCATAAGTTCCAAATCTTTTAGTAGCATGATCCTTAGGATTGTTGAACAACATATCAACATAACTAATGAAATCATGTGGTTATCTAAAAAGACCTTGTCTCTACTACTTCCACTTAGAAAATATCCTTATCCACCATAAATGTAATATCATTCTTATATTAAATTTCAACAAACTTTCCTAGTATCCTTTTTATACTATGTCATATAGTGTGTCATATTTTTTTATGACCAGGAAAACTAAGCATATAGTTTTTAATTTGGTGAGAAATAAGGATATCTACCTTGCACTCTATACCCTTCATTGTAGGAAATTCCTTAGAAAATAGAACATAAGACAAATGATTAGGGACCCATACCGGAATTTGCATCTAGACTCCTTTGTTCTTATTAGGTTGTCCATCAATTGCTTCCACAAGATCTCACAAAGATCATAGTCCTTCCCTTCTTTCACCATTTGATAGGAAGTGTAAATTGCAATGGCAGTAGCATAATTTTCTCTATTGGTATAATATATTTTGTATGTTATGCCTATTGTGGCATACCAGACCCTAGATATTTTATGTCATTTATAGTTAGGGTTCTTTTATCAAATTTCACTCTAGTAAGTCTCATCACTTCCTCATTCTTCATAGCTTTCAATATAGGTACAAATCTGGAGGAGCATAGTCTAGTCACAGCTCTGATGGCTTCTTTAGTGATCATGTAAGGCTGATCAAGGCAGAAAAAATCCTCATGAATCTAACTTAGGGAAAGCCTAACCCATTCTTCTTCATACTAGAAATTAGGGGGTAAAAGTACAAACTTGTGTCACACTTTGGGCCAAATAAATAATTTCAGTCGATTGAGTTTTGTCTGAATGAGTTTCAGTTGAAACCATGTGGTAGGTAATGGGCTCTGACGTGGCCACATATATTTGGTCAACAAGGTGTCGGTCAACACCTTTTAGACTGAATATGATTTGGCTAAATACCTCAAATATAAAAAATTAAAGAAAAGAAATGAGCATGAGTATTTTGCATATTTAGGTGAATTTGTTACAATAAAGACTGCTCAAGCAATGACTAGGCCTACAAATTACTATTGGACCCAAGGTAATATCTTCATTCTGCATTCTTTCTTACATCGATTGTGTCTTGAAACCTCTCATTTGGTGACAAGAACCAACAAAAACATGCCCCCTGACAGGTAAGATCATCACGAATCGAAGCATGTTAGGGAACTGCATGTAGGTTTACCCACATCAGTCATCCTAGGATTAGAAGAGGCAATCCACAATCTTGAGTTTAGTGGCCTCTCCTTCCCCTACCAGAGGCGACCCCAACTACCCCTAGTCATCACCCTCTACTAATTCAAAATTTCATTGATAAGAAATAAAAGGGATATACAAGTTAGAACTAAATGACATTAGGGTTAGCCTGTGGGTTGGAACATCCATTTTCAACCATACAAAATCATTTTCATAGATTTTCTACCAAAATTTTCTTTCGCCACAAATTAGAACAAGAGTAACACTTCATATTCCTCTGCATGTTTTGTGGAAAATTGATTGGAGTTTTCCAAAATATGATTGTTGTATCCCTATATAAAGAGTAGACACGAGATCAAAAAAAGAGAGAAGAGCATACAAAATGGTCTGGGGTTTGGGAATGAGTCTGGGTAAGACTTTGGGAACTCTGGCCCCTTGCGAGTTGAGTCGGGATAGCGTGCTAGAGTTTAGAACATGCAATATCGACAAGCTCTTAATTCATTTGTTTCTGAGATTTTTTTTTATACAATTGTAGCATTAGATCAATTTGCTTTGTTTTGTGGTTATTTGTCATACAAATTACTAAGTGTGTGTGTCATACTTCCCAACTATTTTTTTATGAGTCCATGTGAACATATATCTCTGTACAAGAATATTGAATGATTGTAAGCATTTTTTGATTTTTTAAAACAAATGTGGCCTTCTCAATAACATGACTAGGAATAGTGGGTCTATTGTTATCCCCTTTCAACTCCCACAAATCATTGAATATTAAAGTACTCTTTACCACCATTTTCCATTTTGTGTAGTATGTGCCATTTAACTTATCTAAGTTGGTGAATAGTTGTGAAATCTTCAACATCATTAGAAGGATAAATTAACAAAATGAAGACCCAAAAAATCAAATAAACCCTTCAAAAAATACTCAATGAACATAGTTATTCTTCCCACCTTATAACTGCCAAAAAATATTTTCTTTTAAAACTAAAGCAAGTAAATGGCAGAAACAACTTGTATTCAAATTCTTTTGCTATGCTCTTGTTTTTTAGTATCAATTGAAGGAAAAAAGACACAATGAAGGATGGGGGAACAAGATAGAGATTACCATCACCAAACACAAAGATTTTAATCACTCGGATTATCCATGCGGCCCTTCACCCACAACACTTATCTTCCATGATGCTCTAATACATCATGTACAATATATTCATCACCCTAATTAATCCTTCTCCTAAGGTAATTTTATCAATCTATGAAATAAAAGGGGTCCTAGTAAATATGTCAATTGTGTGATATATATGTATGTACATGCTAATACAATACAAGTGAAACTCTAATGCTTGGATTAGATTAATCCATTTGATAAAATAAATACGTTAGTTTTATTATTATATAAAAGATCCATATATCCCAATTTAAAGTGTTTTGGCATACAAGATGAAGGGTAACATACACATTATTTGAAAGATATTTGAAAAGAAATAAAACATTTTGAATTAGGAGGAGCAATCTACATGTTTGGTCTTGTTTAAGGAACAAACATTTCCCATTAATATAGTCTAGGATGATAGAAAGGTCTATAGATATGGATTGGTTGAGTTGGAAAAAGTAATGCAAAAAATCATAGCATTAACAAAGTTTGAGCACAAGACAAACCTCTATTAGTGCATCATTTTCCTTGAGATGATTTTCCTATCTAGTCTACCCCCAACAATGATTAAAGATATATTACTTGTTTTATGATCAAACTCTTCTTCATTAAGACATCCATACAAATTTAGATTTTTAATTATGTGAAATTTAAGTCTTGGGCTATGCTTAATGGGAAGATGAAACCTTTGTAGGTTCTTCAACACACAAATATTAGTATGAAAGATTGATGAAATGAACAATTAAAGATCTAGTGAAAATAAATTAAATTTCAAATCTAAAAAAGAGGTGAATTCAACAAAAAAATATATATTGAAATTAAAAAATATAGAATACGAAATCCTAGAGTCAAGAACTAGGATATGTTTTTCATTAGGGGTCCACCAAAATGTAAGAAAATAAAACATGCCCTACAATTAATTCATGACCTCTCTAATTGGATGATTAAGAAAAAGGTAAGAAGATCATAGGGCTCCTTCATATGGATAATTATTGCACATATTAAACCATTATTAGTCATTGTTGATCATAAGTTGTTGACACACTCTTCCTAAATTGTATACATGCCTTCATCCTCTACACACATTTTATTTTAGGGATTACCATTATCAAGCATCATTACAATTGTGAATGTGTTGTAGTCAAGAGGTTTTCAAAGATACAATGATGATAATTAGCAAGAAAGGGGCCTCTATAGAAGAAAATTGTGATGTCTTCTTTAGAGATGTGTGGGTCATATTTTCCTAACACAAAGTATTATTTTAGATAAAGAAAAAAATATTTTTTGTCAAAAATATGGTTCATGAGAAACAAAACAAATATTAGATGTTCATCATTCCATTTACAACTAAATGAAAACATATCATAAATTAAATTATTGTGCATATTCTATAAATGTCACTCAAAGTATCTTTACACATGGGTTGAAATCTTATCATGTGTCCAACATAGATATAACTTACATCTTCCTTGCTCCACAATACATATCATATGGATTTATAACTATTAACATGGATTTGCATTTGTTTTCCTATGCTTATGTAGTGTAAAAATTATAATTCTTATCACATTATTATAATCCTTTTCATACCTTAATCAAAATTTTCTGATGTCTATTCTATCTTTAAAATGAATAATCATTTATCTTATACCTAGTTTGAACCTATGTTCCTATTCTTTTTGCTTATATATTATTATGGTGCATGCCCTTTCATTTCTCTAGCATAATTTTAGATCTCTATCTTTAATTTGGGGATGAAATACCTTAGTTACATATACCATTATTTGGGGATGAAATGCCTTAGTTCAATACCTCTTTCCTATACTATACACACTTGTATGATTTTTTTTGGAATTTAGAGATACCTTGCATTTTTATATTTTCCTATACTTAAGAAAAATGTATACACCTTGACAATTAGATGTAGTCTATATTCTTTCTCAATATTATTATTTGATATGTTATACCTTCTTATCACATGATGCTACATATGACACATTACTTAAATACATGATTTATGTATTTATATGCTTACATTACTTTTATGTATGTGAATGTTTCATTAGGATATTTTAGTACCACTTTTTTTATAGGTAAAATTTCATAATCCTACTCTCTCCCTTTCTCCCTCAAGTTTTCATAGATAGTTGAATCAACTTAAAATTCTTCTTGTTTTTACTTCATGATGAAAGCTACACAATTCACATATTTCCTATACTTTGTAATTTCCTATGGAGCATCTTACTAGGAAATTGGTTACTACATATTTACTTTTACTAAAATAAAATAAGTAAATATTTTTAATTTAATTTTTTTGTTTTAATTAAAATCATATCTTTGTATTTATATAGATATGGCTGATGATCAAGGTTCACATTATTCCACTTAGTCTCAAGAGGAAGCTTAGGCTACGTCTAATTTGTATAATTATAGAATTAGGAGATTAGAGAAATCTTGGAGATGTTTGGACCAAACAATACAAAACTCCCCTAATTTGGCTATTAGAGATAAATTAGTTAATAGTCAATACGAGATTACACATAAGATTGACATGATTCGATTATACTATCTGTATGATGACATTAGCATTGAGGAGTTTTGTACGTCCCTTGCCAAGATTGTTACTACCACTAAGAAAATTCAATCTGTTTCTCAAAGAGTTTCACTACATAATGTGTAATGCCCCTCCGTATTCACTTTGGTTGTGCAGTGTGACACAAGAATTATACCATGATGAACATGCAGAGATAAGTATTATTCTAGAATTTAAAGGGTTGGAAGCTGCTTGTTAGAGGGGACAATAGATAGAGAAGAAATTGTTTCCAAAGAGACATATTTGAGACTCCATCTATTTCTGTGAGCTCCACTTTTGCTTAGCAGTGCCTTCTCCTTGCATTATTTATTTGAATGCATGTACCTTCTTTCTACTATTGCAAATCTAATGTATGACAAAATCTTTCCTTTCAATATGTATTGATGGAGGTGCCTTCATTAATTATAGATTTCTATTTGTGAGTGTTTTAGTGTTCGGAGTTGTCCCACGATGTGAAATAATGATATAGGAAAATATTCTAACCCTTGGTTGCACCTATTGGTATAGTCATATAATCTCCTTATCTGAGTGTTATAGTGTTGGATATAGCATCACACCATGAAAATATCCATGTTGCATTGGTTTAAACTTGTCAGTTGTTCCTATCGTCAGAAGATTTTTTAAACTTGTCAGTTGTTCCTATCGGCCAAGTTATTTCCAACTACCATTTGTCTATTTTGAGATAGCCAGACATTAACTTCAGCCACAGGCTTATAGTAAAATAGTAAATATATTCCTAACATTCTAAATTTTTTGAAGGGAGGGCTTAAAGTAAATGATGGGAAATATATATGGAAGGGAAGAATTGAGGAGAGGGGATGGGAAGTGCAAACAGAAAACAAAAAGGATCACCTTATGATGAATCGACCCATGGCCATGGAGGAAACCTTGTTTTAAAATGAGGAGGAGGAGATGATAGCAATAGAAAGGAAATAGGAAAGAAAGATAGTTTTGTGAAATAATTAAGATGCAGATCATGGCTTCAATTTTTAGATAGATTTTTCATGATCACTTTCAGTGCTTTCACAAGCTTTTGGAGGAAGATAATGGAAATTTCAGGTATGCAATTTCTTGTATAAAACTTCTAAGATGAATGTGCTTGAATTGTTGGAATTGGGTCTAGGTTGAAATCTCACTCTTCCATTTGGATTATTTTCTATTGGGGTTGATTTCATATATTTGATGATCATAGGCTAAGTGGAAATATTTTATTATGCTCCTATCAGAAAATTATTGCATTCAGGTGGATGTTTTCCATTCGACCTAAGTGATCACATTATTCTTGTACTTTATTTGCTATGGGCCTTTGTTTAGTATTATCTATATGCTTGAAAGATTCTAAAAAGAATTCTAACAAATCTGTTTTGACGTTTCTTTGAGGTATATTGTTTAACAGGTCCACATGCCTCTCTATAGCATGCATTGTTTTGCACAATTCTTTTCAAAACATTTCCTACTATTTATCTAATATTTGACAAATTTTCCTTTTATAAATATGACTCTCACCTATGATGATTTGGAAGGATATCTTTCCTAGAAATTTGAACAGTGTGTAATTTGCATCTAAATAGCATATCAAACACATGCAAATTTGAAGTGATTAGTTAGTAGTTGTGGCATATTGCTATTCTAGTAAGAAGGTTCTTTATTTGAAAAGGATACATTCTATAACATTGATTGACTCGTATATATAAATATTTATCTATAATTAATTGATCCTGTTATATATAGAATAGTGTTACAAATGTCAATGAAATGTATATAAATATATGTAAATATATTTAGAAATCGTAATAACAATTTAGCTATTCGATATACTGATGTAATACAATAAACAATAACTGGTATTACATGGCATAGGGTTTGTTGTTTTAACAAACGGTTACACTATATTTATTTTATTGATTAAATTTATGGTAATGGTTCATATGTGCTTTATGATGCCTGTAGATCACATATGAATTCAAAGAGTTTTCTTGGTATGTCTTTTACAATCCATTTTGGACATATCCTGTAACCATTGCACTTTATGGATAATATGCCCTTGGAGATTTTATGTCAAATGGTTTACAAATATGTGTTCCAGAGTCTTCCAAAGCTTTTGTTGGATGACAATCGTATTGTTTAAAATTTTCTAAAGACATATTCAACTAATCCATTCTAGATAGTCATGCAATCGGTTGAGACATTTTGTTAAACAGTCTTGTGCCTTATTTGTGCTTTCGCTTTTCATATAGATGTATTCCAGAGCATTTTCAACTATTTATCTGTCATATAACCTTCTTCTATTAAGTCTGAATGGTTATTCATTCCCTATTCTAATACTCTCATTATGGCATGGGTGTATAGCACATTTGCAAAGTGTAATGCCCCGCCATGCAACCCTAGAGATAAGTCAACTAAAGAAACATAAAAAGGCGGAAAACTTTTTTTTTTTTAATAGAAGTTTTCCGCCCTTTAATGTTACTTTAGTTGACTTGTTTCTAGGGTTGCATGGCGGGGCATTATATTTGGTATCAGAGCCAAGTTTCAGCACTAGGATCTCTGGTTAATGTTGTTGCCCATGTCTAGTTAAAGTAATTCTTCTTATACATGTGATAGGGACTCCTATGTTGGATACCATGCTTTAATCTAAACACCTAGATTGATGCATTAGATAGATGGTCATGATATTAACTTTCAGCATCATGTGAAAGTAAACTAGATAAGGGAAGGGGATAACAAGTAATGTTATGATTGTGCACAGGGAATCACATTGGTTATGGAAATAAACATACTTATGGTAGTAATAAAAATTGTGTATGTAAATGTAAATCTGCCCCTGTAAATGTGAGAAACCAGTAACTATGCATCGGTTGAGTGTTGTGAATATCCCGTACTTTCTTTGTGTACCCCTGGGATGGTGATACTGGGTACCCATCCATGGGAAATATGTGTATTTTAGGTATGGGATTAACCATACCACTATGTGTGTTTGCATGTTTGTTACCCA
Organism: Cunninghamia lanceolata; assembly: GCA_027924645.1. Taxonomy (NCBI): domain Eukaryota; kingdom Viridiplantae; phylum Streptophyta; class Pinopsida; order Cupressales; family Cupressaceae; genus Cunninghamia; species Cunninghamia lanceolata. Next base: position 641,443 of record BSBN01000081.1, on the reverse strand, counting down.
ATTAAGGGCCAACCCTTGTGTGGTTGAAAATATATATATAAAAGACTAGCCAAAAGTTAGATTCATAGACTCTCTTCTTTTGGTTCTCTAGTCCCTCAGTCTATTAAGGGGTAGTAGCAGCCACAAAGTTCTTTGGGTGGAGTGTGTAGTGTATGCTTATGATAGTGCAGAGCGGTCCCTCTCTCAACTGAACCTGAGAAAATGTACTCACTACTTTCCCTTATGATGGATCAAGGTACTTGATCCACATGTGCTAGCCTAATCCCCACAATTCTTGAGCATCTGGATGGTATTTCTTATATGATCCTCTACCTTGTCTTCACAAAAGGTATGATATGCCACATGAGTTGTCAATTGGGGGCTAGGGTCTAGGACCTGCATGGACAATCCAACTGGAACTATGAGATGACATGTGTCACCACTTGGGGGCCTGGGTCTAGGACCTGCATGGATAGCCCAAGTGAGACCATGTGCACCATGTATATCTTGAGGTCCAACATGTGGAGAGAGGTTTGTTACCCATGCTGAGATAGATTATGTATCTGCACATGTTCCGACTTGATGCAATAGGTACGATGCCACACCTCACTGATGTTTCGACATAGTGTTAGTGATGATGCCATGTTGCTGATGGTAGCGAGATGGGCTTGAGAACATGATGCCACATGCTTAGACATGTGAAGGTACACTATGAGATTGTGTTATAGCCTACTTGTGTGATGAGTGTAACGGGGCCTCACACATTTGTAGAGGCATACTCATGTTTTCTTTCAATAGTGTTTGGGTCATTTAGCATATGGGTATGTCCTAGCCATGTAGACCTCTGGCTATGGCAAGTACCTATATGTGCCTTTTCCACGAGGTGTCACTATGCAAGGTGTTTTTTGTGTGTTCCTACTTCCGCAGAGCCATAGACACATTGCCATGTGGTATATGACTAGTACACACCTTCTCTGGCTGGCATATGACCATGCCGCACTGAGATACGATGCAAGATGTAGCCAAGGTGCACATTCCATGTGGACAACCAAGGAGTGCATGGGCCACTTGGCTAGTCCATCTGGCGTGATGACACGATGAAGGGTGTAGCTGAGGAGTACACTTTGAGCCATTTGGATGGCATGCTCACTCCGCACCACATGAGGGCTACTGCTATAGCCTAATGTTGTTCCCTCCTTCCTTGTTTGGTGGCTACTATCTAGTCACCCAGTGTTGTACAGTGCAATTTTGAAGATTGTGGACTTTCTTTATGGTTATTGATGATTTTCTATTGATTGTGAAGGCCGCCACTTTGTCTCTACTTGTGTGTGATAGTTTAGCCACACTTTGTGATCTTATTTGCAAGTAATCCTTGTGGTTACATTTGATTTAGTGTTGAAATTGCACACATTTCTTGCCTTATTGCTGAAATTGAATTTTTATTAAATCTTTCTTTATGACTTTGGTGGCTAAACTAGTTTATCCTTATTATTTTCGATGTTGGCCATGTGTCATATTGTGATTCCTCTCCAAGGAAGTATGAGGTGGGCTTGGTGAGTGTATACGAGGAAGTAGACAGAGGGAACCTTAAGGATGGGGGTATGTGAGGTTGTTATACAGCTAGGACCCACTGTCCACCTATGTGTGATGACTATCTCTTTGAGGCTAACCACCTTATATAACAAGAGAGAGGTCATTGTGGTCTTGTTTGGATGGTCTCACCCTGTGTGTGTGGCCTAACACCAACAAGTCACTAAGCGTGAGGTGCGGATTATGTGAGATGGATCTTGGCTCTTGGCTCATGGATTATGTATCATGGATTAGTATACTACTTTCCGGTATCCAGCTAGACCCTTGTGTAGCCTTGTGATGTGAACTTGTAAGTGTAGAATGTATGGTAAATAATGATAAATTATGTTTGGATTTAGTATGGTACAATAATTAAAGTGAAATGTCTTGTTTATAAATGCTGGATATTTATGGAAAATGTGTGTTTTATGTGTTGATATTTTGTGAAAATGTAGTATTCTGATCTATTGATTCCTTAACAGCAAGTTGGAAGAAGAATTGCAATGATGGTGTGCTTGAAAATTAAATACTTTATATGTATATGATATGAGAATTTGTTTACTAGTTAGGATTTAAAAGGGTGCAATGTTTTCTTTGTCTTGAAGAAAATGATGGGTGTCAATGCTAATATGTAAGGATTTTGAGTGGTTCATGTACTATGGAATCATTATTGAAATACAAGTTTTGATTGTGTTACTATTGTGACATTGAAAACTAGAAGGGTAAAATATATTTGAAATGGAGTATATAAATTTATATTTTATAAATCTTTTCCATACCCAAACTGGTTTTTATATATTAATTTTATGAAATGAATCATTTTTAAAATTGGAACTAATGTGTGATGTTTCCATCCTAGTTTACGACTTCGAGGAGGAAGTCAAGTCTTAGGGGGGAAGGATGTAGTGCCCCTCCATTCTCACCGTGGATGAACAAATGCATGTGATGTGTATCTAGAATGTTTGGGGGGAAGAACATGGGAGAGAGGATGCTAGTAATGGTATGGTATCATTCACACTTGTAGGCGAAATTCCAAGGTATGGCTGTGTCATGATCCAGGTAAGCTATGTTGATAGGTAAAGTGTGGTCAGAGTCAAACCAAATGCATTTCATTAAAATGAATAGATAGAAATTAAGAGCATATTTACTAATAGTGTATTAATTATATTACTTCCACCTTCTTATTGTCAATGAGGTGTAAATTGCTATTGAGTGTTTGACCATTAAAATAATAGTATTTTAGTAGAGTACACCTATCACCACCTTAAGAAGAATTTTTGTGAACCACAACATATTTTTAGAAAATCATAGGAATTTCCATGAATTTTTGGGGAGCCGTTATTATCATCTAATCTTAGCGCAGGCCATTTTTGTAACAGTTCTTTTACCATTTATTTCACAAGACTACTGGATATGAAATAATGGGCAATCGGTTTCTTGAATTTCTCAATTTTACTGACACCAAATGGGATGACTACGATAGTTTTTTCTTTTATTTCTGGCTTTATAACAATTTGAGCAATAAGGATAGGGGGATCAGGCAGTAGGAATGGTGACTTCCTTGCAGAATTTCAAGTGTTCATGGTAGCTGACTTTGGTGATTCTATCTCTAATTACCTTTATTTACATTGTGCATATTTTTTTAATGCCCCATATACCATTTTCTCTGGAATTCAATGGAGTCCAACAGAAAATATCCAATGCGCCCTCACTAGAAAATAAAATTATTGGAGAGGAGCAACATAAAGAGAAATCTTATGGAGTAGTTGTGTATAGAAATGCTCCATGGAAGACTGACATTGGAAGGTGGCTATCTAGATGCCATGTTATTGCAGAACCAGTTCCCATTAATGAGACTATTGGTGGGAAAACAAAGAAAAGGTAGTTGTAGCGGTCACGTCATTTGTAACTCTAAACATGGGGAGTGTCAGTGTTTTCATGGTTATACTGGTTGTGGGTTCTTTTAATGTAATGTGAAAAAAACTTGGACTACATTCTTAATAATTTGGTCACAGTGGAATCTGGGTTAGTGCTAACTTATTGTGGCCAGTGGTATCAAAATCTAGTTGTTGCTCTAATGGGCTTAGCATCATGAAGGTATGTATGTCAGCATCTAGATCATATGGGGCACAGTGTGGTGGTAGAAGCATTTGTGGAATCAGCAGGGCAAGGATGCATTATTTACGGTGATGCCGTCACCCTCGTCAGATTACAAGTAACTCTTCCTCTGCCTCTACATCTAGATACCATTGTAGAATATGTTTTTTAGTTATGACATTCTAAGTCTCCTTAAGACTCCTATTCCATGAAATTATTACAAATTTTAGCAGGATGTGTGGAAAATATTGCATTTCAAATTCATGTGAGTTGTGGGCATTTTGCCAAACATTTCATGTGCCTTGTTTGGGTTCCATATCTTGCATGCATAAGGTCTGTGACCTTTCCAACCATGGCATTACGCCTACCAATGTGCATAAACCTAAAGATTTCTAAGGTCAATTCAACAAACCCATGTTGTGCATGTTGACCAGGGTATTTTCCAACTATAATATCTATCTAAAATCCACCATCCATTATGCACATTAATTTAATGTTTTATGGCTCTATATGGGCACATAGATATATGCAAAATCTGTCTCTAAATGACACATAGGTATGGACATTTACTGGTTTTATCACAATCTCCTTCTATTATGAACTGAAGAAAGCTAAAAAAGAATTATTTATACTCCTTGTAATTGTATTGTTTTGATGATTCCTTGACGATGCATGTGTATGATAAAAGCAAATACATTTTATAATTGTTCTACAACTTTCTACGACTATATTCATTAAAATATACTTCGACAAATATAATATCCATTATATTTAAAGTTGTTTTAATCCGAATCAAATGAAATAAATGAGTGTTATTTCTGGTGGTAAGACTTTTTTTGTATCGTTTAGATTATGCACATAATCCAGTGTTTTCTTAGTTTCCTTGTTTAGATTTACCTTATCAAGACTTCGATATATTTATGATGCAAATAGAAAGATTTTATGATTCCTTATTATGATAGGTCTTGATGGTACTCTCCTTAGGTGTCTTTAAAGTGAGGAATATCAAACTACCTTGAGAGAAGTTCACGAAGGAATTTGTGAAACCCACTCTAGTGGTCCTACTTTGGCTAAGAAACTCATGTGTATGGGATACTATTGGCCAACTATGGAAACAGACTCCTATCATTTTGTGAAAAGGTGGAAGAAATGTCAAATTCATCGAAACCTAATACATGCACCAACACAAGAGTTGCAGCCTTTAAAAAATCCATTGCCTTTCTGCCAATGGGGACTCGACTTAGTGGGCAAGATTCACCCCCCATCATCCAACAAACATAAATTCATAATAACTGCCACTGAGTACTTTACTAAGTAGATCGAAGCCATACCCCTCACCAATGTCACAGGCAAGCAAATTGCCTTGTTCATCTTGAATTATATCATTTGCCACTATGGCATTCCTTTATCCATTATCACTGATAATTGTAGACCCTTTAAAAATTAGGATGTCAAAGAACTATTTGACAAGTTCCATATACAACATCATTTTTCCACCCCGTACTACCCCCAAGGAAATGGTCAGGCAGAGGCGTCTAATAAAACCATCTTGAAAATCTTGAAGAAGACTGTCAATGATGCTGGTTGTGATTGGCATATCTAACTGAATCCAACTCTGTGGGCCTACCATACGAGTATTCGCACACCCACAGGTGCAATGCCATATTCCCTTGTCTATGGCTCTAAATCCATCTTGCCCATTGATGTCGAGTTACCATCCTTGCGAGTATCATTAAAAGGTATAATAACCGATGAAGATTATCGGGTTGCCAAACTATAGGAGTTAGATCTATTGGAGGAAAGAAGACAAAATGCCTTTAATCATCTGAAAGCCTATCAACAAACGATGTCAAGGAGTTAAAACCACAGAGTAAAACCCAAAGTCTTTCAAGTTGGTGACCTAGTTCTCAAGGAAAATTCTAGAAATCAGTAGGACAGGGAAAATAAAGGCAAGTTTGAACCCAACTGGCTTGGTCCATATGTAATCATTTCTACTTATAGATCAAGAGCCTATCAATTAGTAACATCAGAAGGTGAACTGTTGGATGACCCAATCAACAATATGCATCTTCATAAGTTTTATACCTAAAAACCCAATGCAAGGGAATTTTAAAAAAATCATGCAAATAAAAGCAAGTGGTGAAAACCTGGAAACAGACGCTATTTGTGATAAACCGCTTCCTCCATCTTTAGGATTTCAGTCCTTTTTCCATCTTTTTTTACCACATCCATCAAAACACATAAAGGTACCTATCATGGCTTGTTACTTGCTCACCCTTATTGTCTTATCACCTTAGTCTATCCATCCAATAACTCATCAATTTCAGTCATCTATCCCAACTCCATCATTACTGTTACCATCAAACTATGTCACCTCTGACCCATCACATAGGCAAGGCCATCATTGATGAGCCCCCGAGGCTTCCTATCCAGACATATCCCTCATCATATCATAAACATTTGATTCACCATTTATTCATCCGTCACCAATATCAACCTCCATGGTCGAACTACATCACCTCTGAGCTATCACATAGGCAAGGCCATCATTAATGAGCCCCCAAGGCTTCCCACTCCCTAGGTCTCAGGTCCACATCATCAAACTACATTAAATCTACATTGTCACATAGGCAAGGCCATCATCGATGAGCCCCCGAGGCACTAGGTCAGTCCCTTAGGGCCCGTCACATTGAGTTTTACCATCCATTCAGTCCATATGTTTCATCCATAATAAGTAGATCCTCTACTTATTGATGTCTATTAACCTATCATAAGGTAAATGTACCCAACCGGATATTTTGGGATTTCTATTTTATTATTTTCAAAGGGAAGTGAAAATGGTGGAAAGCAAATAACTCAAGAGAGCATATCAAATTAAAATTTGAGGTGAGCTGAAGCGAGTTTAGTCAAAAATGTCTTGGGACTCAATTGAATGTGAACCGGGTGTTCTGACAGAAGTCATTGGAGAAATGGAAGTGAAGGGAGTTCAAGTAGAGGAATTCTATTCTCTAGACTTGCAATACTTAACTGATCTTCTTATTTATGGCCTAATCTTCCTGTCCAAGTTAAGACTACATGATAGACCTGTATTGAGTTTCCACCATTATAGCCCTAATCTCTTCTTTACAAAGGAGGAGCTCAACCATGGCTGTGCAACTCAGGCTATTATTTCCATTCTCTTGAATTGCCCAGCTGTGGACATTGGCCCACATCTCTCAAATTGGAAGCAGTATAGTAGAGATTTTCCACCTTTTCTCAAATCTCCATGTATCTTGAATAACGATGCAATTCGCAATGCCCATAACAGTTTTGCCAAACAAGAGCCTATTGTTTCTTCATCTGAAGATGGTGTATACACTTTCATTAACTATGTACCAGTTAGTAACACTATATATATTAGATGGGATGAAGGAAGGGCCCATCTATCTTGGACAGTTTGATGGAATTTCAGCTACCTTGGATTGGTTGAATGTAGTCCAGCCAATACTTCAAGAATGAGTGGAGAAATATATGGAAAGTAATATAGATTTTAGTGGTTTAGCAGTTATAAAAAATAAGAAACAAGAGTATACTACCTATCTGGTGTATCTTCAGAGTAGGAATGAGCAGGTTTTGAATCAATTGATAGGGAGGATGGATTTAGGAAGCCTCCTATAGATTTTAGCGAAAACAAATTCTGAACTTGAAACTGTCAAGCAAAACATATCAATGGAGGATGAAAAAATTAGAAGGTGGAGAAGGGAGAATGAAATAAGGAAGCATAACTATGCACCCTTTTTGTTCAATTTTCTTAAAACTTTCTCTGACAAGGGTAAACTCAACGATGTAATTAAGAAAGCCAAGTTTGAGTAAAGGAAATAAAAATTGTGTATGAATGGAAGAGATGAAGCTTCCATAGATTGAATTAAATATGCTTATTCCTCTAATGAAATTTTATTGTTATATATTGCAAGTTTTTTTATTTGTAGCAAGTAATTAGAACATCTACCATGTAGGCCTCTGTCTTAGATGTGCTATAACACATATATATCCTCTAAATCCAAGAGCCTTTTCTTATACTTGTTGTTACATGAATTATAGAGTACCTTATTTAATTTGAATTTCAATAGTTTGAATTTAAATGTTTTTAAAGTGAATGTACTAATTTAAAAAAAAGGTTAGGTATTTGAGTAAATAAAAATATAAGAAGTAGTATATTCATAAATAAATTAGTAAGTGATATTTTTGAAATAGTTATTAATTTATATTTTTGAATTATTTTATTTTAGACATTATTTACTTTATATTTTATTGAAGAGATATTTTATTTTTCAATAATAATAAAATAAATCATAACAAAAAAATATTCTCAGTTTTAAAAACTAAATTGAAAAAATTCACAATTTATTATTATTTTCTTTATGGGTTGTAGTTAGAATTAGAGTTAGTGCTATAATTATGTTTATGGGGTTATTGTTAGGGGTAGAATTATGGTTAAAATTAGAGTTAGGTTTAGAATTAGAGTTAGTGATAGCATTACTATAAGGATTAAGGTTAGGGTTATAGTTACAATTTGGGTTCCAATTAGAAGTTAGGGCTACAATTAGGGTTAGGGTTCATCTCCAACTTAGAATTATGGTTAGAAATATGGTTATGGCTGGGGCTAGGGTTAGGGATAGAATTAGGTTAGGTTATGTTTAGAACTAGAGTTAGGGTTACAAATAGGTTTAGGGTTAAGGTTTAAAATGAGCATTAGGGTCATAGTTAGTACTACAATTAGGTCTAGAATTAGGGTTACAACTATGGTTAGAACTAGGGTTGGGGTTAGTGTTAGAATTAGGGTTATGGTTAGAAAGAGTTTTATAATTAGTGTTAGGCTTAGCATTTAGGTTAAAATCAGGGTTAGGGTTAGAATTAGAGTTAGGATTAACATTACATTTAGGATTAGAGTTAGAACTTAAAATTAGGGTTACAATTAGGGTTATCATTAGGGTTAGTCTTGTGGCTAGAGTTAGGGTTACAATTAGAGTTTGGGTTAGCATTAGTGTTAGGATTAAATTTATAGTTATGGTTAGGGATAAAATTAGGGTTACAATTAAATGTAGGATTAGAGTTAAGGGTTAAAATTAGGGTTACAATTAGAGTTAGGTTTAGGGTTAGTACTGGGAAGAGGGTTAGGTTAGAATAGGGTTAAGATTAAGAATAGGGTTAGGGATAGTATTAGGGTTAAAATTAGGGTTACAATTAGGGTTAGGGTTATCGTTAGTATTAGGGTGAGGATTCTGGTTAAAATTAGGTATAGGGATATAATTAGGGTTAGAATTAGAGTTAGGGTTAGGGTTACAAACTTGGATATCTCAAGATTAGAATTATAATTGGATTTAGGATAGGGTTACGATTACAATTAGAATTAGGGTTAGGATTACAATTAGAATTAGTGTTAGAATTAGGGTAGGGTTAGTGTTTAGTTCAGAATTAGGGTTAAAACTATGACTACAATCAGGTCTAGGGTTGGTGTTAGAATTAGGGTTAGTATTGGCCTAAACATTAGGGTTAGGGTTATAGTTACAATAAAACAAGAAAGGTTATTTACGTTTATATCTGTATATGGTTAGAGTTAAGGTTGGGATTAGGGTTGGAATTAGTAATAGAGTAAGGGTTAGTGATAGAATTGGGGTTATAGTTAGGGTTAGAATTATGGTTAGAATTAGGGTTAGGGTTAGAATTAGAGTTAGGGATAGCATTACTATCAAGATTAAGGTTAGGGTTGTAGTAATAACTTGGGTTTGAAATAGTAATAGAATTAGTATTGGGGTAAGAATTAGTGTCAGGGATAAAATCAAGATTAGAATAATAATTGGATTTAGGGTTAATGTTACAATTAGGGTTAAGATTAAGGTTATAATTAGTGGTAAAATTAGGGTTAGGGTTAGGGTTAGGGTTAGGGTTACGGTTTAGGTTATAATTAGCATTAAAACTATGATTAGAATTAGGGTTAGGGTTTGAGTTAGAATTAGGGTTGGTATTAATGACTTCTTATCACAATAATTATTATAACCCTAATTATTTTTATTTTATAATAATAATAATTATAATTTAAAATAATTAGGGTTTATAATAGTTATGATGTAAAATCATTAGGCTTTATTTAATAATTAATATTACATCAATAATATATATATTTTAAATGTATATATCAATTATATATATATATATATATATATATATATATATATATATATATATATATATATATATATATATATATATATATATATATATATATATATATATATATATATATATATATATATATATATATATTTTGCTACGTAATAAGGAGATGTTTTATATTAATTTAAAAAAAAATACAGTTTTCCAGTTCTGAGATATTTCCAAAAATAGCCTATAGCTACATCCGACTAGATTGATACTACTGATAGATAGATATGCCATGCAAGACAGGACCAGCAAAACATAGAAACTGATATATAGCCTATATTAAAACCACCTTATAACCCCATACCTATAAACAAAGAACCTAGACTAGAAATAACCAGTAGAAAAGAAACCCTAACCACTTTAAGCCTCCATTTCGTAGTTATGTAGCTTCATATTGAAATCTCCCATCTAGTGCAAGCCTTGATTCTCCATGATCTGACAATACTTCAGCAGAAAATTCACCGCCACCCTCGCATGTTGTCTGAACCATACTAGATCCTCCCCCCTCATGTGGAGAATGAAATGGAAGTATTTCATGACACTTCTAGGATGCTGCAGAAGGGGGATGTCTCTCAGCCACGGCATGCCTGCACCAAAAGAAACTATCTCCAAAGTTTCCTCCAACCCACCTAACACACTAGGAATAAAGAGCCTTCTAGCCACCGAATCCACCCATGTCTTAGCCACATTCAACTCTAGCAGAGTAGCCACAAACTGGGAACTTATGTCTATGTCCAATAAATGTCATTCACTACCCTCTACAAACTCCTTACCCAGAATCATCTTGGTTGCCCCCAGAACAAGTTCATCCTAGCCCTTTAGGAGGCACTTAAGATGAAGGTCAGTGATACCCCCCAGAAATGCCATTTGCCTCTTATCACAAACCAACCGAATGGGGGTTTCCATTCCTGTGCACCGAATCTAGTCTGCTGAGAGCCATAACACCTTATGTTTCTCTATAATTTTGCAATGCTTCAAAATAGAAAGGCAACAATTCTTAAAGGAGACGGCTCTTGCTTCGCCTTACTCTTTAATTATATCAGCTATCCCATCTTCTGCCCTTCTAGACTGTTAGCTACCGCTTAACTACTGTCCACTCGTGAGAGCCAAATCCTCACCCGCATGCTTGCGAAAGCACTAAAACAGACTTGTTGTTTCATCATTGCAATCCGTCCCTTCAAGCATGTGAAACAAGCTAAGTAAGCTTGTTAATTAATACACCCTTTCCGCTCGAGAAGGTTCTAACGAAATAGAGGCTAGTCCAAGTGTCGCTCTTACCGAATCCTAGTTGGCTATCAGCTATTCTACACGCCTCTTATGGTACCGAAGCCCTAATCCTTCCACACCAATACGTGTGGAAGGACTCCTGCCCATCCACCCACTTTGAGAGGAGAAAAGGTCAGCCAATTTCCAACACTTCTCTGCATTCTCTTCCATCCACTGGAAAATTTGACAAAGAATCTACTTCTATGCTACCTTCCCTAAGTATGTGCTTGATCTGAATATGCTCAAAAGAGTCTGTAATTTGTAATGCTTGATCGAACATTACTTTCAGTTTCTAGTTTTCCAACCTTCTAGTCCTCAGCCCATTGATTGTAAGCAAGTAATCCCCTTCTATCTCCAGTTTTCTAATACTTAATTCTCTATAAAAGCTTAATCCAAGGATTAATGCTTGCAATTCAGCTACATTATTGGTCTTGCTTGGTAATTTTTGGGACAATCTACCAAGAATTTTTCCTTCCCAGTCTTGAATAATGCATCCCACTCCGGAGGCTCTAGGATTCCCCTATGAGGCCTCGTCTAAGTTTAACTTGAACCATCCAAAATCTAGAGGGCTCCATTTGACTTGCATCCTGTCTTCCTTGGTAGCCTTCTAATCTGCTATAGCCAGAATCTTTAGTCCCAACCAGAGCTTTCTCATATCTACATCCCATCTAGTGAATTTCTGATTCTTTTGTCCCTCACCAGCTAACCTTGCTCACAAAAGATGGGAAAGTTCTTTCCTTCTCTTGAAAAATTCTTTTGTTCTTCTCTTTCAAAATTTCCCATAAAACCTTTAAAGGACATATGCTCCAAAGCCCTTCATATAATGATCTTTGAAAGATCAAAGGCCAAGCCAGAAGAAAGTCTAACAGCTTAACTGGGAATGTTGACTGCCACTTCAATTTGGAGTAGAACCACTTCCAAGTATTAAGCGTGAACTCACAGTTAAGACAAATGTGATCTCCAGATTCCCCTTCTTTTTTGCAAAGCACACACCTTGAGGGCCCTGCATAGCCCATTTTCTTAAATCTGTCAGCTGTGAGCACTCTTCCCCTTGAAGCAACCCAAGTGAAAATGTGAGCCTTGGGAAGGTAGAACTTATTCCAACATAAATTGAAAGGTAGGCTTGACTCTATCCCTTGCTCCCCTTTGAGCACTCTATACCCTTCATTTACACTATATTGCCCAGAGGGAGAAGCATTCCATCTCAGCTCATCTGCCCCTTCCCTAAAAATCATTCTTCAATTCCTCAAGGCTGCTTCAAAAACTTATGCAATTCTGATGTCCACTCCTATTTCCCTAACATCCTTCCATTTTATGAATGCTCCGACTGAAGTTGGTTAATTCATAGCTTAGTCTCTTACCAATTCTCCTCATGCTTGCTTAGTGATTATTCTTAATGGGTCCAAGTCATCTCTGCTTGCTAACGTAGTTTGACCATCCCACAAATCTTCCTAGAAGAGCACTCTACTACCATATCTTATTTCCTAGGTTAGCTGACTGTGGTCATATTTTTCTTGGCCCCAAAATATTTTGTTTCCCTCCTTCTATCAGAGAAATCTAATCAGAGAAAGACTAAATAGAACGAGGAAATCCTTAAATCTTGCATTTCCCTATGTTGTTCCTTGCAAAATTTCCCAAAATCTCATCTGGATATCCTTGCAAAAAACTTAGAAAAACCCAAAAACCCTTTGTCTTCAAGTGCCTTCCATTGCAGATAATTCTCAGTTTTATACTTAGTCATTTTTGTATGCATCTTTGTATGTATCATTGTATGTATATCTCTTGTATCACATATACAATCGTATATACAGTTTCAGATGCAAGGCGATATACAAAAAGAATATATAAGGGTCATCGGCAAGACTTTGGCCTATCGATATGACAAGTCTTAGGTCTCCCCGATAGCCAAATGTATATGCAAGATACAAGGCAGGATACAAAGGTGTAGATACAATCTGGACCTGATTGATTTTTCATGATATATTTGATAGCGGTTCATATCTACTTTTCTATTTGTATGTCAAGGATGCAAAGGATATACAAAAGTTGATACATGTATGTAGATGCAATTCCAGACTCGACCATTCCTTCATGCTAAATTTGATAGTGGATCACCTCCGCCCTTGTATGTTGTATATCTAATTGCATGTGTGTGATATACAAAGGCATATACAAAGCTAGATACAAATTTGAAGATGCAATCACAGACGCCAATGTAGAATCAAAAAAGTACAAAGTGCATTTGTAAATGCCAAAAGGTAGAAAAGTCAAACATCTTTTGTATGTATAATTACAGGTATATGCAATATGCAAAAAGGCAAAGGTACAATCTAGATGCGACTCGAGAATTGATTCTGGTGGACTTCAATATGGGGTCTGCAATTGTATATCACATATACATGATCAGACACAAAGTGATATACAAAGATGAGATACAAATACCAGATCCAATTCCAATTCCAATCCGCTTCATAAAATGTTGAAGTCCACTTTTGTATATTTGTATGTTTTGTATATGCAATCACATATGCAAAGGCATATACAAAGCCCAATTGAGGTTTTTTGCTGGTCTATTGTGCAGTGGTGTGTCCAAGTTCCTTCATCTGTCTATTTTGCAACAATGGACTCCAGGCACTACTCAACAATCAAATGGAATGATAACACGTGTCAAGGCCGATTCAAAGGAAGATGTAGGGGGTTTTCGACAAGACTTTGCTTATAGGTGACCTAGTTTGAGGTCTCCCTGATGGCTGATTCAATGGCAGATGCAAAGAAATATACAAAGTGTAAGATGCAATTGACCACAACTTTGACCGTGGATATCTCCTTCATTCTGGAGAATTTCAACATGCTTCAGAAGGAAAAAGTGCTTATTTTTGCCTATTCTTTCATCTAGTGGGCTTTTGGAGGGAATATTCTCACTTTCAAAATATGATCTAGATTTGCATGCTTGGCTAATAGGACGTCTCAACGACCATGTTTGCATGTGCAAAGGTTGTTTCCTCTGCAGTAATTCTAGTTCGTGAACTCTGTATTCACAATTCATGGCAGATGGCCCTGTTCTTCAATGCAATTGATTTCTCTGGCTTGCTGGTGGATATCCACGTGGTCTGCGAAGACTTTTGGGGTCTTCCCTTCAATGCCATGTCCTATCTTGCATATGGGAAACCATTTTCTGAGGTTGCAGATCTACTAGAGACATGGTCTCTGTCCTTTCTACCACACCCTTGCCCATGTGCCCTTGTTCCTACATTGATGACCTCAGATCCTGTGGAGCTACCTCAGCATCCCCTGCATAAGAAATTGACCTATAAAAGGCATTGTGACCTCGTTGTTGAGGAGGATGGTAAATTTTGGGCTGTTATGCTGCCAAATTTTCTATAGTAAGACCTCTTAGAGTAATTACAGGGTAAGGGAATGTGACTTACTGTGTCTAAATCTGGCCTCTGTTGTCTTTCTGTTTATCCACCAATGAATGTAATTAGCTATATTGTGTCTTTTCCTGCAACTAGATACTCTATAATGTAATGGTTTCTGGCCCTCATGATCAATATATGCATGATTTCTTGCTTCTCTTGTGTCCTAATTTATGTGTTTTACTTGGAGTTATAGTCTATTCTGTGAGTTAAACATCTCCTCTCCAGGGTTGATCTTCATATCGAAGCCTAAATCAGCCTCATAAGTCTGTGTGAATTCCCTTCATGATTGAGATCATTGTTGTGTCTACACCAAGATCACCATCGCTCACTGAATCTGGTGCATCACCCTATTTCCCTTTCAGTTTCCTTCTAACCCTTTCCCCCTGCAAGGATTAGCACTAGGTTTAGACATATTTCTCTAAGCATTAGGCTTAGAATGAGGAATCAGCCTTCTCTGGAGGTCTGATCTTAATTTGCAAAGTCCCATACTTTCAAGATCATTCCCATTGTGTCATTAGAATGCTTGGACTCTCTCCAAGCAGTGTGCAATTCTATGTGAGAACAATTTCTGGCACACCTGGTGGGACTACTCTACTCTGAGTGAGAGCTAGACTGAGGATTTGGTGTCACTCTTTGTCTACATGCCACTGTGAAAGTGTCAACAGACACTTGGCGACTCTCTACTGATCCAGTTCCTTCATCATATTTCAACATTTCATGCCTGTGTAGACAAGGTCTTCTTCTAGAGGTAACTTCCAATTTGTTGAAGTCTCATTTGATGATAGAAAGAGAAGAACAAGATTATCTAGGTCCCTTGTGAGGGAAATTATAAACCATCATTTAAATCATACAAGGGCACAGTCCACTCCTCCTACATTAGATTTTCAAGTTAGGTCTCAACATTTAACCAAAACTTTTCATATCCCCTTTATTATCAACCTGAACATACCTAACATGGTGAGGAATCTGCCGTTTGTTGCATATCAAAGAGACAACCCTCTAGCCCTAGCCCAATATGATTACATCCTTACATCATCCTTGAAGGCTATACCATTTTTTAGTGGTGAGAACTCTATCACCCCTACTGAGCACATACAAGATGTTGTCAGTGTTTGTTCGGTCCACCATGTTACTGCTAACAACGTGGCCATGAGATTGCTAGTCTCTTCTTTCAAAGGCAAGGCCTTACAGTGGTATAGAGGCCTCCAACCTAATTCAATACATAACTGGGATGACTTGGGCACTAAATTGTGCCAACACTTTGAAGATAGAAGTGACCATTTGTCACTTATGGAATAGTTGGCTTCAATCAAAAGGGCTCCACATGAGTACATGGTAGATTTCAACTACCATTTTCAGAAGACATGGGATAGGATCCCTCAGCTGGTGAACCCCTCTCCTAACACTTCATTTATATACTATTTGAGGTCTTTAAATCCTGATATTACAGTTATGATTCAATTGATGGGTGGAGTTGTCTTGCCTAATGCTTATGATATAGCCATTAGGGCAGAAAATTGGCTAATCTAGGTAGGGAAAATTTGCCCAAGGCCGCCTATGCCTCTGTTTCTAGAAAACCCTATCATGTAGCCTACTGTTATTGCTCCAATTCCCACTGTAGTCAACCCTATCCCCTCTCTAGCTTCACCTACACTTCAAAAAATAGAGGAGAGAGATGCTTAGATCAGAAGGTTAACTAATGAGTTGACATTAGCGAGGAGGCAAAATGCACAACCAAGCCAGCCATATCAGTAGCCTAATCAACATTATCAACCCTTCAATTAGTGGTATCAATAGAATAGGCCATCATATCAGAATAATACGCAAAGACAAAGATAGCCTAGCTAGATCAGACCACTCAATGTTGTTAATCCTAATGTAGCTACCACTTCAAGGCCCCTTGTGTCGATCTAGAACAATCTAGCTCAAGATAGTGACTAGTGTCACCCTTGCGATCAACCACATGACCAAAATATGTGCCAAGAAGGACATTTCAGTCACGCTTTAATAGTGCAAGATCAGCCATCAAGCTTGGAGCATTAGGTTAACATCAACCAAGGAGTGGTTGACAGTCAAGAACAAATGTAAAATGATGTAACTCTAATGAATTAGACTTATGATGATCACTGTGGTGTTAATCAAAGTTCTAGTCCGGTTGCATTCAATACAAGATCAAAAAGAAGGGTTGTTGAAGACACATCAGTGCCTGCAATCAGCCAATCACCTATCCCTAATATGAATCCAACCCAATCTGCAAAGGAAAAGATGCCTACCGTTCCATCAAAGAAAGTAGATCAAATAGTGGAAGGGGCAGAAATAGTGCCAACTCTATAGCCTCAGTCCAAAGAACAGCAAAATAGAAGTGACCATGTAGTCACTAAAACATCTCATAAGGGCAGCCAAACACCTTTCAATATAGTGGAGCAGATGAAGAAAACAAACATAGGCATTAGCATGTGTGATGCATTGCTAATTCCATCTCAAAGGAACCTGCTCCAGGAGGCTCTAATTGATATTAATCATGATGGTGCAGAATCGTCAAGTGAAAGGACTGCTGCCCCAATTAATCTATGTCAACCCAAGGAAGATGTAAGTACAAGCAAAACTAAGAAGCTCCCTCCATTCCATGTTTCCCTAGTCATAGATGATAAATTGTTGCATAATTGTATGATAGATTCAGGGGCAGGTACCTCTATCATGCCAAAGGTCATTACTAGGAAGTTAGGAATAGAGTATGAGCCTATAAGCAAAGGTGTAGTTCAAGTAGATGGTACTGTTGTCAAGATAGTAGGTCTTATTAAAGATCTAGAACTCACCCCACATGCATGCCCTAGCTACTCTGTTTCACAAGACATCTATTATTGACCTCCTTGCATACTTTGGTATCTGTTTGTCTAGGGATTTCACTACAAAAATAGGTGGATATTTGTCATCTGACTGGTCACATATGTTTTTTAGAACCAGATATGGTACCAAAGTGACTATTAGGGCTGAACCAATTGCTAATGACCACATAGAACCCTACTATCCAAACCCTGACAACATGAATTGTACAATACATGAGTTGGAGGAGAAAGATAACAATAGACATGAGGCTACCACTCCTATGGATGAAGTACTAGATATCCTACTTGATGAGTGGGCCAATTGCTTTCAGTTTGACACTCTCGATTGTATAGAAGATACAGGGCTAGGTACTTATTGTATCCATGAGGAAGATGCTATTATCCCCAGTCTTGAAAAGGAAAGATCAGATCCGAGGGGGATATGGTAGATTTACTTTGATGGCTCCAGAAGCAAAAAAAGGAGCAAGTTTTGGGGTTGTATTGATTTCACCCCTAAAGGAAAGGTATTTCTCTTCATTTAGACTGCAATTTAGCTGTACTAACAATGTAGCTGAATATGAAGCCTTGATTCAAGGCATACAGGTAGCTAAAAAAAGAGGAATAAAAATGTTACAAATATTTGGTGATAGTCAACTTGTTGTTCACCAAATTAGAAAGTTAAGTGCTTCAAAGAATGACTTGCTAAAGTCATACAAACATAGAGTCTAGGACCTGATTGAAGACTTTGATGCCTTCAACATTTAGGTGATCCCTAGACATAAGAACAAGGATGCTAATAGGTTGGTTGTGGTTGGCGCCCAGTTTGATATTCCTTTGAATGTCAAACAAGTTTCAGATCAGCATGTAAAGATTGTGGTTAGGCCTGCTGTGCCTGACAATGGGATAAGCTGGCAAGTGTTTGATAGTGACCAGCAAATTATGAGTTTCTTACAAGATGACACAGAGTTTAAAATTAGTCAGTTTTGCAAGAATAGTATGGTGATCAGATCATCCAGCTGAAAGCCAACAAATTGCCTAGAGGCCTCATCACCCTAGAAAAAATGTTTGGGCCTAATGATCAGCAAAAGAAAGAAAAGATGAATATAACAGTAAAGAAGCAAGACTATGAAGAGGTAGAGGTTGCACATGGCAAATTTCTAAAACATGGTAAGGTAAATACTCAAGCTGAAAGGCAAGGTTACATTAGGCTTTGTGATGAGTTTAATGATCTAATTGTTTGGGATTATATATATTTGAAATGTTTTGATCCTAGTTTAATCCAACACACCATTGACCTAGATCCCAATGCCAAGCTTGTCTACCAAAAGCAAAGGCCTGTCAATCATAAAATAGAACCATTAATGAGAAAGGAGCTATCCAAGCTTATAGAGGCTAAGATCATTTATCCTATTAAAAATTTCTCTTGGGTAGCCAACTTAGTTCCAGTTAGGAAGAAGAATGGAGAAATTAGACTATGTGTGGACTTTAGAGACTTGAACAAGGTCTCACTTAAAGACCACTACCCACTCGCTTCCATGGAGCAGATCCTACAAATAGTAGTAGGTGCTGAAAGGTTTTCCTTCCTAGATGGCTACTCAAGCTACAATCAGATCCTAGTGAAGGAATTAGATCAGTACAAAACGGCCTTTACCACCAAATGGGGTACTTTGTCTTATCAAAAGATGCCTTTTGGATTGACAAATGCTGGAGCCACCTTTCAAAGAGCAATGTATTTGGCTTTCAAAGGTCTGATCAATGATATTATCTTAGTATATCTTGATGATTTGATAGTATATTCCAAGCATGCAGCAAACCATTTGGGTCATTTAAGAAAAATCTTCGAAAGATGTAGAGAGTTTGGGATATCATTAAATCCCAAGAAGTGTATATTTGTTGTCCCTAAAGGTAATTTGCTAGGACATGTGGTCTCCAAGGAAGGATTGGCCATTGCTCCAAAAAGAACAAGCGCCATTCTTGCTCTTCCCCTTCCCAGCCATAAGAAAGGTCTACAGAGTTTCCTGGGGAAGATAAATTTTGTGAGAAGGTTCATACCTAATTTCGTCTCAATAGCAAAACCCCTCACAGCTATGCTAAAGAAGAATGCTACTTTGATTTGGTCTAAGGAAGGTAGGGATAGTTTTGAAGCTATCAAACAAGCAATTACACAAGCTCCTACACTGATAAATTCTAATTATGAGAAAGATTTCATCCTTTATGCCTTTGGAGGCAAGGAGAGTATATCAATTGTCATGACACAACAAAATGAGGAGAAGTTGGTGTAGACACCTAAAATTGACTTGCTCTGCAAATTAATTTCCCATATCTTCCCTAACCATCTATCTATCCCTTGTGATTAATTAATTCATTTAATTTATCACTTAGACCTCACAACACTATCCCTCATTAATCAAATAAATATTCCCAATATTTATTTGGTTCAATTCTCCTTTTCCCTAATCCTCATCAATTAGATAAATCATGGTTATCTAATTGATCTAGCCTACTAATTGACCTACCCTAACCTACCCTAGCCTACCTTATCCTAGCCCTAGGATCAATTAAGCAAAACCTCTGTTTGATTAGTCCTAACCTCTCATTTGGGTGGTCAAACCTAGTTTAACACCCTTCCCCACATCCCCCAAATTAAAAATTCAAATAAATCACACATCACATTTACTTCTCTTACACACCCCTTACCTCACCCATCCTCATTCAATACCTCTTATCCCCAAATGAATTCTTAATTCATTTCCCATTCCCCAAATGAATTTTTAATTCATTTCCCATTCTTTCACACCCATACCTCATTTATCACCCCTTTTCCCAAAATGAATAAAAGATTTACTTTTATTCCTAGCCTTTGATCTCATCTTTCAATCCTCACCCTCCATCCTCCTCTCAGAAAATCTATAAATGAAACCCTCTCCAAGCCATTTGAGGGAGACTCCTTCATGCATCAAACCTCTGCCAAAATTATTTCACAATCCCCTTTATCATGCCACCATAGTGTCCAATTCACTCTAAATCATCTCTCATTTCCATCTAGTCTCTCAAATCTATCATCTAATCCCTAATCATTCATCTACATTGTGTTGAGTATTTGAGCAATCCACATACATTTCATTTATCATGGGTAAAATCTAAGGAGACTAATCGGGTGCAACTCCTTCCCGCTTAGATTTGTGAGTTCATTTATGAAGGTATAATCTTGTGTATTTTGCATTCAATTTATGTATTTATCTTCATTTTGTTTTCACTTATCACATTGGCATGCTCGGTGGGACCCACAAGGTCTGAATCTAATCATTTATTGTGAGTTTCTGTGCTTTAGACATGTTTCTACAGGTGCAGCGCCATCCTACCTTCACAGCGATGCCATCACTGGCACATTTTAGCTCTATTCTCTATTTTAGCGCTATCCTGCGTAGCACATTTCTTGCTTAGGACTCATTCATGTGTCCATTTTCACCCATCTTCTTCCTGTTGATTTTTTCTGTCTAATTTGCTCTCTGTTTTGCAGGAATATTGGAAAATACAAGAGGAGGTTATGCTAATTTTTTTAAAAATCTAATCACATTTTTTAGTTATCATTTTGTCTCGTTTTCTTCATCTATTATACTAACAAGGCTAACAGGACCTCAATTTTGCTATCTGACCCTTTGTGTTGTTTAGGAAAAACCTCTTTTTTGCAGGTCAGACACGTTCAGTGCTGTATCTCCGCTATCACCCAGATTGGCACTATCTGTGGGCATAATCAGACTATCTGACAAGATGTGCAGTGGTGCGTTCATAGTCCTCTTTTAGCGCTATCTCCTTCTTTACCGCCTTCATGGTCATATTATAATGCTATATTCTATTTTGGCACTTTCTGGTTCTTGTACTAGTGCTATTTACTTAAGTAGTGCCCTTTGTCTAACTCTGTAATGCTATCTTCTGTTTTGGCACCTTCCGGGTCTCATATTAGCGCTATTGTATCAATTGGCGCTATCTGTAAAGGTGTCAGTTTCTTAGTCAATTTTTTGTCAGTGTCGCCATTTGTAGTCTGCAGTGGCGCTATTGTATCCCTATATTAGCGCTATTTATTTAAAGATAACTTTTCTTCTCTGTGTAGGGACTGACAGTTTTTGTAGGTTATCACCATCACTAGGAGGACACTAACAATCTGTTGTAGGGTGTTTCTTTATCTTAGTCTAGCAAAAACATTTCAATTGGGCTCTTAAAACAAACCCTTGCATGCTATTTTACACAGCATTTCAATTAATCAAGTCTTTGTGTGTGTGCCAAACTTTTAACATTGGTGTTCTTAAAATTAATCATTGCTTGCAACAACCAACTACCAAACACTTCAATTTTTGGGCTTTAAAAAGAACCACAAATTGCATCAATCAAATCATTAGTTTTAAAAAGAATAACAATCTGCATTCTTCACACATGTAATCAAGAAAATCCAATCTAATTTGTGTGAAGTGTCTTCGTGGTTTGTGTTTGTGTTGTGAAAAGTGTATGCCCTTCCCTTGCACCATTTGGTGACCTTGGGAATCAAAAGATTTTCATAACACTTGCATTAATCACCCCCAACATAATCCAAATAAATAAAATGAACCATGTTTAGTGTGATGCAATCATAGAAAATACGTATGCTCTCCCCTCGCATCTTTGTATGAACTTGGGGATCAAAAGTGTTTTCATGATTGTATTGCTTTTGTAAACTTTAGAGGGCCTGCCACCCTGCTTCGAAAGGTGGGAACGACCCAAGCGGCAACAAGATAAAGCCAAGCTCTTTCAAGCCACTATATAAATTAATGTGTTTGTGACGAAAGTCACAAGCAACAGGTGTTGTTGTGTTATAACGACAGCCAACCTCCCCCAAAACCCTCCAAGGCATAACCCTTGGAGGCTGGGAGACTCCATAATGGAGAGTAGCACTGCCACATGTATAACCACCTGAACGAAAGCACTCATTACAAACCTTTGTTTTAGTGGCCCAAATCCCTAAGGTTGTACATGCTTGATTATCACATTTTTCATAAATCAAACCTTTGGCCATTGTGTTTTCTTGCTTGATTGTTTGTCTACTTGCCAAGAAAAATCAAATTCATCCATCAATCCAACCATTTGCATCCTTTAACGCCATTCCTCTCTATTTCAGCGTCATTTTCCATCTATTTTAGCGCCTTCTTCATCCATGTCTAAAAATTGAATTTTCCCATCAAAAACATCAATTTTATAAGCCCATTTTCAAAAAAATTCTGGTCAAGAGGCTACGCCCTTGCACCCCCCCTCACGTTGAGCCAGGTTTTCCTCCCAACACCGCTAAACCATCCCCCCATTTATCAAACCCCATAAGTTGAGCTTATCCAATCCCTTTATTTGAGCTTGATCAAATTCATCGTAATCCACTTCATCCCTACTCACAATCATCTTCATAATCCTTAATCCAATTCATTATCATCATCTTAATCCCATTCTTCCATCTATTTGATCAACATTATCCAAATCCTCATCCCAAAATTAAGCCCAAGTCAAAATCATAACATCAATCCAAAACCAAAATCAAATCCAACATCAATCATCCCTCATCCATTGTCAACTCTAATCAAACATTCCAATTCCTAATCCTTAATCAAAGATCATCTTTTGCAAATTAAACCTTGGTTAAGGACCTAGTCTCCTTCATCCTCCATCAATCCCCTCATCCAAAAGCCCAACCACAATTATCCACATCATTAACAAAATCCCCCAACATCATTATCAAACTCCAAATCCAAATCAACCCAATCAAAAAATAAGACCTTAATTGATCACCTGATCAAATCAACCCAATCAACCCTCTTGGTTAAGATCATTAGTCTATCTTAAGCATAGAGAACCATTCATCAAATTAAATCAAATCAAATCAAATCATCCTAAGGTCTTGAAATTTTGATTCCCAACATCACAACCATCCATCATCCCCCATCATCCCATACTATCTCCCACAGAATGGATCTTTCTGAATCAATACAACAATTACAAAGACTTAGAAAAATCTATGAGAACATGGATCCTCATGCTAAGGAACAATTCAAAAATGACATTAAAGATATCCCCTTAGCACACCTCATCATTGGAGAATCCCAAACCCCTCCCCCATCTTCATCATATCAACCCTCATCATATCAACCTTCAACATCTTACATATCCACACCATGGACCTCATACCAACCTTCATTATATCAACAAACACCCTACACCTCATCCCCATCCACATCATATCAATCGTCATTCTTTCAACCTTCATACCAACCTACCTCTTACATATCCACACCATCAACCTCCCATCAACCTTCATCATATCAACCTCCATCATCCTCATATCAACCTCCATCATCCTCATATCAACCTTCAACCTCATACCAACTTCCATCATATCAACCTTCATCATATCAATCTTTACCCTCATATCATTCACCATCCCCTTACACATCCATGCCATCATACTTATCTAATCAACCAATACCTCTAACTTATCCATCCCCCAACCTTTGTCATGCTAACTTTGATCAAGGGAACACCAATCTAGCACACCTTATCTCCAAAATCCAAACCTCATATTAACAACCAAATCCCATCTCCTAATCCCCATCCTACAATCCTCCCATCACAATATCCCTCCAACCTTATCAACCTTAATCCATCACCTTATGTATCTCCCAATCCACCAACCCCTATCACATTTCCACCATCTAATCCACCATCAAATCTTCCAAGTCCCAACACCATCACATCCAAAGAATCCTTGTGGGATTTCCTCCAAAGAACATCACCAAGCAAAGCAAAGGAATCCCCCACCCCTCCAACACCATCATCTAGTTGAATACCATCCCTTGAACCCATGCACGAACCATCACAACCTAATCCCATCACCCCCATATCCAATCCCCATCCTAATCCCACACCAACCACCATCATTATCCACCCATTATATTGCTATTCAACCCACACAATCATGAAGGATACCATCCATTGGCTATTAGCAAGGAATCAAACACCCTCATGCAATCCAACATCCACCAAATCTCTTGAACAACCCCCTATCATAAGTCAAGAACCATCATGTAGCCATGTTCAAGAAGACATAAGTCAAGCACCTACCACATCCATCCAAGCACCTACCACATCCATCCAAGCACTTATCACATCCATCCAAGCACCTACCATATCTATCCAAGTCACTCCCACTTCTATCCAAGCACATGAGTTATGTGAAGAATCAAATCCAAAGCATGTTGAAACATCAACCCCGTTTCCTAATCAAGATTTAACCATCCTATCTAATCCCATCCATGATCCCCTCCCATCTATTGATCAACTTATTGATCTCACCCCATCTTCTACCACCCCTTCACCATCCCCCATGAATCCTTCACCTCCATCTACCAATCCCATCCAAAATCCATCCCCTTATCCACTTGGCACAAGCACTTTCATCCGTGGTGACTCCATTGTAGGAGGCGAACAACTTCCATCCACCACCTATCTTTCTCCAACAAATAATGGACTCGCGTCTTGTTTCCAAAGCACTAAACATCCCATTGCATGTCGCATACTCCAACACATGAACTATCAAGGCAAAGGCTTAGGCCTTCATGAACAAAGCATCTTGGAGCCCATCCACACCACATTCCATCCATCTTCACATGGCCTTAGCTATACACCCCAAGAAAAACAATCTAAACATGTTGGTACCACCCACACACCTTCCAAAATCCATTCATCCAATCCCAAACATGGTGCATCTCATCGCACTCCCAAAACATATGTTGCCATCCCTCCTCCATCATCCTATCATTTGCAAAAGCATGTGACCATCCATCTTCCCCCATCAAATTTACCTCCACTACTTCCAACTCCAAATATTCCTATCAAATCCACTCTACCTCCTATCCTACCAACACCAAACATCCCTATCCACAAATCCTCTTATCCTCCCATACTTCCAACTCCTAATATCCCCATCCTCCAATCCCTTTATCCATTTATCTATAAATCCACTTTTTACCCTCCACCCATAAATCCCCTAAATTTCCCAATCAAGAACAACAAAAGCACACATCTTTCAAACATGAAGCTTCCCCCAAATCCATGGGATTCAAAAGTAATAATTTGAATGCCTCAACTCATAAAGCACAAAAGCCTAAAGATATTATCCCTTCCAATAGAAATGAAAAATCCAAAAGGCTATCAAAGCCCACACCATCACAAGAAAAAGCAAAAGAAAAAATGGTGTGGGTCCCTAAGCAGAGATCAATCAAAACAAATGAGGCATCTACATCCCAATCAACTCCAAACTCCCAAACATCTTGCTCCACATCTAAAAATCCCATAAATCCTAAGTCTATTTGGCTCCCTAAAACCCCAAATCGATCATACAAAAATCCCCCATCTCGATCCCCATTACTCCCAACTCCACATCTAAAGTACAAGCTTCCAAATACATCACGATGTGTGCAACCGTTGGTCTTGGTTCCCCTCCATCACTTAACATTCCCACATACCCCCATCTCTCCATCTTTCGTTCACTATCCTACATATCTTCCCCATCACATTCCTATGGTCCATGCTTTTGCATAATCCACATCAAATATCCATTATCCACCATCCATTTCATCTTCTCCTATCTACCAACATCCACGCAATCATCATCCAAAATGCTATCCAACATGGGACCATCTTCTCCTTGCTATGGAAACAAACGCTAGAGTCCCCCCTCCATCAAAAAAGCAAAAAAAAAATCAAAAAATCAAGAAAATAGTAAAGAGAAAAAATCCGTCCAATGGTGAAAACCACTCCTTGTGGTGCCTTGGGCAAGTACCTTGATGAAAACCCCTTGTGGGCGTCATGCGTAATCCCTACTCCATCCATTTTGTATCCCTACACTTGGGGGTAAAACCATCTAATCATCCACATCCATAACATCCTTTTGCATATCCTATCCATATATCCTTATCCTATCATATTCCTATCCACTACCCCCTATTTATCCTATCATTTCCCATCCATCCTATCCATTATATATTTCTTTTACCATCTCCTACCTTAGATCTTGATGAAGACAAGGGGCAAAATATCAACAACATGCTTTGGACACCTTTCGGCATACTCCCTATTCAAGTATATCCCCCATCCATCTACTCCAAAGTCCATCCATTCAAACATGAACCTGTTGTGATGTTCACAACACGCCCCATTATGCTCCTTAGCAAAATGGGGACCCCTGCTGATGTCTTGCTTTTTGCTTCTGCTTGTGTTTTTTCTGCTTCCTGGCGGTCTGGTAAAAATGAAGGTCAGGTGCATCATCATCATGATATATGATGAGGTAGGTCATCATCATGAGGTCTGTTTGTCAAAGTTCATATTTTGTTTCTGTGACCTCATATTTTAAAAGAGGTTGAAATTCCATGCAGGTTTGCCTTTTACTTCACTTGAAAATTCGTCCATATGTGGAAGTTATGCACGGTCAAAGTCTTGGTCAAACCTGATATTCGCAGGAGGATCATCATATTTTTATATCCTAAGTCATGTTGACAGGATCATCATGATCTTGGTCTATCATCTGCTAAAAATCATGCAGTTGCAATATCCTGACGTCAATTTTAGGTGGTAGTTCCCTTTACCCGTCAAATGGCCTCAGGCGCATCATCAGCATCATGATTTTCTTAGGAGCGTCATATTTTATAAACCTGGTTTTGCTGTATGAGGACATCATCATCATATTTGAAACGCTCCCCCCCGACAATATCCTGAGGTTCAAATATCATGATGACATCAGCTTTAAGTCAAGGTAAGTTCCCCGTCGAAGTGGTCTTTTGTATCGCAAGCATCATCATGATAATTCAACATTGCCTGATCTTATATTATCATGCTGATCACCCAGACTTAGAAAAATCCACCTTCGGCATATTTGCGTGCGTGTGTTATAATCCTATCGCAAGGTCATCATCATGATATTTGCTGAGCTTCGAATTATGATGATGACGACTCCATATCATCTTGATCTTTCACGGGTCATTTGCTGAAATTTGCTAAGTGATGGGGACAACATCATCATAAATTGAAGAGGATCATCATCTTCATATCCTCCTGATCTCCGGTTAGCGAATATCATGATGATCACCCTATCTATTCAGAAGTGGTCGATATTACATTTCTCAACAGCATCATCATATTTTGTAATATCACCCTAGCGCAAATATCATGATGACCTTAACTCATCTTTGTGCTCCGAAGACAAATTATGATGATGACGTCATCTGGATAACTCGATAAGGAGGATCATCATCATACATTTTTTATCCTGGCATATCGTCAACATCATCATGATCTTGTTTGTCCACTTGATATTTCGCAAAGTCCTCCTGCCGAGAAGAACGACCTTTTCCAAATATCCTGATGATCATCATCATCCTGATTTGTCTTCGGCAGGATATTTTTTCCCAAACATGATCCGGTTGGCGAAATATGATGATGACGTCATGTTTTAAGTTTAACAAAGGCCCCGGATATCATGATGACGTCATCCTGATCTGATAAACGAAGAGGCTAATATCCTGATGATCATCATCATCATTTTTTCTTTCAACAGGATATTTTCCAAAACACGATCAGGTTCACGAAATATGATGATGACGTCTTATTCCAAGTTCGACAAAAGCCCCAAATTCGATGATGATCATCATCATCCTGATCTTTCGAGAGGGTTACCTTGGCCGCGAAAGGGTCATATTCACTTCATCATCTTGATCATGCTCCTTAGGTGACCCGATATCACAATTATCCCCCTGATCTTAACCGGATATGATGATGACATCATCCTTAGCATTTTAATGAAGCCCGAATATCATGATGACGTCACCATCATCTTCCTTTCCTCAGCAGCAGGATTATCTTCATATCCTCCTATTATCCTTCATCATGATGATGATGATGATGTTCTTTTCCCCGATATGCAGAAGCGGAATATCATGATGATGAAGTATATCGACCAGCATGTTTTTTTGACGCACCGACAGGGATAGTCATGCCGATGGGCGGGAAATGAGGCGGTGGACATTTTAAAGTGTTTTTTTTGGCGCCTCTGGCATTTTTTCAGTCAGCGATAGTTGACCTGATCAACTTTGAGCAGTCTGAGCGCATTTTGGACGTGTTTTGAGAGGATTCTGGATCCGATTTTCTCCATCTTGCGCAGTCACCCGGATTTAAACGCTTATTCTATTTTCATGCTGTTTTTATGATAAATGTAAAACTTATTGCTTGTCTTGTCTTGCAGGTTTGCAGTTGAGGAAGCAGCTGGAAAGTCAACACAGTGACCTCATGGAGGCAGAAGATCTGATCTCAGGAGCAAGAAGATAGAGATGAAATGCAAAAGGTCAAGGCCATTCAAGTAAAGAAGAAGGTTGCAGCTGAAGATATTATTGCAAAAGACAAACAGAAGTTATTACCCAGCTGCCGTAACTTCTCAGAAGGGGCAATATTTCACCCAGATTTGACCACTGCTCTGAGATATTTTTGAGAACTGGTTCACCTACATTTATTGCTGTAACTAGGGGTTTGAACCAGGGGTTCAGTTAGGTTTTTTGCTGTAGTGAGGACAATCAGAATGTCTTTATATTGTGCCTCTCTACACTGTAATACTTTACAACAGGGGCTACACACAGGGATTTTAGGATTTTGCCAGAATTGTAGAGTCTTTTTGGGCATAGTTTAGAAGTAGAAGAAGGAGGTCACCTGTTTGTCTGCAGTAAGGTGCGCGTGGAATGTCTGGCTGCCTTACTGTATCTGTAAAGCTTGTAAGTTCTCTGTAGTATGATCAATGAAACTAAGAGTCATTCTTACATTGTAAATCATGTATGGCTATTCGTTTCTAATACAATAGAATCTGGAGTTCTGCATCTATCTTCTGAGTGTTCTCCTGCTCTTCTTTGTGTTTTGAAATATCTTCTTTGAGAGCTTGCAATTTTAAATGTATGTTTGTGAAAATGCTCAGAACTTACATTTAGGGTTTTTACTGTGGATTTGATCAAATTACTATGGTATTTACATAGTGCATAACAGAAACACTTAGATCCTTCAGTAGATTAAGTGAGGTATAGAGTAGATCTTTCTAACTTTTCCCAACCCATCTGAAATATCTAGCTGAAAACGTAGAAATCTAAAGGAAATTGTCTCAAATTTGAAGAAGCATGCATAACAGAGCTATAAGTAGACAGTTTTCATAAATAGATAAAGAAGAAAGCTGCAAAAAATCCAAGAAAACCCTCTGAAACTTGCAGCCCGGTATCACTTGTATGCAAATGAATAGAATACTTGTTGAAATCTATGACCTCTTTGCATATTCTTAGTCCAGTAAACCACAAAACAAACCTAAACTACGTAAGGCCCCTTGAACATTACAGCTTCACATTGACCAACCGAACCATTGTAGACTTGGGATTAGTTGAATCACCAAATGATTCCTTCTTGTCTTTCAAGTATAGTTTCAGTTCATTTTATGTGAATTTTAACTTATTGTTATGATTGCATCAAAACAGTCATCAACAGTTTTCTGGCACTAGAAGGAGGGCCTGATTTGGTTTAGGGTTAATTTTCTGAGTTCAAATGCTATATTCTGAGATATGTTAGATCTCATAAAATTTCAAAAGGCCTAAAAGGGTGAAAAGAAGATCCCATTTTTTTTTTAATGGACACATATGGGGACAGTTTTCAAGTTAACAGTCCTTTATTTCAGGGAGCTTTGAATGAACAGTTTTATTCTCAAAGTTTATCTAATTTTTGTTTGTCCAGTTGTTGCAGGATACACCGGACTATTGAACACAATGAACTTAAATGTTTAACATTCCTCACTAGGATAGATTCATATTTGAAAGGACTAATTATTTTTTCAGATGTGTTCAGGGCTGAAAGCTGGCAGGAAAAAGAAATTTTGCAGCAACAAGCTAATACAACACTAGAAACTAATAGGTGGTTAGAAAATACAATAGAAAAATCAATTCTGGAAGGGAATGATAACAGAGCATCTTTTCTTAGGTCATATTATGGAGGGATTGATAGTAGGTCTCTACTTCCTAATACAGGAAAAGGGGAGTGCAAGTATAAGTCTTTTAAATCTTGTAGAGAGGAAACCATTTGTCAGGATAAAGTTTTTATTGCTGACCCTAATGCTTTTGGTAAAGACAGTAAAACATCTTTCCTTAAGTCATTTTATGGAAAGGAGAAATGTGGGCAAATGAAAAAATTAGAGTGCACTGAAATTGATGAGATCCCTACTATAAAAACTAGTGAAGTCATAGAGGAGAAAGTAAACCCCAATCCCATGACTGATTTCTCTGAATTGAATGACCAAGTTCCAGATTGTTGCAGGTTAATAGAAGCAGACTCCACACTGGACGATAAATGTGAGTCAGTTGATGACCAATTCTTAAAAATTGAAAATACAGAAGATCATGGAGTTGCTGTGCATAATCAAACATCGCCCCAGCACCATGTTGAAAGTAAAACAGGGGAGTATTCCTATCAATCAAAAGATGTCGTCCCACCTTTACTCTCAAGTGATTTAGAAATGATTAATTTCTGTATGTCAGATTATGATGATGGAGATACTTACTTAAGTGCTGATGTGCAGGAAACTAATGAGAACATTGAGAAGTTTGCTAAATTTGAGGATAAACTGAACATCCAGAATGAAGAAACAAAGCTGGATGAAGATGAAGAAATGATACATCTAGAGTCATTCTTCTTTCAACTTGAAGAAGGACTAGACATAGAGCTGGGCAATGAAAATGCAGAGCTAAATGAAGAGCCAGCTATCAATGAACAAGTGTGTTCCACAGAGCTAAAGGCACATCAGGTTGTCTCTTTCCTTTCCTTAGTAAACAATGATAAATGCTATTTTGATTATGGAAATTCAAGAGATAGGACATGCTTATGGATTAATCATAACCCTGATGAGCAGCCTCAGTTACTAGTTAAGAGCTATTCTGATAAACACAATGAATCTAGAATATCAGAATTTTTTTCAGAATTCAAAGATAAATCTGCTATGATGAGGACCATAACTAGTACCCTGTTACTCCTGCACAACCTAAAGAAATATGCAAGTAGGGGTGTTCTTGGGTCTATTTCCTGGGTTTCTAAATTGCCTCGTAGAGGCTTGTATATAGTCTGGTAGGGTAGTTGTTTTTGTTTTGTGTGTTCTTCTTTTGCTGTTTTCTTTTTTAGGTTGGTTGTTTGTAAAGCTTGTCTTCTTTTTGTTTCTTTCTGTTTGTACAGTTTTTTCTTTTGCTGTGTTGTTTGTACAGCCTGTTTGTTTGGTTTGTTTGTTGTCTCCTCAGCAGGGATCTTTATTTTACTGTAGAGTATTAAGGAGCAGAACTAGCAACCATTCAAAACAGTATATAATTTAGGATATTCAGGTTAACCATTTGCAATTTACACATAACTTGTCACTGTCATGAATGTAGAGAGTTGTTCATCTTCTGAAGTTTCGTATTCAATGAATGTGATTGAGAATTCGAAGCAGGTTTCTCACGATGACACACCTAAAATCCCTGGGTTTGTTGAACCTACCAGTGTAGATATTAGGTGAAAAATCAGAGGTCACCCTTGCTACCATTACAATTCTCAGCTTAATTTCAGCAAGTGCCCACTCCTTGCATCATGAAGTTACAAATTGCTATATCTTATGAAATCTTTCAAAATTAGAAAACAAATAAATAAATAAATAAATGAATAAAGCGAATTATACTGAAAATCTAGATTAAGCCATCTAAGTAACTCTACCGGGGCTATGGACGCTCGCTGGCAGTGGGGCTCTACTTAGGAGAATTGTAACGATAACCTTGCAGGGGCTATAGACGCTCGCTGGCAGCAAGGCTCTATCCGGTCGGCTATGAGGGAATATCCTCACCTACGTAGGCTAATGTCAGTCACTGGTTTGTTCAACCGATCTTCAAGATGAGGATAATTAATCACATGCACACAACTAAACTGAAAATGGAAATTCATGCATCTTTATTGAACACTTTAAGTCTCAAGCTGAATAGTAATTTGCAGGAAAGATAGTTGGAAGTTATGAGTTCATTTCACCTAGTTTCCTTGAACACTCTGAATTTAATTGTTTTGTTTTGGTTGCTAGTTGTTGTGATGTTCACAACACGCCCCATTATGCTCCTTAGCAAAATGGGGACCCCTGCTGATGTCTTGCTTTTTGCTTCTGCTTGTGTTTTTTCTGCTTCCTGGCGGTCTGGTAAAAATGAAGGTCAGGTGCATCATCATCATGATATATGATGAGGTAGGTCATCATCATGAGGTCTGTTTGTCAAAGTTCATATTTTGTTTCTGTGACCTCATATTTTAAAAGAGCTTGGAATTCCATGCAGGTTTGCCTTTTACTTCACTTGAAAATTCGTCCATATGTGGAAGTTATGCACGGTCAAAGTCTTGGTCAAACCTGATATTCACAGGAGGATCATCATATTTTTATATCCTAAGTCATGTTGACAGGATCATCATGATCTTGGTCTATCACCCGCTAAAAATCATGCAGTCGCAATATCCGGACGTCAATTTTAGGTGGTAGTTCCCTTTACCCGTCAAATGGCCTCAGGCGCATCATCAGCATCATGATTTTCTTAGGAGCGTCATATTTTATAAACCTGGTTTTGTTGTATGAGGACATCATCATCATATTTGAAACGCCCCCCCCGACAATATCCTGAGGTTCAAATATCATGATGACATCGGCTTTAAGTCAAGGTAAGTTCCCCGTCGAAGTGGTCTTTTGTATCGCAAGCATCATCATGATAATTCAACATTACCTAATCTTATATTATCATGCTGATCACCCAGACTTAGAAAAATCCACCTTCGGCATATTTGCGTGCGCGTGTTATAATCATATCGCAAGGTCATCATCATGATATTTGCTGAGCTTCGAATTATGATGATGACGACTCCATATCATCTTGATCTTTCACGGGTCATTTGCTGAAATTCGCTAAGTGATGGGGACAACATCATCATAAATCGAAGAGGATCATCATCTTCATATCCTCCTGATCTCCGGTTAGCGAATATCATGATGATCACCCTATCTATTCAGAAGTGGTCGATATTACATTTCTCAACAGCATCATCATATTTTGTAATATCACCCTAGCGCAAATATCATGATGACCTTAACTCATCTTTGTGCTCCGAAGACAAATTATGATGATGACGTCATCGGGATAACTCGATAAGGAGGATCATCATCATACATTTTTTATCCTGGCATATCGTCAACATCATCATGATCTTGTTTGTCCACCTGATATTTCGCAAAGTCCTCCTGCCGAGAAGAACGACCTTTTCCAAATATCCTGATGATCATCATCATCCTGATTTGTCTTCGGCAGGATATTTTTTCCCAAACATGATCCGGTTGGTGAAATATGATGATGACGTCATGTTTTAAGTTTAACAAAGGCCCCGGATATCATGATGACGTCATCCTGATCTGATAAACGAAGAGGCTAATATCCTGATGATCATCATCATCATTTTTTCTTTCAACAGGATATTTTCCAAAACACGATCAGGTTCACGAAATATGATGATGACGTCTTATTCCATGTTTGACAAAAGCCCCAAATTCGATGATGATCATCATCATCCTGATCTTTCGAGAGGGTTACCTTGGCCGCGAAAGGGTCATATTCACTTCATCATCCTGATCATGCTCCTTAGGTGACCCGATATCACAATTAGCCCCCTGATCTTAACCGGATATGACGATGACGTCATCCTTAGCATTTCAATGAAGCCTGAATATCATGATGACCTCACCATCATCTTCCTTTCCTCAGCAGTAGGATTATCTTCATATCCTCCTATTATCCTTCATCATGATGATGATGATGATGTTCTTTTCCCCGATATGCAGAAGCGGAATATCATGATGATGAAGTATATCGACCAGCATGTTTTTTTGACGCACCGACAGGGATAGTCATGCCGATGGGTGGGAAATGAGGCGGTGGACATTTTAAAGTGTTTTTTTTGGCGCCTATGGCATTTTTTCAGTCAGCGATAGTTGACCTGATCAACTTTGAACAGTCTGAGCGCATTTTGGACATGTTTTGAGAGGATTCTGGATCCGATTTTCTCCATCTTGCGCAGTCACTCGGATTTAAACGCTTATTCTATTTTCATGCTATTTTTATGATAAATGTGAAACTTATTGCTTGTCTTGTCTTGCAGGTTTGCAGTTGAGGAAGCAGCTGGAAAGTCAACACAGTGACCTCATGGAGGCAGAAGATCTGATCTCAGGAGCAAGAAGATAGAGATGAAATGCAAAAGGTCAAGGCCATTCAAGTAAAGAAGAAGGTTGCAGCTGAAGATATTATTGCAAAAGACAAACAGAAGTTATTACCCAGCTGCCGGAACTTCTCAGAAGGGGCAATATTTCACCCAGATTTGACCACTGCTCTGAGATATTTTTGAGAACTGGTTCACCTGCATTTATTACTGTAACTAGGGGTTTGAACCAGGGGTTCAGTTAGGTTTTTTGCTGTAGTGAGGACAATCAGAATGTCTTTATATTGTGCCTCTCTACACTATAATACTTTACAACAGGGGCTACACACAGGGATTTTAGGATTTTGCAGAATTGTAGAGTCTTTCTGGGCATAGTTTAGAAGTAGAAGAAGGAGGTCGCCTGTTTGTCTGCAGTAAGGTGCGCGTGGAATGTCTGGCTGCCTTACTATATCTGTAAAGCTTGTAAGTTCTCTGTAGTATGATTAATGAAACTAAGAGTCATTCTTACATTGTAAATCATGTATGGCTATTCGTTTCTAATACAATAGAATCTGGAGTTCTGCATCTATCTTCTGAGTGTTCTCCTGCTCTTCTTTGTGTTTTGAAATATTTTCTTTGAGAGCTTGCAATTTTAAATGTATGTTTGTGAAAATGCTTAGAACTTACATTTAGGGTTTTTACTGTGGATTTGATCAAATTACTGTGGTATTTACATAGTGCATAACAGAAACACTTAGATCCTTCGGTAGATTAAGTGAGGTATAGAGTAGATCTTTCTAACTTTTCCCAACCCATCTGAAATATCTAGCTGAAAACGTAGAAATCTAAAGGAAATTGTCTCAAATTTGAAGAAGCATGCATAACAGAGCTATAAGTAGACAGTTTTCATAAATAGATAAAGAAGAAAGCTACAAAAAATCCAAGAAAACCCTCTGAAACTTGCAGCCTGGTATCACTTGTATGCAAATGAACAGAATACTTGTTGAAATCTATGACCTCTTTGCATATTCTTAGTCCAGTAAACCACAAAACAAACCTAAACTACGTAAGGCCCCTTGAACATTACAGCTTCACATTGACCAACTGAACTTGACCAACCGAACCATTGTAGACTTGGGATTAGTTGAATCACCAAATGATTCCTTCTTGTCTTTCAAGTATAGTTTCAGTTCATTTTATGTGAATTTTAACTTATTGTTATGATTGCATCAAAACAGTCATCAACAGAACCCATCATGCAAAGTTCTTTAAGCATTAGGGGCATAGGATTCCTTGCAACCTAGCCCTTGGACAAAATCCTCATCCCTATCTTCCATCTATCTAACATACATCCCTATCACTTGTCCAGTCATCTATCATGAATCAGTTAGCCATCATCCTTTCATCGCCAATCCCCCTATCCAACCCCATCACCTCCACCTCTAGACTTGGTGTTCCCTTGTCATTGGTATCTAGCATAAAGGTTATCCACACGGAATCCAATGCAACCATCTCATAATAAACCATTCCTTTTCCAAAATCAAAAAAGCCAAAAACATAAAAAAAAAATTAAAAAAACCAAAAAACAATAGAAAACACACAAAATTCCAAAAATAATTTATCCACCACAAAATCACCCAAATCATCCAACATCTCATCATTCCACATCATCATCACAAATCAGAACTACATATCATAACCACTTGCATCTTAATGTGCCTTGATCCCGTGGATACAGGGTATGTAGGCAGTTTGGAATACTAGGATGTTTCCAGTACTCAGGTGCATAAGATGCACCCATCCAACCCATTGAGCTTACACTAGATCTAGGCATCGCATCACCCCATCAAAGCATCATCCCTTATCAAAAATCATCAACTATGAAATCAGCATCAACCATAACTTGTCACCATCATATCTTGAGCCAATCTTACAACATCAACTAATCATGATCCAATCATCAATTGATTCCTGCCTTAGGATATATCTTTCCTATGATAGGCAGAATCTATCCAATCCTTATCTATTTTTGCAAGAGAGACAATGGCTATTTGTTTTGGTTTGTTGGTCTTTTTTGTTTTTGATTTTTATCTTTTGTCCTATTCAAAGATTGCATCAAAACTACCTTGATCTTACTATATCATGGTATGTGGTGAAAACATCTAGAATGTGGCATAGTCTTGCTTTTGTCTGTTGTGCTTGTGGGTTGGTTTCATTACTCCAAGCCAGTATTCATATCTTGTTGATCATAGGGTCAGTTCTAGCATATTGGTCCCCTTATGCATCTAAGGTTCATCATACCTTTTATGTACTAAGGACTTATGCTATGAGTCCCCTTCCCTCGTCAGGACAAGGTTGTACTATCTTGGGCATGCATGAGATCATCCCTTTGTTTGCACGTCTAGTCCATGCAAATGTTGGATAAACATCATCACCCTAGTCTTCTATACCTTGGTGAAAACATATCCACTTTGCTATATCAAACCTAGGATTGCTCTAAATCATTTTTCAGCACAATGATCATCCACCAATCAATCTCCCACCATCATCATCCTTTCATCTCGCCACTTATCCTCCAACCACTTTTACCAATCTCTTCCATCCATTTTGAGAGCACAACCGTGTTCTTGCAACCCACCTATCCTCTCTAGGGGGCATCACCCTTACCAATTATCCCCAAACCTTACCCTATTCTTCTAAGCCAAAATCTTTTTTCTATCCAATCCAACTCTATGTTTTTACTTCTTTGAAATGATGTTACTTAGCCGCAACATCATCTCAAAGAGGGGCAAATGTAAACACCTAAAATTGACTTGCTCTGCAAATCAATTTCTGGTATCTTCCCTAACCATCTGTCTATCCCTTGTGATCAATTAATTCATTTAATTTATCACTTAGACCTCACAACACTATCCCTCATTAATCAAATAAATATTCCCAATATTTATTTGGTTCAATTCTCCTTTTCCCTAATCCTCATCAATTAGATAAATCATGGTTATCTAATTGATCTAGCCTACCTCATCCTAGCCCTAGGATCAATTAAGCAAAACCTCTATTTGATTAGTCCTAACCTCTCATTTGGGTGGCCAAACCTAGTTTAACACTCTTCCCCACATCCCCCAAATTAAAAATTCAAATAAATCACACATCACATTTACTTCTCTTACACACCCCTTACCTCACCCATCCTCATTCATTACCTCTTATCCCCAAATGAATTCTTAATTCATTTCCCATTCCCCAAATGAATTTTTAATTCATTTCCCATTCTTTCACACCCATACCTCATTTATCACCCCTTTTCCCAAAATGAATAAAAGATTTACTTTTATTCCTAGCCCTTGATCTCATCTTTCAATCCTCACCCTCCATCCTCCTCTCAGAAAATCTATAAATGAAACCCTCTCCAAGCCATTTGAGGGAGACTCCTTCATGCATCAAACCTCTGCCAAAATCATTTCACAATCCCCTTTATCATGCCACCATAATATCCAAATCACTCTAAATCATCTCTCATTTCCATCTAGTCTCTCAAATCTATCATCTAATCCCTAATCATTCATCTACATTGTGTTGAGCATTTGAACAATCCACATACATTTTAGTTATCATGGGTAAAATCTAAGGAGACTAACCGAGTGCAACTCCTTCCCGCTTGGATTTGTGAGTTCATTTACGAAGGTATAATCTTGTGTATTTTAGATTCGATTTATGTATTTATCTTCATTTTGTTTTCACTTATCACAGTTGGAGCAACCAATTGCTTTCTTCAGTTAGCCTCTCAAGGGATATGAATTGAATTATGACTTCATAGAAAGACAAGTGATTGTTATGGTCAAAGCCTTGAAGAAATTCAGACACATGGTCTCAAACAGTAAGATTCAGCTAATGGTGAATCACCCTAATGTCAAAGAGTTTCTCCTGAGCAAGGATATTAATGAAAAAAGAGTTGGGTGGATCACCAAGATAATGGAGTATGACATCAACATCATTATTACTAGACTAATCTGTGGCAAAGGTCTATGTGAACAAATGGCAGTAGATGTCAAAGGTAGAAGTGATGATGTATATGTTCAAGAGCAGGCGCAATCAGTTGAGCCTCATACACCAACTGACTGGCATCATGACATGATCACATTCCTACAATCAAGTAGATGTCCAGATGGATTGAATCAATTAAAAGGAAGGTATTTCAGACTTTAATCGATCCCTTATGTTATTATTGATGGTGTCTTATTTAGAAGAGACATCAATGGAGTTCTTCTTAGGTGTATAACATAAAATCAGAC
The DNA here is from genome assembly GCA_027924645.1 of Cunninghamia lanceolata. NCBI lineage: Eukaryota > Viridiplantae > Streptophyta > Pinopsida > Cupressales > Cupressaceae > Cunninghamia > Cunninghamia lanceolata. The sequence goes on along the minus strand of BSBN01000081.1, from coordinate 602,482 downwards.
TTCAAGAGTACTAGAAAAATTTCATAATGGCACTGCTAGTGCCCATTATTCTCCCAGAACAACTGCAATGAAAATCATGAGGGCTGGTTATTACTAGCCTAGTTTGTTTAGTGATGTGCATAAGTGGATCAGAAATTGTAAAGAATGTGCATTATTTGCTGGAAAGTAGAGACTAGCGGCTCTTCCCCTTCATCCAATCAAAACAGAGCATCCTTTTGCTCAATGGGGTTTAGACTTCATTGGCGTAATTAATCCCCCTTCCAGTGCAGGTCATAAATGGATCCTTATAGACACTGATTATTTCACTAGATGGACAGAGGTAGTTGCTTTGAAGGATGCTACGAAGGCATCTATTGTGGATTTCCTTGAAGGTATAGCCACAAGGTTTGGTGTGCCATCCACCATCATTTCTGATAATTCTAAGGCCTTCAGAGGTGCAAAGGTCAGTGAATGGACACTGAATCATGGAGTGTATATGAAGACTTCATCAAACTACTATCATCAGGCCAACGGTTTGGCTAAGTCCACCAACAAAAACTTTATCAGGATTATCAAGAAGACCTTGGAAGATAATCAAAGGACTTGGCATTCTAAGTTGAAGACTACTCTTTGGGCTGACATAATCACTCCCAAAAGAGCCATAGGTAATTCCCCTTTCATGCTGGTATATGGAAGGGAAGCAAGAGTTCCATTATCACTGGAGTTTCCTTCTCTTGAGTTAGCACAGTAGCTTGAATTAATGGAAAATGATGATCAGACTTGCAGAGCTAATGGAACTTGCAGAGAAGAGAGATGCTACAATGAGGACTCTTGAGGCTCATCAAGATCAGGTTAAGAGAACTTTTGGTAGGTCAAAAGCTGATAGAACATTCAGTGAGGGAGATATAGTGTTGAAGTGGGATGCAGATAGAGCCAAACCTAGAAGACATTCAAATTTTGATGCCTTGTGGAGTGGCCTTTACATCATCATTAGTTGCAGGCAAGATAATGCATTTCAACTTTCTAGGCTGAATGGTGAGGTCCTGCCCATCCCAGTCAATGGGATTCATTTCAAACCCTGCTTTTAGCATGGTTGTGAGGTCTTGTAAATAAGGTACGTTTCCCTTCAATAAGTGCCCTTGCATTCTGCTGTATTCTCATTAGGAGATACATGCTTACTTGTTGTTTTTTGTTTTGGCTTGGTAGCTTGCCCAATGTTCTAGCTCCTCTATTCTTGTTTCAGTCTCTTTTGACTCCATGCCCAATGGATGCATAAGGGCCACTGATCTAATGTTTAGTAGACAAATATCCCTAAGAGGCTGCCAAAATATTGTCATATTTTGCTTGGCCCCAAAATATTCTATTTCCCTCCTTCTATCAGAGAAATCCGATCAGAGAAAGCCTAAATAGAAGGAGGAAAGCCTTAAATCATGCATTTCCCCATGCAATGCCTTGCAAAATTTCCCAAAATTTTGTTTGGATATCCTTGCAAAAAACCTAGAAATCCTTTGTCTTCAAGTGTCTTCCATTGCAGATAATTCTTAGTTTTATACTTAGTTATTTTTGTATGCATCTTTGTATGTATCATTGTATGTATATCTGTTGTATCCCATATACAATCCGATATATAATTTTAGATGCAAGGTGATATAGAAAAAGAATATACAAGGGTCATTGGTGGGACTTTGGCCTATCGGTATGACAAGTCTTAGGTCTCCCCGACAGCCTAATGTATATGCAAGATACAAGGTGGGATGCAAAGGTGTAGATACAATCTGGACTTGATCGCCTTTTCATGATATATTTTATAGCGGTTTAGATCCGCTTTTGTATTTGTATGTCAAGGATGCAAAGGATATACAAAAGTCGATACATGCAGGTAGATGCAATTCTGGACCCGACCATTCCTTCGTGCTATATTTGATAGCAGTTCAGCTCTGCCCTCGTATGTTGTATATCGAATTGCATGTGTACGATATACAAAGGCATATAAAAAGCCAGATACAATGAGAGATACAAATTTGAAGATGCAGTCACGTATGCCAATGCAGAATCAAAAAGTGCAATGTGCATTTGTACATGCTAAAAGGTAGAAAAGTCAAACATCTTTTGTATGTATAATTGCATGTATATGCAATATGCAAAAAGGTGAAGATACAATCTGGATGCGACTGGAGAATTGATTCTAGTAGACTTCAAGATGGGGTCCATGGTTGTATATCACATATACATGATCAGATACAAAGTGATATACAAAGGTGAGATACAAATGCCAGATCCGATTCCAATTCTAATCCACTTCATAAAATGTTGAAGTCTACTTTTGTATAATTGAATGTTTTGTATATGCAATCGCATATGCAAAGGCATATACAAAGCTTGATTGGGCTTTTTTGCTAGTTTATTGTGCATCGGTGGGTCCCAGTTCCTTCGTCAGTCTGTTTTGTAGTGATGGACTCCAGGCATAACTCAACAATCAAATAGGATGATGACACGTCTCAAGGCCGATTCAAAGGAAGATGTAGGGGTTTTTCAGTAAGACTTTGCTTATCAGTGACCCAGTTTGAGGTCTCCCCAATGGCCGATTCAATGGTAGATGTAAAGCAATATACAAAGTACAAAATGCAGTTGATTGCAACTTTGACCTCATATATCTACTTCATTCTAGAGAATTTTGACATGTTTCAAAAGGTAAAAGTGCTTATTTTTGCCTCTTATTTCATCTGGCAGGCTTTTGAGGGGAATATTCTCACTTTCAAAATATGATCTGGATTTGCATGCTTTGCCGATAGGACGTCTCAACGACCATTTTGGTGTGTGCAAAGGTCATTTCCTCCATAGTATTTCTGGTTGGTGAACCTTGTATTCACAATTCATGGCAGATGGCCCTATTCTTCAATGTGACTGACTCTTCTATCTTGCTGGTGGATATCCCTGTGGTCTGCGAAAACTTTTGGGGTCTTCCCTTCAATGCCTTGTCCTATCTTGCATATGGGCAACCATTTTCTGAAGTTGCAGATCTGTTAGAGACATGGTCTCTGTCCTTTTTACCACGGCCCTGTCCATGTGCCCCTATTCTTGCATTGATGACCTTGGATCCTGTGGAGTTGCCTCAACCTCCCCTGCATAAGAAGTTGACCTATGAAAGGCATTGTGACCTCGATGTTGAGGAGGATGGTAAATTTTGGGATGTTATGCTATCAAATTTTCTATAGTAAGACCTCTTAGAGTAATTGTAGGGTAAGGGAATGTGACTCACTATGCCTGAATCTGGCCTCTGCTATCTTCTTGTTTATCCATCAATGAATGTAATTAGCTATACTATGTCTTTTCCTGCTACTGGATATTCTATAATGTAATGGTTTATGGCCTTCATGATCAATATATGCATGATTTCTTGCCTCTCTTATGTCCTGATTTCTATGTTTTACTTGGAGTTATAGTCTGTTCTGTGAGTAAAGTGGCTCCTCTACAGGTTTGATCTTCATACCGAAGCCTCAATTAGCCTCATAAGTCTGTGTGAATTCCATTCATGATTGAGATCATTGTTGTGTCTACACCAAGATCACCATCGTTCACTAAATCTAGTGCATCACCTTATTTCCCTTTCAATTTCCTTCTAACCCTTTCCCCTACAAGCATTAGCACTAGGTTTAGATATATTTCTCTAAGCATTAGGCTTAGAATGAGGAACCAGCCTTCTTTGGAGGTCTGATATCAATTTGCAAAGTCCCATACTTTTGAGAGCATTCCCATTGTGTCATTAGAATGCTTGGACTCTCTCCAAGCAGGGTACAATTCTATGTGACAACATTGACTTGTTATCAAACTTCTACAACTTCCGATAAAGTTCCAAATTCTTGATCCTTTTGGAAGTTGTCTAGAGATGAAAATACTATTTTCTTCCTCCTCCAGATATTTTGCCTTTACCAATTTCACCCAATTTAACTAAGGTTTTGAATGAATAGTCCAAACCAATTTCATTCCTAACGCCAAATTTTGGCAAAGAAGATCTTTAAGCCCTGTTCCATCGGCTTCTTTGGGTTCGTAGACCTGAGTCCATCTTATCAGAGGAAATTTATGCTGGTCTGAATTTCCTTGCACAAAGAAAAATCTCATTTTCTTATTGAGTTCTCAAAGGGCTAACATAGAAAGAGGGAAGCAAGACATTGTGTACACTGGTACTGTTGAAATGACTGCCTTGAGCAAAGTTAGTTGGTCTGCCCAAGAGACCCATTTGCTCCTCCATGAAGCCAATTTTACCATGATCCTTTCTAGAAGAGTGTTCCAAATGTTTCCTAGTCTCACCCCTTTTGTGAGTGGTAAACCTAGATATTTGCAGGGCATTTCTCCTTTTTTGAAATTTAGAATTTTGATAATGCTTCTTTCTTTCCTTCAAGAAGAATTGAAGAAAAAAACTTTTGATTTTTGCTGACTCACTTCCTGACCAAAGGCTGTTGAATACTGATTCAAGATGTCCATGAAGGCTTTTGCTTCACTTTCTTTGGCTACTCTGAAGAGCATCGTATCATCTGCGAATTGTTGATGGGTAATCTTTGCGGTCCCACTACTAATCTGGATCCCATTTAGCTTTCCTTTAGCCCTAGCTTTGAAGTAGGTTCTACCCAACACATCTACCATGATTATAAATAGGAAAAGGGACAAAGGATCCCCCTATTGAAGACCTCTAGAAACCAAAAAGAAACCTTCTAGAGATCCATTGATTAGTACTAAAAACCTAGGATTGGCTACCCATTCGAAGATCCAGTCTATCCGATTATTGCCAAAGCTAAAAGATTCTAGTGCCTTGAATAGAAATCTCTAGTTTACCTTGTCATATGCTTTCTTTATGTCTAGTTTGATCAACATAGCCTCCTTTTTCATCCTTTGAACTGATTGGATGGCTTCTTGAGCAATAATTACTCCTAAGATTGATCTTCCTGGCACAAAACCCGTTTGCTCCTCTGAGATTATTTCTGGCAATATCAATTTTAATCTGTTGGCTACAACCTTTGCTATTATTTTCTAAAGTGTGTTGCAAAGGGGTATTGGTCTAAAGTCTTCTAGTGCTTTCAACTTTTCTTTCTTTGGGATGAGAACAATAAAAGTGTTATTTACTTACTTGAGGATCTTCCTTGACCTTCTCGACTCCTTAATAGCTTCTGTAATCTCAGTGACCATAAATCCCCAACACTTTTGGAAGAAAGTAGATGGAAACCCATTTAGCCCTGGGGTTTTGTCTGGGTGAAGTCCAAAAACTACTTCCTTGATTTCTAATTCTGAGAAGCTCTGAGCTAGCAGTCTATTTTGATCCCCTGTAACCAATTTAGGGATGTTCCTCAGGAGCTGATTTTGAATTTCCAAAGAAGAGCCATTCCAATCATTAAGTAAATCCCTAAAAAAATCAACAGTAGTTTTGTTTATATCTTCTATCTCATTGATCTCCCTTCCATTAGCTAGTTTTAAAGAAGAGATCCTATTTAGTTCCCTTCTTACCCTTGTTGAATTATGAAAAAAAATTGTGTTTTTGTCCCCAGCTCTTAGCCAAGTTTCCCTGGATTTTTGTCTCTAGAAAACTTCCTCTTTTGCTAGTAGATCTCCCATCTTCCCTAAAAGTTCCTTTTCTTTTTGAAAGATGTTTGCATCCATTCCTTCTCTTAGAATCTTCTCATTTAGAGCTTCCAACTCAATTTTTGTATTCTTGTTCTCCTGAAAAATGTTTTTGAAACTATTTCTATTCCATTGCTTGATGTTCTATTTAACTATTTTTAGCTTTGTGACCAAATTAAATAGTTTGAAGCCCCTAGGGTTAACCTCAGTCCACCATTTCTTGACCAGATCCAAAAAATCTGGGTCCTTGAACCACATATTTTTGAACTTGAAGGGATTTCTTCCCAGTTTCCTTTCTCCAAGAATGTCCAAGCAGATAGGAAAATGGTCTGGACCTGATATAGGTAGAATCTTACCTTCGAAGGAGAAGGGAAAATTTCTTAGATCTCCTTTGAAGAGAAATCTATCAAGTTTCTCTGCTATATTACTGAAACCTAATCTTCTATTTGTCCAAGAATAATTGCCATTTCTCAAAGGGATATCCAACAGAGAGTTTCTATCCACAAAATTCTCAAAATCTAATTATGATTGCAATTTCGTTTGTACTCCTCCCCTTTTATCTTCTGCTTTTAAGATTGCGTTAACATCTCCTCCTACTAGGAAGAAATCAAAAGCCTGGTTGCCACAAATTAAATCTAATTCCCACCATAGTTCCTTCTTTTCTAAACAAGAATTGGGACCATAAACATTAATCAGCAAAAAACTCTTCAAACTTATGGTGGATTTGGGTCATTATTCTACGCAAGTCGAAACTGGCATTTGAGTGTTTGGCTACAAGATTCAAGGTCGAAGGCTGAAGTTGTTTGACATTTTTTGGTTACAGTTTGCTATTGTTGGCACCTGCTTTGTGCTCCTTTGAATGCCTGTACAGTAGTGCCCTCACACAAAATTCCAAGTGCCATGTTTGGGCAGAGTTCCATATGCCCCTGTTTGGGCCGATACAACCTGTTTGGGCAATAGCTCCATGCACCCTATTTTGGGTTGCCCCTATGCCATTATTCCAAAGCAATCCAATTTGTCTTCCTATACCTGCCTACAGATTTAAATATATTGAAAGGCGTTTTCAATATCTATGAACCTAGATGTGTTTGAAGCATCAAAATTGTAGGTTTTAGTGAAGTGAAGGCTAAGAGAGCATGCCTATTCCCCAGCCGCCATTATTCTTGGCCTCCCATGCTCCTAAAAACCCTCATGCCATTTTTTTGCTACCTTTTCTCTTGGCCGCTCATTTTTGCTTCTCTACACTAAACTTTGGTCCTCCATCCGATCCAATAGGGCTATTGTTGGAACCTCTATTCATTGTATTCACATTGGATAATATGCATGCAGGCATTTTCAGCATCCACACTCAGCATTCATGCAAGAAGGCTGCCATTCCTCTATATTTTGGGAATATTTACCCTATATCTGCTCTTCTTGCCCTAATTCATGGGCTTTGTAAATGTTTTTTTATTTTATTTTGCAAGTTCAAAGCACTATAAATTTAACAACAAACATAGGAAAGGGACATTCATATTTGGGGTAAAAATAAATCCAATAGGGGAGGAATTTTAAAAATGGGGGCAAAATTAATTTGAAGGAATTACTGGTTATGTAAACCTTGTATCTTCATCAATTGAAGATGAAGGGTGAGGCCTGGGTTGGCAGGAGGCCAATTCCCCCTCACAAAATTAAACCATTGTATTCTTCATTCTTTGCCGAATCCAATGAGTCATTGGAAGGCTAGTTTCTCTCTCGCCATAGGCATTGTTTTTGCTAATTAGTGCCAGTTTATTAAAATAGGTCTATTTTGTGGGAACTTGTTTGTGTGATAACTTTTGCTCGGTAGCTCGAAATTGAGCACCGTTTTTTGCAAAAGCAAATATTTTCACATTTCCCACGCATCTAACCTATTTATATTGTAATAATGCACTAAGTTATAAAGTGCCACAAACAAGGGGAGGTCACCTAATACTAAATCGGGGGGGTGTATAGAATGTACCTTGAACATTTTAGAGTTGTGCCAAAGAGCACTTCATTGAGTTGTATCTAGAACACTTCCACACATACTTTCCATTTTTTTAGTTATGGGGGTTATTCATGCACTAATTTATAAAGTGCCACAAAATCACTTGGGCTAAAAGTATTGAATTATGAGGGGGTTCATAGAGTTGTGTCAAGTACATTTCAGAGTTGTGCCAAGAGCTTTTCCACAGAGTTGTGCCAAAGATCACTTCCACTACTACTTCATCATTCTTCAACATTCTTTTTCCCACATTGTATTGAGAAGTGTCAAGAACACTTCCACTACAACATCACTATCACCTAATGCTACATGACTTCACATTGAATTTGGATTGTAGCCACATGGCATGCAATTGACACTCCACATATGGATATTGCAAGTATTGTAGGACTATCACTTTTAGTTGTATTGTGTCAAGTACACTTCCATTTTAATTAACATTTTATAATAATGTAATAATAATATAAATTTGATATTATTATATTTATATTTAATATTGTTATGCTATATAATTTTGATTTATACTAATTAGGGTTTTTAATAATTAGTACTATAAAATAGTTAGGGTTTATAATTATTAATATTATACTAGCATACCTATCTTTAGAAAAATCTATGTAAGCAAAGCCAGAGATATCATTCTTGAGGCACCTATTCCAACTTTAATCAATATTCAATTAAAAATAGGCACCTCGAGAATAATAAAGATAGGTATGCTAGTTTATTTTATTTAAACCTATGTTAGATAGATTTTAATTTTAGTTTTTTTAAACTATTTTTAAATATATATGTCAGCTATATTTTTAAATGGCTATAAAATTCAAGGTAAAAGTTAATAGTTTTTGTTAACATTTCAGCCATCACACTCCATCCTTTGTTGGACCATTGTATACCTTGTTGGTGTAGCAAATTTAAGGTACAACGTAATAGTTTTAGTTAACACGCTCATGCCATTACACTCCACCCTTTGTTGCCATTGTTGTATACGCCTCTCTGTGTAAATAAATTATTTGCAGTAAATAAAATAACATAGAGAATAAAAGATAACCCTAACAAAAAGTCATATACTAACATAGCTATCTTAAATACATCTATCTTCTAAAGATATCTATGATAGTTATAATTTTTTAATATAATTCTCATAGTAAAAATCTAAAACAAATGTCATTATACTAAATATTAATTTTCTTTAGGTTCCATAACTTTTTTTTATTTTAATGAGGAATAAGAGTAAATTCATTTTGAAAAAAAAAAAAATGGCTTAACCTGATTAGTTAAACTTCTCTCTTTATGGATTAAATTTCTTCTCCCAATTCAATTGCTTTATTTTCATTTGATTTGATTTGTCTTAAATTTATGTTTGAGTACTACTTATATTTATACACATTAATTTATTAGCTTTATTTTTATGTTCATTGATTTAATAAAACTAAAGACTATATATTTATAAATATTTTTATATGTCGATTCATTAATATTTTTGTTAACGCTCTTTAATATCTCTCCAAATACTTTAGGTATATTTTTTAAATATAAGTATACTAGTGTAAATAAAGTGCCACTGTTGAATTCCGTTATGGGCCCGTATTACTCTCCCTTCCTTTCCGTCACAATGCCATAGAACAGCTATATATTCGTGAGGGATCAAACTTGGTTTATATTGTAGTTAAAAAGCTGGAAAGAAATGGAGAGCCCATTGAGATTGTGTCTGTGGCTGTGCATATCCCTAACTATGGCATCTCTCTGCACTGCAGGTAAATCAAAACAATTAAAGCATAAAAAGGTTATCTTATTATTATTAATGGTTTTGCTTGTTCTAGTGTTTATGAGAATTTAATCTGTTGTGTGTTGAATGGAGAAGAATTATCCAAAAAGACGATACAGCTGAAAAACAAGTGCTCGTTCTCCGTGTGGCCGGGAATATCTTCATGGAACACACATGAATACGACATACCTGTCGGGTTTCGGCCGCTGTTAAAACCCGGCGAGTCATATTCCATCGGCTTTGATAGGTCATGGCAGGGAGTGATTTGGGGAAGGATCGGATGTACATTCAATCGATCAGAGCGAGGCTTTTGTTATTCCGGCGACTGCGGAGGACATCTACGCTGTGAAAAAGCGCCGGTGAACCAAGCGATTTCAACGCCAATTACATCGGCCGTGTTTATGAACGGGTCTTGTGCTGTTGATTTGCAGGCGGGTTATAACCTCCCAATGTCAGTGAGTCCTTCACAAGTAAAGGAGTGTGGATCGCAGGAATGCAGTGCATATGTTGCTGACATTTGCCCCACAAATTTACAGGTGATGTGGAAAAATGAGGTGATTGGGTGTAAAGGTTCGTGCGAGTCATATCTGCGGACATGCAGTCCGCCCGAGTTCGGATCCGCTTTCAAGAAAACCTGCCCAAATGTTTCTCCTTTACAAGAGCGTGTCTGGTGCCTTTCTAGCACTCATTTCACCCTTACTTTTTGTCCAAAACAGTGACCCGAATTTCATGCTTCTTCTGTCTATTTAATGGAACTGCACGATACTGGTTCGATGTTTTTTACGATGGAATAAAAACTAATTCATTCAGTTGGATCGTGATTTCAAAAAATACAAATGAAAATCATAATTATTTATTTTAGTGCAAACCATTATATGTCTGAGTATTCTTTTTTTTGTTTTCAAATTAATAAACGTATACACGACTTAAATATGTCTTAACTACTAGGGAGCGTTTCATCTCTAATTGTAACACCATCACTAGGTCGGTAGTGAATGATAACAGTAATGTTGAGACTGTACAAGGAAAGAAATAGTTACAAAAGTGTGGTGTTGAAGAAAGTTTTGTTTTCTAATCTATCGCTTGGCCCACACGTTATGGACTTTGACTAATTTTGTATATACAAGTGCCACGTATGCATAAAGTATTTGGATTCGGACCTTCCCTGTCAATCAATTTTTTGTATGATGGTCATCTCTTTGAAGTTGGCTTTCAAATATTAAAGAGTAAAGACTATATACATATATATGATTTGACAATTTATCTAAAATCTTACCTTTCAAGTGATATAGTCTTCCTAAAATTTTAATTGTATTTTACGACTAGAATGACTAAATATAGCCATACGACCATCAAATTTAAGCCTTGTAGCGGTGGATTTGTTAGAATGGATACCTTGGATTTCTTTGCTCTTAACAAAAAGAAGTTAATCATTCATATAACTTAAACTCGTGCTCCCACTATTAATAGATTATAAAAACAATCTACTTGATTATTAGAGAACTTCTCAACTTGCAGTCAAATAGTTCTTGTAGTTGGTCGATGCCACTAGCTCCTACATTTCCCCTTCTATTTATACTAGAAATGAAATTGGAGGTTCTTAGCAATTATAATTATCTTACTATAAATATAAACCCTAGTAGAGTGTGTTCTAGGTAAGATGAGATAAATTGATATCTTGGAATTAATATATGAAATTAAAATTTCATTATATATAAAATTTGATATCTTGATTTGATAGATTAATTTTGAAATTTATATATCAATTGATATCAATATTAAATTATTCAAAATTGAAATTGATAAATTAATCCATATAAATCTAAATTGAATTTGATCTAGATCAATATTGAAATTGATAAATATCAAATTTGAAATTGATATCTTGAAATATATATATCAAAATAAAATTGATATCAAATTTGATTATATCTTAAAAATTGAAATTGATCATATATTGAAATCAAAATGTAATTAATATAAAAATTTAAATTGATAGATCAAAATTTATTTATTGATAATATATCTTGAAATCAAATGATATATCAAAATTGATATTGGAATTGATATCAAAATTGATATTTAATTATCAATAGATCAAGTTTAATATATCAATAAATTAAAAATTGCTATATCAATACAAATTGATATCAAAATTGATATATATGAATTTTGATATCTTAAAATTAATATATATTCAAATATTAAATTTATATATATATATATATATATATATCAAAATTGATATCCTGAAATTGATATTGAAATTGAAAGTTTATTTTGTGGTCAAGCTTAATTTTACATTTTTTTTATAGGTGATAAACACCTATACTTATATTTTAGCCAATAGGTCATTCTATATGTGCACACATCTTGTAACTACAAAAAAAAAAATTGTAATCCTAATAAAATGTAAAATTGGTGATAAAATAAGATTTTCCCATATGGCTATTCCTCATATGTTTTGTCAATATTGTTACATAAATAAATTGGGATTTGAATCACTAACCTATATTAATCACATGTTAATTAGTGTCAATCAATTTTGTTGTATGGACAATAGTATTATTTAAATAATAGTTCATATTTATTTAAAAATAAATAATACTTTTATTTTTTTAACTGATCATACATGAAGGTACATGTGTATTTGATGGTCATGAATACATTCTATATGAAAAATAACTTCTACTATATTTATAACTGAATTATTATTATAACTAATCCACTATTAATTTAGGTATTTATTATCACCTTCATGTAGTAAAAAGAGTGGTATTAGGAGTATTTTCCCACCAACTCTTGATGCATAGTGGAGAGTTAAACTAGTCAAAAATATTAAATAAGTAGTAGCTAACTCATCATGGGAGTGTGAGGATAATTCCCACGTAAGGGAACAATAAAGTGTTTACCTTTAATGAAAAAGCACATTCTCAATCACGTGGCACTCTTGGCACAATAAGGGAGGGGTGAATCCTCAAGTTAAGGCAGAAGCTTCTCACTCTTGAAAATCATTTTTTACCCCATCTCCATAAAATAAAGATTTTCTTAAGTACAAGACTTGTGAATGGTGGAGAGCAAAATCTTTTCTACCATTTTTTGGGTGGTCATTTGTGAATAGACTCACATCATTACAATTCACTTCTTGCTACAATTGTAGTTGTGCATTTCACTTCTTGTTGTAATCACAGTTGTTCCTTTCGATGTAATTATAATTCTATGTTTGTGCCAATGCATTTTGTCCAACTCGTATCCTATTTAGTTTAATTGTTTGTTTTAATCCCTAAAATAAAGATCCTCTTAAGGACAAAAGTTGTGAATGGTTCTTGGGTGGTCATTTGTGAATAGACTTACATCATTACAATTCATTTTTGCTACAAATATAGTTGTGTCTTTCGATGTAATTATAATCCTATGTTTGAGTCAATTCATTTAGTCCAACTCATATGTTTAGGCTGGTTATTTTATTGATTGCTTATTTGTTGTTTATAGGTAGATGTTTATGTGAGGAGTGTGTTATTTCTCCTTATAATGATGTGGATGAGGATGTGAATTATTGTAAAGTGATTGGTCATTACTCCTTGCCTTAAATATAGACAATTATTGACAATAATTAGAACTACTTGAAAGGTTGAATGCAAACAATTTGTAATAGTAATTGTGTCCACATTTATAGTAGTTGTGTTATTCTCTACCTTGAGATCATTATTTTTTCCCTTTGGTAGGGTGTAGGATTATATAGATCAACTAAGAGGAGCATGGGAAAGTTAGTTTGAAATCAAAGTTAAAAACACACTCTTCACACAAAGTTAGTTCAATCATTTCACACAGTTTGTTCAAAAATGAACACTTCATATATATATGGTAAACACTAGAGTTTAAACATATCAAAGTTCAAGCATGTAGTGAATGCCAAGTTAGTAAACTCTACACTCTGAATGTGAAAATTCACACACACACAAACAATAAAATATCAAATCTAAGTGAAAGGTAAAATTCAAACACACTTCATATAAAGTGAATGCTAAAGTTAGTTCAAACACTCACACACACAAAAAGTGAATGTTAAATTTCAAGCACACACTTCACACACACAAAAGTAAACATAATTCAGCATGCCAATTTTCAATTCACACTAAGTGAATGTGAAATTTCAAACTTACCTAAACACACAACTAGTAAATAGATCTAATATCTGAATGACAAAGGTAGTTCACTCACATTTCACACACAAAAAAAAATGAATCCACAATTAACTCAAAAAAATTAAGGGGATGTCAAATTTCAAACATATGCTTCACATAAGAAAAGTGGATGTCAATACACAAACAATAAGTGGCTCAAATCCAAGTGAATGTCAAATTTAGTTCACACACACACAAAGTGAATGTCAAAAGTACACTCAAATATATAAAGTGAATGCCAAAAGTTCAAACAATAAGTGTACACAAAGTAATGCCTAGAGTTCAAACACACTTCAAACAAACAAAAAGTGTATGCCAAACCAAGAAACACACTAAACAAACAAAAGTCAAAGACACTTCAAAAACATAATCAATTAATGTTAAAATTTAACTACACCCACAAAGTAAATGTCAAAGCACAAACATACACTTCATACAAACAATAAATGAAAAAAAAGTGAATTCAATCTTAAACATACAAAGTGAAACAAATATAAGTCAATGCCAAAGTTCAAACCCATACTTCACACAAATAATAAGTATATCAAATTAAAATGAATGCCAAAGTTGCATTCCACACAAACAATAAATAGATTCCAAAGTGAAACACACTAAATAAGCATATATAAAATACAAATTACAAATAATATAACACTACTTATGACAGTGTTAATAGATTGTATTGTGGTTGAATGTGAGGCCATAGTTATCAATGTTTTTTTATGAATTAGTTCTCTAATGGTTCATTCACAATTTAGTTCATGTGGTTATTCATTTAATACCATTCCACTATTTTTATTTACCAAAAAAAAATTAAATCTCTTTATAGTATTTATAGCCTTGTCCACCAACTACTACATGTAATGACTTTCCAATTAAAATATAAATATAAACTATTTAGAAATAGGCCTATAAATATCTGTGCCTATCGGCCATTTGATAGCACCTTTAGTGCTTTTACTAGTTATAGAACTTATCAACTTCCAGTCAAATAGTTCTTGTAGTTGGTCAATGCCACTAGCTCCTACATTTCCCCCTCTATTTATACTAGAAACTATACCATGTTGGGGTGGACAAGTAAAGATAAAAATATTAAGTAATAAGTTTGATATGTTTTATTAGAATGTTGAATGAATTTCTAAGTTAAAATATTTTAAAATTTTATGTATTCTTTTACTTCTTATCTTTTTAATTTATAGTTAAGTAAATATAAGATATATTAAACAAGATGAAAGGTACAAAAGATATGTATAGTAAGTATAGATTTATACATTATTATTTTTTTCTACTATATTGTTAAATGTTATTGGAGGATGCCTCATAATGGTAGGCATGAACTACTTTGAACTACCAAGCTCACATGACTTCGTGTTAGTTTATTAGCTAGTTTGTCACTCATGATTCTTCATGTTGGAACATATTGATTATGTAATGCGCTAAGCTTTCACCCAACACATTAATAGTAGACAAATGAATGAATTTTTTTTTGTGATATACAATTGTAACATAAATGTGTTGCAATGCACACGTATGCACTAGAGATATAGCAACACAATGCAATGACATGCTCATAGCACATAGCACCAATGCAAACAACATGATTGCACATGTGGAAGACTTACACACTATCACATGACAACCTCATCGTGATGACCATATGATAAGGTAGAGTTTCCTCTAACTACAAAGAAAGGGTTTGAGACCACTAACCTCATCTCTTGTGAATAGATAAGGCATGAATGTGACATAAGCCTCCATTTCATAATCCAAGGAAACCTGAGCATTTTTCCATCCCACAACAAAAACCAAACACATATCAAACATCCTAAACAATATGGAAATGATATCCAAACATAAGGAGTATCTAACTATGAGGTTGAATGGTAAGGTGAGTCACTATCATAGATTTATCTCTAGACTACTCATTTTCTCCTAAAGCATAAAATACAACACAAAAGGAAGCATAACTAACAAAGGAATAAAATACCACCAAACCAGGACGATAGGCACTCATGGTAGACCCTAGGAACCAACTTTAATTTAGGAAATTTTTCCATAAGCAATCAACAACTACCCATTATCCTAAGATCAACCCTATTGGACCAAATTACTCCTTTTTCTAGTTGGAATCACCCCTAGCTATCCTATAATCACTCCTTCAATCAATAGAATTTCCCCTAATAATATAGGTAGTCTTCAACTATGAGAAAGCCCTATTTTGGAAAATAAAACCTCTAAAACTTCATTTTTTATTCTAACAAAGGCATAAGGATTCCCTACAAGCATACTGTCCAAAATGACATCATAGACGAAGTTGAAAAAAAATACAATATATACTAGGTCTACAACTATAGCATTGCCAAGACAAGCCAAGCCATGAACCTCGAACACAAAACATGTTATAGCATCCTTATATTATGAGCTACTATTAAATTCAACGTGAACCAATCATTTCTTATATGCTTGTTCAATTTTTCATGTCTAAAAACCATGGAGCCATAACAATTTATTTTAATAAAAAATCACTATTGCTAGTTCATTAGCAAGTCTACCTTTTCAACCAATGTGATAGAAGCATACATTAATGATCCTAACTCTTAACCATAGAGCTAAATATACAATTCATACTAATGATTCTAACTCAACCAATAGATCAAATTCAATACAAAACATAAACAAAAAGTATCATTTCAACTTCCAATATAAACTAAACCTACATATCCTAGAATCAAGACTTTCACGTCATAATAAATCTCTCATAAGATGAGATATAAATCAATCCCAATGATGAGATAAACATATTTTAAAATTTTATCTATTTTTTCTTCTTTGTTTCTTTGATTTATAATTGACTAAATACATGATATTATCAAACAAGATGTGTATAATAAGTATATATTTATACATCATCATCCTCTTTGTTGCTACTATACTCTTAATCATTATTGGAGGATGGCTCATAATAGAAAGAAAGAACTATCCCAAACTATCTAGCCCAAATGACTTTGTGTTAGTTTCTTAGCTAGTTTGTCACTCATGATTCTTCATGATGGAATATGTTGATCATATAATGCTCCAAGATTTCACCAAAGACATTAATAGTAAACAAATGGCAAAAAACATTTCATGATGCAATTGCAACACAAACATGTTACCATGCACACATACACACTTGAGATGTCACAACATAACATAATGACACTCATAGAACATGATCTCAATGCATAAAGAATGAATGCACATGACAAAGAACTACACACTATTGTGTGAACCATAACATGATGCCCATATAATAGGGTATATTTTTCTCTAGCCACAAATAAATGCTGCAAGACCACTAACCCCATCTGTCATGAACAAATAAGACATGAATGCAAAAAAAACTCTATTACCTACTCTAGAGAAAATTGAGCATCATTCCATCCTAGAAAACCAACCAAGACACACTCACACATCCTAAACAATGTGCAAATGACATCCAAACATAAGAAATGTCTAAGTAGGACATTGAACAAAAAGGTGAGTCACTCTCTTGACCTAATGTTGCAGGACACTATATGTTTCCTCTCGAGGCATGAACTCTACTAGAAAATGAAATATAACTAATAAAGAACATAATATACCACCAAGCCAAGATGACAGGCATTCAAGGTAGACCGTATGCATTAACTTTAATTTAGGACCATTTTTGTAAATAGTCGGTAACTAACCATTGTCCTAGGATCACTACTATTTGATAAATTGTGCCTTTATCTAGACTATAATTTTGTAAGAAATTTGGGAATCATCCCTCGCTATTCAAAGATTTCCCCTTCAATTATTTGAATCACACCTAATCAAACAAGTGATTCTAGACTATTAAAATACATTATTTTAGACAACAGGGCCTCTAGAGACTCTATTTTCAATTCTAAACAAGCATAAGGATTCCCTACAAGCCTACTATCCAAAATGACATCATAGACCAATATGACAACCTTCAAAACAAGTACAAAGTAGTAAAGTCTAAAACTAGAGCATTCTAGGCCAGGACAACTTATCAAGGTCAAACAAAAAGCATCCTATAACATCCTCATATTAAAAGTTACTATAAAACAATTGAACTAGTCATTTATAATATGCTTAGGGTTTATTTTTGGTGGTCCCACAATAGTGTGTGACACTTTTCTGCCTAAGTGGGACATGTTGAACACACAAAGATGCTAAGAGGGGGGGTGAATCAGCATATAGAAAAATTTAACTACTTTATCTCATATAAGATCAAATTACTTAGAGAACAAAAAGTAAAAGATGCACCACATTCATCAACACAAAGACAATAGGATTTTTATATGGAAACTCCAAACTTAGGGAATACCATAGTGAGTGTCAACTCACAATCTAATGCTTATTGCAATAAAAGTTTACAACATTGTTTTAGGGCTACAAACCAAGGAAGCTACAACTCCCTACTGACTTTGTTTTAGGGATTGAACCCAAGGAAGCTCCTAATCCTTGAAGAAAGATTGCTTCTACAAAGATTACAATGATAACATAACTATGAACTGATATAGAAGAAGCATCTGACTTATGTTGTTGTTGCAGTTCCCTTTTCTGCACAATTACTCCATCATATCAACTTCGCACACTTCATGCTACTCATTCTAATCTATCACTTTTGTATATACTTCTCTTATCCACAAATGAATTTGTTCTTCTATCTATATTCTCTGCAACCACTTAATACCTCAATTAGGTCAACACCAAAAAGACCTTAAGATAAAATGTGTAATTCTATATGGGTCATCTTGAAAAAAATATATTTTGAGCTATTGATCACTTCACATGACACAACAAGGTTAATTACATCATAAAACATTCTTCAATTTCAAAACCATTGATTAGCTTTCACTACACATGAAAGAAACTAGACTATTGGCCCAAACAATAGTACCATTGCTAGATGAACATTTTCACATCACTAAGGAGAAGCAAAAAATATTATGCGGACAATGATTTCAACCATGTATCTTCTCAACACTATCCATACACCATTCTCCTTAATTTTCTAACAAATATATCCATCTACAAAACAAGAAACATCCCCAAACATATTTGCAAAACTATATGGGCACAACTTCTGTTCTAGAGGAATGCAGAGCATTCCATCAGGTCTCCACAATTGCTTTGCACTGTCAAGTCACAGCCTAGAGCTCAGTCATTGATATCTTTCTTTGTTGAAAGTATAATAAGTTGAGATCTCGGATATAGCATACACATATATCATTCTACTTATCTTCAAAACCACAAGACTAAATCTTGTACTGTGGAGGGATGTGGACCAGAATACTGTAACTCTGCTTTAGGATATACATTGTGAAAGCCTTAGCCAAACCTTTACAACTTATCTCTAAGTACGGTACTCCAAACTGATAAGATATAAATATAAGGATACATGAAACATGTTAGACAAGTTTATTCATCTCTGCATCATGCTTAGACACCAGACTAATCACCACATGACACTTAGCTTTTATTTCATCTGCTAGGTCTTCTAGACTGACTTGTCTTAAGCATGCAAACCCTATGTCTTTAACTTAGTCAAACCATCCCTCTCAAATATTCCACTGTATTAATCATGTTGATCTTGTGCCAAACCATCTCTCTCAAATCTTCCACCAATATTTAGCTTTTGTACAAGTAAGAGTTCAAGTTGACATCAATGACAACACATATTGCCAACAATCTCTCTATTTGTCATTGATGGCAACACTAAACCAAAATGCATACAAACACTCCCCCTTAGATGCATATTTATCTCTCTCCCCCTTTTACATCAAGGACAAAGGGCCTAACCTCTTATGTCATCCCAAAACTATATAAGCTCCCCCTTACTATATGATTTATATAAATAGTACTTCCCCTGAGATGAAAATGCCTCAAAAAGGGATGTTGTGTACACTACTGTCCTCTGCAAGTCTATAGATTAAAAATTTTCTTATCAACAATACTCTTACAACCCATTTAGAAGGTAGAATGGATTTGTATATTACCTTGAGTTGTGTTAGAGTAGATTCCCAAATTTCTTTCTTTAAGGTAAGAATGTGATTCTAGCATTCAAACTACACATATAAGTCCTCAACCTCATCTATACTGCTAGGTGTCTTCATCTTCTGCTCAATCTTTTCAACCTCACCTAGTAATCTAGATAATGAAGCCAGTCTCATATTTACTTCTTCTCTCAGCTAACCAAACTGCTTCTTTATATGTTCTCTTTGATCTTGTACCTGTGACATCTATGCATGAAGGTTTTCAACTTGTGTCATGTTTTCTCCATTCTTGTCTTTTCACAAGCCATATACCTTAGCCAATCTAGAGATCTATGACTCAATAGAGTTAATCTGAGCTTTGATGTTCTTGGTGGAGTTAGGCCATTTCAGATAGAATAGGTATAAAGCAGTGGCTTCATTGATGCATCCTTTAAACATTTTTAAAATTTCTTGTAGGTTATTGTGTGCACTGCCATACTTATTAGATATCTCATCCATCCTTTTATCATTCATCTTTCTCAATGCCTCTTATTCTACTTTCTTTTCAACACAAGAAGAATGATCCTTAAAAGAATCCATTAATAGATTCACATTTTCCTTTGGGGATAGAGAGGGATCAATACTTAGCTTTGGTAAACCTTCTTGAATCAATTTCACTACATCCTGAACTAAGGTAGTCTTCTTTAGGTTTTCTTGCAGGAACTCCTTCCTTTTAGAAGCATACAATATATCACCAATTTGAAGTTTGTGAAGGGGTGAAATGTTTGACAAGTCTACTTTCCCTTCATGAGTAGGAATTTGCAGAAGTTGTGGTGTAATCACTGGATTGAACTACATCTAGAAATCTAATAGGTCTTTAAAAGAGTCTGACCCCAAATAACTCTGACCTATATCCACAGAAGTGTCCTTAAGTTCTTCATCTTGATTATCCTCTATTTCATTTTGATATTTTTCATTTTATTTCTCCTCACTTTTCCCTAGAACTTTCTCTTCTTGTTCATCCTCAGTGTTATCCTCTTTCTTTTGTTCATCCTTCCCTATATCCTCTGGAGGAGGATTGTTATGTTCTGAAGGAGGTGTACCCACATTACCTAGATCCTCTTCCTTTTGTGCTTCCATTTTTTCTAGAAGAGAAGTCTCCTTATCTTTCTAAGTCATCTCTCCTCTATATCCACTTTGTCATCAAAGGTTGATAGATCTGTATCCTGAAGAGGTACATTTGGGATATCTAGAGGAATTTGTTCCTCAACTATCACCTTAGCATTCTGTTACCAATTTGTGCTTGGCATCCCAATTAGGCTGGGCTATAAGAGTTATTTTCTAATGCTTTTAGAAAGCAAGTGGCTTAAAATAAAAGAGGAAGGAAGAGAATATCATATCAAAATAGTCAAGAGAGAGGCTTCAACCTCTACATTTTATCTAACATGTTTTCTCACTGTGCAGATACAAGTACATGAAGACCATTCATCTATCTTCTTTCTGAAAAAGAAAACCTTTTGGTATGGTCATAACTCCTTGCTACTTTATCAGAATTCAAAGTATTTGGGCTCATTAGAAAGATAAACCAATTATGTAGATCAAGTTCTAGGTTGCTAAGCTTAGTGGTAACGCTACCTGATGGTGGATTGTCCTGATTTCACTCTAAAAAGCCTCTCAAAATGCAATTTACTAAGATGTAGAAAATATCAAAAAAATAAAAATTAAAAAAAGTGGGAATTATCAAAGATTTAAATCTTACATTACATGCTTGTCCAAATTTTACAATTCCTCAAGAAGTGTATATGATAGATCTTCCTGCTCACTTTGCATTATGTCTTTCTAGAGATTTTACAGTCAAGTTGGGAGGATATTTATCCTCTAACTGTTCACATTTGTTCTTTAGAACTAGATATGGTACAAAAATCACAATAAAATATGAGTTGCTAACTAAATATCACATTGAGCCATATGTTCCAAGTCCTGTTAATGCATATCTCACATTTCATGAGCAGGATTAGCAAGATCAGCTTGTTGTCTAAGATCCTAACACCCTTGTTGAAGGTATTGCAGACCTATTCTTAGATGAATGGGCAGCCAAGAATCATGAAGTTAATATAGTTGAGTATATAGAATAGGTGGACTTGGGCATTTACATAATTCAAGAACAAGGTATTGCTATCCCAAGTCTGATTAAAGATGTAAAAGTGCAAGAAAAACAATAGTCCAATGAGCTATGGAGTTTGTACTTTGATGGATCAAGGAGCAAAGTTGGTGCTAGAGGAGATGTTGTGCTAGTTTCTCCAAGTGGTGAAAGGTATTTTTTAGCTTTTCATTTTTCTTTCAGTTGTTCAAATAATGTTACTAAGTATGAGGCCCTTGTTCATGGCCCGAAATGGGCTAGAAAGTGAAATGTTAAGTGTCTTCAAGTGTTTAGAGATAGCAAACTAGTGGTCAATCAAGTAAGGGTATTCATGCCAAAATAAATGACTTGTTAAAATTGTATAAACATAGAGTATGGGGCATGATTGAGGAATTTGATGCATTTAATTTATTGTCCATACCAAGAGCTCAGAATAAACAAGCTGATAAACTCACTGCCATGGGAGCTGAATTTGATATTCTAGCTGAAATAAAAAATGTTTCTCTTCAGAACTATGTGAAAGTTGTTCTTAGACTTACTGTGTCAGATAATAACATTTATTGGTAGGTATTTGATAGTGATTAATAGATTATCAGTTTTATGATTGAAGAAGATAATTTTTTAGCTTCTAACTAGAAAAAGTTGTCTCAGCAGTATGAAGATCAGATTCTTCAACTTAAAACCAATAAGTTGCCAAAAGGTTTGGTAACTCTTGAGTCAATGTTCAACTCAGATGATCAAGTCAGAAAAGAGAAAACTGGCTTATCCATTAAATAGGAGCAGTATGAGCAGACTGAGATTTTTAAAGGCAAGTTGTTAAAGCCTGGCAAGGTATGTACCTTAGAAGAAAAACATGCATTTGTTTTACTTTGTCATGAATTTTCTAATGTGTTTGCTTGGGAGTACCATGATTTGAAGGGCTTTGATCCTGAATTAGCTCAACATACTATAGAGCTGTAACCCAAGGCAAAACTCGTAAGACATCTAAATAGAGATATCTGAATCCAAAGTTGGAACATCTTATGAAAGATGAGTTGAATAACCTCATTGAAAGTAATATCATCTTTCTAGTTAAGCATACTTCATGGGTGTCCAACCTTGTCCCTGTGAGAAAGAAAAATGAAGAAATCAGACATTGTGTCAATTTTAGGGACCTTAATAGAGCTTCTCTTAAGGATCATTACCTGCTGCCATCTATGGAACAAATTTTGCAGGTAGTATCTAGATCTGATAGATTCTCTCTTTTAGATGGTTTTTCAGGTTACAAACAAGTATTGGTGAAGGAAGAGGATCAATTCAAGACTGTATTTACAACAAAATGGAGAACTATGGCATATAGGAAGATGCCATTCAGACTATCAAACCTAGGAGCTACTTTTCAAAGAGCTATGGACATGGCTTTCCATGGTCTGATGAATAAGTTTGTAATGGTTTACCTAGATGATATTACAGTTTTTTCAAAAAATGTTGATAATCATGTTGTTCACTTGAGACAGATATTTGAGAGATATAGAGAATATGGGGTTTCACTTAACCCCAAAAAGTGTATTTTTCCTATCCACAAACTGCTTGGACACATTGTTTCAAAGCATGGTATTTCAATAGATCCTGAAAGAATTTCTGCTATTCTAGAATTACCTCTACTAGCCCACAAGAAAGGCTTGCAAAGCTTTCTAGATAGGATAAATTTTGTAAGAAGATTTATTCCTAATATTGTGGCTATTCTACAACCACTAACTTCTATGCTCAAAAAAGGGATTAGTTTCAGCTGGACTAAAGAAGGGAAGAGGAGTTTTGAGGAGATTAAGGAGGCCATTGGAGCAGCTCCAACACTTTTAAACCCAAATTTTGATAAAGATTTTATTCTTTATGCATTTAGAAGTGTTGATACTATTTCAATTATGTTATGTTAGCAAAATGAAGGACTAGAACAACCCATTGCATTTTTCAGCCAGGTTCTTCAAGATTATGAGGTAAAGTACTCTTTTGTTGAGAAACATGTTCTAGGTGTGATCAGAAGTTTGAAAAAATTTAGGCATTTGCTCTCTAACAACAAAATTTAGTTGCTGGTTACTCATCCTACTGTTAAAGATTTCTCATTGAGTAAAGATATAAATGATAAATGGGTAGGTTGGATAAATAAAGTAATGGAGTATGATGTTAATATCAAGGTTACAAAGTTAGTTAGAGGCAAAGGCCTATGTGAACAACTAATAAGAGGTCAAATAGACATGAAAGAAGCTGATAATCAGACCATTTTGGTCATAGAAGATGACGAATCAGCTGTTGTTCCAGTTTCTTCTACAAACTGGATTCGATAGATAATTCATTATCTTAACACTGGTGACTATCCTGAAGGGTTGGACAATGCAAAGAGGAGATACTTTAGATTGCAGGCCATTCCTTATGCTGTCATTGATGGAGTTTTATATAGAAAGGATTATCATAGAGTTTTGTTAAGGTGTATTGCACAAAATCAAATTGATAAAATTTTAGAAGAATTTCATGATGGACCTTTTGGAGGTCATTTTACTACTAGATCAACAACCCTTAAGATTATGAGAGCTGGATATTTATGGCCTAATATATTTAAAGATACTCATGCTTGGGTCAGAAGATGCACTAAATGTTCTTTATTTGCAGGAAAACAAATGCTAGCAGCATTGCCTTTGCATCCGATTCAAGTGGATCAGCCCTTTGCCAAGTGGGGGCTTGATTTTATTGGGCCTATTAACCCACCTTCAAGTGTAGGTCACAAATGGATATTGACTACAACTGATTATTTTACAAAGTGGTCTGAAGCTATAGCATTGAAGGAGGCCACTGAAACTTCAGTTCTCAACTTCTACTAGGACCTAGTTGCAAGGTTTGGTACTCAGGATTCCATTATTTCTGATAATACATTTGAATTTATTAGCTTGAAAATATCTGATTGGTCTATTAGAAATAACATTTATCTAAATACTTCATCCAATTATTACCCTTAGGGTAATGGATAGGCCGAATCTACTAATAAGAACTTGATCAAAATTATCAGAAGGACAATTGAGGACAATTAAAGAACTTGGAATGACAAGTTGAAGCTAGCCTTGTGGACTGATAGGATCACTCCTAAAAGAGCTACAAGTAAGTCTCCTTTTGTTCTTACCTATGGTAAAGAGGCTAGAGTTCCTATTTCAGTCGAGTTGTGTACACTAAGTCTAATTAAAGAGTTGGAGATGTTAGAGGAAGAGCCTATAGAAATCAGGCTTGCACAGCTGATGGAACTAGAGGAAACAAGGAAAGAAGCATTGAGAAATCTAGAGATTCATCAGACCCAAATGAAAAGGAACTTTGATAGAAAAGTAGTTTCAAAAGTGTTTAAGGAGGGTGATCTTGTTTTCAAGTGGGATGAACTTAAAAGTAAACCTAGTAAGCATACCAAGTTTGATGTCATGTGGGATGGCTCTTATGTGATTACTGAATGCAAGAAGAATAATGCATTTTAGCTTTCAAAGCTGACTAGAGAGGTATTACCTATTCTTGTGAACGAGATTCACCTAAAGCAGTGTTTTTGAAGATCAAAAGTTTGTAGATGTATGATAGTAGAGTATATGTTTTTCAGTTAAATAAGTGTTGTTGGCACATCTTTTCAATTCAGTTTGTTTTTTCAAAGAAGTGTTGTTGCATAGTTAGCTGATCCTATTCAGAGCCATGGTAGTTTGCTTTTAGTTTTGTTTCAATTGTTGTTCTTTTTCAAGCAGCTAAGTGTTCAAGGAGTTTTATGAGTTGCAAAGGCTAACGAAAGATTCTATTCCCCAATGGACATACATGCAACTAGCCACAAGAGTTCTAGCAAGTAAAAATGGCATGGAGGTCACCAAAAATGTTACCAAATTGTGCTTGGTAGCCCAATTAGGCTGGGCTATAAGAGTTGTTTTCTAATGCTTTTAGGAAGAAAGTGACTTAAAATAAAAGAGGAAGTGAATATCAGATCAAAATAGTCAAGAGAGAGGCTTCAGCCTCTACATTTTATCTAACATGTTTGCTCACTGTGCAGATATAGGTACTTGAAGACCATTCATCTATCTTCTTTCTGAGAAAAAAAGCTTTTTGGCAGGGTCATAACTCCTTGCTACTTTATCGAAATTGAAAGTTTTTGGGCTCATTAGAAAGATAAACCAATTATCTAGCTCATGTTCCAGTTTGCTACGCCTAACAAAAAGGCTACCCGGCGGTGGATTCTTCTGATTTCGCTCCAAAGGCATCCAAAAATGCAATTTACTAAGATGTAGAAAATATTAAAAAAAATTTAAAAAATTCAATTTTTGATATTTTCCCAAAAATATTATTCTGAACTTGTTCAGAAGTCTTTCAAGGTACACAAAAATAGGAGAGGAGTCGAACTGAAGTGCAAGGTCATGCAGGAAGAGATATTTGGAGTTCTATTTTTGACATGACTATTTTTGGCAGTTTCTTGGTCAAGTACTTTGAGACTTGGAGTTCTGAGCTATTTTTGCTCTTCTTGGAGGAGTTTTGGAGCCTAAATTTTAGGCTTTTCACTTGTGCTTGCCCATCAACTTGGAGTTACTTTTTCAAACTCATTCATGCATATTTTGGAGTTCAGTTGAGCTGGAGTTGACTGCCCATTTGCTTTTGGGGATAGTTTTGTATTAAAAAAAGATTATGCTTTTTTCCTTAGTTCTTGGTTTTTTGCCTTTGCATATTGTAGAGAGGAGATTGTCTTATAACTCAGCCATTTTTTACAGTTTTATAGTAGCAAAGTTCATTATTTCCAGCAATTTATTGTTATGTTTTGTAGAGATTCCCTCCATTTTCTAAAATAATCAAGGGTTCTTCTATCTGAATTTAGGTGTCCTGCTTATTTTATGAATGATTTGATAAGAGTTTTCTGTGTTTTGTTTCAAAACCTCCAGATTCTTTGTCTCATTTATTAGATGCAAGTATAAAAATTTCAATTTATTACAGGTCACAAGCTTGAGCAAGATTATTCATGCCTTTCTCTGAAATACTTATGTGGTGAATCTGATCAATTTGGGTGGTAAGAGTAGGTTTATTAAGAATGTTTGTGAGTTATATTATAGTTTTAAATCAAAATATTGGTGCATCACCCCTTTAGGATAGATTTTGTAGTGCAGTTTTTAGTTTATTAAATTTTCTTCTATCTCTTTTCTCAATCAAGTCATAGATCTAAAGGGGCTTTTTAAAGGGAGCTGACTCTTACAGAGGTTCATTCTCAAAACATATAGACCCACATATGAGAATGTTCCCATGTTGCATGGTATTGCCAAGCTTGTAAAGGCTTAGCATTCAGGGTGCAATCCCTCGTGACAACACATTCTTCATTTCCTCAAGAATTTTTGCAGTTTTCTCTAATGTTTCCTTCTCTAGTTTCTCTATTTCTTCCTGATCTTTTCCCATTAGAATATTTATTCTCCTTTTTGTTCTAAATTATTTTTCTTGTTTTTGAGATATCTTGAACTTTTCTCCATCAGTGATGGATGGACCAACTTTTTCAATTGCATGTTTTCTCATCTCATCCTCGTTTCCCATGGCTTCATTTCTTTTGTTGATGAGTAGGTCTACAAGGTTTATAGGAAGCTAATGAATCAACACAATTAGGGCCATATTTAAGGCCATCATGTACCTAATTATTGCTTCCTCAATTTTGTCTTTATCATAAGGAATAATCTTATCATAGAGATATGCAACTTGTTTCAAGACACCATGTTGGACTATAGAATTCACAGTGGCCTTCGGCTATAGAGGCTCATGCTCATATTCTTCTTGAGAAGTTTATTTTGATTTCTTTGGTTTTCCTTGTCTTTTTCCTTTGGTGGTTTCTACTTCTTCCTCTCCTTCTCTTTCTCTTTTCATTCTTCTTTCAAGCATACCAGATTCTTCTTCTTCTTCTTCCTCTTCTTTTGCTTCATCATCATCATCTTCTATGTTCACCAAATTGATCTTTTCTCTCTTTTCTTTGACCTTAGGTCTATGTTTCTTTGTCTCTGCAGTCTTGGTTTGAACTATCACTTCAATAGCAGGTCTTTTCTTGTTGGGAGGTGTAGGAGTAGGTCTGAAGGATTTTGAAGAGGTAGTAGCAATAGAGGCAGACCTACTTGTCCTTTTAGGTTCTTATGTAGTAGAAGACATCTGATCTTCTCTTGAAGGACCCTCTGGAGTGTTAAGCATTTCTTCCAAATATGACTTCATCATTTCTACTTTAGATTTTACCTTCTCTACCTTTTCTTCTATCTCCTTCCAAATTGTTTTATTGGTGATTTCATCATAAGTTCCAAATCTTTTAGCAGCATGATCCTTAGGCTTGTTGAACAACATATCAACATAACTAATGAAATCATGTGGTTATCTAAAAAGTCCTTGTTTCTACTACTTCCACTTAGAAAATATCCTTATCCACCATAAATGTAATATCATTCTTATATTAAATTTCAACAAACTTTCCTAGTATCCTTTTTATACTATGTCATATAGTGTGTCATATTTTTTTATGACCAGGAAAACTAAGCATATAGTTTTTAATTTGGTGAGAAACAAGGATATCTACCTTCCACTCTATACCCTTCATTGTAGGAAATTCCTTAGAAAATAGAACATAAGACAAATGATTAGGGACCCATACTGGAATTTGCATCTAGACTCTTTTGTTCTTATTAGGTTGTCCATCAATTGCTTCCACAAGATCTCACAAAGATCATAGTCCTTCCCTTCTTTCACCATTTGATAGGAAGTGTAAATTGCAATGCCAGTAGCATAATTTTCTCTATTGGTATAATGTATTTTGTATGTTATGCCTATTGTGGCATACCAGACCCTAGATATTTTATGTCATTTATAGTTAGGGTTCTTTTATCAAATTTCACTCTAGTAAGTCTCATCACTTCCTCATTCTTCATAGCTTTCAATATAGGTACAAATCTAGAGGAGCATAGTCCGGTCACAGCTCTGATGGCTTCTTTAGTGATCATGTAAGGCTAATCAAGGCAGAAAAAATCCTCATGAATCTAACTTAGGGAAAGCCTAACTCATTCTTCTTCATACCAGAAATTAGGGGGTAAAAGTACAAACTTGTGTCACACTTTGGGCCAAATAAATAATTTTAGCCGACTGAGTTTTGTCTGAATCAGTTTCAGTTGAAACCATGTGGCAGCTAATGGGCTCTGACGTGGCCACATATATTTGGTCAACAAGGTGTCGGTCAAAACCTTTTAGACTGAATATGATTTGGCTAAATACCTCAAATATAAAAAATTAAAGAAAAGAAATGAGCATGAGTATTTTGCATATTTAGGTGAATTTGTTACAATAAAGACTGCTCAAGCAATGACTAGGCCTACAAATTACTATTGGACCCAAGGTAATATCTTCATTCTGCATTCTTTCTTGCATCGATTGTGTCTTGAAACCTCTCATTTGGTGACAAGAACCAACAAAAACATGCCCCCTGACAGGTAAGATCATCACGAATCGAAGCACGTTAGGGAACTACATGTAGGTTTACCCACATCAGTCATCCTAGGATTAGAAGAGGTAATCCACAATCTTGAGTTTAGTGGCCTCTCCTTCTCCTACCAGAGGCAACCCCAACTACCCCTAGTCATCACCCTCTACTAATTCAAAATTTCATTGATAAGAAATAAAAGGGATATACAAGTTAGAACTAAATGACATTAGGGTTAGCCTGTGGGTTGGAACATCCATTTTCAACCATACAAAATCATTTTCATAGATTTTCTACCAAAATTTTCTTTCGCCACAAATTACAACAAGAGTAACACTTCATATTCCTCTGCATGTTTTGTGGAAAATTGACTGGAGTTTTCCAAAATATGATTGTTGTATCCCTATATAAAGAGTAGACACGAGATCAAAAAAAGAGAGAAGAGCATACAAAATGGTCTGGGGTTTGGGAATGAGTCTGGGTAAGACTTTGGGAACTCTGGCCCCTTGCAAGTTGAGTCGGGATAGTGTGCTAGAGTTTAGAACATGCAATATCGACAAGCTCTTAATTCGTTTGTTTCTGAGATTTTTTTTTTATACAATTGTAGCATTAGATCAATTTGCTTTGTTTTGTGGTTATTTGTCATACAAATTACTAAGTGTGTGTGTCATACTTCCCAACTATTTTTTGATGAGTCCATGTGAACATATATCTCTGTGCAAGAATATTGAATGATTGTAAGCATTTTTTGATTTTTTAAAACAAATGTGGCCTTCTCAATAACATGACTAGGAATAGTGGGTCTATTGTTATCCCCTTTCAACTCCCACAAATCATTGAATATTAAAGTACTCTTTACCACCATTTTCCATTTTGTGTAGTATGTGCCATTTAACTTATCTAAGTTGGTGAATAGTTGTGAAATCTTCAACATCATTAGAAGGATAAATTAACAAAATGAAGACCCAAAAAATCAAAGAAACCCTTCAAAAAATACTCAATGAACATAGTTATTCTTCCCACCTTATAACTGCCAAAAAATATTTTCTTTTAAAACTAAAGCAAGTAAATGGCAAAAACAACTTGTATTCAAATTCTTTTCCTATGCTCTTGTTTTTTAGTAGCAATTGAAGGAAAAAAGACATAATGAAGGATGGGGGAACAAGATAGAGATTACCATCACCAAACACAAAGATTTTAATCACTCGGATTATCCATGCGGCCCTTCACCCACAACACTTTTCTTCCATGTTGCTCTAATACCTCATGTACAATATATTCATCACCCTAATTAATCATTCTCCTAAGGTAATTTTATCAATCTATGAAATAAAAGGGGTCCTAGTAAATATGTCAATTGTGTGATATATATGTATGTACATGCTAATACAATACAAGTGAAACTCTAATGCTTGGATTAGATTAATCCATTTGATAAAATAAATACGTTAGTTTTATTATTATATAAAAGATCCATATATCCCAATTTAAAGTGTTTTGGCATACAAGATGAAAGGTAACATACACATTATTTGAAAGATATTTGAAAAGAAATAAAACATTTTGAATTAGGAGGAGCAATCTACATGTTTGGTCTTGTTTAAGGAACAAACATTTCCCATTAATATAGTCTAGGATGATAGAAAGGTCTATAGATATGGATTGGTTGAGTTGGAAAAAGTAATGCAAAAAATCATAGCATTAACAAAGTATGAGCACAAGACAAACCTCTATTAGTGCATCATTTTCCTTGAGATGATTTTCCTATCTAGTCTACCCCCAACAATGATTAAAGATATATTACTTGTTTTATGATCAAACTCTTCTTCATTAAGACATCCATACAAATTTAGATTTTTAATTATGTGAAATTTAAGTCTTGGGCTATGCTTAATGGGAAGATGAAACCTTTGTAGGTTCTTCAACACACAAATATTAGTATGAAAGATTGATGAAATGAACAATTAAAGATCTAGTGAAAATAAATTAAATTTCAAATCTAAAAAAGAGGTGAATTCAACAAAAAAATATATATTGAAATTAAAAAATATAGAATACGAAATCCTAGAGTCAAGAACTAGGATATGTTTTTCATTAGGGGTCCACCAAAATGTAAGAAAATAAAACATGCCCTACAATTAATTCATGACCTGTCTAATTGGATGATTAAGAAAAAGGTAAGAAGATCATAGGGCTCCTTCATATGGATAATTATTGCACATATTAAACCATTATTAGTCATTGTTGATCATAAGTTGTTGACACACTCTTCCTAAATTGTATACATGCCTTCATCCTCTACACACATTTTATTTTAGGGATTACCATTATCAAGCATCATTACAATTGTGAATGTGTTGTAGTCAAGAGGTTTTCAAAGATACAATGATGATAATTAGCAAGAAAGGGGCCTCTATAGAAGAAAATTGTGATGTCTTCTTTAGAGATGTGTGGGTCATATTTTCCTAACACAAAGTATTATTTTAGATAAAGAAAAAAATATTTTTTTGTCAAAAATATGGTTCATGAGAAACAAAACAAATATTAGATGTTCATCATTCCATTTACAACTAAATGAAAACATATCATAAATTAAATTATTGTGCATATTCTATAAATGTCACTCAAAGTATCTTTACACATGGGTTGAAGTCTTATCATGTGTCCAACATAGATATAACTTACATCTTCCTTGCTCCACAATACATATCATATGGATTTATAACTATTAACATGGATTTGTATTTGTTTTCCTATGCTTATGTAGTGTAAAAATTATAATTCTTATCACATTATTATAATCCTTTTCATACCTTAATCAAAATTTTCTGATGTCTATTCTATCTTTAAAATGAATAATCATTTATCTTATACCTAGTTTGAACCTATGTTCCTATTCTTTTTGCTTATATATTATTATGGTGCATGCCCTTTCATTTCTCTAGCATAATTTTAGATCTCTATCTTTAATTTGGGGATGAAATACCTTAGTTACATATACCATTATTTGGGGATGAAATGCCTTAGTTAAATACCTCTTTCCTATACTATACACACTTGTATGATTTTTTTTGGAATTTAGAGATACCTTGCATTTTTATATTTTCCTATACTTAAGAAAAATGTATACACCTTGACAATTAGATGTAGTCTATATTCTTTCTCAATATTATTATTTGATATGTTATACCTTCTTATCACATGATGCTACATATGACACATTACTTAAATACATGATTTATGTATTTATATGCTTACATTACTTTTATGTATGTGAATGTTCCATTAGGATATTTTAGTACCACTTTTTTTATAGGTAAAATTTCATAATCCTACTCTCTCCCTTTCTCCCTCAAGTTTTCATAGATAGTTGAATCAACTTAAAATTCTTCTTGTTTTTACTTCATGATGAAAGCTACACAATTCACATATTTCCTATACTTTGTAATTTCCTATGGAGCATCTTACTAGGAAATTGGTTACTGCATATTTACTTTTACTAAAATAAAATAAGTAAATATTTTTAATTTAATTTTTTTGTTTTAATTAAAATCATATCTTTGTATTTATATAGATATGGCTGATGATCAAGGTTCACATTATTCCACTTAGTCTCAAGAGGAAGCTTAGGCTACGTCTAATTTGTATAATTATAGAATTAGGAGATTAGAGAAATCTTGGAGATGTTTGGACCAAACAATACAAAACTCCCCTAATTTGGCTAATAGAGATAAATTAGTTAATATTCAATAGGAGATTACACATAAGATTGACATGATTTGATTATACTATCTGTATGATGACATTAGCATTGAGGAGTTTTATATGTCCCTTGCCAAGATTGTTACTACCACTAAGAAAATTCAATCTGTTTCTCAAAGAGTTTCACTACATAATGTGTAATGCCCCTCCGTATTCACTTTGGTTGTGCAGTGTGACACAAGAATTATACCATGATGAACATGCAGAGATAAGTATTATTCTAGAATTTAAAGGGTTGGAAGCTGCTTGTTAGAGGGGACAATAGATAGAGAAGAAATTGTTTCCAAAGAGACATATTTGAGACTCCATCTATTTCTGTGAGCTCCACTTTTGCTTAGCAGTGCCTTCTCCTTGCATTATTTATTTGAATGCATGTACCTTCTTTCTACTATTGCAAATCTAATGTATGACAAAATCTTTCCTTTCAATATGTATTGATGGAGGTGCCTTCATTAATTATAGATTTCTATTTGTGAGTGTTTTAGTGTTCGGAGTTGTCCCACGATGTGAAATAATGATATAGGAAAATATTCTAACCCTTGGTTGCACCTATTGGTATAGTCATATAATCTCCTTATCTGAGTGTTATAGTGTTCGATATAGCATCACACCATGAAAATATCCATGTTTCATTGGTTTAAACTTGTCAGTTGTTCCTATCATCAGAAGATTTTTTAAACTTGTCAGTTGTTCCTATCGGCCAAGTTATTTCCAACTACCATTTGTCTATTTTGAGATAGCCAGACATTAACTTCAGCCACACACTTATAGTAAAATAGTAAATATATTCCTAACATTCTAAATTTTTCGAAGGGAGGGCTTAAATTAAATGATGGGAAATATATATGGAAGGGAAGAATTGAGGAGAGGGGATGGGAAGTGCAAACAGAAAACAAAAAGGATCACCTTATGATGAATCGACCCATGGCCATGGAGGAAACCTTGCTTTAAAATGAGGAGGAGGAGATGATAGCAATAGAAAGGAAATAGGGAAGAAAGATAGTTTTGTGAAATAATTAAGATGCAGATCATGGCTTCAATTTTTAGATAGATTTTTCATGATCACTTTCAGTGCTTTCACAACCTTTTGGAGGAAGATAATGGAAATTTCAGGTATGCAATTTCTTGTATAAAACTTCTAAGATGAATGTGCTTGAAATTGTTGGAATTGGGTCTGGGTTGAAATCTCACTCTTCCATTTGGATTATTTTCTATTGGGGTTGATTTCATATATTTGATGATCATAGGCTAAGTGGAAATATTTTATTATGCTCCTATTAGAAAATTATTGCATTCAGGTGGATGTTTTCCATTCGACCTAAGTGATCACATTATTCTTGTACTTTATTTGCTATGGGCCTTTGTTTAGTATTATCTATATGCTTGAAAGATTCTAAAAAGAATTCTAACAAATCTGTTTTGACATTTCTTTGAGGCATACTGTTTAACAGGTCCACATGCCTCTCTATAGCATGCATTGTTTTGCACAATTCTTTTCAAAACTTTTCCTACTATTTATCTAATATCTAACAAATTTTCCTTTTATAAATATGACTCTCACCTATGATGATTTGGAAGGATATCTTTCCTAGAAATTTGAACAGTGTGTAATTTGAATCTAAATAGCATATCAAACACATGCAAATCTGAAGTGATTAGTTAGTAGTTGTGGCATATTGCTATTCTAGTAAGAAGGTTCTTTATTTGAAAAGGATACATTCTATAACATTGATTGACTCGTATATATAAATATTTATCTATAATTAATTGATCCTGTTATATATAGAATAGTGTTACAAATGTCAATGAAATGTATATAAATATATGTAAATATATTCATAAATCGTAATAACAATTTAGCTATTCGATATACTGATGTAATACAATAAACAATAACTAGTATTACATGGCATAGGGTTTGTTGTTTTAACAAACAGTTACACTTTATTTATTTTACTGATTAAATTTATGGTAATGGTTCATATGTGCTTTATGATGCCTGTAGATCACATATGAATTCAAAGAGTTTTCTTGGTATGTCTTTTACAATCCATTTTGGACATATCCTGTAACCATTGCACTTTATGGATAATATGCTCTTGGAGATTTTATGTCGAATGGTTTACAAATATGTGTTCCAAAGTCTTCCAAAGCTTTTGTTGGATGACAATCGTATTGTTTAAAATTTTCTAAAGACATATTCAACTAATCCATTCTAGATAGTCATGCAATCGGTTGAGACATTTTGTTAAACAGTTTTGTGCCTTATTTGTGCTTCCACTTTTCATATAGATGTATTCTAGAGCATTTTCAACTATTTATCTATCATATAACCTTCTTCTATTAAGTCTGAATGGTTATTCATTCCCTATTCTAATACTCTCATTATGGCATGGGTGTATAGCACATTTGCAAAGTGTAATGCCCCGCCATGCAACCCTAGAGATAAGTCAACTAAAGAAACATAAAAAGGCGGAAAACTTTTTTTTTTTAATAGAAGTTTTCTGCCCTTTAATGTTACTTTAGTTGACTTGTTTCTAGGGTTGCATGGCGGGGCATTATATTTGGTATCAGAGCCAAGTTTCAGCACTAGGATCTCTGGTTAATGTTGTTGCCCATGTCTAGTTAAAGTAATTCTTCTTATACATGTGATAGGGACTCCTATGTTGGATACCATGCTTTAATCTAAACACCTAGATTGATGCATTAGATAGATGGTCATGATATTAACTTTCAGCATCATGTGAAAGTAAACTAGATAAGGGAAGGGGATAACAAGTAATGTTATGATTGTGCACAGGGAATCACATTGGTTATGGAAATAAATGTACTTATGGTAGTAATAAAAATTGTGTATGTAAATGTAAATCTGCCCCTGTAAATGCGAGAAACTAGTAACTATGCATCGGTTGAGTGTTGTGAATACCCTGTACTTTCTTTGTGTGCCCCTGGGATGGTGATACTGGGTACCCATCCATGGGAAATATGTGTATTTTAGGTATGGGATTAACCATACCACTATGTGTGTTTGCATGTTTGTTACCCAATTAAGGGCCAACCCTTGTGTGGTTGAAAATATATATATAAAAGACTAGCCAAAAGTTAGATTCATAGACTCTCTTCTTTTGGTTCTCTAGTCCCTCAGTCTATTAAGGGGTAGTAGCAGCCACAAAGTTCTTTGGGGGGAGTGTGTAGTGTATGCGTATGATAGTGCAGAGCGGTCCCTCGCTCAACTGAACCTGAGAAAATGTACTCACTACTTTCCCTTATGATGGATCAAGGTACTTGATCCACATGTGCTAGCCTAATCCCCACAGTTCTTGAGCATCTGGATGGTATTTCTTAGATGCTCCTCTACCTTGTCTTCACAAAAGGTATGATATGCCACATGAGTTGTCAATTGGGGGCTAGGGTCTAGGACCTGCATGGACAATCCAACTGGAACTATGAGATGACATGTGTCACCACTTGGGGGCCTGGGTCTAGGACCTGCATGGATAGCCCAAGTGAGACCATGTGCACCATGTATATCTTGAGGTCCAACATGTGGAGAGAGGTTTGTTAACCATGCTGAGATAGATTATGTATCTGCACATGTTCCGACATGATGCAATAGGTACGATGCCACACCTCACTGATGTTTCGACATAGTGTTAGTGATGATGCCATGTTGCTGATGGTAGCAAGATGGGCTTGAGAACATGATGCCACGTGCTTAGACATGTGAAGGTACACTATGAGATTGTGTTATAGCCTACTTGTGTGATGAGTGTAAGGGGGCCTCACACACTTGTAGAGGCATACTCATGTTTTCTTTCAATAGTGTTTGGGTCATTTAGCATATGGGTATGTCCTAGCCATGTAGACCTCTGGCTATGGCGAGTACCTATATGTGCCTTTTCCACAAGCTGTCACTATGCAAGGTGTTTTTTGTGTGTTCCTACTTCCGCAGATCCATAGACACATTGCCATGTGGTATATGACTAGTACACACCTTCTCTGGCTGGCATATGACCATCCGCACTGAGATACGATGCAAGATGTAGCCAAGGTGCACATTCCATGTGGACAACCAAGGAGTGCATGGGCCACTTGGCTAGTCCATCTGGCGTGATGACACGATGAAGGGTGTAGCTGAGGAGTACACTTTGAGCCATTTGGATGGCATGCTCACTCCGCACCACATGAGGGCTATTGTTATAGCCTAATGTTGTTCCCTCCTTCCTCGTTTGGTGGCTACTATCTAGTCACCCAGTGTTGTACAGTGCAATTTTGAAGATTGTGGACTTTCTTTATGGTTATTGATGATTTTCTATTGATTGTGAAGGCCGCCACTTTGTCTCTACTTGTGTGTGATAGTTTAGCCACACTTTGTGATCTTATTTGCAAGTAATCCTTGTGGTTACATTTGATTTAGTGTTGAAATTGCACACATTTCTTGCCTTATTGCTGAAATTGAATTTTTATTAAATCTTTCTTTATGACTTTGGTGGCTAAACTAGTTTATCCTTATTATTTTTCGATGTTGGCCATGTGTCATATTGTGATTCCTCTCCAAGGACGTATGAGGCGGGCTTGGTGAGTGTATACGAGGAAGTAGACAGAGGGAACCTTAAGGATGGGGGTATGTGAGGTTGTTATACAGCTAGGACCCACTGCCCACCTATGTGTGATGACTATCTCTTTGAGGCTAACCACCTTATATAACAAGAGAGAGGTCATTGTGGTCTTGTTTGGATGGTCTCACCTTGTGTGTGTGGCCTAACACCAACAAGTCACTAAGCGTGAGGTGTGGATTATGTGAGATGGCTCTTGGCTCTTGGCTCATGGATTATGTATCATGGATTAGTATACTACTTTCCGGTATCCAGCTAGACCCTTGTGTAGCCTTGTGATGTGAACTTGTGTGTAAGTGTAGAATGTATGGTAAATAATGATAAATTATGTTTGGATTTAGTATGGTACAATAATTAAAGTGAAATGTCTTGTTTATAAATGCTGGATATTTATGGAAAATGTGTGTTTTATGTGTTGATATTTTGTGAAAATGTAGTATTCTGATCTATTGATTCCTTAACAGCAAGTTGGAAGAAGAACTGCAATGATGGTGTGCTTGAAAATTAAATACTTTATATGTATATGATATGAGAATTTGTTTACTAGTTAGGATTTAAAAGGGTGCAATGTTTTCTTTGTCTTGAAGAAACTGATGGGTGTCAATGCTAACATGTAAGGATTTTGAGTGGTTCATGTACTATGGAATCATTATTGAAATACAAGTTTTGATTGTGTTACTATTGTGACATTGAAAACTAGAAGGGTAAAATATATTTGAAATGGAGTATATAAATTTATATTTTATAATTCTTTTCCATACCCAAACTGGTTTATATATATTAATTTTATGAAATGAATCATTTTTAATGTTGGAACTAATGTGTGATGTTTCCATCCTAGTTTACGACTTCGAGGAGGAAGTCAAGTCTTAGGGGGGAAGGATGTAGTGCCCCTCCATTCTCACCGTGGATGAACAAATGCATGCGATGTGTATCTAGAATGTTTGGGGGGAAGAACATGGGAGAGAGGATGCTAGTAATGGTATGGTATCATTCACAATTGCAGGCCAAATTCCAAGGTATGGTTGTGTCATGATCCAGGTAAGCTATGTTGATAGATAAAGTGTTGTCAGAGTCAAACCAAATGCATTTCATTAAAATGAATAGATAGAAATTAAGAGCATATTTACTAATAGTGTATTAATTATATTACTTCCACCTTCTTATTGTCAATGAGGTGTAAATTGCTATTGAGTGTTTGACCATTAAAATAATTGTATTTTAGTAGAGTACACCTATCACCACCTTAAGAAGAATTTTTGTGAACCACAGCATATTTTTAGAAAATCATAGGAATTTCCATGAATTTTTGGGGAGCCATTATTATCATCTAATCTTAGCGCAGGCCATTTTTGTAACAGTTCTTTTACCATTTATTTCACAAGACTATTGGATATGAAATAATGGGCAATCGGTTGCTTAAATTTCTCAATTTTACTGACACCAAATGGGATGACTACGATAGTTTTTTCTTTTATTTCTGGCTTTATAACAATTTGAGCAATAAGGATAGGGGGATCAGGCAGTAGGAATGGTGACTTCCTTGTAGAATTTCAAGTGTTCATGGTAGTTGACTTTTGTGATTCTATCTCTAATTACCTTTATTTACATTGTGCATATTTTTTTAATGCCCCATATACCATTTTCTCTGGAATTCAATGGAGTCCAATAGAAAATATCCAATGCGCCCTCACTAGAAAATAAAATTATTGGAGAGGAGCAACATAAAGAGAACTCTTATGGAGTAGTTGTGTATAGAAATGCTCCATGGAAGACTGACATTGGAAGGTGGCTATCTAGATGCCATGTTATTGCAGAACCAGTTCCCATTAATGAGACTATTGGTGGGAAAATAAAGAAAAGGTAGTTGCAGCGGTCACGTCATTTGTAACTCTAAACATGGGGAGTGTTAGTGTTTTCATGGTTATACTGGTTGTGGGTTCTTTTAATGTAATGTGAAAAAAACTTGGACTACATTCTTAATAATTTGGTCACAGTGGAATCTGGGTCAGTGCTAACTTATTGTGGCCAGTGGTATCAAAATCTAGTTGTTGCTCTAATGGGCTTAGCATCATGAAGGTATGTATGTCAGCATCTAGATCATATGGGGCACAGTGTGGTGGTAGAAGCATTTGTGGAATCAGCAGGGCAAGGATGCATTGTTTACGGTGATGCCGTCACCCTCGTCAGATTACAAGTAACTCTTCCTCTGCCTCTACATCTAGATACCACTGTAGAATATGTTTTTTAGTTATGACGTTCTAAGTCTCCTTAAGACTCCTATTCCATGAAATTATTACAAATTTTAGTAGGATGTGTGGAAAATATTGCATTTCAAATTCATGTGAGTTGTGGGCATTTTGGCAAACATTTCATGTGCCTTGTTTGGGTTCCATATCTTGCATGCATAAGGTCTGTGACCTTTCCAACCATGGCATTACGCCTACCAATGTGCATAAACCTAAAGATTTCTAAGGTCAATTCAACAAACCCATGTTGTGCAAGTTGACCAGGGTATTTTCCAGCTATAATATCTATCTAAAATCCACCATCCATTATGCACATTAATTTAATGTTTTATGGCTCTATATGGACACATAGATATATGCAAAATCTATCTCTAAATGACACACAGGTATGGACATTTACTGGTTTTATCACAATCTCCTTCTATTATGAACTGAAG
Source organism: Cunninghamia lanceolata (assembly GCA_027924645.1). Classification (NCBI taxonomy): domain Eukaryota; kingdom Viridiplantae; phylum Streptophyta; class Pinopsida; order Cupressales; family Cupressaceae; genus Cunninghamia; species Cunninghamia lanceolata. The sequence goes on along the minus strand of BSBN01000081.1, from coordinate 562,265 downwards.
AAAGCTAAGAAAGAATTATTTATACTCCTTGTAATTGTATTGTTTTGATGATTCCTTGACGATGCATGTGTCTGATAAAAGCAAATACATTTTATAATTGTTCTACAAATTTCTACAACTATATTCATTAAAATATACTTCGACAAATATAATATCCATTATATTTAAAGTTGTTTTAATCCGAATCAAATGAAATAAATGAGTGTTATTTCTGGTGGTAGGAAGACTTTTTTTGTATCGTTTAGATTATGCACATAATCCAGTGTTTTCTTAGTTTCCTTGTTTAGATTTACCTTATCAAGACTTCGATATATTTATGATGTAAATAGAAAGATTTTATGATTCCTTATTATGATAGGTCTTGATGGTACTCTCCTTAGGTGTCTTTAAAGTGAGGAATATCAAACTACCTTGAGAGAAGTTCACGAAGGAATTTGTGAAACCCACTCTAGTGGTCCTACTTTGGCTAAGAAACTCATGTGTATGGGATACTATTGGCCAACTATGGAAATAGACTCCTATCATTTTGTGAAAAGGTGGAAGAAATGTCAAATTCATCGGAACCTAATACATGCACCAACACAAGAGTTGCAGCCTTTAAAAAATCCATTGCCTTTCTGCCAATGGGGACTCGACTTAGTGGGCAAGATTCACCCCCCATCATCCAACAAACATAAATTCATAATAACTGCCACTGAGTAGTTTACTAAGTAGATCGAAGCCATACCCCTCACCAATGTCACAGGCAAGCAAATTGCCTTGTTCATCTTGAATTATATCATTTGCCACTATGGCATTCCTTTATCCATTATCACTGATAATTGTAGACCCTTTAAAAATTAGGATGTCAAAGAACTATTTGACAAGTTCCATATACAACATCATTTTTCCACCCCGTACTACCCCCAAGGAAATGGTCAGGCAAAGGCGTCTAATAAAACCATCTTGAAAATCTTGAAGAAGACTGTCAATGATGCTGGTTGTGATTGGCATATCTAACTAAATCCAACTCTGTGGGCCTACCATACGAGTATTCGCACACCCACAGGTGCAATGCCATATTCCCTTGTCTATGGCTCTAAATCCATCTTGCCCATTGAAGTCGAGTTACCATCCTTGCGAGTATCATTAAAAGGTATAATAACTGATGAAGATTATCAGGTTGCCAAACTATAGGAGTTAGAGCTATTGGAGGAAAGAATACAAAATGCCTTTAATCATCTGAAAGCCTATCAACAAACGATGTCAAGGAGTTAAAACCACAGAGTAAAACCCAAAGTCTTTCAAGTTGGTGACCTAGTTCTCAAGGAAAATTCTAGAAATCAGTAGGACAGGGAAAATAGAGGCAAGTTTGAACCCAACTGGCTTGGTCCAAATGTAATCATTTCTACTTATAGATCAAGAGCCTATCAATTAGTAACATCAGAAGGTGAACTATTGGATGACCCAATCAACAATATGCATCTTCATAAGTTTTATACCTAAAAACCCAATGCAAGGGGATTTTAAAAAAATCATGCAAATAAAAGCAAGTGATGAAAACCTGGAAACAGACGCTATTTGTGATAAACCGCTTCCTCCATCTTTAGGATTTCAGTCCTTTTTCCATCTTTTTTTACCACATCCATCAAAACACATAAAGGTACCTATCATGGCTTGTTACTTGCTCACCCTTATCGTCTTATCACCTTAGTCTATCCATCCAATAACTCATCAATTTCAGTCATCTATCCCAACTCCATCATTACTGTTACCATCAAACTATGTCACCTCTGACCCATCACGTAGGCAAGGCCATCATTGATGAGCCCCCGAGGCTTCCTATCCAGACATATCCCTCATCATATCATAAACATTTGATTCACCATTTATTCATTCGTCACCAATATCAACCTCCATGGTCGAACTACATCGCCTCTGAGCTATCACATAGGCAAGGCCATCATTAATGAGCCCCCAAGGCTTCCCACTCCCTAGGTCTCAGGTCCACATCATCAAACTACATTGAATCTACATTGTCACATAGGCAAGGCCATCATCGATGAGCCCCCGAGGCACTAGGTCAGTCCCTTAGGGCCCGTCACATTGAGTTTTACCATCCATTGAGTCCATATGTTTCATCCATAATAAGTAGATCCTCTACTTATTGATGTCTATTAACCTATCATAAGGTAAATGTACCCAACCAGATATTTTGGGATGTTTATTTTATTATTTTCAAAGGGAAGTGAAAATGGTGGAAAGCAAATAACTCAGGAGAGCATATCAAATTAAAATTTGAGGTGAGCTGAAGCGAGTTTAGTCAAAAATGTCTTGGGACTCAATTGAATGTGAACCGGGCGTTCTGACAGAAGTCATTGGAGAAATGGAAGTGAAGGGAGTTCAAGTAGAGGAATTGTATTCTCTAGACTTGCAATGCTTAACTGATCTTCTTATTTACGGCCTAATCTTCCTGTCCAAGTTAAGACTACATGATAGACCTGTATTGAGTTTCCACCATTATAGCCCTAATCTCTTCTTTACAAACGAGGAGCTCAACCACGGTTGTGCAACTCAAGCTATTATTTGCATTCTCTTGAATTGTCCAGCTATGGACATTGGCCCACATCTCTCAAATTGGAAGCAGTATAGTAGAGATTTTCCACCTTTTCTCAAATCTCTATGTATCTTAAATAACGATGCAATTCGCAATGCCCATAACAGTTTTGCCAAACAAGAGCCTATTGTTTCTTCATCTGAAGATGGTGTATACACTTTCATTAACTCTGTACCAGTTAGTAACACTATATATATTAGATGGGATGAAGGAAGGGCCCATCTATCTTGGACAGTTTGATGGAATTTCAGCTACCTTGGATTGGTTGAATGTAGTCCAGCCAATACTTCAAGAATGAATGGAGAAATATATGGAAAGTAATATAGATTTTAGTGGTTTAGCAGTTATAAAAAATAAGAAAGAAGAGTATACTACCTATCTGGTGTATCTTCAGAGTAGGAATGAGCAGGTTTTGAATCAATTGATAGGGAGGATGGATTTAGGAAGCCTCCTATAGATTTTAGCGAAAACAAATTCTGAACTTGAAACTGTCAAGCAAAACATATCAATGGAGGATGAAAAAATTAGAAGGTGGAGAAGGGAGAATGAAATAAGGAAGCATAACTATGCACCCTTTTTGTTCAATTTTCTTAAAACTTTGTCTGACAAGGGTAAACTCAACGATGTAATTAAGAAAGCCAAGTTTGAGTAAAGGAAATAAAAATTGTGTATGAATGGAAGAGATGAAGCTTCCATAGATTGAATTAAATATGCTTATTCTTTCAATGAAATTTTATTGTTATATATTGCAAGTTTTTTTATTTGTAGCAAGTAATTAGAACATCTACCATGTAGGCCTCTGTCTTAGATGTGCTATAACACATATATATCCTCTAAATCCAAGAGCCTTTTCTTATACTTGTTGTTACATGAATTATAGAGTACCTTATTTAATTTGAATTTCAATAGTTTGAATTTAAATGTTTTTAAAGTGAATGTACTAATTTAAAAAAAAAGTTAGGTATTTGAGTAAATAAAAATATAAGAAGTAGTATATTCATAAATAAATTAGTAAGTGATATTTTTGAAATAGTTATTAATTTATATTTTTGAATTATTTTATTTTAGACATTATTTACTTTATATTTTATTGAAGAGATATTTTATTTTTCAATAACAATAAAATAAATCATAACAAAAAAATATTCTCAGTTTTAAAAACTAAATTGAAAAAATTCACAATTTATTATTATTTTCTTTATGGGTTGTAGTTAGAATTAGAGTTAGTGCTATAATTATGTTTATGGGGTTATTGTTAGGGGTAGAATTATGGTTAAAATTAGAGTTAGGTTTAGAATTAGAGTTAGTGATAGCATTACTATAAGGATTAAGGTTAGGGTTATAGTTACAATTTGGGTTCCAATTAGAAGTTAGGGCTACAATTAGGGTTAGGGTTCATCTCCAACTTAGAATTATGGTTAGAAATATGGTTATGGTTGGGGCTAGGGTTAGGGATAGAATTAGGTTAGGTTATGTTTAGAACTAGAGTTAGGGTTACAAATAGGTTTAGGGTTAAGGTTTAAAATGAGCATTAGGGTCATAGTTAGTACTACAATTAGGTCTAGAATTAGGGTTACAACTATGGTTAGAACTAGGGTTGGGGTTAGTGTTAGAATTAGGGTTATGGTTAGAAAGAGTTTTATAATTAGTGTTAGGCTTAGCGTTTAGGTTAAAATCAGGGTTAGGGTTAGAATTAGAGTTAGGATTAACATTACATTTAGGATTAGAGTTAGAACTTAAAATTAGGGTTACAATTAGGGTTATCATTAGGGTTAGTCTTGTGGCTAGAGTTAGGGTTACAATTAGAGTTTGGGTTAGCATTAGTGTTAGGATTAAATTTATAGTTATGGTTAGGGATAAAATTAGGGTTACGATTAAATGTAGGATTAGAGTTAAGGGTTAAAATTAGGGTTACAATTAGAGTTAGGTTTAGGGTTAGTACTGGGAAGAGGGTTAGGTTAGAATAGGGTTAAGATTAAGAATAGGGTTAGGGATAGTATTAGGGTTAAAATTAGGGTTACAATTAGGGTTAGGGTTATCGTTAGTATTAGGGTGAGGATTCTGGTTAAAATTAGGTATAGGGATATAATTAGGGTTAGAATTAGAGTTAGGGTTAGGGTTACAAACTTGGATATCTCAAGATTAGAATTATAATTCGATTTAGGATAGGGTTACGATTACAATTAGAATTAGGGTTAGGATTACAATTAGAATTAGTGTTAGAATTAGGGTAGGGTTAGGGTTTAGGTCAGAATTAGGGTTAAAACTATGACTACAATCAGGTCTAGGGTTGGTGTTAGAATTAGGGTTAGTATTGGCCTAAACATTAGGGTTAGGGTTATAGTTACAATAAAACAAGAAAGGTTATTTACGTTTATATCTATATATGGTTAGAGTTAAGGTTGGGATTAGGGTTGGAATTAGTAATAGAGTAAGGGTTAGTGATAGAATTGGGGTTATAGTTAGGGTTAGAATTATGGTTAGAATTAGGGTTAGGGTTAGAATTAGAGTTAGGGATAGCATTACTATCAAGATTAAGGTTAGGGTTGTAGTAATAACTTGGGTTTGAAATAGTAATAGAATTAGTATTGGGGTAAGAATTAGTGTCAAGGATAAAATCAAGATTAGAATAATAATTGGATTTAGGATTAATGTTACAATTAGGGTTAAGATTAAGGTTATAATTAGTGGTAAAATTAGGGTTAGGGTTACGGTTACGGTTTAGGTTATAATTAGCATTAAAACTATGATTAGAATTAGGGTTAGGGTTTGAGTTAGAATTAGGGTTGGTATTAATGACTTCTTATCACAATAATTATTATAACCCTAATTATTTTTATTTTATAATAATAATAATTATAATTTAAAATAATTAGGGTTTATAATAGTTATGATGTAAAATCATTAGGCTTTATTTAATAATTAATATTATATCAATAATATATATATTTTAAATGTATATATCAATTATATATATATATATATATATATATATTGCTACGTTATAAGGAGATGTTTTATATTAATTTAAAAAAAATACAATTTTCCAGTTCTGAGATATTTCCAAAAATAGCCTATAGCTGCATCCGACTAGATTGATACTACCGATAGATAGATATGCCATGCAAGACAGGACCAGCAAAACATAGAAACTGATATATAGCCTATATTAAAACCACCTTATAACCCCATACCTATAAACAAAGAACCCAGACTAGAAATAACCAGTAGAAAAGAAACCCTAACCACTTTAAGCCTCCATTTCGTAGTTATGTAGCTTCATATTGAAATCTCCCATCTAGTGCAAGCCTTGATTCTCCACGATCTGACAATACTTCAGCAGAAAATTCACCGCCACCCTCGCATGTTGTCTGAACCATACTAGATCCTCCCCCCTCATGTGGAGAATGAAATGGAAGTATTTCATGACACTTCTAGGATGCTGCAGAAGGGGAATGTCTCTCAGCCACGGCATGCCTGCACCAAAAGAAACTATCTCCAAAGTCTCCTCCAACCCACCTAACACATGAGGAATAAAGAGCCTTCTAGCCACCGAATTCACCCATGTCTTAGCCACATTCAACTCTAGCAGAGTAGCCACAAACTGGGAACTTATGTCTATGTCCAATAAATGTCATTCGCTACACTCTACAAACTCCTTACCCAGAATCATCTTGGTTGCCCCCAGAACAAGTTCATCCTAGCCCTTTAGGAGGCGCTTAAGATGAAGGTCAGTGATACCCCCCAGAAATGCCATTTACCTCTTATCACAAACCAACCGAATAGGGGTTTCCATTCCTGTACACCGAATCTAGTCTACTGAGAGCCATAACACCTTAGGTTTCTCTATAATTTTGTAATGCTTCAAAATAGAAAGGCAACAATTCTTAAAGGAGACGGCTCTTGCTTCGCCTTACTCTTTAATTATATCAGCTATCCCATCTTCTGCCCTTCTAGACTGTTAGCTACCGCTTAACTACTGTCCACTCGTGAGAGCTGAATCCTCACCCTCATGCTTGCGAAAGCACTAAAACAGACTTGTTGTTTCATCATTGCAATCCGTCCCTTCAAGCATGTGAAACAAGCTAAGTAAGCTTGTTAATTAATACACCCTTTCTGCTCGAGAAGGTTCTAACGAAATAGAGGCTAGTCCAAGTGTCACTCTTACCGAATCCTAGTTGGCTATCATCTATTCTGCATGCCTCTTATGGTACCAAAGCCCTAATCCTTCCACACCAATACGTGTGGAAGGACTCCTGCCCATCCACCCACTTTGAGAGGAAAAAAGGTCAGCCAATTTCCAACACTTCTCTGCATTCTCTTCCATCCACTGGCAAATTTGACAAAGAATCTACTTCTGTGTTACCTTCCCTAAGTATGTGCTTGATCTGAATATGCTCAAAAGAGTCTGGAATTTGTAATGTTTGATCGAACATTACTTTTAGTTTCTAGTTTTCCAACCTTCTAGTCCTCAGCCCATTGACTGTAAGCAAGTAATCCCCTTCTATCTCCAGTTTTCTAATACTTAATTCTCTGTAAAAGCTTAATCCAAGGATTAATGCTTGCAATTCAGCTACATTATTGGTCTTGCTTGGTAATTTTTGGGACAATCTACCAAGAGTTTTTCCTTCCCAGTCTCGAATAATGCATCCCACTCCGGAGGCTCTAGGATTCCCCTATGAGGCCCCATCTAAATTTAACTTGAACCATCCAAAATCTGGAGGGCTCCATTTGACTTGCATCCTGTCTTCCCTGGTAGCCTTCTAATCTGCTATAGCCAGAATCTTTAGTCCCAACCAGAGCTTTCTCATATCTACATCCCATCTAGTGAATTTCTGATTCTTTTGTCCCTCACCAGCTAACCTTGCTCACAAAAGATGGGAAAGTTCTTTCCTTCTCTTGAAAAATTCTTTTGTTCCTCTCTTTCAAAATTTCCCATAAAACCATTAAAGGACATATGCTCCAGAGCCCTTCATATAATGATCTTTGAAAGATCAAAGGCCAAGCCAGGAGAAAGTCTAACAGCTTAACTGGGAATGTTGACTGCCACTTCAATTTGGAGTAGAACCACTTCCAAGTATTAAGCATGAACTCACAGTTAAGACAAATGTGATCTCCAGATTCCCCTTCTTTTTTGTAAAGCACACACCTTGAGGGCCCTGCATAGCCCATTTTCTTAAATCTGTCAGCTGTGAGCACTCTTCCCCTTGAAGCAGCCCAAGTGAAAATGTGAGCCTTGGGAAGGTAGAACTTATTCCAACATAAATTAAAAGGTAGGCTTGACTCTATCCCTTGCTCCCCTTTGAGCACTCTATACCCTTCATTTACACTATATTGCCCAGAGGGAGAAGCATTCCATCTCAGCTCATCTACCCCTTCCCTAAAAATCATTCTTCAATTCCTCAAGGCTGCTTCAAACACTTATGCAATTCTGATGTCCACTCCTATTTCCCTAACATCCTTCCATTTTATGAATGCTCCAACTGAAGTTGGTTAATTCATAGCTTAGTCTCTTACCAATTCTCCTCATGCTTGCTTAGTGATTATTCTTAATGGGTCCAAGTCATCTCTGCTTGCTAACGTAGTTTGACCATCCCACAAATCTTCCTAGAAGAGCACTCTACTACCATATCTTATTTCCTAGGTTAGCTGACTATGGTCATATTTTTCTTGGCCCCAAAATATTCTGTTTCCCTCCTTCTATCAGAGAAATCTAATCAGAGAAAGACTAAATAGAAGGAGGAAATCCTTAAATCCCGCATTTCCTTATGTTGTTCCTTGCAAAATTTCCCAAAATCTCATCTGGATATCCTTGCAAAAAACTCAGAAAAACCCAGAAACCCTTTATCTTCAAGTGCTTTCCATTGCAGATAATTCTCAGTTTTATACTTAGTCATTTTTGTATGCATCTTTGTATGTATCATTGTATGTATATCTCTTGTATCACATATACAATCGTATATATAATTTCAGATGCAAGGCGATATACAAAAAGAATATATAAGGGTCATCGGCAAGACTTTGGCCTATCGATATGACAAGTCTTAGGTCTCCCCGATAGCTGAATGTATATGCAAGATACAAGGCAGGATCCAAAGGTGTAGATACAATCTAGACCTGATTGATTTTTTATGATATATTTGATAGCGGTTCATATCTACTTTTCTATTTGTATGTCAAGGATGCAAAGGATATACAAAAGTTGATACATGTATGTAGATGCAATTCCAGACTCGACCATTCCTTCATGCTAAATTTGATAGCGGATCACCTCCGCCCTTGTATGTTGTATATCTAAATGCATGTGTGTGATATACAAAGGCATATACAAAGCCAGATACAATGAGAGATACAAATTTGAAGATGCAATCACGGACGCCAATGTAGAATTAAAAAAGTACAAAGTGCATTTGTAAATGCCAAAAGGTAGAAAAGTCAAACATCTTTTGTATGTATAATTACGGGTATATGCAATATGCAAAAAGGCAAAGATACAATCTGGATGCGACTCGAGAATTGATTCTGGTGGACTTCAATATGGGGTCTACAATTGTATATCACATATACATGATCAGACACAAAGTGATATACAAAGATGAGATACAAATACCAGATCCAATTCCAATTCCAATCCGCTTCATAAAATGTTGAAGTCCACTTTTGTATATTTGTATGTTTTGTATATGCAATCACATATGCAAAGGCATATACAAAGCCCAATTGAGGTTTTTTGCTGGTCTATTGTGCAGTGGTGGGTCCAAGTTCCTTCATCTATCTATTTTGTAACAATGGACTCCAGGCACTACTCAACGATCAAATGGAATGATAACACGTGTCAAGGCCGATTCAAAGGAAGATGTAGGGGGTTTTCGACAAGACTTTGCTTATAGGTGACCTAGTTTGAGGTCTCCCTGATGGCTGATTCAATGGCAGATGCAAAGAAATATACAAAGTGTAAGATGCAATTGACCACAACTTTGACCGTGGATATCTCCTTCATTCTGGAGAATTTCAACATGCTTCAAAAGGAAAAAGTGCTTATTTTTGCCTCTTCTTTCATCTGGTGGGCTTTTGAGGGGAATATTCTCACTTTCAAAATATGATCTAGATTTGCATGCTTGGCTAATAGGACGTCTCAACGACCATGTTTGCATGTGCAAAGGTTGTTTCCTCCGCAGTAATTCTAGTTTGTGAACTCTATATTCACAATTCATGGCAGATGGCCCTGTTCTTCAATGCAATTGATTTCTCTAGCTTGCTGGTGGATATCCATGTGGTCTGCGAAGACTTTTGGGGTCTCCCTTCAATGCCATGTCCTATCTTGCATATGGGAAACCATTTTCTGAAGTTACAGATCTACTAGAGACATGGTCTCTGTCCTTTCTACGACGCCCTTGCCCATGTACCCTTGTTCCTACATTGATGACCTCAGATCCTGTGGAGCTGCCTCAGCATCCCCTACATAAGAAATTGACCTATAAAAGGCATTGTGACCTCATTGTTGAGGAGGATGGTAAATTTTGGGTTGTTATGCTGCCAAATTTTCTATAGTAAGACCTCTTAGAGTAATTACAGGGTAAGGGAATGTGACTTACTGTGTCTAAATCTGGCCTCTGTTGTCTTTCTGTTTATCCACCAATGAATGTAATTAGCTATATTGTGTCTTTTCCTGCTACTAGATACTCTATAATGTAATGGTTTCTGGCCCTCATGATCAATATATGCATGATTTCTTGCTTCTCTTGTGTCCTAATTTATGTGTTTTACTTGGAGTTATAGTCTATTCTGTGAGTTAAACATCTCCTCTCCAGGGTTGATCTTCATATCGAAGCCTAAATCAGCCTCATAAGTCTGTGTGAATTCCCTTCATGATTGAGATCATTGTTGTGTCTACACCAAGATCACCATCGCTCACTGAATCTGGTGCATCACCCTATTTCCCTTTCAGTTTCCTTCTAACCCTTTCCCCCTGCAAGGATTAGCACTAGGTTTAGATATATTTCTCTAAGCATTAGGCTTAGAATGAGGAATCAGCCTTCTCTGGAGGTTTGATCTTAATTTGCAAAGTCCCATACTTTTGAGATCATTCCCATTGTGTTTATTAGAATGCTTGGACTCTCTCCAAGCAGTGTGCAATTCTATGTGAGAACAATTTCTGGCACACCTGGTGGGACTACTCTACTCTGAGTGAGAGCTAGACTAAGGATTTGGTGTCACTCTTTGTCTACATGCCACTGTGAAAGTGTCAACAGACACTTGGCGACTCTCTACTGATCCAGTTCCTTCATCATATTTCAACATTTCATGCCTGTGTAGACAAGGTCTTCTTCTAGAGGTAACTTCCAATTTGTTGAAGTCTCATTTGATGATAGAAAGAGAAGAACAAGATTATCTAGGTCCCTTGTGAGGGAAGTTATAAACCATCATTTAAATCATACAAGGGCACAGTCCACTCCTCCTCCATTAGATTTTCAAGTTAGGTCTCAACATTTAACCAAAACTTTTCATATCCCCTTTATTATCAACCTGAACATACCTAACATGGTGAGGAATCTGCCATTTGTTGCATATCAAGGAGACAACCCTCTAGCCCTAGCCCAATATGATTACATCCTTACATCATCCTTGAATGCTATACCATTTTTTAGTGGCGAGAACTCTATCACCCCTACTGAGCACATACAAGATGTTGTTAGTGTCTGTTCGGTCCACCATGTTACTGCTAACAACGTGGCCATGAGATTACTGGTCTCTTCTTTCAAAGGCAAGGCCTTACAGTGGTATAGAGGCCTCCAACCTAATTCAATACATAACTGGGATGACTTGGGCACTAAATTGTGCCAACACTTTGAAGATAGAAGTGACCATTTGTCACTTATGGAATAGTTGGCTTCAATCAAAAGGGCTCCACATGAGTACATGGTAGATTTCAACTACCATTTTCAGAAGACATGGGATAGGATCCCTCAGCTGGTGAACCCCTCTCCTAACACTTCATTTATATACTATTTGAGGTCTTTAAATCCTAATATTGCAGTTATGATTCAATCGATGGGTGGAGTTGTCTTGCCTAATGCTTATGATATAGCCATTAGGGCAGAAAATTGCCTAATCTAGGTAGGGAAAATTTGCCCAAGGCTGCCTATGCCTCTGTTTCTAGAAAACCCTATCATGCAGCCTACTGCTATTGCTCCAATTCCCCTACAGTCAACCCTATCCCCTCTCTAGCTTCACCTACACTTCAACAAATAGAGGAGAGAGATGCTCAGATCAGAAGGTTAACTAATGAGTTGACATTGGCGAGGAGGCAAAATGCACAACCAAGCCAGCCATATCAGTAGCCTAATCAACATTATCAACCCTTCAATTAGTGGTATCAATAGAATAGGCCATCATATCAGAATAATACGCAAAGACAAAGATAGCCTAGCTAGATCAGACCACTCAATGTTGTTAATCCTAATGTAGCTACCACTTCAAGGCCCCTTGTGCCGATCTAGAACAATCTAGCTCAAGATAGTGACTAGTGTCACCCTTGCGATCAACCACATGACCAAACTATGTGCCAAGAAGGACATTTCAGTCACACTTTAATAGTGCAAGATCAGCCATCAAGCTTGGAGCATTAGGTTAACATCAACCAAGGAGTGGTTGACAGTCAAGAACAAATGCAAAATGATGTAACTCTAATGAATTAGACTTATGATGATCACTGTGGTGTTAATCAAAGTTCTAGTCCGGTTGCATTCAATACAAGATCAAAGAGAAGGGCTGTTGAAGACACATCAGTGCCTACAATCAGCCAATCACCTATCCCTAATATGAATCCAACCCAATCTGCAAAGGAAAAGATGCCTACCGTTCCATCAAAGAAAGTAGATCAAATAGTGGAAGGGACAGAAATAGTGCCAACTCTATAGCCTCAGTCCAAAGAACAACAAAATAGAAGTGACCATGTAGTCACTAAAACATCTCATAAGGGTAGCCAAACACCTTTCAATATAGTGGAGCAGATGAAGAAAACAAACATAGGCATTAGCATGTGTGATGCATTGCTAATTCCATCTCAAAGGAACCTGCTCCAGGAGGCTCTAATTGATATTAGTCATGATGGTGCAGAATTGTCAAGTGAAAGGACTGCTGCCCCAATTAATCTATGTCAACCCAAGGAAGAGGTAAGTACAAGCAAAACTAAGAAGCTCCCTCCATTCCATGTTTCCCTAGTCATAGATGATAAATTGTTGCATAATTGTATGATAGATTCAGGGGCAGGTACCTCTGTCATGCCAAAGGTCATTACTAAGAAGTTAGGAATAGAGTATGAGCCTGTAAGCAAAGGTGTAGTTCAAGTAGATGGTACTGTTGTCAAGATAGTAGGTCTTATTAAAGATCTAGAACTCACCCCACATGCATGCCCTGGCTACTCTGTTTCACAAGACATCTATTATTGACCTCCTTGCATACTTTGGTATCTGTTTGTCTAGGGATTTCACTACAAAAATAGGTGGATATTTGTCATCTGACTGGTCACATATGTTTTTTAGAACCAGATATGGTACCAAAGTGACTATTAGGGCTGAACCAATTGCTAATGACCACATAGAACCCTACTATCCAAACCCTGACAACATGAATTGTACAATACATGAGTTGGAGGAGAAAGATAACAATAGACATGAGGCTACCACTCCTATGGATGAAGTACTAGATATCCTACTTGATGAGTGGGCCAATTGCTTTCAGTTTGACACTCTCGATTGTATAGAAGATACAGGGCTAGGTACTTATTGTATCCATGAGGAAGATGCTATTATCCCCAGCCTTGAAAAGGAAAGATCAGATCCGAGGGGGATATGGTAGATTTACTTTGATGGCTCCAGAAGCAAAAAAAAGAGCAAGTTTTGGGGTTGTATTGATTTCACCCCTAAAGGAAAGGTATTTATCTTCATTTAGACTGCAATTTAGCTGTACTAACAATGTAGCTGAATATGAAGCCTTGATTCAAGGCAACAGGTAGCTCAAAAAAGAGGAATAAAAATGTTACAAATATTTGGTGACAGTCAACTTGTTGTTCACCAAATTAGAAAGTTAAGTGCTTCAAAGAATGACTTGCTAAAGTCATACAAACATAGAGTCTAGGACCTGATTGAAGACTTTGATGCCTTCAACATTTAGGCGATCCCTAGACATAAGAACAAGGATGCTAATAGGTTGGTTGTGGTTGGCACCCAGTTTGATATTCCTTTGAATGTCAAACAAGTTTCAGATCAGCATGTAAAGATTGTGGTTAGGCCTGCTGTGCCTGACAATGGGATAAGCTGGCAAGTGTTTGATAGTGACCAGCAAATTATGAGTTTCTTGCAAGATGACACAGAGTTTAAAATTAGTCAGTTTTGCAAGAACAATATGGTGATCAGATCATCCAGCTGAAAACCAACAAATTGCCTAGAGGCCTCATCACCCTAGAAAAAATGTTTGGGCCTAATGATCAGCAAATGAAAGAAAAGATGAATATAACAGTAAAGAAGCAAGACTATGAAGAGGTAGAGGTTGCACATGGTAAATTTCTAAAACATGGTAAGGTAAATACTCAAGCTGAAAGGCAAGGTTACATTAGGCTTTGTGATGAGTTTAATGATCTAATTGTTTGGGATTATATATATTTGAAATGTTTTGATCCTAGTTTAATCCAACACACCATTGACCTAGATCCCAATGCTAATCTTGTCTGCCAAAAGCAAAGGCCTGTTAATCATAAAATAGAACCATTAATGAGAAAGGAGCTATCCAAGCTTATAGAGGCTAAGATCATTTATCCTATTAAAAATTTCTCTTGGGTAGCCAACTTAGTTCCAGTTAGGAAGAAGAATGGAGAAATTAGACTATGTGTGGACTTTAGAGACTTGAACAAGGTCTCACTTAAAGACCACTACCCACTCACTTCCATGGAGCAGATCCTACAAACAGTAGCAGGTGCTGAAAGGTTTTCCTTCCTAGATGGCTACTCAAGCTACAATCAGATCCTAGTGAAGGAATTAGATCAGTACAAAACAACCTTTACCACCAAATGGGGTACTTTGTCTTATCAAAAGATGCCTTTTGGATTGACAAATGCTGGAGCCACCTTTCAAAGAGCAATGCATTTGGCTTTCAAAGGTCTGATCAATGATATTATCTTAGTATATCTTGATGATTTGATAGTATATTCCAAGCATGAAGCAAACCATTTGGGTCATTTAAGAAAAGTCTTCGAAAGATGTAGAGAGTTTGGGATATCATTAAATCCCAAGAAGTGTATATTTGTTGTCCCTGAAGGTAATTTGCTAGGACATGTGGTCTCCAAGGAAGGATTGGCCATTGCTCCAAAAAGAACAAGCGCCATTCTTGCTCTTCCCCTTCCCAGCCATAAGAAAGGTCTACAGAGTTTCCTGGGGAAGATAAATTTTGTGAGAAGGTTCATACCTAATTTCGTCTCAATAGCAAAACCCCTCACAGCTATGCTAAAGAAGAATGCTACTTTGATTTGGTCTAAGGAAGGTAGGGATAGTTTTGAAGCTATCAAACAAGCAATTACACAAGCTCCTACACTGATAAATTCTAATTATGAGAAAGATTTCATCCTTTATGCCTTTGGAGGCAAGGAGAGTATATCAATTGTCATGACACAACAAAATAAGGAGAAGTTGGTGTAGACACCTAAAATTGACTTGCTCTGCAAATTAATTTCCCATATCTTCCCTAACCATCTATCTATCCCTTGTGATCAATTAATTCATTTAATTTATCACTTAGACCTCACAACACTATCCCTCATTAATCAAATAAATATTCCCAATATTTATTTGGTTCAATTCTCCTTTTCCCTAATCCTCATCAATTAAATAAATCATGGTTATCTAATTGATCTAGCCTACTAATTGACCTACCCTAACCTACCCTAGCCTACCTTATCCTAGCCCTAGAATCAATTAAGCAAAACCTCTGTTTGATTAGTCCTAACCTCTCATTTGGGTGGTCAAACCTAGTTTAACACCCTTCCCCACATCCCCCAAATTAAAAATTCAAATAAATCACACATCACATTTACTTCTCTTACACACCCCTTACCTCACCCATCCTCATTCAATACCTCTTATCCCTAAATGAATTCTTAATTCATTTCCCATTCCCCAAATAAATTTTTAATTCATTTCCCATTCTTTCACACCCATACCTCATTTATCACCCCTTTTCCGAAAATGAATAAAAGATTTACTTTTATTCCTAGCCTTTGATCTCATCTTTCAATCCTCACCCTCCATCCTCCTCTCAGAAAATCTATAAATGAAACCCTCTCCAAGCCATTTGAGGGAGACTCCTTCATGCATCAAACCTCTGCCAAAATCATTTCACAATCCCCTTTATCATGCCACCATAATGTCCAATTCACTCTAAATCATCTCTCATTTCCATCTAGTCTCTCAAATCTATCATCTAATCCCTAATCATTCATCTACATTGTGTTGAGTATTTGAGCAATCCACATACATTTCATTTATCATGGGTAAAATCTAAGGAGACTAATCGGGTGCAACTCCTTCCCGCTTAGATTTGTGAGTTCATTTATGAAGGTATAATCTTGTGTATTTTGCATTCAATTTATGTATTTATCTTCATTTTGTTTTCACTTATCACATTGGCATGCCCAGTGGGACCCACAATGTCTGAATCTAATCATTTGTTGTGAGTTTCTGTGCTTTAGACCTGTTTCTACAGGTGCAGCGCCATCCTACCTTCGCAGGGATGCCATCACTGGCACATTTTACGCTATTCTCTATTTTAGCACTATCTTGCATAGCACATTTCTTGCTTAGGACTCATTCATGTGTCCATTTTCACCCATCTTCTTCCTGTTGATTTTTTCTGTCCAATTTGCTCTCTGTTTTGCAGGAATATTGGAAAATACAAGGGGAGGTTATGCTAATTTTTTTAAAAATCCAATCATATTTTTTAGTTATCATTTTGTCTCGTTTTCTTCATCTATTATACTAACAAGGCTAACAGGACCTCAATTTTACTATCTGACCCTTTGTGTTGTTCAGGAAAAACCTCTTTTTTGCAGGTCAGACGCGTTCAGTGCTGTATCTCCGCTATCACCCAGATTGGCACTATCTATGGGCATAATCAGACTGTCTGACAAGATGTGCAGTGGTGCGTTCATAGTCCTCTTTTAGCGCTATCTCCTTCTTTACCACCTTCGTGGTCATATTATAATGCTATATTCTATTTTGGCACTTTCTGGTTCTTGTACTAGTGCTATTTACTTACGTAGTGCCCTTTGTCTAACTCTGTAATGCTATCTTCTGTTTTGGTGCCTTCTGGGTCTCATATTAGTGCTATCGTATAATTGGTGCTATCTGTAAAGGTATCAGTTTCTTAGTCAATTTTCTGTCAGTGTTGCCATTTGTAGTCCGCAGTGGCGCTATTGTATCCCTATATTAGCACTATTTATTTAAAGATAACTTTTCTTCTCTGTGTAGGGACTAACAGTTTTTGTAGGTTATCACCATCACTAGGAGGACACTAACAATCTGTTGTAGGGTGTTTCTTTATCTTAGTCTAGCAAAAACATTTCAATTGGGCTCTTAAAACAAACCCTTGCATGTTATTTTACACAGCATTTCAATTAATCAAGTCTTTGTGTGTGTGCCAAACTTTTAACATTGGTGTTCTTAAAATTAATCATTGCTTGCAACAAACAACTACCAAACACTTCAATTTTTGGGCTTTAAAAAGAACCACAAATTGCATCAATCAAATCATTGGTTTTAAAAAGAACAACAATCTGCATTCTTCACACATGTAATCAAGAAAATCCAATCTAATTTGTGTGAAGTGTCTTCGTGGTTTGTGTTTGTGTTGTGAAAAGTGTATGCTCTTCCCTCGCACCATTTGGTGACCTTGGGAATCAAAAGATTTTTATAACACTTGCATTAATCACCCCCAACATAATCCAAATAAATAAAATGAACCATGTTTAGTGTGATGCAATCGTAGAAAATACGTATGCTCTCCCCTTGCATCTTTGTATGAACTTGGGGATCAAAAGTGTTTTCATGATTGTATTACTTTTGTAAACTTTAGAGGGCCTGCCACCCTGCTTCGAAAGCTGGGAACGACCCAAGCAGCAACAAGATAAAGCCAAGCTCTTTCAAGCCACTATATAAATTAATGTGTTTGTGACGAAAGTCACAAGCAACAGGTGTTGTTGTGTTATACCGACAGCCAACCTCCCACAAAACCCTCCAAGGCGTAACCCTTGGAGGCTGGGAGACTCTATAATGGAGAGTAGCGCTGCCGCATGTATAACCACCTGAACGAAAGCACTCATTACAAACCTTTGTTTTAGTGGCCCAAATCCATAAGGTTGTACATGCTTGATTATCACATTTTTCATAAATCGAACCTTTGGCCATTGTGTTTTCTTGCTTGATTATTTGTCTACTTGCCAAGAAAAATCAAATTCATCCATCAATCCAACCATTTGCATCCTTTAACGCCATTCCTCTCTATTTCAGCGTCATTTTCCATCTATTTTAGTGCCTTCTTCATCCATGTCTAAAAATCAAATTTTCCCATCAAAAACATCAATTTTATAAGCCCATTTTCAAAAAAATTCTGGTCAGGAGGCTACACCCTTGCACCCCCCCTCACGTCGAGCCAGGTTTTCCTCCCAACACCACTAAACCATCCCCCCATTTAGCAAACCCCATAAGTTGAGCTTATCCAATCCCTTTATTTGAGCTTGATCAAATTCATCGTAATCCACTTCATCCCTACTCACAATCATCTTCATAATCCTTAATCCAATTCATTATCATCATCTTAATCCCATTCTTCCATCCATTTGATCAACATTATCCAAATCCTCATCCCAAAATCAAGCCCAAGTCAAAATCATAACATCAATCCAAAACCAAAATCAAATCCAACATCAATCATCCCTCATCCATTGTCAACTCTAATCAAACATTCCAATTCCTAATCCTTAATCAAAGATCATCTTTTGCAAATTAAACCTTGGTTAAGGACCTAGTCTCCTTCATCCTCCATCAATCCCCTCATCCAAAAGCCCAACCACAATTATCCACATCATTAACAAAATCCCCCAACATCATTATCAAACTCCAAATCCAAATCAACCCAATCAAAAAACAAGACCTTAATTGATCACCTGATCAAATCAACCCAATCAACCCTCTTGCTTAAGATCATTAGTCTATCTTAAGCATAGAGAACCATTCATCAAATTAAATCAAATCAAATCAAATCATCCTAAGGTCTTGAAATTTTGATTCCCAACATCACAACCATCCATCATCCCCCATCATCCCATACTATCTCCCACAGAATGGATCTTTCTGAATCAATACAACAATTACAAAGACTTAGAAAAATCTATGAGAACATGGATCCTCATGCTAAGGAACAATTCAAAAATGACATTAAAGATATCCCCTTAGCACACCTCATCATTGGAGAATCCCAAACCCCTCCCCCATCTTCATCATATCAACCTTCAACATCTTGCATATCCACACCATGGACCTCATACCAACCTTCATTATATCAACAAACACCCTACACCTCATCCCCATCCACATCATATCAATCGTCATTCTTTCAACCTTCATACCAACCTACCTCTTACATATCCACACCATCAACCTCCCATCAACCTTCATCATATCAACCTCCATCATCCTCATATCAACCTCCATCATCCTCATATCAACCTTCAACCTCATACCAACTTCCATCATATCAATCTTTACCCTCATATCATTCACCATCCCCTTACACATCCATGCCATCATACTTATCTAATCAACCAATACCTCCAACTTATCCATCCCCCAACCTTTGTCATGCTAACTTTGATCAAGGGAACACCAATCTAGCATGCCTTATCTCCAAAATCCAAACCTCATATCAACAACCAAATCCCCCATCTCCTAATCCCCATCCTACAATCCTCCCATCACAATATCCCTCCAACCTTATCAACCTTAATCCATCACCTTATGTATCTCCCAATCCACCAACCCCTATCACATTTCCACCATCTAATCCACCATCAAATCTTCCAAGTCCCAACACCATCACATCCAAAGAATCCTTGTGGGATTTCCTCCAAAGAACATCACCAAGCAAAGCAAAGGAATCCCCCACCCCTCCAACACCATCATCTAGTCCAATACCATCCCTTGAACCCATCCACGAACCATCACAACCTAATCCCATCACCCCCATATCCAATCCCCATCCTAATCCCACACCAACCACCATCATTATCCATCCATTATATTGCTCTTCAACCCACACAATCATGAAGGATACCATCCATTGGCTATTAGCAAGGAATCAAACACGCTCATGCAATCCAACATCCACCAAATCTCTTGAACAACCCCCTATCATAAGTCAAGAACCATCATGTAGCCATGTTCAAGAAGACATAAGTCAAGCACCTACCACATCCATCCAAGCACCTACCACATCCATCCAAGCACTTATCACATCCATCCAAGCACCTACCATATCTATCCAAGTCACTCCCACTTCTATCCAAGCACATGAGTTATGTCAAGAATCAAATCCAAAGCATGTTGAAACATCAACCCCGTTTCCTAATCAAGATCTAACCATCCTATCTAATCCCATCCACGATCCCCTCCCATCTATTGATCAACTTATTGATCTCACCCCATCTTCTACCACCCCTTCACCATCCCCCATGAATCCTTCACCTCCATCTACCAATCCCATCCAAAATCCATCCCCTTATCCACTTGGCACAAGCACTTTCATCCGTGGTGACTCCATTGTAGGAGGCGAACAACTTCCATCCACCACCTATCTTTCTCCAACAAATAATAGACTCGCGTCTTGTTTCCAAAGCACTAAACATCCCATTGCATGTCGCATACTCCAACACATGAACTATCAAGGCAAAGGCTTAGGCCTTCATGAACAAAGCATCTTGGAGCCCATCCACACCACATTCCATCCATCTTCGCATGGCCTTGGCTATACACCCCAAGAAAAACAATCTAAACATGTTAGTACCACCCACACACCTTCCAAAATCCATTCATCCAATCCCAAACATGGTGCATCTCATCGCACTCCCAAAACATATGTTGCCATCCCTCCTCCATCATCCTATCATTTGCAAAAGCATGTGACCATCCATCTTCCCCCATCAAATTTACCTCCACTACTTCCAACTCCAAATATTCCTATCAAATCCACTCTACCTCCTATCCTACCAACACCAAACATCCCTATCCACAAATCCTCTTATCCTCCCATACTTCCAACTCCTAATATCCCCATCCTCAAATCCCCTTATCCATTTATCCATAAATCCACTTTTTACCCCTCCACCCATAAATCCCCTAAATTTCCTAATCAAGACCAACGAAAGAACACGTCTTTCAAACATGAAGCTTCCCCCAAATCCATGGGATTCAAAAGTAATAATTTGAATGCCTCAACTCATAAAGCACAAAAGCCTAAAGATATTATCCCTTCCAATAAAAATGAAAAATCCAAAAGGCTATCAAAGCCCACACCATCACAAGAAAAAGCAAAAGAAAAAATGGTGTGGGTCCCTAAGCAAAGATCAATCAAAACAAATGAGGCATCTACATCCCAATCAACTCCAAACTCCCAAACATCTTGCTCCACATCTAAAAATCCCATAAATCCTAAGTCTATTTGGGTCCCTAAAACCCCAAATCGATCATACAAAAATCCCCCATCTCGATCCCCATTACTCCCAACTCCACATCTAAAGTACAAGCTTCCAAATACATCACGATGTGTGCAACCGTTGGTCTTGGTTCCCCTCCATCACTTAACATTCCCACATACCCCCATCTCTCCATCTTTCGTTCACTATCCTACATATCTTCCCCATCACATTCCTATGGTCCATGCTTTTGCATAATCCACATCAAATATCCATTATCCACCATCCATTTCATCTTCTCCTATCTACCAACATCCACGCAATCATCATCCAAAATGCTATCCAACATGGGACCATCTTCTCCTTGCTATGGAAACAAACGCTAGAGTCCCCCCTCCATCTTCTCATTTGGGTGGCCAAACCTAGTTTAACACTCTTCCCCACATCCCCCAAATTAAAAATTCAAATAAATCACACATCACATTTACTTCTCTTACACACCCCTTACCTCACCCATCCTCATTCATTACCTCTTATCCCCAAATGAATTCTTAATTCATTTCCCATTCCCCAAATAAATTTTTAATTCATTTCCCATTCTTTCACACCCATACCTCATTTATCACCCCTTTTCCCAAAATGAATAAAAGATTTACTTTTATTCCTGCCCTTGATCTCATCTTTCAATCCTCACCCTCCATCCTCCTCTCATAAAATCTATAAATGAAACCCTCTCCAAGCCATTTGAGGGAGACTCCTTCATGCATCAAACCTCTGCCAAAATCATTTCACAATCCCCTTTATCATGCCACCATAATATCCAAATCACTCTAAATCATCTCTCATTTCCATCTAGTCTCTCAAATCTATCATCTAATCCCTAATCATTCATCTACATTGTGTTGAGCATTTGAACAATCCACATACATTTTAGTTATCATGGGTAAAATCTAAGGAGACTAACCGAGTGCAACTCCTTCCCGCTTGGATTTGTGAGTTCATTTACGAAGGTATAATCTTGTGTATTTTACATTCGATTTATGTATTTATCCTCATTTTGTTTTCACTTATCACAGTTGGAGCAACCAATTTCTTTCTTCAACTAGCCTCTCAAGGGATATGAATTGAATTATGACTTCATAGAAAGACAAGTGATTGTTATGGTCAAAGCCTTGAAGAAATTCAGACACATGGTCTCAAACAGTAAGATTCAGCTAATGGTGAATCACCCTAATGTCAAAGAGTTTCTCCTGAGCAAGGATATTAATGAAAAAAGAGTTGGGTGGATCACCAAGATAATGGAGTATGACATCAACATCATTATTACTAGACTAATATGTGGCAAACGTCTATGTGAACAAATGGCAGTAGATGTCAAAGGTAGAAGTGATGATGTATATGTTCAAGAGCAGGCGCAATTAGTTGAGCCTCATACACCAACTGACTGGCATCATGACATGATCACATTCCTACAATCAAGTAGATGTCCAGATGGATTGAATCAATTAAAAGGAAGGTATTTCAGACTTTAATCGATCCCTTATGTTATTATTGATGGTGTCTTATTTAGAAGAGACATCAATGGAGTTCTTCTTAGGTGTATAACGCAAAATCAGACTTCAAGAGTACTAGAAAAATTTCATAATGGCACTGCTAGTGCCCATTATTCTCCCAGAACAACTGCAATGAAAATCATGAGGGCTGGTTATTACTAGCCTAGTTTGTTCAGTGATGTGCATAAGTGGATCAGAAATGGTAAAGAATGTGCATTATTTGCTGGAAAGTAGAGACTAGCGGCTCTTCCCCTTCATCCAATCAAAACAGAGCATCCTTTTGCTCAATGGGGTTTAGACTTCATTGGCATAATTAATCCCCCTTCCAGTGCAGGTCCTAAATGGATCCTTATAGACACTGATTATTTCACTAGATGGACAGAGGTAGTTGCTTTGAAGGATGCTACGAAGGCATCTATTGTGGATTTCCTTGAAGGTATAGCCACAAGGTTTGGTGTGCCATCCACCATCATTTCTGATAATTCTAAGGCCTTCACAGGTGCAAAGGTCAGTGAATGGACACTGAATCATGGAGTGTATATGAAGACTTCATCAAACTACTATCCTCAGGCCAACAGTTTGGCTAAGTCCACCAACAAAAACTTTATCAGGATTATCAAGAAGACCTTGGAAGATAATCAAAGGACTTGGCATTCTAAGTTGAAGACTACTCTTTGGGCTGACATAATCACTCCCAAAAGAGCCATAGGTAATTCCCCTTTCATGCTGGTATATGGAAGGGAAGCAAGAGTTCCATTATCACTGGAGTTCCCTTCTCTTGAGTTAGCACAGTAGCTTGAATTAATGGAAAATGATGATCAGACTTGCAGAGCTGATGGAACTTGCAGAGAAGAGAGATGCTACAATGAGGACTCTTGAGGCTCATCAAGATCAGGTTAAGAGAACTTTTGGTAGGTCAGGAGCTGATAGAACATGCAGTGAGGGAGATATAGTGTTGAAGTGGGATGTAGATAGAGCCAAACCTGGAAGACATTCAAATTTTGATGCCTTGTGGAGTGGCCCTTACATCATCATTAGTTGCAAGCAAGATAATGCATTTCAACTTTCTAGGCTGAATGGTGAGGTCCTGCCCATCCCAGTCAATGGGATTCATTTCAAACCCTGCTTTTAGCATGGTTGTGAGGTCTTGTAAATAAGGTACGTTTCCCTTCAATAAGTGCCCTTGCACTCTGTTGTATTCTCATTAGGAGATACATGCTTACTTGTTTTTTGTTTTGGCTTGGTAGCTTGCCCAATGTTCTAGCTCCTCTATTCTTGTTTCAGTCTCTTTTGACTCCATGCCCAATGGATGCATAAGGGCCACTGATCTAATGTTTAGTAGACAAATATCCCTAAGAGGCTGCCAAAATATTGTCATATTTTGCTTGGCCCCAAAATATTCTATTTCCCTCCTTCTATCAGAGAAAGCCTAAATAGAAGGAGGAAAGCCTTAAATCATGCATTTCCCCATGCAATGCCTTGCAAAATTTCCTAAAATTTTGTTTGGATATCCTTACAAAAAACCTAGAAACCCTTTGTCTTTAAGTGTCTTCCATTGCAGATAATTCTTAGTTTTATACTTAGTTATTTTTGTATGCATCTTTGTATGTATCATTGTATGTATATCTGTTGTATCCCATATACAATCCGATATACAATTTTAGATGCAAGGTGATATACAAAAAGAATATACAAGGGTCATTGGCAAGACTTTGGCCTATCGGTATGACAAGTCTTAGGTCTCCCCGACAGCCTAATGTATATGCAAGATACAAGGTGGGATACAAAGGTGCAGATACAATTTGGACTTGATCGCCTTTTCATGATATATTTTATAGCGGTTTAGATCCTCTTTTGTATTTGTATGTCAAGGATGGAAAGGATATACAAAAGTCGATACATGCAGGTAGATGCAATTCTGGACCCGACCATTCCTTCGTGCTATATTTGATAGCGGTTCAGCTCTGCCCTTGTATGTTGTATATCGAATTGCATGTGTACGATATACAAAGGCATATAAAAAGCCAGATACAATGAGAGATACAAATTTGAAGATGCAGTCACGTACGCCAATGCAGAATCAAAAAGTGCAATGTGCATTTGTACATGCTGAAAGGTAGAAAAGTCAAACATCTTTTGTATGTATAATTGCATGTATATGCAATATGCAAAAAGGTGAAGATACAATCTGGATGCGACTGGAGAATTGATTCTAGCAGACTTCAAGATGGGGTCCATGGTTGTATATCACATATACATGATCAGATACAAAGTGATATACAAAAGTGAGATACAAATGCCAGATCCGATTCCAATTCTAATCCACTTCATAAAATGTTGAAGTCTACTTTTGTATAATTGAATGTTTTGTATATGCAATCGCATATGCAAAGGCATATACAAAGCTTGATTGGGGTTTTTTGCTAGTTTATTGTGCACCGGTGGGTCCCAGTTCCTTCATCAGTCTGTTTTGTAGTGATGGACTCCAGGCATAACTCAACGACCAAATAGGATGATGACACGTCTCAAGGCCGATTCAAAGGAAGATGTAGGGGTTTTTTAGTGAGACTTTGCTTATCAGTGACCTAGTTTGAGGTCTCCCCAATGGCCGATTCAATGGCAGATGTAAAGCAATATACAAAGTACAAAATGTAGTTGATTGCAACTTTGACCGCATATATCTCCTTCATTCTAGAGAATTTTGACATGCTTCAAAAGGCAAAAGTGCTTATTTTTGCCTCTTATTTCATCTGGCAGGCTTTTGAGGGGAATATTCTCACTTTCAAAATATGATCTGGATTTGCATGCTTTGCTGATAGGACGTTTCAATGACCATTTTGGTGTGTGCAAAGGTCATTTCCTCCATAGTATTTCCGGTTGGTGAACCTTGTATTCACAATTCATGGTAGATGGCCCTATTCTTCAATGTGACTGACTCTTCTATCTTGCTGGTGGATATCCCTGTGGTCTGCGAAAACTTTTGGGGTCTTCCCTTCAATGCCTTGTCCTATCTTGCATATGGGCAACCATTTTCTGAAGTTACAGATCTACTAGAGACATGGTCTCTGTCCTTTTTACCACGGCCCTGTCCATGTGCCCCTATTCCTGCATTGATGACCTTGGATCCTGTGGAGTTGCCTCAACCTCCCCTGCATAAGAAGTTGACCTATGAAAGGCATTGTGACCTCGATGTTGAGGAGGATGGTAAATTTTGGGATGTTATGCTGTCATATTTTCTATAGTAAGACCTTTTAGAGTAATTGTAGGGTAAGGGAATGTGACTCACTATGCCTGAATCTGGCCTCTGCTATCTTCCTGTTTATCCATCAATGAATGTAATTAGCTATACTATGTCTTTTCTTGCTACTAGATATTCTATAATGTAATGGTTTATGGCCTTCATGATCAATATATGCATGATTTCTTGCCTCTCTTATGTCCTGATTTCTATGTTTTACTTGGAGTTATAGTCTGTTCTGTGAGTAAAGTGGCTCCTCTACAGGTTTGATCTTCATACCGAAGCCTCAATTAGCCTCATAAGTCTGTGTGAATTCCCTTCATGATTGAGATCATTGTTGTGTCTACACCAAGATCACGATCGTTCACTAAATCTAGTGCATCACCTTATTTCCCTTTCAATTTCCTTCTAACCCTTTCCCCTGCAAGCATTAGGATTAGAATGAGGAACCAGCCTTCTTTGGAGGTCTGATATCAATTTGCAAAGTCCCATACTTTTGAGAGCATTCCCATTGTGTCATTAGAATGCTTGGACTCTCTCCAAGCAGGGTACAATTCTATGTGACAACATTGACTTGTTATCAAACTTCTACAACTTCCGATAAAGTTCCAAATTCTTGATCCTTTTGGAAGTTGTCTAGAGATGAAAATACTATTTTCTTCCTCCTCCAGATATTTTGCCTTTACCAATTTCACCCAATTTAACTAAGGTTTTGAATGAATAGTCCAAACCAATTTCATTCCTAACGCCAAATTTTGGGCAAGAAGATCTTTAAGCCCTATTCCATCGACTTCTTTGGGTTCGTAGACCTGAGTCCATCTTATCAGAGGAAATTTATGCTGGTCTGAATTTCCTTGCACAAAGAAAAATCTCATTTTCTTATTGAGTTCTCAAAGGGCTAACATAGAAAGAGGGAAGCAAGACATTGTGTACACTGGTACTGTTGAAATGACTGCCTTGAGCAAAGTTAGCTGGTCTGCCCAAGAGACCCATTTGCTCCTCCATGAAGCCAATTTTACCATGATCCTTTCTAGAAGAGTGTTCCAAATTTTTCCTAGTCTCACCCCTTTTATGAGTGGTAAACCTAGATATTTGCAGGGCATTTCTCCTTTTTTGAAATTTAGAATTCCGATAATGCTTCTTTCTTTCCTTCAAGAAGAATTGAAGAAAAAAACTTTTGATTTTTGCTGACTCACTTCCTAACCAAAGGCTATTGAATACTGATTCAAGATGTCCATGAAGGCTTTTGCTTCACTTTCTTTGGCTACTCTGAAGAGCATCGTATCATCTGCGAATTGCTGATGGGTAATCTTTGCGGTCCCACTACTAATCTGGATCCCATTTAGCTTTCCTAGAGCCCTAGCTTTGAAGTAGGTTCTACCCAACACATCTACCATGATTATAAATAGGAAAAGGGACAAAGGATCCCCCTATTGAAGACCTCTAGAAACCAAAAAGAAACCTTCTAGAGATCCATTGATTAGTACTAAAAACCTGGGACTGGCTACCCATTCGAAGATCCGGTCTATCCAATTATTGCCAAAGCTAAAAGATTCCAGTGCCTTGAATAGAAATCTCTAGTTTACCTTGTCATATGCTTTCTTTATGTCTAGTTTGATCAACATAGCCTCCTTTTTCATCCTTTGAACTAATTGGATGGCTTCTTGAGCAATAATTACTCCTAAGATTGATCTTCCTGGCACAAAACCCGTTTGCTCCTTTGAGATTATTTCTAGCAATATCAGTTTTAATCTGTTGGCTACAACCTTTGCTATTATTTTCTAAAGTGTGTTGCAAAGGGGTATTGGTCTAAAGTCTTCTAGTGCTTTCAACTTTTCTTTCTTTGGGATGAGAACAATAAAAGTGTTATTTACTTACTTGAGGATCTTCCTTGACCTTCTCGACTCCTCAATAGCTTCTGTAATCTCAGTGACCATAAATCCCCAGCACTTTTGGAAGAAAGTAGATGGAAACCCATTTAGCCCTGGGGTTTTGTCTGGGTGAAGTCCAAAAACTACTTCCTTGATTTCTAATTCTGAGAAGCTCTGAGCTAGCAGTCTATTTTCATCCTCTGTAACCAATTTAGGGATGTTCCTCAGGAGCTGATTTTGAATTTCCAAAGAAGAACCATTCCAATCATTAAGTAAATCGCTAAAAAAATCAACAGTAGTTTTGTTTATATCTTCTATCTCATTGATCTCCCTTCCATTAGCTAGTTTTAAAGAAGAGATCCTATTTAGTTCCCTTCTTACCCTTGTTGAATTATGAAAAAAAATTGTGTTTTTGTCCCCAGCTCTTAGCCAAGTTTCCCTGGATTTTTATCTCTAGAAAACTTCCTCTTTTGCTAGTAGATCTCCCATCTTCCCTAAAAGTTCCTTTTCTTTTTGAAAGATGTTTGCATCCATTCCTTCTCTTAGAATCTTCTCATTTAGAGCTTCCAACTCAATTTTTGTATTCTTCTTCTCCTGAAAAATATTTTTGAAACTATTTCTATTCCATTGCTTGATGTTCTATTTAACTATTTTTAGCTTTGTGACCAAATTAAATAGTTTGAAGCCCCCAGGGTTAACCTCACTCCACCATTTCTTGACCAGATCCAAAAAATCTGGGTCCTTGAACCACATATTTTTGAACTTGAAGGGATTTCTTACCGGTTTCCTTTCTCCAAGAATGTCCAAGCAGATAGGAAAATGGTCTGGACCTGATATAGGTAGAATCTTACCTTCGAAGGAGAAGGGAAAATTTCTTAGATCTCCTTTGAAGAGAAATCTATCAAGTTTCTCTGCTATATTACTGAAACCTAATCTTCTATTTGTCCAAGAATAATTGCCATTTCTCAAAGGGATATCCAACAGAGAGTTTCTATCCACAAAATTCTCAAAATCTAATTATGATTGCAATTTCGTTTGTACTCCTCCCCTTTTATCTTCTGCTTTTAAGATTGCGTTAACATCTCCTCCTACTAGGAAGAAATCAAAAGCCTGGTTGCCGCAAATTAAATCTAATTCCCACCATAGTTCCTTCTTTTCTAAACAAGAATTGGGACCATAAACATTAATCAGCAAAAAACTCTTCAAACTTATGGTGGATTTGGGTCATTATTCTACGGAAGTCGAAACTGGCATTTGAGTGTTTGGCTACAAGATTCAAGGTCGAAGGCCAAAGTTGTTTGACATTTTTTGGTTACAGTTTGCTATTGTTGGCACCTCCTTTGTGCTCCTTTGAATGCCTGTGCAGTAGTGCCCTCACACAAAATTCCAAGTGCCATGTTTGGGCAGAGTTCCATATGCCCCTGTTTGGGCCGATACAACCTGTTTGGGCAATAGCTCCATGCACCCTATTTTGGGTTGCCCCTATGCCATTATTCCAAAGCAATCCAATTTGTCTTCCTATACCTGCCTACAGATTTAAATATATTGAAAGGCGTTTTCAATATCTATGAACCTAGACGTGTTTGAAGCATCAAAATTGTAGGTTTTAGTGAAGTGAAGGCCAAGAGAGCATGCCTATTCCCCAGCCGCCATTATTCTTGGCCTCCCATGCTCCTAAAAACCCTCATGCCATTTTTTTGCTACCTTTTCTCTTGGCCGCTCATTTTTGCTTCTCTACACTAAACTTTGGTCCTCCATCCGATCCAATAGGGCTATTGTTGGAACCTCTATTCATTGTATTCACATTGGATAATATGCATGCAGGGATTTTCAGCATCCACACTCAGCATTCATGCAAGGAGGCTGCCATTCCTCTATATTTTGGGAATATTTACCCTATATCTGCTCTTCTTGCCCTAATTCATGGGCTTTGTAAATGTTTTTTTATTTTATTTTGCAAGTTCAAAGCACTATAAATTTAACAACAAACATAGGAAAGGGACATTCATATTTGGGGTAAAAATAAATCCAATAGGGGAGGAATTTTAAAAATGGGGGCAAAATTAATTTGAAGGAATTACTGGTTATGTAAACCTTGTATCTTCAGCGATTGAAGATGAAGGGTGAGGCCTGGGTTGGCCGGAGGCCAATTCCCCCTCACAAAATTAAACCATTGTATTCTTCATTCTTTGCCGAATCCAATGAGTCATTGGAAGGCTAGTTTCTCTCTCGCCATAGGCATTGTTTTTGCTAATTAGTGCCTGTTTATTAAAATAGGTCTATTTTGTGGGAACTTGTTTGTGTGATAACTTTTGCTCGGTAGCTCGAAATTGAGCACCGTTTTTTGCAAAAGCAAATATTTTCACATTTCCCACGCATCTAACCTATTTATATTGTAATAATGCACTAAGTTATAAAGTGCCACAAACAAGGGGAGGTCACCTAATACTAAATCGGGGGGGTGTATAGAATGTACCTTGAACATTTCAGAGTTGTGCCAAAGAGCACTTCATTGAGTTGTATCTAGAACACTTCCGCACATACTTTCCATTTTTTTAGTTATGGGGGTTTTTCATGCACTAATTTATAAAGTGCCACAAAATCACTTGGGCTAAAAGTATTGAATTATGAGGGGGTTCATAGAGTTGTGTCAAGTACATTTCAGAGTTGTGCCAAGAGCTTTTCCACAGAGTTGTGCCAAAGATCACTTCCACTACTACTTCATCATTCTTCAACATTCTTTTTCCCACATTGTATTGAGAAGTGTCAAGAACACTTCCACTACAACATCACTATCACCTAATGCTACATGTGCATCCAAAGTTGATTCCTAGAGAACTTCCAGAGATTCATCATAGCAAAAGATTGATATCAGCTCATTTGCTTCTATAGATTTCAGAGTTGCTTCATAGAAGGATTCCATAGAATCTTCAAAGCATGACTTCACATTGAATTTGGATTGTAGCCACATGGCATGCAATTGACACTCCACATATGGATATTGCAAGTATTGTAGGACTATCACTTTTAGTTGTATTGTGTCAAGTACACTTCCATTTTAATTAACATTTTATAATAATGTAATAATAATATAAATTTGATATTATTATATTTATATTTAATATTGTTATGCTATATAATTTTGATTTATACTAATTAGGGTTTTTAATAATTAGTACTATAAAATAGTTAGGGTTTATAATTATTAATATTATACTAGCATACCTATCTTTAGAAAAATCTATGTAAGCAAAGCCAGAGATATCATTCTTGAGGCACCTATTCCATTCTTGAGGCACCTATTCCAACTTTAATCAATATTCAATTAAAAATAGGCACCTCGAGAATAATAAAGATAGGTATGCTAGTTTATTTTATTTAAACCTATGTTAGATAGATTTTAATTTTAGTTTTTTTAAACTATTTTTAAATATATATGTCAGCTATATTTTTAAATGGTTATAAAATTCAAGGTAAAACTTAATAGTTTTTGTTAACATTTCAGCCATCACACTCCATCCTTTGTTGGACCATTGTATACCTTGTTGGTGTAGCAAATTTAAGGTACAACGTAATAGTTTTAGTTAACACGCTCATGCCATTACACTCCACCCTTTGTTGCCATTGTTGTATACGCCTCTCTGTGTAAATAAATTATTTGCAGTAAATAAAATAACATAGAGAATAAAAGATAACCCTAACCAAAAGTCATATACTAACATAGCTATCTTAAATACATCTATCTTCTAAAGATATCTATGATAGTTATAATTTTTTAATATAATTCTCATAGTAAAAATCTAAAACAAATGTCATTATACTAAATATTAATTTTCTTTAGGTTCCATAACTTTTTTTTATTTTAATGAGGAATAAGAGTAAATTCATTTTGAAAAAAAATAAATGGCTTAACCTGATTAGTTAAACTTCTCTCTTTATGGATTAAATTTCTTCTCCCAATTCAATTGCTTTATTTTCATTTGATTTGATTTGTCTTAAATTTATGTTTGAGTACTACTTATATTTATACACATTAATTTATTAGCTTTATTTTTATGTTCATTGATTTAATAACTAAAGACTATATATTTATAAATATTTTTATATGTCGATTCATTAATATTTTTGTTAACGCTCTTTAATATCTCTCCAAATACTTTAGATATATTTTTTAAATATAAGTATACTAGTGTAAATAAAGTGCCACTGTTGAATTCCGTTATGGGCCCGTATTACTCTCCCTTCCTTTCCGTCACAATGCCATAGAACAGCTATATATTCGTGAGGGATCAAACTTGGTTTATATTGTAGTTAAAAAGCTGGAAAGAAATGGAAAGCCCATTGAGATTGTGTCTGTGGCTGTGCATATCCCTAACTATGGCATCTCTCTGCACTGCAGGTAAATCAAAACAATTAAAGCATAAAAAGGTTATCTTATTATTATTAATGGTTTTGCTTGTTCTAGTGTTTATGAGAATCTAATCTGTTGTGTGTTGAATGGAGAAGAATTATCCAAAAAGACGATACAGCTGAAAAACAAGTGCTCGTTCTCCGTGTGGCCGGGAATATCTTCATGGAACACACATGAATACGACATACCTGTCGGGTTTCGGCAGCTGTCTATTTAATGGAACTGCACGATACTGGTTCGATGCTTTTTACGATGGAATAAAAACTAATTCATTCAGTTGGATCGTGATTTCAAAAAATACAAATGAAAATCATAATTATTTATTTTAGTGCAAACCATTATATGTCTGAGTATTCTTTTTTTTGTTTTCAAATTAATAAACGTATACACGACTTAAATATGTCTTAACTACTAGGGAGCGTTTCATCTCTAATTGTAACACCATCACTAGGTCGGTAGTGAATGATAACAGTAATGTTGAGACTGTACAAGGAAAGAAATAGTTACAAAAGTGTGGTGTTGAAGAAAGTTTTGTTTCCTAATCTATCGCTTGGCCCACACGTTATGGACTTTGACTAATTTTGTATATACAAGTGCCACGTATGCATAAAGTATTTGGATTCGGACCTTCCCTGTCAATCAATTTTTTGTATGATGGTCATCTCTTTGAAGTTGCCTTTCAAATATTAAAGAGTAAAGACTATATACATATATATGATTTGACAATTTATCTAAAATCTTACCTTTCAAGTGATATAGTCTTCCTAAAATTTTAATTGTATTTTACGACTAGAATGACTAAATATAGCCATACGACCATCAAATTTAAGCCTTGTAGTGGTGGATTTGTTAGAATGGATACCTTGGATTTCTTTGCTCTTAACAAAAAGAAGTTAATCATTCATATAACTTAAACTCGTGCTCCCAATATTAATAGATTATAAAAACAATCTACTTGATTATTAGAGAACTTCTCAACTTGCAGTCAAATAGTTCTTGTAGTTGGTCGATGCCACTAGCTCCTACATTTCCCCTTCTATTTATACTAGAAATGAAATTGGAGGTTCTTAGCAATTATAATTATCTTACTATAAATATAAAACCTAGTAGAGTGTGTTCTAGGTAAGATGAGATAAATTGATATCTTGGAATTAATATATGAAATTAAAATTTCATTATATATAAAATTTGATATCTTGATTTGATAGATTAATTTTGAAATTTATATATCAATTGATATCAGTATTAAATTATTCAAAATTGAAATTGATAAATTAATCCATATAAATCTAAATTGAATTTGATCTAGATCAATATTGAAATTGATAAATATCAAATTTGAAATTGATATCTTGAAATATATATATCAAAATAAAATTGATATCAAATTTGATTATATCTTAAAAATTGAAATTGATCATATATTGAAATCAAAATGTAATTAATATAAAAATTTAAATTGATAGATCAAAATTTACTTCTATAGAATTTGATATATCAAAATTTATTTATTGATAATATATCTTGAAATCAAATGATATATCAAAATTGATATTTAATTATCAATAGATCAAGTTTAATATATCAATAAATTAAAAATTGCTATATCAATACAAATTGATATCAAAATTGATATATATGAATTTTGATATCTTAAAATTAATATATATTCAAAAATTAAATTTTTATATATATATCAAAATTGATATCCTAAAATTGATATTGAAATTGAAAGTTAATTTTGTGGTCAAGCTTCATTTTACATTTTTTTTATAGGTGATAAACACCTATACTTATATTTTAGCCAATAGGTCATTCTATATGTGCACACATCTTGTAACTACAAAAAAAAAATTGTAATCCTAATAAAATGTAAAATTGGTGATAAAATAAGATTTTCCCATATGGCTATTCCTCATATGTTTTGTCAATATTGTTACATAAATAAATTGGGATTTGAATCACTAACCTATATTAATCACATGTTAATTAGTGTCAATCAATTTTGTTGTATGGACAATAGTATTATTTAAATAATAGTTCATATTTATTTAAAAATAAATAATACTTTTATTTTTTTAACTGATCATACATGAAGGTACATGTGTATTTGATGGTCATGAATACATTCTATATGAAAAATAACTTCTACTATATTTATAACTGAATTATTATTATAACTAATCCACTATTAATTTAGGTATTTATTATCACCTTCATATAGTAAAAAGAGTGGTATTAGGAGTATTTTCCCACCAACTCTTGATGCATAGTGGAGAGTTAAACTAGTCAAAAATATTAAATAAGTAGTAGCTAACTCATCATGGGAGTGTGAGGATAATTCCCACGTAAGGGAACAATAAAGTGTTTGCCTTTAATGAAAAAGCACATTCTCAATCACGTGGCACTCTTGGCACAATAAGGGAGGGGTGAATCCTCAAGTTAAGGCAGAAGCTTCTCACTCTTGAAAATCATTTTTTACCCCATCTCCATAAAATAAAGATTTTCTTAAGTACAAGACTTGTGAATGGTGGAGAGCAAAATCTTTTCTACCATTTTTTGGGTGGTCATTTGTGAATAGACTCACATCATTACAATTCACTTCTTGCTACAATTGTAGTTGTGCATTTCACTTCTTGTTGTAATCACAGTTGTTCCTTTCGATGTAATTATAATTCTATGTTTGTGCCAATGCATTTTGTCCAACTCGTATCCTATTTAGTTTAATTGTTTGTTTTAATCCCTAAAATAAAGATCCTCTTAAGGACAAAAGCTGTGAATGGTTCTTGGGTGGTCATTTGTGAATAGACTTACATCATTACAATTCATTTTTGCTACAAATATAGTTGTGTCTTTCGATGTAATTATAATCCTATGTTTGAGTCAATTCATTTAGTCCAACTCATATGTTTAGGCTAGTTATTTTATTGATTGCTTATTTGTTGTTTATAGGTAGATGTTTATGTGAGGAGTGTGTTATTTCTCCTTATAATGATGTGGATGAGGATGTGAATTATTGTAAAGTGATTGGTCATTACTCCTTGCCTTAAATATAGACAATTATTGACAATAATTAGAACTACTTGAAAGGTTGAATGCAAACAATTTGTAATAGTAATTGTGTCCACATTTATAGTAGTTGTGTTATTCTCTACCTTGAGATCATTATTTTTTCCCTTTGGTAGGGTGTAGGATTATATAGATCAACTAAGAGGAGCATGGGAAAGTTAGTTTGAAATCAAAGTTAAAAACACACTCTTCACACAAAGTTAGTTCAATCATTTCACACAGTTTGTTCAAAAATGAACTCTTCATATATATATGGTAAACACTAGAGTTTAAACATATCAAAGTTCAAGCATGTAGTGAATGCCAAGTTAGTAAACTCTACACTCTGAATGTGAAAATTCACACACACACAAACAATAAAATATCAAATCTAAGTGAAAGGGAAAATTCAAACACAATTCATATAAAGTGAATACTAAAGTTAGTTCAAACACTCACACACACAAAAAGTGAATGTTAAATTTCAAGCACACACTTCACACACACAAAAGTAAACATAATTCAGCATGCCAATTTTCAATTCACACTAAGTGAATGTGAAATTTCAAACTTACCTAAACACACAACTAGTAAATAGATCTAATATGTGAATGACAAAGGTAGTTCACTCACATTTCACACACAAAAAAAAATCAATCCACAATTAACTCAAAAAAATTAAGGGGATGTCAAATTTCAAACATATGCTTCACATAAGAAAAGTGGATGTCAATACACAAACAATAAGTGGCTCAAATCTAAGTGAATGTCAAATTTAGTTCACACACACACAAAGTGAATGCAAAATTTAGTTCATACACATTTCATACACACAAAGTGAATGTCAAAAGTACACTCAAATATATAAAGTGAATGCCAAAAGTTCAAACAATAAGTGTACACAAAGTAATGCCTAGAGTTCAAACACACTTCAAACAAACAAAAAGTGTATGCCAAACCAAGAAACACACTAAACAAACAAAAGTCAAAGACACTTCAAAAACTTAATCAATTAATGTTAAAATTTTACTACACCCACAAAGTAAATGTCAAAGCACAAACATACACTTCATACAAACAATAAATGAAAAAAAAGTGAATTCAATCTTAAACATACAAAGTGAAACAAATATAAGTCAATGCCAAAGTTCAAACCCATACTTCACACAAATAATAAGTATATCAAATTAAAATGAATGCCAAAGTTGCATTCCACACAAACAATAAATAGATTCCAAAGTGAAACACACTAAATAAGCATATATAAAATACAAATTACAAATAATATAACACTACTTATGACAATGTTAATAGATTGTATTGTGGTTGAATGTGAGGCCATAGTTATCAATGTTTTTTTATGAATTACTTCTCTAATGGTTCATTCACAATTTAGTTCATGTGGTTATTCATTTAATACCATTCCACTATTTTTATTTACCAAAAAAAAAATTAAATCTCTTTATAGTATTTATAGCCTTGTCCACCAACTACTACATGTAATGACTTTCCAATTAAAATATAAATATAAACTATTTAGAAATAGGCCTATAAATATCTGTGCCTATCGGCCATTTGATAGCACCTTTAGTGCTTTTACTAGTTATAGAACTTATCAACTTCCAGTCAAATAGTTCTTGTAGTTGGTCAATGCCACTAGCTCCTACATTTCCCCCTCTATTTATACTAGAAACTATACCATGTTGGGGTGGACAAGTAAAGATAAAATTATTAAGTAATAAGTTTGATATGTTTTATTAGAATGTTGAATGAATTTGTAAGTTAAAATATTTTAAAATTTTATGTATTCTTTTACTTCTTATCTTTTTAATTTATAGTTAAGTAAATATAAGATATATTAAACAAGATGAAAGGTACAAAAGATATGTATAGTAAGTATAGATTTATACATTATTATTTTTTTCTACTATATTGTTAAATGTTATTGGAGGATGCCTCATAATGGTAGGCATGAACTACTTTGAACTACCAAGCTCACATGACTTCGTGTTAGTTTATTAGCTAGTTTGTCACTCATGATTCTTCATGTTGGAACATATTGATTATGTAATGCGCTAAGCTTTCACCCAACACATTAATAGTAGACAAATGAATGAATTTTTTTTTGTGATATACAATTGTAACATAAATGTGTTGCAATGCACACGTATGCACTAGAGATATAGAACACAATGCAATGACATGCTCATAGCACGTAGCACCAATGCAAACAACATGATTGCACATGTGGAAGACTTACAGACTATCACATGACAACCTCATCGTGATGACCATATGATAAGGTAGAGTTTCCTCTAACTACAAAGAAAGGGTTTGAGACCACTAACCTCATCTCTTGTGAATAGATAAGGCATGAATGTGACATAAGCCTCCATTTCATAATCCAAGGAAACCTGAGCATTTTTGCATCCCACAACAAAAACCAAACACATATCAAACATCCTAAACAATATGGAAATGATATCCAAACATAAGGAGTATCTAACTATGAGGTTGAATGGTAAGGTGAGTCACTATCATAGATTAATCTCTAGACTACTCATTTTCTCCTAAAGCATAAAATACAACACAAAAGGAAGCATAACTAACAAAGGAATAAAATACCACCAAACTAGGACGATAGGCACTCATGGTAGACCCTAGGAACCAACTTTAATTTAGGAAATTTTTCCATAAGCAATCAACAACTACCCATTATCCTAAGATCAACCCTATTGGACCAAATTACTCCTTTTTCTAGTTGGAATCACCCCTAGCTATCCTATAATCACTCCTTCAATCAATAGAATTTCCCCTAATAATATAGGTAGTCTTCAACTATGAGAAAGCCCTATTTTGGAAAATAAAACCTCTAAAACTTCATTTTTTATTCTAACAAAGGCATAAGGATTCCCTACAAGCATACTGTCCAAAATGACATCATAGACGAAGTTCAAAAAAAAATACAATATATACTAGGTCTACAACTATAGCATTGCCAAGACAAGCCAAGCCATGAACCTCGAACACAAAACATGTTATAGCATCCTTATATTATGAGCTACTATTAAATTCAACGTGAACCAATCATTTCTTATATGCTTGTTCAATTTTTCATGTCTAAAAACCATGGAGCCATAACAATTTATTTTAATAAAAAATCACTATTGCTAATTCATTAGCAAGTCTACCTTTTCAACCAATGTGATAGAAGCATACATTAATGATCCTAACTCTTAACCATAGAGCTAAATATACAATTCATACTAATGATTCTAACTCAACCAATAGATGAAATTCAAACCAAAACATAAACAAAAAGTATCATTTCAACTTCCAATATAAACTAAACCTACATATCCTAGAATCAAGACTTTCACGTCATAATAAATCTCTCATAAGATGAGATATAAATCAATCCCAATGATGAGATAAACATATTTTAAAATTTTATGTATTTTTTCTTCTTTGTTTCTTTAATTTATAATTGAGTAAATACATGATATTATCAAACAAGATGTGTATAATAAGTATATATTTATACATCATCATCCTCTTTGTTGCTACTATACTCTTAATCATTATTGGAGGATGGCTCATAATAGAAAGAAAGAACTATCCCAAACTATCTAGCCCAAATGACTTTGTGTTAGTTTCTTAGCTAGTTTGTCACTCATGATTCTTCATGATGGAATATGTTGATCATATAATGCTCCAAGATTTCACCAAAGACATTAATAGTAAACAAATGGCAAAAAACATTTCATGATGCAATTGCAACACAAACATGTTACCATGCACACATACACACTTGAGATGTCACAACATAACATAATGACACTCATAGAACATGATCTCAATGCATAAAGAATGAATGCACATGACAAAGAACTACACACTATTGTGTGAACCATAACATGATGCCCATATAATAGGGTATATTTTTCTCTAACCACAAATAAATGCTACAAGACC
The DNA here is from genome assembly GCA_027924645.1 of Cunninghamia lanceolata. Taxonomy (NCBI): domain Eukaryota; kingdom Viridiplantae; phylum Streptophyta; class Pinopsida; order Cupressales; family Cupressaceae; genus Cunninghamia; species Cunninghamia lanceolata. The sequence continues at coordinate 522,837 of BSBN01000081.1, read as the reverse complement.
ACTAACCGCATCTGTCATGAACAAATAAGACATGAATGCAAACAAAACTCTATTACCTACTCTAGAGAAAATTGAGCATCATTCCATCCTAGAAAACCAACCAAGACACACTCACACATCCTAAACAATGTGCAAATGACATCCAAACATAAGAAATGTCTAAGTAGGACATTGAACAAAAAAGTGAGTCACTCTCTTGACCTAATGTTGCAGGACACTATATGTTTCCTCTCGAGGCATGAACTCTACTAGAAAATGAAATATAACTAATAAAGAACATAATATACCACCAAGCCAAGATGACAGGCATTCAAGGTAGACCGTACGTATTAACTTTAATTTAGGACCATTTTTGTAAATAGTTGGTAACTAACCATTGTCCTAGGATCACTACTATTTGATAAATTGTGCCTTTATTTAGACTATAATTTTCTAAGAAATTTGGGAATCATCCCTCGCTATTCAAAGATTTCCCCTTCAATTATTTGAATCACACCTAATCAAACAAGTGATTCTAGACTATTAAAATACATTATTTTAGACAACAGGGCCTCTAGAGACTCTATTTTCAATTCTAAACAAGCATAAGGATTCCCTACAAGCCTACTATCCAAAATGACATCATAGACCAATATGACAACCTTCAAAACAAGTACAAAGTAGTAAAGTCTAAAACTAGAGCATTCTAAGCCAGGACAACTTATCAAGGTCAAACAAAAAGCATCCTATAACATCCTCATATTAAAAGTTACTATAAAACAATTGAACTAGTCATTTATAATATGCTTAGGGTTTATTTTTGGTGATCCCACAATAGTGTGTGACACTTTTCTGCCTAAGTGGGACATGTTGAACACACAAAGATGCTACGAGGGGGGGTGAATCAGCATATAGAAAAATTTAACTACCCTATCTCATATAAGATCAAATTACTTAGAGAACAAAAAGTAAAAGATGCACCACATTCATCAACACAAAGACAATAGGATTTTTATATGGAAACTCCAAACTTAGGGAATACCATAGTGAGTGTTAACTCACAATCTAATGCTTATTGCAATAAAAGTTTACAACATTGTTTTAGGGCTACAAACCAAGGAAGCTACAACTCCCTACTGACTTTGTTTTAGGGATTGAACCCAAGGAAGCTCCTAATCCTTGAAGAAAGATTGCTTCTACAAAGATTACAATGATAACATAACTATGAACTGATATAGAAGAAGCATCTGACTTATGTTGTTGTTGCAGTTCCCTTTTCTGCACAATTACTCCATCATATCAACTTCGCACACTTCATGCTACTCATTCTAATCTATCACTTTTGTATATACTTCTCTTATCCACAAATGAATTTGTTCTTCTATCTATATCCTCTGCAACCACTTAATACCTCAATTAGGTCAACACCAAAAAGACCTTAAGATAAAATGTGTAATTCTATATGGGTCATCTTGAAAAAAATATATTTTGAGCTATTGATCACTTCACATGACACAACAAGGTTAATTACATCATAAAACATTCTTCAATTTCAAAACCATTGATTAGCTTTCACTACACATGAAAGAAACTAGACTATTGGCCCAAACAACAGTACCATTGCTAGATGAACATTTTCACATCACTAAGGAGAAGCAAAAAATATTATGTGGACAATGATTTCAACCATGTATCTTCTCAACACTATCCATACACCATTCTCCTTAATTTTCTAACAAATATATCCATCTACAAAACAAGAAACATCCCCAAACATATTTGCAAAACTATATGGGCACAACTTCTGTTCTAGAGGAATGCAGAGCATTCCATCAGGTCTCCACCATTGCTTTGCACTATCAAGTCACAGCCTAGAGCTCAGTCATTGATATCTTTCTTTGTTGAAAGTATAATAAGTTGAGATCTCGGATATAGAATACACATATATCATTCTACTTATCTTCAAAACCACAAGACTAAATCTTGTACTGTGGAGGGATGTGGACCAGAATACTATAACTTTGCTTTAGGATATACATTGTGAAAGCCTTAGCCAAACCTTTACAACTTATCTCTAAGTACGATACTCCAAACTGATAAGATATAAATATAAGGATACATGAAACATGTTAGACAAGTTTATTCACCTCTGCATCATGCTTAGACACCAGACTAATCACCACATGACACTTAGCTTTTATTTCATCTGCTGGGTCTTCTAGACTGACTTGTCTTAAGCATGCAAACCCTACATCTTTAACTTAGTCAAACCGTCCCTCTCAAATATTCCACTGTATTAATCATGTTGATCTTGTGCCAAACCATCTCTCTCAAATCTTCCACCAATCTTTAGCTTTTGTACAAGTAAGAGTTCAAGTTGACATCAATGACAACACATATTGCCAACAATCTCTCTATTTGTCATTGATGGCAACACTAAACCAAAATGCATACAAACACTCCCCCTTAGATGCATATTTATCTCTCTCCCCCTTTTACATCAAGGACAAAGGGCCTAACCTCTTATGTCATCCCAAAACTATATAAGCTCCCCCTTACTATATGATTTATATAAATACTACTTCCCCTGAGATGAAAATGCCTCAGAAAGGGATGTTGTGTACACTACTATCCTCTGCAAGTCTATAGATTCAAAATTTTCTTATCAACAATACTCTTACAACCCATTTAGAAGGTAGAATGGATTTGTATATTACCTTGAGTTGTGTTAGAGTAGATGCCCAAATTTCTTTCTTTAAGGTAAGAATGTGATTCTAGCATTCAAACTACACATATAAGTCCTCAACCTCATCTATACTGCTAGTGTCTTCATCTTCTGCTCAATCTTTTCAACCTCACCTAGTAATCTAGATAATGAAGCCAAAGCCAGTCTCATATTTACTTCTTCTCTCAGCTAACCAAACTGCTTCTTTATATGTTCTCTTTGATCTTGTAGCTGTGACATCTATGCATGAAGGTTTTCAACTTGTGTCATGTTTTCTCCATTCTTGTCTTTTCACAAGCCATATACATTAGCCAATCTAGAGATCTATGAATCAATAGAGTTAATCTGAGCTTTGATGTTCTTGGTGGAGTTAGGCCACTTCAGATAGAATAGGTATAAAGCAGTGGCTTCATTGACGCATCCTTTAAACATTTTCAAAATTTCTTGTAGGTTATTGTGTGCACTGCCATACTTATTAGATATCTCATCCATCCTTTTATCATTCATCTTTCTCAATGCCTCTTATTCTACTTTCTTTTCAACACAAGAAGAATGATCCTTAAAAGAATCCATTAATAGATTCACATTTTCCTTTGGGGATAGAGAGGGATCAATACTTACCTTTGGTAAACCTTCTTGAATCAATTTCACTACATCCTCAACTAAGGTAGTCTTCTTTAGGTTTTCTTGCAGGAACTCCTTCCTTTTAGAAGCATACAATATATCACCAATTTGAAGTTTGTGAAGGGGTGAAATGTTTGACAAGTCTACTTTCCCTTCATGAGTAGGAATTTGCAGAAGTTGTGGTGTAATCACTGGATTGAACTACATCTAGAAATCTAATAGGTCTTTAAAAGAGTCTGACCCCAAATAACTCTGACCTATATCCACAGAAGTGTCCTTAAGTTCTTCATCTTGATTATCCTCTATTTCATTTTGATATTTTTCATTTTGTTTCTCCTCACTCTTCCCTAGAACTTTCTCTTCTTGTTCATCCTTAGTGTTATCCTCTTTCTTTTGTTCATCCTTCCCTATATCCTCTGGAGGAGGATTGTTATGTTCTGTACCTATTTTTGTGTTCTTCATATGGGGGTACTTACTTTATCCTGACCCTATGTATTTTGTGTCTTAGTACTCTTTGAAGGGTGTATATTCTTTTCAACTTGATCTCCTAATTTTTGTGTTTCTTTCTCTTCTGAAGGAGGTGTACCCACATTACCTAGATCCTCTTCCTTTTGTGCTTCCATTTTTTCTAGAAGAGAAGTCTTCTTATCTTTCTAAGTCATCTCTCCTCTATATCCACTTTGTCATCAAAGGTTGATAGATCTGTATCCTAAAGAGGTACATTTGGGATATCTAGAGGAACTTTTTCCTCAACTATCACATTAACATTCTGTTACCAATTTGTGCTTGGCATCCCAATTAGGCTGGGCTATAAGAGTTATTTTCTAATGCTTTTAGAAAGCAAGTGGCTTAAAATAAAAGAGGAAGGAAGAGAATATCATATCGAAATAGTCAAGAGAGAGGCTTCAACCTCTACATTTTATCTAACATGTTTTCTCACTGTGCAGATACAAGTACATGAAGACCATTCATCTATCTTCTTTCTGAAAAAGAAAACCTTTTGGTATGGTCATAACTCCTTGCTACTTTATCAGAATTCAAAGTATTTGGGCTCATTAGAAAGATAAACCAATTATCTAGATCAAGTTCTAGGTTGCTAAGCTTAGTGGTAACGCTACCCGATGGTGGATTGTCCCGATTTAACTCTAAAGGCCTCTCAAAATGCAATTTACTAAGATGTAGAAAATATCAAAAAATTAAAAATTAAAAAAAGTGGGAATTATCAAAGATTTAAATCTTACATTACATACTTGTCCAAATTTTACAATTCCTCAAGAAGTGTATATGATAGATCTTCCTGCTCACTTTGCATTATGTCTTTCTAGAGATTTTACAGCCAAGTTGGGAGGATATTTATCCTCTAACTGTTCACATTTGTTCTTTAGAACTAGATATGGTACAAAAATCACAATAAAATATGAGTTGCTAACTAAATATCACATTGAGCCATATGTTCCAAGTCCTGTTAATGCATATCTCACATTTCATGAGCAGGATTAGCAAGATCAACTTGTTGTCTAAGATCCTAACACCATTGTTGAAGGTATTGCAGACCTATTCTTAGATGAATGGGCAGCCGAGAATCATGAAGTTAATATAGTTGAGTATATAGAATAGGTGGACTTGGGCATTTACATGATTCAAGAACAAGGTATTGCTATCCCAAATCTGATTAAAGATGTAAAAGTGCAAGAAAAACAATAGTCCAATGAGCTATGGAGTTTGTACTTTGATGGATCAAGGAGCAAAGTTGGTGCTAGAGGAGATGTTGTGCTAGTTTCTCCAAGTGGTGAAAGGTATTTTTTAGCTTTTCATTTTTCTTTCAGTTGTTCAAATAATGTTACTAAGTATGAGGCCCTTGTTCATGGCCCGAAATGGGCTAGAAAGTGAAATATTAAGTGTCTTCAAGTGTTTAGAGATAGCAAACTAGTGGTCAATCAAGTAAGGGTATTCATGCCAAAATAAATGACTTGTTAAAATTGTATAAACATAGAGTATGGGGCATGATTGAGGAATTTGATGCATTTAATTTATTGTCCATACCAAGAGCTCAGAATAAACAAGCTGATAAACTCACTGCCATGGGAGTTGAATTTGATATTCTAGCTGAAATAAAAAATGTTTCTCTTCAGAACTATGTGAAAGTTGTTCTTAGACTTGCTGTGTCAGATAATAACATTTATTGGTAGGTATTTGATAGTGATTAATAGATTATCAGTTTTATGATTGAAGAAGATAATTTTTTAGCTTCTAACTAGAAAAAGTTGTCTCAGCAGTATGAAGATCAGATTCTTCAACTTAAAACCAATAAGTTGCCAAAAGGTTTGGTAACTCTTGAGTCAATGTTCAACTCAGATGATCAAGTCAGAAAAGAGAAAACTGGCTTATCCATTAAATAGGAGCATTATGAGCAGATTGAGATTTTTAAAGGCAAGTTGTTAAAGCTTGGCAAGGTATGTACCTTAGAAGAAAAACATGCATTTGTTTTACTTTGTCATGAATTTTCTAATGTGTTTGCTTGGGAGTACCATGATTTGAAGGGCTTTGATCCTGAATTAGCTCAACATACTATAGAGCTGTAACCCAAGGAAAAACTCGTAAGACATCTAAATAGAGATCTCTGAATCCAAAGTTGGAACATCTTATGAAAGATGAGTTGAATAACCTCATTGAAAGTAATATCATCTTTCTAGTTAAGCATACTTCATGGGTGTCCAACCTTGTCCCTGTGAGAAAGAAAAATGAAGAAATCAGACATTGTGTCAATTTTAGGGACCTTAATAGAGCTTCTCTTAAGGATCATTACCTGCTGCCATCTATGGAACAAATTTTGCAGGTAGTATCTAGATCTGATAGATTCTCTCTTTTAGATGGTTTTTCAGGTTACAAACAAGTATTGGTGAAGGAAGAGGATCAATTCAAGATTGTATTTACAACAAAATGGAGAACTATGGCATATAGGAAGATGCCATTCAGACTATCAAACCCAGGAGCTACTTTTCAAAGAGCTATGGACATGGCTTTCCATGGTCTGATGAATAAGTTTGTAATGGTTTACCTAGATGATATTACAGTTTTTTCAAAAAATGTTGATAATCATGTTGTTCACTTGAGACAGATATTTGAGAGATATAGAGAATATGGGGTTTCACTTGACCCCAAAAAGTGCATTTTTCCTATCCACAAACTGCTTGGACACATTGTTTCAAAGCATGGTATTTCAATAGATCCTGAAAGAATTTTTGCTATTCTAGAATTACCTCTACTAGCCCACAAGAAAGGCTTGCAAAGCTTTCTAGGTAGGATAAATTTTGTAAGAAGATTTATTCCTAATATTGTGGCTATTCTACAACCACTAACTTCTATGCTCAGAAAAGGGATCAGTTTCAGCTGGACTAAAGAAGGAGTTTTGAGGAGATTAAGGAGGCCATTGCAGCAACTCCAACACTTTTAAACCCAAATTTTGATAAAGATTTTATTCTTTATGCATTTAGAAGTGTTGATACTATTTCAATTATGTTATGTTAGCAAAATGAAGGACTAGAACAACCCATTGCATTTTTCAGCCAGGTTCTTCAAGATTATGAGGTAAAGTACTCTTTTGTTGAGAAACATGTTCTAGATGTGATCAGAAGTTTGAAAAAATTTAGGCATATGCTCTCTAACAACAAAATTTAGTTGCTGGTTACTCATCCTACTGTTAAAGATTTCTCATTGAGTAAAGATATAAATGATAAATGGGTAGGTTGGATAAATAAAGTAATGAAGTATGATGTTAATATCAAGGTTACAAAGTTAGTTAGAGGCAAAGGCCTATGTGAACAACTAATAAGAGGTCAAATAGACATGAAAGAAGCTAATAATCAGACCATTTTGGTCATAGAAGATGAGGAATCAGCTGTTGTTCCAGTTTCTTCTACAAACTGGATTTGATAGATAATTCATTATCTTAACACTGGTGACTATCCTGAAGGGTTGGGCAATGCAAAGAGGAGATACTTTAGATTGCAGGCCATTCCTTATGCTGTCATTGATGGAGTTTTATATAGAAAGGATTATCATAGAGTTTTGTTAAGGTGTATTGCACAAAATCAAATTGATAAAATTTTAGAAGAATTTCATGATGGACCTTTTGGAGGTCATTTTGCTGCTAGATCAACAACCCTTAAGATTATGAGAGCTAGATATTTATGGCCTAATATATTTAAAGATACTCGTGCTTGGGTCAGAAGATGCACTAAATGTTCTTTATTTGTAGGAAAACAAATGCTAGCAGCATTGCCTTTACATCCGATTCAAGTGGATCAGCCGTTTGCCAAGTGGGGGCTTGATTTTATTGGGCCTATTAACCCACCTTCAAGTGTAGGTCACAAATGGATATTGACTAAAATTGATTATTTTACAAAGTGGTCTGAAGCTATAGCATTGAAGGAGGCCACTGAAACTTCAGTTCTCAACTTCTACTAGGACCTAGTTGCAAGGTTTGGTACTCAGGATTCCATTATTTCTGATAATACATTTGTATTTATTAGCTTGAAAATATCTGATTGGTCTATTAGAAATAACATTTATCTAAATACTTCATCCAATTATTACCCTTAGGGTAATGGATAGGCCGAATCTACTAATAAGAACTTGATCAAAATTATTAGAAGGACAATTGAGGACAATTAAAGAACTTGGAATGACAAGTTGAAGCTAGCCTTGTGGACTGATAGGATCACTCCTAAAAGAGCTACAAGTAAGTCTCCTTTTGTTCTTACCTATGGTAAAGAGGCTAGAGTTCCTATTTCAGTCGAGTTGTGTACACTAAGTCTAATTAAAGAGTTGGAGATGTTAGAGGAAGAGCCTATAGAAATCAGGCTTGCACAGCTGATGGAACTAGAGGAAACAAGGAAAGAAGCATTGAGAAATCTAGAGATTCATCAAGCCCAAATGAAAAGGAACTTTGATAGAAAAGTAGTTTCGAAAGTGTTTAAGGAGGGTGATCTTGTTTTCAAGTGGGATGAACTTAAAAGTAAACCTAGTAAGCATACCAAGTTTGATGTCATGTGGGATGGCTCTTCTGTGATTACTGAATGCAAGAAGAATAATGCATTTTATCTTTCAAAGATGACTAGAGAGATATTACCTATTCTTGTGAACGAGATTCACCTAAAGCAGTGTTTTTGAAGATCAAAAGTTTGTAGATGTATGATAGTAGAGTATATGTTTTTTAGTTAAATAAGTGTTGTTGGCACATCTTTTCAATTCAGTTTGTTTTTTCAAAGAAGTGTTGTTGCATAGTTAGCTGATCTTGTTCAGAGCCATGGTAGTTTGCTTTTAGTTTTGTTTCAGTTGTTGTTCTTTTTCAAGCAGCTGAGTGTTCAAGGAGTTTTATGAGTTGCAAAGGCTAATGAAAGATTCTATTCCCCAATGGACATACATGCAACTAGCCACGAGAGTTCTAGCAGGTAAAAATGGCATAGAGGTCACCAAAAATGTTACCAAATTGTGCTTGGTAGCCCAATTAGGCTGGGCTATAAGAGTTGTTTTCTAATGCTTTTAGGAAGAAAGTGACTTAAAATAAAAGAGGAAGTGAATATCAGATCAAAATAGTCAAGAGAGAGGCTTCAGCCTCTACATTTTATCTAACATGTTTGCTCACTGTGCAGATATAGGTACTTGAAGACCATTCATCTATCTTCTTTCTGAGAAAAAAAGCTTTTTGGCAGGGTCATAACTCCTTGCTACTTTATCAGAATTGAAAGTTTTTGGGCTCATTAGAAAGAGAAACCAATTATCTAGCTCATGTTCCAGTTTGCTACGCCTAACAAAAAGGCTACCCGGCGGTGGATTCTTCTGATTTCGCTCCAAAGGCATCCAAAAATGCAATTTACTAAGATGTAGAAAATATTAAAAAAAATTAAAAAAATTCAATTTTTGATATTTCCCAAAAATATTATTCTGAACTTGTTCAGAAGTCTTTCAACGTACACAAAAATAGGAGAGGAGTCGAACTGAAGTGCAAGGTCATGCAGGAAGAGATTTTTGGAGTTCTATTTTTGACATGACTATTTTTGGCAGTTTCTTGGTCAAGTACTTTGAGACTTGGAGTTCTGAGCTATTTTTGCTCATCTTGGAGGAGTTTTGGAGCCTAAATTTTAGGCTTTTCACTTGTGCTTGCCCATCAACTTGGAGTTACTTTTTCAAACTCATTCATGCATATTTTGGAGTTCAGTTGAGCTGGAGTTGACTGCCCATTTGCTTTTGGGGATAGTTTTGTATTAAAAAAAGATTATGCTTTTTTCCTTAGTTCTTGGTTTTTTGCCTTTGCATATTGTAGAGAGGAGATTGTCTTATAACTCAGCCATTTTTTACAGTTTTATAGTAGCAAAGTTCATTATTTCCAGCAGTTTATTGTTATGTTTTGTAGAGATTCCCTCCATTTTCTAAAATAATCAAGGGTTCTTCTATCTGAATTTAGGTGTCCTGCTTATTTTATGAGTGATTTGATAAGAGTTTTCTATGTTTTGTTTCAAAACCTCCAGATTCTTTGTCTCATTTATTAGATGCAAGTATAAAAATTTCAATTTATTACAGGTCACAAGCTTGAGCAAGATTATTCATGCCTTTCTCTGAAATACTTATGTGGTGAATCTAATCAATTTGGGTGGTAAGAGTAGGTTTATTAAGAATGTTTGTGAGTTATATTATAGTTTTAAATCAAAATATTGGTGCATCACCCCTTTAGGATAGATTTTGTAGTGCAGTTTTTAGTTTATTAAATTTTCTTCTATCTCTTTTCTCAATCAAGTCATAGATCTAAAGGGGCTTTTTAAAGGGAGCTGACTCTTACAGAGGTTCGTTCTCAAAACATATAGACCCACATATGAGAATGTTCCCATGTTGCATGGTATTGCCAAGCTTGTAAAGGCTTAGTATTCAGGGTGCAATCCCTCGTGACAACACATTCTTCATTTCCTCAAGAATTTTTGCAGTTTTCTCTAATGTTTCCTTCTCTAGTTTCTCTATTTCTTCCTGATCTTTTCCCATTAGAATATTTATTCTCCTTTTTGTTCTAAATTATTTTTCTTGTTTTTGAGATATCTTGATCTTTTCTCCATCAGTGATGGATGGACCAACTTTTTCAATTGCATGTTTTCTCGTCTCATCCTCGTTTCCCATGGCTTCATTTCTTTTGTTGATGAGTAGGTCTACAAGGTTTATAGGAAGCTAATGAATCAACACAATTAGGGCCATATTTAAGGCCATCATGTACCTAATTATTGCTTCCTCAATTGTGTCTTTATCATAAGGAAGAATCTTATCATAGAGATATACAACTTGTTTCAAGACACCATGTTGGACTATAGAATTCACAGTGGCCTTAGGCTATAGAGGCTCATGCTCATATTCTTCTTGAGAAGTTTATTTTGATTTCTTTAGTTTTCCTTGTCTTTTTCCCTTGGTGGTTTCTACTTCTTCCTCTCCTTCTCTTTCTCTTTTCGTTCTTCTTTCAAGCATACCAGATTCTTCTTCTTCTTCTTCTTCTTTTGCTTCATCATCATCATCTTCTATGTTCACCAAATTGATCTTTTCTCTCTTTTCTTTGACCTTAGGTCTATGTTTCTTTGTCTCTACAGTCTTGGTTTGAACTATCACTTCAATAGCAGGTCTTTTCTTGTTGGGAGGTGTAGGAGTAGGTCTAAAGGATTTTGAAGAGGTAGTAGCAACAGAGGCAGACCTACTTGTCCTTTTAGGTGCTTATGTAGTAGAAGACATCTGATCTTCTCTTGAAGGACCCTCTGGAGTGTTAAGCATTTCTTCCAAATATGACTTCATCATTTCTACTTTAGATTTTACCTTCTCTACCTTTTTTTCTATCTCCTTCCAAATTGTTTTATTGGTGATTTCATCATAAGTTCCAAATCTTTTAGCAGCATGATCCTTAGGCTTGTTGAACAACATATCAACATAACTAATGAAATCATGTGGTTATCTAAAAAGTCCTTGTCTCTACTACTTCCATTTAGAAAATATCCTTATCCACCATAAATGTAATATCATTCTTATATTAAATTTCAACAAACTTTCCTAGTATCCTTTTTATACTATGTCATATAGTGTGTCATATTTTTTTATGACCAGGAAAACTAAGCATATAGTTTTTAATTTGGTGAGAAACAAGGATATCTACCTTCCACTCTATACCCTTCATTGTAGGAAATTCCTTAGAAAATAGAACATAAGACAAATGATTAGGGACCCATACCAGAATTTGCATCTAGACTCCTTTGTTCTTATTAGGTTGTCCATCAATTGCTTCCACAAGATCTCACAAAGATCATAGTCCTTCCCTTCTTTCACCATTTGATAGGAAGTGTAAATTGCAATGCTAGTAGCATAATTTTCTCTATTGGTATAATATATTTTGTATGTTATGCCTATTGTGGCATACCAGACCCTAGATATTTTATGTCATTTATAGTTAGGGTTCTTTTATCAAATTTCACTCTAGTAAGTCTCATCACTTCCTCATTCTTCATAGCTTTCAATATAGGTACAAATCTGGAGGAGCATAGTCCGGTCACAGCTCTGATGGCTTCTTTAGTGATCATGTAAGGCTGATCAAGGCAGAAAAAATCCTCATGAATCTAACTTAGGGAAAGCCTAACCCATTCTTCTTCATACCAGAAATTAGGGGGTAAAAGTACAAACTTGTGTCACACTTTGGGCCAAATAAATAATTTCAGCCGATTGAGTTTCAGTTGAAACCATGTGGCAGCTAATGGGCTCTGACGTGGCCACATATATTTGGTCAACAAGGTGTCAGTCAAAACCTTTTAGACTGAATATGATTTGGCTAAATACCTCAAATATAAAAAATTAAAGAAAATAAATGAGCACGAGTATTTTGCATATTTAGGTGAATTTGTTACAATAAAGACTGCTCAAGCAATGACTAGGCCTACAAATTACTATTGGACCCAAGGTAATATCTTCATTCTGCATTCTTTCTTGCATCGATTGTGTCTTGAAACCTCTCATTTGGTGACAAGAACCAACAAAAACATGCCCCCTGACAGGTAAGATCATCACGAATCAAAGCATGTTAGGGAACTGCATGTAGGTTTACCCACATCAGTCATCCTAGGATTAGAAGAGGCAATCCACAATCTTGAGTTTAGTGGCCTCTCCTTCCCCTACCAGAGGCAACCCCAACTACCCCTAGTCATCACCCTCTACTAATTCAAAATTTCATTGATAAGAAATAAAAGGGATATACAAGTTAGAACTAAATGACATTAGGGTTAGCCTGTGGGTTGGAACATCCATTTTCAACCATACAAAATCATTTTCATAGATTTTCTACCAAAATTTTCTTTCGCCACAAATTAGAACAAGAGTAACACTTCATATTCCTCTGCATGTTTTGTGGAAAATTGACTGGAGTTTTCCAAAATATGATTCTTGTATCCCTATATAAAGAGTAGACACGAGATCAAAAAAAGAGAGAAGAGCATACAAAATGGTCTGGGGTTTGGGAATGAGTCTGGGTAAGACTTTGGGAACTCTGGCCCCTTGCAAGTTGAGTCAGGATAGCGTGCTAGAGTTTAGAACATGCAATATCGACAAGCTCTTAATTCGTTTGTTTCTGAGATTGTGGTTATTTATCATACAAATTACTAAGTGTGTGTGTCATACTTCCCAACTATTTTTTTATGAGTCCATGTGAACATATATCTCTGTGCAAGAATATTGAATGATTGTAAGCATTTTTTGATTTTTTAAAACAAATGTGGCCTTCTCAATAACATGACTAGGAATAGTGGGTCTATTGTTATCCCCTTTCAACTCCCACAAATCATTGAATATTAAAGTACTCTTTACCACCATTTTCCATTTTGTGTAGTATGTGCCATTTAACTTATCTAAGTTGGTGAATAGTTGTGAAATCTTCAACATCATTAGAAGGATAAATTAACAAAATGAAGACCCAAAAAATCAAAGAAACCCTTCAAAAAATACTCAATGAACATAGTTATTCTTCCCACCTTATAACTGCCAAAAAATATTTTCTTTTAAAACTAAAGCAAGTAAATGGCAAAAACAACTTGTATTCAAATTCTTTTCCTATGCTCTTGTTTTTTAGTAGCAATTGAAGGAAAAAAGACACAATGAAGGATGGGGGAACAAGATAGAGATTACCATCACCAAACACAAAGATTTTAATCACTCGGATTATCCATGCGGCCCTTCACCCACAACACTTTTCTTCCATGATGCTCTAATACCTCATGTACAATATATTCATCACCCTAATTAATCCTTCTCCTAAGGTAATTTTATCAATCTATGAAATAAAAGGGGTCCTAGTAAATATGTCAATTGTGTGATATATATGTATGTACATGCTAATACAATACAAGTGAAACTCTAATGCTTGGATTAGATTAATCCATTTGATAAAATAAATACGTTAGTTTTATTATTATATAAAAGATCCATATATCCCAATTTAAAGTGTTTTGGCATACAAGATGAAGGGTAACATACACATTATTTGAAAGATATTTGAAAAGAAATAAAACATTTTGAATTAGGAGGAGCAATCTACATGTTTGGTCTTGTTTAAGGAACAAACATTTCCCATTAATATAGTCTAGGATGATAGAAAGGTCTATAGATATGGATTGGTTGAGTTGGAAAAAGTAATGCAAAAAATCATAGCATTAACAAAGTTTGAGCACAAGACAAACCTCTATTAGTGCATCATTTTCCTTGAGATGATTTTCCTATCTAGTCTACCCCCAACAATGATTAAAGATATATTACTTGTTTTATGATCAAACTCTTCTTCATTAAGACATCCATACAAATTTAGATTTTTAATTATGTGAAATTTAAGTCTTGGGCTATGCTTAATGGGAAGATGAAACCTTTGTAGTTTCTTCAACACACAAATATTAGTATGAAAGATTGATGAAATGAACAATTAAAGATCTAGTGAAAATAAATTAAATTTCAAATCTCAAAAAGAGGTGAATTTAACAAAAAAAATATATATTGAAATTAAAAAATATAGAATACGAAATCCTAGAGTCAAGAACTAGGATATGTTTTTCATTAGGGGTCCACCAAAATGTAAGAAAATAAAACATGCCCTACAATTAATTCATGACCTGTCTAATTGGATGATTAAGAAAAAGGTAAGAAGATCATAGGGCTCCTTCATATGGATAATTATTGCACATATTAAACCATTATTAGTCATTGTTGATCATAAGTTGTTGACACACTCTTCCTAAATTGTATACATGCCTTCATCCTCTACACACATTTTATTTTAGGGATTACCATTATCAAGCATCATTACAATTGTGAATGTGTTGTAGTCAAGAGGTTTTCAAAGATACAATGATGATAATTAGCAAGAAAGGGGCCTCTATAGAAGAAAATTGTGATGTCTTCTTTAGAGATGTGTGGGTCATATTTTCCTAACACAAAGTATTATTTTAGATAAAGAAAAAAATATTTTTTGTCAAAAATATGGTTCATGAGAAACAAAACAAATATTAGATGTTCATCATTCCATTTACAACTAAATGAAAACATCATAAATTAAATTATTGTGCATATTCTATAAATGTCACTCAAAGTATCTTTACACATGGGTTGAAATCTTATCATGTGTCCAACATAGATATAACTTACATCTTCCTTGCTCCACAATACATATCATATGGATTTATAACTATGAACATGGATTTGTATTTGTTTTCCTATGCTTATGTAGTGTAAAAATTATAATTCTTATCACATTATTATAATCCTTTTCATACCTTAATCAAAATTTTCTGATGTCTATTCTATCTTTAAAATGAATAATCATTTATCTTATACCTAGTTTGAACCTATGTTCCTATTCTTTTTGCTTATATATTATTATGGTGCATGCCCTTTCATTTCTCTAGCATAATTTTAGATCTCTATCTTTAATTTGGGGATGAAATACCTCAGTTACATATACCATTATTTGGGGATGAAATGCCTTAGTTAAATACCTCTTTCCTATACTATACACACTTGTATGATTTTTTTTTGAATTTAGAGATACCTTGCATTTTTATATTTTCCTATACTTAAGAAAAATGTATACACCTTGACAATAAGATGTAGTCTATATTCTTTTTCAATATTATTATTTGATATGTTATACCTTCCTATCACATGATGCTACATATGACACATTACTTAAATACATGATTTATCTATTTATATGCTTACATTACTTTTATGTATGTGAATGTTTCATTAGGATATTTTAGTACCACTTTTTTTATAGGTAAAATTTCATAATCCTACTCTCTCCCTTTCTCCCTCAAGTTTTCATAGATAGTTGAATCAACTTAAAATTCTTCTTGTTTTTACTTCATGATGAAAGCTACACAATTCACATATTTCCTATACTTTGTAATTTCCTATGGAGCATCTTACTAGGAAATTGGTTACTGCATATTTACTTTTACTAAAATAAAATAAGTAAATATTTTTAATTTAATTTTTTTGTTTTAATTAAAATCATATCTTTGTATTTATATAGATATGGCTGATGATCAAGGTTCACATTATTCCACTTAGTCTCAAGAGGAAGCTCAGGCTACGTCTAATTTGTATAATTATAGAATTAGGAGATTAGAGAAATCTTGGAGATGTTTGGACCAAACAATACAAAACTCCCCTAATTTGGCTAATAGAGATAAATTAGTTAATATTCAATATGAGATTACACATAAGATTGACATGATTTGATTATACTATCTGTATGATGACATTAGCATTGAGGAGTTTTATACGTCCCTTGCCAAGATTGTTACTACCACTAAGAAAATTCAATCTGTTTCTCAAAGAGTTTCACTACATAATGTGTAATGCCCCTCCGTATTCACTTTGGTTGTGCAGTGTGACACAAGAATTATACCATGATGAACATGCAGAGATAAATATTATTCTAGAATTTAAAGGGTTGGAAGCTGCTTGTTAGAGGGGACAATAGATAGAGAAGAAATTGTTTCCAAAGAGACATATTTGAGACTCCATCTATTTCTGTGAGCTCCACTTTTGCTTAGCAGTGCCTTCTCCTTGCATTATTTATTTGAATGCATGTACCTTCTTTCTACTATTGCAAATCTAATGTATGACAAAATCTTTCCTTTCAATATGTATTGATGGAGGTGCCTTCATTAATTATAGATTTCTATTTGTGAGTGTTTTAGTGTTCGGAGTTGTCCCACGATGTGAAATAATGATATAGGAAAATATTCTAACCCTTGGTTGCACCTATTGGTATAGTCATATAATCTCCTTATCTGAGTGTTATAGTGTTGGATATAGCATCACACCATGAAAATATCCATGTTGCATTGGTTTAAACTTGTCAGTTGTTCCTGTCGTCAGAAGATTTTTTAAACTTGTCAGTTGTTCCTATCGGCCAGGTTATTTCCAACTACCATTTGTCTATTTTGAGATAGCCAGACATTAACTTCAGCCACACGCTTATAGTAAAATAGTAAATATATTCCTAACATTCTAAATTTTTCAAAGGGAGGGCTTAAAGTAAATGATGGGAAATATATATGGAAGGGAAGAATTGAGGAGAGTGGATGGGAAGTGCAAACAGAAAACAAAAAGGATCACCTTATGATGAATCGACCCATGGCCATGGAGGAAACCTTGTTTTAAAATGAGGAGGAGGAGATGATAGCAATAGAAAGGAAATAGGGAAGAAAGATAGTTTTGTGAAATAATTAAGATGCAGATCATGGCTTCAATTTTTAGATAGATTTTTCATGATCACTTTCAGTGCTTTCACAAGCTTTTGGAGGAAGATAATGGAAATTTTAGGTATGCAATTTCTTGTATAAAACTTCTAAGATGAATGTGCTTGAAATTGTTCGAATTTGGTCTGGGTTGAAATCTCACTCTTCCATTTGGATTATTTTCTATTGGGGTTGATTTCATATATTTGATGACCATAGGCTAAGTGGAAATATTTTATTATGCTCCTATCAGAAAATTATTGCATTCAGGTGGATGTTTTCCATTCGACCTAAGTGATCACATTATTCTTGTACTTTATTTGCTATGGGCCTTTGTTTAGTATTATCTATATGCTTGAAAGATTCTAAAAAGAATTCTAACAAATCTGTTTTAACGTTTCTTTGAGGCATACTGTTTAACAGGTCCACATGCCTCTCTATAGCATGCATTGTTTTGCACAATTCTTTTCAAAACTTTTCCTACTATTTATCTAATATCTGACAAATTTTCCTTTTATAAATATGACTCTCACCTATGATGATTTGGAAGGATATCTTTCCTAGAAATTTGAACAGTGTGTAATTTGCATCTAAATAGCATATCAAACACATGCAAATCTGAAGTGATTAGTTAGTAGTTGTGGCATATTGCTATTCTAGTAAGAAGGTTCTTTATTTGAAAAGGATACATTCTATAACATTGATTGACTCGTATATATAAATATTTATCTATAATTAATTGATCCTGTTATATATAGAATAGTGTTACAAATGTCAATGAAATGTATATAAATATATGTAAATATATTCAAAAATCGTAATAACAATTTAGCTATTCGATATACTAATGTAATACAATAAACAATAACTAGTATTACATGGCATAGGGTTTGTTGTTTTAACAAATGGTTACACTATATTTATTTTACTGATTAAATTTATGGTAATGGTTCATATGTGCTTTATGATGCCTATAGATCACATATGAATTCAAAGAGTTTTCTTGGTATGTCTTTTACAATCCATTTTGGACATATCCTGTAACCATTGCACTTTATGGATAATATGCCCTTGGAGATTTTATGTCGAATGGTTTACAAATATGTGTTCTAGAGTCTTCCAAAGCTTTTGTTGGATGACAATCGTATTGTTTAAAATTTTCTAAAGACATATTCAACTAATCCATTCTAGATAGTCATGCAATTGGTTGAGACATTTTGTTAAATAGTCTTGTGCCTTATTTGTGCTTCCGCTTTTCATATAGATGTATTCCAGAGCATTTTCAACTATTTATCTATCATATAACCTTCTTCTATTAAGTCTGAATGGTTATTCATTCCCTATTCTAATACTCTCATTATGGCATGGGTGTATAGCACATTTGCAAAGTGTAATGCCCCGCCATGCAACCTGTTGATGATTGTGATATACAGCCTTCTAGCCCTCTGAAAAGTGCCAGAAAACTGTTGATGACTGTTTTGATGCAATCATAACAATAAGTTAAAATTCACATATAATGAACTGAAACTATACTTGAAAGACAAGAAGGAATCATTTGAGATTCAACTAATCCCAAGTCTACAATGGTTCGGTTGGTCAAGTTCAGTTGGTCAATGTGAAGCTGTAATGTTCAAGGGGCCTTACGTAGTTTAGGTTTGTTTTGTGGTTTACTGGACTAAGAATATGCAAAGAGGTCATAGATTTCAACGAGTATTCTGCTCATTTGCATACAAGTGTTACAGGGCTGCAAGTTTCAGAGGGTTTTCTTGGATTTTTTTGCAGCTTTCTTCCTTATCTATTTATGAAAACTATCTACTTATAGCTCTGTTATCATGCTTCTTCAAATTTGAGACAATTTCCTTTGGATTTCTACGTTTTCAGCTAAATATTTCAGATGGGTTGGGAAAAGTTAGAAAGATCTAAACTATACCTCATTTAATCTACCAAAGGATCTAAGTGTTTCTGTTATACACTATGTAAATACCACAGTAATTTGATCAAATCCACAGTAAAAACCCTAAATGTAAGTTCTGAGCATTTTCACAAACATACATTTAAAATTGCAAGCTCTCAAAGAAGATATTTCAAAACACAAAGAAGAGCAGGAGAACACTCAGAAGATAGATGCAGAACTCCAGATTCTATTGCATTAGAAACGAATAGTCATACATGATTTACAATGTAGGAATGACTCTTAGTTTCATTGATCATACTACAGAGAACTTACAAGCTTTACAGATACAGTAAGGCAGCCAGACATTCCACGCGCACCTTACTGCAGACAAACAGGCGACCTCCTTCTTCTACACTAAACTATGCCCAGAAAGACTCTACAATTCTGGCAAAATCCTAAAATCCCTGTGTGTAAAGTATTACAGTGCAGAGAGGCACAATATAAAGACATTTTGATTGTCCTCACTACAGCAAAAACCTGACTGAACCCCTGGTTCAAACCCTTGGTTACAGCAATAAATGCAGGTGAACCAGTTCTCAAAAATATCTCTGAGCAGTGTCAAATCTGGGCGAAATATTGCCCCTTCTGAGAAGTTCCGGCAGCTGGGCAATAACTTTTGTTTGTCTGTTGCAGTAATACCTTCAGCTACAACCTTCCTCTTCACTTGAATGGCTTTGACTTTCGCACTTCATCCTTATCTTCTTGCTCCTGAGATCAGATCTTCTGCCTCCATGAGGTAATGTGTTGACTTTCCAGCTGCTTCCTCAACTGCAAGCCTGCAAGACAAGACAAGCAATAAGTATTTCATTTATCACATAAGCAGCAGGAAATTAAAATAAGCGTTTAAACCCAGGTGACTGCGCAAGATGGAGAAAATCAGATCCAGAATGCACTCAAAAACGCGTCCAAAATGCGCTCAGACTGCTCAAACTTCATCGGGTCAACCATCGCTGACCGAAAAATGCCAGAGGCGCCAAAAAAAATGCTTTAAAACTCCACCGCTTCATTTCCCACCCATCGGCATGACCATCGTTGTCGGTGCGTCAAAAAAATATGTTGGCTGACATACTTCATCATCATGATATTTCGCTTCTGCATATTGGAGAAAAGAACAACATCATCATCATCATCATATTTGGGGCTTTTGTCGAACTTGGAATAAGACGTCATCATCATATTTCGGCAAACGGATCGTGCTTGAAAATATCCTGTTTGAAGGAAAAATGATGATGATGATCATCAGGATATTTACTTCTGTCGAACATAGAATAAGACATCATCATCATATTTCGCAAACCAGATCGTGTTTTGGAAAATATCCTGTTGAAAGAAAAAATGATGATGATGATGATCATCAGGATATTAGCTTCTTCGTTTATCAGATCGGGATGACGTCATCATGATATCCGGAGCCTTCGTTAAACTTAAAACATGACGTCATCATGATATTTCGCCAACCGGAGCATGTCTTGGAAAATATCCTGCCGAAGGGAAAATGTTATGCTGATGATCATCAGGATGTTTTCAAAAGGTTGTATTTCATCGGCAAGAGGACCTTGCGAAATATCAGGTGGACAAACAAGATCACGATGATCTTGACAATAGGACAGGATAAAAAATATGATGATGACCCTCCTCATCGAATTATCATGATGACGTCATCATGATATTTTGTCTTCGAAGCACAAGGATGAGTTGAGGTCATCATGATATTTGTGCTAGGGTGATATTGTAAAATATGATCATGCTGTTGAGGAATGCAATATCGACTTCTTCTTAATAGATAGGGTGATCATCAGGATACTTCGCTAAAGAAGACCAGGAGGATATGAAGATGATGATCCTCCTTCTCGAATTATCATGATGATGTTTCCAGCACTTAGCGAATTTCAGCAAATGACCCTCGTGAAAGATCAGGATGATGATCATGATGTTGCAAAAGGAGACCAGGAGGATATGAAGTCGTCATCATCATAAATCGAACTTCAGCAAACATCATGATGATGACCCTCCGATAGGATTATAATACGCGCACGCAAATATGCCGAAGGTGGATTTTTCTAAGTCTGGGTGATCAGCATGATATTATAAGATTAGGTAATGTTGAAATATCAT
This sequence comes from Cunninghamia lanceolata, assembly GCA_027924645.1. Taxonomy (NCBI): domain Eukaryota; kingdom Viridiplantae; phylum Streptophyta; class Pinopsida; order Cupressales; family Cupressaceae; genus Cunninghamia; species Cunninghamia lanceolata. Next base: position 501,638 of record BSBN01000081.1, on the reverse strand, counting down.
GATGATGCTCGCGATACAAAGGACCACTCGACGGGGGAACTTACCTTGACTTAAAGTTGATATCATCATGATATTTGAACCTCAGGATATTATCGGGGGGGTGCATTTCAAATATGATGATGATGTACTCATACAGCAAAACCAAGTTTATAAAATATGACGCTCCTAAGAAAATCATGATGCTGCATAATGCGCACAAGGCCTTTTGACGGGTAAAGGGTACTACCACCTAAGATTGACGTCCGGATATTGCGACTGCATGATTTTTATCGGGTGATAGACCAAGATCATGATGATCTTGACAACATGACTTAAGATATAAAAATATGATGATCCTCCTGCGAATATCAGGTTTGACCAAGACTTTGACCGTGCATAACTTCCACATATGAACGAATTTTCAAGTGAAATAAAAGGCAAACCTGCATGGAATTTCAAGCTCTTTCTAAATATGAGGTCATAGCAATAAAATATGAACTTTGACAAACTAACCTCATGATGATGACCCACCTCATCCAATATCATGATGATGATGCACCTGACCTTCATTTTTACCAGACTGCCAGAAAGCAGAAAAACACAAGTAGAAGTAAAAAGCAAACATCAGCAGGGGTCCCCATTTTGCTAAGGAGCATAATGGGGCGTGTTGTGAACATCACAACACAACCCTAGAGATAAGTCAACTAAAGAAACATAAAAAGGTGGAAAACCTTTTTTTTTTTAATAGAAGTTTTCTGCCCTTTAATGTTACTTTAGTTGACTTGTCTCTAGGGTTGCATGGCAGGGCATTATATTTGGTATCAGAGCCAAGTTTCAGCACTAGGATCTCTGGTTAATGTTGTTGCCCATGTCTAGTTAAAGTAATTCTTCTTATACATGTGATAGGGACTCCTATGTTGGATACCATGCTTTAATCTAAACACCTAGATTGATGCATTAGATAGATGGTCATGATATTAACTTTCAGCATCATGTGAAAGTAAACTAGATAAGGGAAGGGGATAAGAAGTAATGTTATGATTGTGCACAGGGAATCACATTGGTTATGGAAACAAACATACATATGGTAGTAATAAAAATTGTGTATGTAAATGTAAATCTGCCCCTGTAAATGTGAGAAACCAGTAACTATGCATCGGTTGAGTGTTGTGAATACCCCGTACTTTCTTTGTGTGCCCCTGGGATGGTGATACTGGGTACCCATCCATGGGAAATATGTGTATTTTAGGTATGGGATTAACCATACCACTATGTGTGTTTGCATGTTTGTTACCCAATTAAGGGCCAACCCTTGTGTGGTTGAAAATATATATATAAAAGACTAGCCAAAAGTTAGATTCATAGACTCTCTTCTTTTGGTTCTCTAGTCCCTCAGTCTATTAAGGGGTAGTAGCAGCCACAAAGTTCTTTGGGTGGAGTGTGTAGTGTATGCTTATGATAGTGCAGAGCAGTCCCTCGCTCAACTGAACCTGAGAAAATGTACTCACTACTTTCCCTTATGATGGATCAAGGTACTTGATCCACATGTGCTAGCCTAATCCCCACAGTTCTTGAGCATCTGGATGGTATTTATTAGATGATCCTCTAGCTTGTCTTCACAAAAGGTATGATATGCCACATGAGTTGTCAATTGGGGGCTAGGGTCTAGGACCTGCATGGACAATCCAACTGGAACTATGAGATGACATGTGTCACCACTTGGGGGTCTGGGTCTAGGACCTGCATGGATAGCCCAAGTGAGACCATGTGCACCATGTATATCTTGAGGTCCAACATGTGGAGAGAGGTTTGTTACCCATGCTGAGATAGATTATGTATCTGCACATGTTCCGACATGATCCAATAGGTACGATGCCACACCTCACTGATGTTTCGACATAGTGTTAGTGATGATGCCATGTTGCTGATGGTAGCGAGATGGGCTTGAGAACATGATGCCACGTGCTTAGACATGTGAAGGTACACTATGAGATTGTGTTATAGCCTACTTGTGTGATGAGTGTAACGAGGCCTCACACACTTGTAGAGGCATACTCATGTTTTCTTTCAATAGTGTTTGGGTCATTTAGCATATGGGTATGTCCTAGCCATGTAGACCTCTGGCTATGGCGAGTACCTATATGTGCCTTTTCCACGAGGTGTCACTATGCAAGGTGTTTTTTGTGTGTTCCTACTTCCGCAGAGCCATAGACACATTGCCATGTGGTATATGACTAGTACACACCTTCTCTGGCTGGCATATGACCATGCCGCACTGAGAGACGATGTAAAATGTAGCCAAGGTGCACATTCCATGTGGACAACCAAGGAGTGCATGGGCCACTTGGCTAGTCCATTTGGCGTGATGACACGATGAAGGGTGTAGCTGAGGAGTACACTTTGAGCCATTTGGATGGCATGCTCACTCCGCACCACATGAGGGCTACTGCTATAGCCTAATGTTGTTCCCTCCTTCCTTGTTTGGTGGCTACTATCTAGTCACCCAGTGTTGTACAGTGCAATTTTGAAGATTGTGGACTTTCTTTATGGTTATTGATGATTTTCTATTGATTGTGAAGGCCGCCACTTTGTCTCTACTTGTGTGTGATAGTTTAGCCACACTTTGTGATCTTATTTGCAAGTAATCCTTGTGGTTACATTTGATTTAGTGTTGAAATTGCACACATTTCTTGCCTTATTGCTGAAATTGAATTTTTATTAAATCTTTCTTTATGACTTTGGTGGCTAAACTAGTTTATCCTTATTATTTTCGATGTTGGCCATGTGTCATATTGTGATTCCTCTCCAAGGACGTATGAGGTGGGCTTGGTGAGTGTATACGAGGAAGTAGACAGAGGGAACCTTAAGGATGGGGGTATGTAAGGTTGTTATATAGCTAGGACCCACTGCCCACCTATGTGTGATGACTATCTCTTTGAGGCTAACCAACTTATATAACAAGAGAGAGGTCATTGTGGTCTTGTTTGGATGGTCTCACCCTGTGTGTGTGGCCTAACACCAACAAGTCACTAAGCGTGAGGTGCGGATTATGTGAGATGGCTCTTGGCTCTTGGCTCATGGATTATGTATCATGGATTAGTATACTACTTTCCGGTATCCAGCTAGACCCTTGTGTAGCCTTGTGATGTGAACTTGTGTGTAAGTGTAGAATGTATGGTAAATAATGATAAATTATGTTTGGATTTAGTATGGTACAATAATTAAAGTGAAATGTCTTGTTTATAAATGCTAGATATTTATGGAAAATGTGTGTTTTATGTGTTGATATTTTGTGAAAATGTAGTATTCTGATCTATTGATTCCTTAACAGCAAGTTGGAAGAAGAATTGCAATGATGGTGTGCTTGAAAATTAAATACTTTATATGTATATTATATGAGAATTTGTTTACTAGTTAGGATTTAAAAGGGTGCAATGTTTTCTTTGTCTTGAAGAAACTGATGGGTGTCAATGCTAACATGTAAGGATTTTGAGTGGTTCATGTACTATGGAATCATTATTGAAATACAAGTTTTGATTGTGTTACTATTGTGACATTGAAAACTAGAAGGGTAAAATATATTTGAAATGGAGTATATAAATTTATATTTTATAAATCTTTTCCATACCCAAACTGGTTTATATATATTAATTTTATGAAATGAATCATTTTTAATGTTGGAACTAATGTGTGATGTTTCCATCCTAGTTTACGACTTTGACGAGGAAGTCAAGTCTTAGGGGGGAAGGATGTAGTGCCCCTCCATTCTCACCATGGATGAACAAATGCATGTGATGTGTATCTAGAATGTTTGGGGGGAAGAACATGGGAGAGAGGATGCTAGTAATGGTATGGTATCATTCACACTTGTAGGCCAAATTCCAAGGTATGGCTGTGTCATGATCCAGGTACACTATGTTGATAGGTAAAGTGTGGTCAGAGTCAAACCAAATGCATTTCATTAAAATGAATAGATAGAAATTAAGAGCATATTTACTAATAGTGTATTAATTATATTACTTCCACCTTCTTATTGTCAATGAGGTGTAAATTGCTATTGAGTGTTTGACCATTAAAATAATAGTATTTTAGTAGAGTACACCTGTCACCACCTTAAGAAGAATTTTTGTGAACCACAGCATATTTTTAGAAAATCATAGGAATTTCCATGAATTTTTGGGGAGCCGTTATTATCATCTAATCTTAGCGCAGGCCATTTTTGTAATAGTTCTTTTACCATTTATTTCACAAGACTACTGGATATGAAATAATGGGCAATCGGTTGCTTGAATTTCTCAATTTTACTAACACCAAATGGGATGACTACGATAGTTTTTTCTTTTATTTCTGGCTTTATAACAATTTGAGCAATAAGGATAGGGGGATCAGACAGTAGGAATGGTGACTTCCTTGCAGAATTTCAAGTGTTCATGGTAGCTGACTTTGGTGATTCTATCTCTAATTACCTTTATTTACATTGTGCATATTTTTTTAATGCCCCATATACCATTTTCTCTGGAATTCAATGGAGTCCAACAGAAAATATCCAATGCGCCCTCACTAGAAAATAAAATTATTGGAGAGGAGCAACATAAAGAGAACTCTTATGGAGTAGTTATGTATAGAAATGCTCCATGGAATACTGACATTGGAAGGTGGCTATCTAGATGCCATGTTATTGCAGAACCAGTTCCCATTAATGAGACTATTGGTGGGAAAATAAAGAAAAGGTAGTTGCAGCGGTCACGTCATTTGTAACTCTAAACATGGGGAGTGTCAGTGTTTTCATGGTTATACTGGTTGTGGGTTCTTTTAATGTAATGTGAAAAAAACTTGGATTACATTCTTAATAATTTGGTCACAGTGGAATCTGGGTCAGTGCTAACATATTGTGGCCAGTGGTATCAAAATCTAGTTGTTGCTCTAATGGGCTTAGCATCATGAAGGTATGTATGTCAGCATCTAGATCATATGGGGCATAGTGTGGTGGTAGAAGCATTTGTGGAATCAGCAGGGCAAGGATGCATTGTTTACGGTGATGCCGTCACCCTCGTCAGATTACAAGTAACTCTTCCTCTGCCTCTACATCTAGATACCACTGTAGAATTTGTTTTTTAGTTATGACGTTCTAAGTCTCCTTAAGACTCCTATTCCATGAAATTATTACAAATTTTAGCAGGATGTGTGGAAAATATTGCATTTCAAATTCATGTGAGTTGTGGGCATTTTGCCAAACATTTCATGTGCCTTGTTTGGGTTCCATATCTTGCATGCATAAGGTCTGTGACCTTTCCAACCATGGCATTATGCCTACCAATGTGCATAAACCTAAAGATTTCTAAGGTCAATTCAACAAACCCATGTTGTGCATGTTGACCAGGGTAGTTTCCAGCTATAATATCTATCTAAAATCCACCATCCATTATGCACATTAATTTAATGTTTTATGGCTCGATATGGGCACATAGATATATGCAAAATCTGTCTCTAAATGACACATAGGTATGGACATTTACTGGTTTTATAACAATCTCCTTCTATTATGAACTGAAGAAAGCTAAGAAAGAATTATTTATACTCCTTGTAATTGTATTGTTTTGATGATTCCTTGACGATGCATGTGTCTGATAAAAGCAAATACATTTTATAATTGTTCTACAACTTTCTACGACTATATTCATTAAAATATACTTCGACAAATATAATATCCATTATATTTAAAGTTGTATTAATCCGAATCAAATGAAATAAATGAGTGTTATTTCTGGTGGTAGGAAGACTTTTTTTGTATCGTTTAGATTATGCACATAATCCAGTGTTTTCTTAGTTTCCTTGTTTAGATTTACCTTATCAAGACTTTGATATATTTATGATGCAAATAGAAAGATTTTATGATTCCTTATTATGATAGGTCTTGATGGTACTCTCCTTAGGTGTCTTTAAAGTGAGGAATATCAAACTGCCTTGAGAGAAGTTCACGAAGGAATTTGTGAAACCCACTCTAGTGGTCCTACTTTGGCTAAGAAACTCATGTGTATTGGATACTATTGGCCAACTATGGAAACAGACTCCTATCATTTTGTGAAAAGGTGGAAGAAATGTCAAATTCATCAGAACCTAATACATGCACCAACACAAGAGTTGCAGCCTTTAAAAAATCCATTGCCTTTCTGCAAATGGGGACTCGACTTAGTGGGCAAGATTCACCCCCCATCATCCAACAAACATAAATTCATAATAACTGCCACTGAGTACTTTACTAAGTAGATCGAAGCCATACCCCTCACCAATGTCACAGGCAAGCAAATTGCCTTGTTCATCTTGAATTATATCATTTGCCACTATGGCATTCCTTTATCCATTATCACTGATAATTGTAGACCCTTTAAAAATTAGGATGTCAAAGAACTATTTGACAAGTTCCATATACAACATCATTTTTCCACCCTGTACTACCCCCAAGGAAACGGTCAGGCAGAGGCGTCTAATAAAACCATCTTGAAAATCTTGAAGAAGACTGTCAATAATGCTGGTTGTGATTGGCATATCTAACTGAATCCAACTCTATGGGCCTACCATACGAGTATTCACACACCCACAGGTGCAATGCCATATTCCCTTGTCTATGGCTCTAAATCCATCTTGCCCATTGAGGTCGAGTTACCATCCTTGCGAGTATCATTAAAAGGTATAATAACTAATGAAGATTATCGGGTTGCCAAACTATAGGAGTTAGAGCTATTGGAGGAAAGAAGACAAAATGCCTTTAATCATCTGAAAGCCTATCAACAAACGATGTCAAGGAGTTAAAACCACAGAGTAAAACCCAAAGTCTTTCAAGTTGGTGACCTAGTTCTCAAGGAAAATTCTAGAAATCAATAGGACAGGGAAAATAAAGGCAAGTTTGAACCCAACTGGCTTGGTCCATATGTAATCATTTCTACTTATAGATCAAGAGCCTATCAATTAGTAACATCAGAAGGTGAACTATTGGATGACCCAATCAACAATATGCATCTTCATAAGTTTTATACCTAAAAACCCAATGCAAGGGAATTTTAAAAAAATCATGCACATAAAAGCAAGTGGTGAAAACCTGGAAACAGACGCTATTTGTGATAAACCGCTTCCTCCATCTTTAGGATTTCAGTCCTTTTTCCATCTTTTTTTACCACATCCATCAAAACACATAAAGGTACCTATCATGGCTTGTTACTTGCTCACCCTTATCGTCTTATCACCTTAGTCTATCCATCCAATAACTCATCAATTTCAGTCATCTATCCCAACTCCATCATTACTGTTACCGTCAAACTATGTCACCTCTGACCCATCACGTAGGCAAGGCCATCATTGATGAGCCCCCGAGGCTTCCTATCCAGACATATCCCTCATCATATCATAAACATTTGATTCACCATTTATTCATCCGTCACCGATATCAACCTCCATGGTCGAACTACATCGCCTCTGAGCTCTCACATAGGCAAGGCCATCATTAATGAGCCCCCAAGGCTTCCCACTCCCTAGGTCTCAGGTCCACATCATCAAACTACATTGAATCTACATTGTCACATAGGCAAGGCCATCATCGATGAGCCCCCGAGGCACTAGGTCAGTCCCTTAGGGCCCGTCACATTGAGTTTTACCATCCATTCAGTCCATATGTTTCATCCATAATAAGTAGATCCTCTACTTATTGATGTCTATTAACCTATCATAAGGTAAATGTACCCAACTAGATATTTTGGGATTTCTATTTTATTATTTTCAAAGGGAAGTGAAAATGGTGGAAAGCAAATAACTCAAGAGAGCATATCAAATTAAAATTTGAGGTGAGCTAAAGCGAGTTTAGTCAAAAATGTCTTGGGACTCAATTGAATGTGAACCAGACGTTCTAACAGAAGTCATTGGAGAAATGGAAGTGAAGGGAGTTCAAGTAGAGGAATTGTATTCTCTAGACTTGCAATGCTTAACTGATCTTCTTATTTATGGCCTAATCTTCCTGTCCAAGTTAAGACTACATGATAGACAAGTATTGAGTTTCCACCATTATAGCCCTAATCTCTTCTTTACAAAGGAGGAGCTCAACCACGGTTGTGCAACTCAGGCTATTATTTCCATTCTCTTGAATTGCCCAGCTGTGGACATTGGCCCACATCTCTCAAATTGGAAGCAGTATAGTAGAGATTTTCAACCTTTTCTCAAATCTTTATGTATCTTGAATAATGATGCAATTCGCAATGCCCATAACAGTTTTGCCAAACAATAGCCTATTGTTTCTTCATCTGAAGATGGTGTATACACTTTCATTAACTATGTACCAGTTAGTAACACTATATATATTAGATGGGATGAAGGAAGGGCCCATCTATCTTGGACAGTTTGATGGAATTTCAGCTACCTTGGATTGGTTGAATGTAGTCCAGCCAATACTTCAAGAATGAATGGAGAAATATATGGAAAGTAATATAGATTTTAGTGGTTTAGCAGTTATAAAAAATAAGAAAGAAGAGTATACTACCTATCTGGTGTATCTTCAGAGTAGGAATGAGCAGGTTTTGAATCAATTGATAGGGAGGATGGATTTAGGAAGCCTCCTATAGATTTTAGCGAAAACAAATTCTGAACTTGAAACTGTCAAGCAAAACATATCAATGGAGGATGAAAAAATTAGAAGGTGGAGAAGGGAGAATGAAATAAGGAAGCATAACTATGCACCCTTTTTGTTCAATTTTCTTAAAACTTTGTCTGACAAGGGTAAACTCAACGATGTAATTAAGAAAGCCAAGTTTTAGTAAAGGAAATAAAAATTGTGTATGAATGGAAGAGATGAAGCTTCCATAGATTGAATTAAATATGCTTATTCCTTGAATGAAATTTTATTGTTATATATTGCAAGTTTTTTTATTTGTAGCAAGTAATTAGAACATCTACCATGTAGGCCTCTGTCTTAGATGTGCTATAACACATATATATCCTCTAAATCCAAGAGCCTTTTCTTATACTTGTTGTTACATGAATTATAGAGTACCTTATTTAATTTGAATTTCAATAGTTTGAATTTAAATGTTTTTAAAGTGAATGTACTAATTTTTAAAAAAAGTTAGGTATCGGAGTAAATAAAAATATAAGAAGTAGTATATTCATAAATAAATTAGTAAGTGATATTTTTGAAATAGTTATTAATTTATATTTTTGAATTATTTTATTTTAGACATTATTTACTTTATATTTTATTGAAGAGATATTTTATTTTTCAATAACAAAAAAATAAATCATAACAAAAAAATATTCTCAGTTTTAAAAAATAAATTGAAAAAATTCACAATTTATTATTATTTTCTTTATGGGTTGTAGTTAGAATTAGAGTTAGTGCTATAATTATGTTTATGGGGTTATTGTTAGGGGTAGAATTATGGTTAAAATTAGAGTTAGTGATAGCATTACTATAAGGATTAAGGTTAGGGTTATAGTTACAATTTGGGTTCCAATTAGAAGTTAGGGCTACAATTAGGGTTATGGTTCATCTCCGACTTAGAATTATGGTTAGAAATATGGTTATGGTTGGGGCTAGGGTTAGGGATAGAATTAGGTTAGGTTATGTTTAGAACTAGAGTTAGGGTTACAAATAGGTTTAGGGTTAAGGTTTAAAATGAGCATTAGGGTCATAGTTAGTACTAAAATTAGGTCTAGAATTAGGGTTACAACTATGGTTAGAACTAGGGTTGGGGTTAGTGTTAGAATTAGGGTTATGGTTAGAAAGAGTTTTATAATTAGTGTTAGGCTTAGCGTTTAGGTTAAAATCAGGGTTAGGGTTAGAATTAGAGTTAGGATTAACATTACATTTAGGATTAGAGTTAGAACTTAAAATTAGGGTTACAATGAGGGTTATCATTAGGGTTAGTCTTGTGGCTAGAGTTAGGGTTACAATTAGAGTTTGGGTTAGCATTAGTGTTAGTATTAAATTTATAGTTATGGTTAGGGATAAAATTAGGGTTACAATTAAATGTAGGATTAGAGTTAAGGGTTAAAATTAGGGTTACAATTAGAGTTAGGTTTAGGGTTAGTACTGGGAAGAGGGTTAGGTTAGAATAGGGTTAAGATTAAGAATAGGGTTAGGGATAGTATTAGGGTTAAAATTAGGGTTACAATTACGGTTAGGGTTATCGTTAGTATTAGGGTGAGGATTCTGGTTAAAATTAGGTATAGGGATATAATTAGGGTTAGAATTAGAGTTAGGGTTAGGGTTACAAACTTGGATATCTCAAGATTAGAATTATAATTGGATTTAGGATAGGGTTACGATTACAATTAGAATTAGGGTTAGGATTACAATTAGAATTAGTGTTAGAATTAGGGTAGGGTTAGGGTTTAGGTCAGAATTAGGGTTAAAACTATGACTACAATCAGTTCTAGGGTTGGTGTTAGAATTAGGGTTAGTATTGGCCTAAACATTAGGGTTAGGGTTATAGTTACAATAAAACAAGAAAGGTTATTTACATTTATATCTGTATATGGTTAGAGTTAAGGTTGGGATTAGGGTTGGAATTAGTAATAGAGTAAGGGTTAGTGATAGAATTGGGGTTATAGTTAGGGTTAGAATTATGGTTAGAATTAGGGTTAGGGCTAGAATTAGAGTTAGGGATAGCATTACTATCAAGATTAAGGTTAGGGTTGTAGTAATAACTTAGGTTTGAAATAGTAATAGAATTAGTATTGGGGTAAGAATTAGTGTCAGAGATAAAATCAAGATTAGAATAATAATTGGATTTAGGGTTAATGTTACAATTAGGGTTAAGATTAAGGTTATAATTAGTGGTAAAATTAGGGTTAGGGTTAGGGTTAGGGTTAGGGTTACGGTTTAGGTTATAATTAGCATTAAAACTATGATTAGAATTAGGGTTAGGGTTTGAGTTAGAATTAGGGTTGGTATTAAGGACTTCTTATCACAATAATTATTATAACCCTAATTTTTTTTATTTTATAATAATAATAATTATAATTTAAAATAATTAGGGTTTATAATAGTTATGATGTAAAATCATTAGGCTTTATTTAATAATTAATATTATATCAATAATATATATATTTTAAATGTATATATCAATTATATATATATATATATATATTTTGCTACGTAATAAGGAGATGTTTCATATTAATTTTAAAAAAATATATTTTTCCAGTTCTGAGATATTTCCAAAAATAGCCTATAGCTGCATCCGACTAGATTGATACTACTGATAGATAGATATGCCATGCAAGACAGGACCAGCAAAACATAGAAACTGATATATAGCCTATATTAAAACCACCTTATAACCCCATACCTATAAACAAAGAACCCAGACTAGAAATAACCAGTAGAAAAGAAACCCTAACCACTTTAAGCCTCCATTTCGTAGTTATGTAGCTTCATATTGAAATCTCCCATGTAGTGCAAGCCTTGATTCTCCACGATCTGACAATACTTCAATAGAAAATTCACCGCCACCCTCACATGTTGTCTGAACCATACTAGATCCTCCCCCCTCATGTGGAGAATGAAATGGAAGTATTTCATGACACTTCTAGGATGCTACAGAAGGGGAATGTCTCTCAGCCACGGCATGCCTGCACCAAAAGAAACTATCTCCAAAGTCTCCTCCAACCCACCTAACACACAAGGAATAAAGAGCCTTCTAGCCACCGAATTCACCCATGTCTTAGCCACATTGAACTCTAGCAGAGTAGCCAAAAACTGGGAACTTATGTCTATGTCCATTAAATGTCATTCGCTACCCTCTACAAACTCCTTACCCAGAATCATCTTGGTTGCCCCTAGAACAAGTTCATCCTAGCCCTTTAGGAGGCGCTTAAGATGAAGGTCAGTGATACCCCCCAGAAATGCCATTTGCCTCTTATCACAAACCAACCGAATGGGGGTTTCCATTCCTGTGCACTGAATCTAGTCTGCTGAGAGCCATAACACCTTAGGTTTCTCTATAATTTTGCAATGCTTCAAAATAGAAAGGCAACAATTCTTAAAGGAGATGGCTCTTGCTTCGCCTTACTCTTTAATTATATCAGCTATCCCATCTTCTACCCTTCTAGATTGTTAGCTACCACTTAACTACTGTCCACTCGTGAGAGCCGAATCCTCACCCGCATGCTTGCGAAAGCACTAAAATAGACTTGCTGTTTCATCATTACAATCCGTCCCTTCAAGCATGTGAAACAAGCTAAGTAAGCTTGTTAATTAATAAACCCTTTCCGCTTGAGAAGGTTCTAACGAAATAGAGGCTAGTCCAAGTGTCGCTCTTACCGAATCCTAGTTGGCTATCAGCTATTCTGCACGCCTCTTATGGTACTGAAGCCCTAATCCTTCCACACCAATACGTGTGGAAGGACTCCTACCCATCCACCCACTTTGAGAGGAAAAAAGGTCAGCCAATTTCCAACACTTCTCTGCATTCTCTTCCATCCACTGGCAAATTTGACAAAGAATCTACTTCTGTGCTACCTTCCCTAAGTATGTGCTTGATCTGAATATGCTCAAAAGAGTCTGGAATTTGTAATGCTTGATCAAACATTACTTTCAGTTTCTAGTTTTCCAACCTTCTAGTCCTCAGCCCATTGATTGTAAGCAAGTAATCCCCTTCTATCTCTAGTTTTCTAATACTTAATTCTCTATAAAAGCTTAATCCAAGGATTAATGCTTGCAATTCAGCTACATTATTGCTCTTGCTTGGTAATTTTTGGGACAATCTACCAAGATTTTTTCCTTCCCAGTCTCGAATAATGCATCCCACTCCGGAGGCTCTAGGATTCCCCTATGAGGCCCCGTCTAAGTTTAACTTAAACCATCCAAAATCTGGAGGGCTCCATTTGACTTGCATCCTGTCTTCCCTGGTAGCCTTCTAATCTGCTATAGCCAGAATCTTTAGTCCCAACCAGAGCTTTCTCATATCTACATCCCATCTAGTGAATTTCTGATTCTTTTGTCCCTCACCAGCTAACCTTGCTCACAAAAGATGGGAAAGTTCTCTCCTTCTCTTGAAAAATTCTTTTGTTCCTCTCTTTCAAAATTTCCCATAAAACCATTAAAGGACATATGCTCCAAAGCCCTTCATATAATGATCTTTGAAAGATCAAAGGCCAAGCCAGGAGAAAGTCTAACAGCTTAACTGGGAATGTTGACTGCCACTTCAATTTGGAGTAGAACCACTTCCAAGTATTAAGCGTGAACTCACAGTTAAGACAAATGTGATCTCCAGATTCCCCTTCTTTTTTGCAAAGCACACACCTTGAGGGCCCTGCATAGCCCATTTTCTTAAATCTGTCAGCTGTGAGCACTCTTCCCCTTGAAGCAGCCCAAGTGAAAATGTGAGCCTTAGGAAGGTAGAACTTATTCCAACATAAATTGAAAGGTAGGCTTGACTCTATCCCTTGCTCCCCTTTGAGCACTCTATACCCTTCATTTACACTATATTGCCCAGAGGGAGAAGCATTCCATCTCAGCTCATCTGCCCCTTCCCTAAAAATCATTCTTCAATTCCTCAAGGCTGCTTCAAACACTTATGCAATTCTGATGTCCACTCCTATTTCCCTAACATCCTTCCATTTTATGAATGCTCTGATTGAAGTTGGTTAATTCATAGCTTAGTCTCTTACCAATTCTCCTCATGCTTGCTTAGTGATTATTCTTAATGGGTCCAAGTCATCTCTGCTTGCTAACGTAGTTTGACCATCCCACAAATCTTCCTAGAAGAGCACTCTACTACCATATCTTATTTCCTAGGTTAGCTGACTATGGTCATATTTTTCTTGGCCCCAAAATATTTTGTTTCCCTCCTTCTATTAGAGAAATCTAATCAGAGAAAGACTAAATAGAAGGAGGAAATCCTTAAATCCTGCATTTCCCTATGTTGTTCCTTGCAAAATTTCCCAAAATCTCATCTGGATATCCTTGCAAAAAACTCAGAAAAACCCAGAAACCCTTTGTCTTCAAGTGCCTTCCATTGCAGATAATTCTCAGTTTTATACTTAGTCATTTTTGTATGCATCTTTGTATGTATCATTGTATGTATATCTCTTGTATCACATATAAAATCGTATATACAATTTCAGATGCAAGGTGATATGCAAAAAGAATATATAAGGGTCATCGGCAAGACTTTGGCCTATCGATATGACAAGTCTTAGGTCTCCCCGACAGCTGAATGTATATGCAAGATACAAGGCAGGATACAAAGGTGTAGATACAATCTGGACCTGATTGATTTTTCATGATATATTTGATAGCGGTTCATATCTACTTTTCTATTTGTATGTCAAGGATGCAAAGGATATACAAAAGTTGATACATGTATGTAGATGCAATTCCAGACTCGACCATTCCTTCATGCTAAATTTGATAGTGGATCACCTCCGCCCTTGTATGTTGTATATCTAATTGCATGTGTGTGATATACAAAGGCATATACAAAGCTAGATACAATAAGAGATACAAATTTGAAGATGCAATCACGGATGCCAATGTAGAATCAAAAAAGTACAAAGTGCATTTGTAAATGCCAAAAGGTAGAAAAGTCAAACATCTTTTGTATGTATAATTACAGGTATATGCAATATGCAAAAAGGCAAAGATACAATCTGGATGCGACTCGAGAATTGATTCTGGTGGACTTCAATATGGGGTCTGCAATTGTATATCACATATACATGATCAGACACAAAGTGATATACAAAGATGAGATACAAATACCAGATCCAATTCCAATTCCAATTCACTTCATAAAATGTTGAAGTCCACTTTTGTATATTTGTATGTTTTGTATATGCAATCACATATGCAAAGGCATATACAAAGCCCAATTGAGGTTTTTTGCTGGTCTATTGTACAGTGGTGGGTCCAAGTTCCTTCATCTGTCTATTTTGCAACAATGGACTCTAGGCACTACTCAACGATCAAATGGAATGATAACACGTGTCAAGGCCGATTCAAAGGAAGATGTAGGGGGTTTTTGACAAGACTTTGCTTATAGGTGACCTAGTTTGAGGTCTCCCTGATGGCTGATTCAATGGCAGATGCAAAGAAATATACAAAGTGTAAGATGCAATTGACCACAACTTTGACCGTGGATATCTCCTTCATTCTGGAGAATTTCAACATGCTTCAAAAGGAAAAAGTGCTTATTTTTGCCTATTCTTTCATCTGGTGGGCTTTTGAGGGGAATATTCTCACTTTCAAAATATGATCTAGATTTGCATGCTTGGCTAATAGGACGTCTCAACGACCATGTTTGCATGTGCAAAGGTTGTTTCCTCCGCAATAATTCTAGTTTGTGAACTCTGTATTCACAATTCATGGCAGATGGCCCTGTTCTCAATGCAATTGATTTCTCTGGCTTGCTGGTGGATATCCATGTGGTCTGCGAAGACTTTTGGGGTCTTCCCTTCAATGCCATGTCCTATCTTGCATATGGGAAACCATTTTCTGAAGTTGCAGATCTACTAGAGACATGGTCTCTGTCCTTTCTACCACGCCCTTGCCCATGTGCCCTTGTTCCTACATTGATGACCTCAGATCCTGTGGAGCTGCCTCAGCCACCCCTGCATAAGAAATTGACCTATAAAAGGCATTGTGACCTCGTTGTTGAGGAGGATGGTAAATTTTGGGCTGTTATGCTGCCAAATTTTCTATAGTAATACCTCTTAGAGTAATTACAGGGTAAGGGAATGTGACTTACTGTGTCTAAATCTGGCCTCTGTTGTCTTTCTGTTTATCCACCAATGAATGTAATTAGCTATATTGTGTCTTTTCCTGCTACTAGATACTCTATAATGTAATGGTTTCTGGCCCTCATGATCAATATATGCATGATTTCTTGCTTCTCTTGTGTCCTAATTTATGTGTTTTACTTGGAGTTATAGTCTATTCTATGAGTTAAAGATCTCCTCTCCAGGGTTGATCTTCATATCGAAGCCTAAATCAGCCTCATAAGTCTGTGTGAATTCCCTTCATGATTGAGATCATTGTTGTGTCTACACAAAGATCACCATCGCTCACTGAATCTGGTGCATCACCCTATTTCCCTTTCAGTTTCCTTCTAACCCTTTCCCCCTGCAAGGATTAGCACTAGGTTTAGTTATATTTCTCTAAGCATTAGGCTTAGAATGAGGAATCAGCCTTCTCTGGAGGTCTGATCTTAATTTGCAAAGTCCCATACTTTCAAGATCATTCCCATTGTGTCATTAGAATGCTTGGACTCTCTCCAAGCAGTGTGCAATTCTATGTGAGAACAATTTCTGGCACACCTGGTGGGACTACTCTACTCTGAGTGAGAGCTAGACTGAGGATTTGGTGTCACTCTTTGTCTACATGCCACTGTGAAAGTGCCAACAGACACTTGGCAACTCTCTACTGATCCAGTTCCTTCATCATATTTCAACATTTCATGCCTGTGTAGACAAGGTCTTCTTCTAGAGGTAACTTCCAATTTGTTGAAGTCTCATTTGATGATAGAAAGAGAAGAACAAGATTATCTAGGTCCCTTGTGAGGGAAATTATAAACTATCATTTAAATCATACAAGGGCATAGTCCACTCCTCCTCCATTAGATTTTCAAGTTAGGTCTCAACATTTAACCAAAACTTTTCATATCCCCTTTATTATCAACCTGAACATACCTAACATGGTGAGGAATCTACCATTTGTTGCATATCAAGGAGACAACCCTCCAGCCCTAGCCCAATATGATTACATCCTTACATCATCCTTGAAGGCTATACCATTTTTTAGTGGTGAGAACTCTATCACCCCTACTGAGCACATACAAGATGTTGTCAGTGTCTGTTCGGTCCACCATGTTACTGCTAACAACGTGGCCATGAGATTGCTGGTCTCTTCTTTCAAAGGCAAGGCCTTACAGTGGTATAGAGGCCTCCAACCTAATTCAATACATAACTGGGATGACTTGGGCACTAAATTGTGCCAACACTTTGAAGATAGAAGTGACCATTTGTCACTTATGGAATAGTTGGCTTCAATCAAAAGGGCTCCACATAAGTACATGGTAGATTTCAACTACCATTTTTAGAAGACATGGGATAGGATCCCTCAGCTGGTGAACCCCTCTCCTAACACTTCATTTATATACTATTTGAGGTCTTTAAATCCTAATATTGCAGTTATGATTCAATCGATGGGTGGAGTTGTCTTGCCTAATGCTTATGATATAGCCATTAGGGCAGAAAATTTGCCCAAGGCTGCCTATGCCTCTGTTTCTAGAAAACCCTATCATGCAGCCTACTGCTATTGCTCCAATTCCCACTGCAGTCAACCCTATCCCCTCTCTAGCTTCACCTACACTTCAACAAATAGAGGAGAGAGATGCTTAGATCAGAAGGTTAAATAATGAGTTGACATTGGCGAGGAGGCAAAATGCACAACCAAGCCAGCCATATCAGTAGCCTAATCAACATTATCAACCCTTCAATTAGTGGTATCAATAGAATAGGCCATCATATCAGAATAATACGCAAAGACAAAGATAGCCTAGCTAGATCAGATGACTCAATGTTGTTAATCCTAATGTAGCTACCACTTCAAGGCCCCTTGTGCCGATCTAGAACAATCTAGCTCAAGATAGTGACTAGTGTCACCCTTGCGATCAACCACATGACCAAAATATGTGCCAAGAAGGACATTTCAGTCACGCTTTAATAGTGCAAGATCAGCCATCAAGCTTGAAGCATTAGGTTAACATCAACCAAGGAGTGGTTGACAGTCAAGAACAAATGCAAAATGATGTAACTCTAATGAATTAGACTTATGATGATCACTGTGGTGTTAATCAAAGTTCTAGTCTAGTTGCATTCAATACAAGATCAAAGAGAAGGGCTGTTGAAGACACATCAGTGCCTGCAATCAGCCAATCACCTATCCCTAATATGATTCCAACCCAATCTGCAAAGGAAAAGATGCCTACCGTTCCATCAAAGAAAGTAGATCAAATAGTGGAAGGGGCAGAAATAGTGCCAACTCTATAGCCTCAGTCCAAAGAACAACAAAATAGAAGTGACCATGTAGTCACTAAAACATCTCATAAGGGCAGCCAAACACCTTTCAATATAGTGGAGCAGATGAAGAAAACAAACATAGGCATTAGCATGTGTGATGCATTGCTAATTCCATCTCAAAGGAACCTGCTCCAGGAGGCTCTAATTGATATTAGTCATGATGGTGCAGAATTGTCAAGTGAAAGGACTGCTGCCCCAATTAATCTATGTCAACCCAAGGAAGAGGTAAGTACAAGCAAAACTAAGAAGCTCCCTCCATTCCATGTTTCCCTAGTCATAGATGATAAATTGTTGCATAATTGTATGATAGATTCAGGGGCAGGTACCTCTATCATGCCAAAGGTCATTACTAAGAAGTTAGGAATAGAGTATGAGCCTGTAAGCAAAGGTGTAGTTCAAGTAGATGGTACTGTTGTCAAGATAGTAGGTCTTATTAAAGATCTAGAACTCACCCCACATGCATGCCCTGGCTATTCTGTTTCACAAGACATCTATTATTAACCTCCTTGCATACTTTGGTATCTGTTTGTCTAGGGATTTCACTACAAAAATAGGTGGATATTTGTCATCTGACTGGTCACATATGTTTTTTAGAACCAGATATGGTACCAAAGTGACTATTAGGGCTGAACCAATTGCTAATGACCACATAGAACCCTACTATCCAAACCCTGACAACATGAATTGTACAATACATGAGTTGGAGGAGAAAGATAACAATAGACATGAGGCTACCACTCCTATGGATGAAGCACTAGATATCCTACTTGATGAGTGGGCCAATTGCTTTCAGTTTGACACTCTCGATTGTATAGAAGATACAGGGCTAGGTACTTATTGTATCCATGAGGAAGATGCTATTATCCCCAGTCTTGAAAAGGAAAGATCAGATCTGAGGGGGATATGGTAGATTTACTTTGATGGCTCCAGAAGAAAAAAAAAGAGCAAGTTTTGGGGTTGTATTGATTTCACCCCTAAAGGAAAGGTATTTCTCTTCATTTAGACTGCAATTTAGCTGTACTAACAATGTAGCTGAATATGAAGCCTTGATTCAAGGCATACAGGTAGCTCAAAAAAGAGGAATAAAAATGTTACAAATATTTGGTGACAGTCAACTTGTTGTTCACCAAATTAGAAAGTTAAGTGCTTCAAAGAATGACTTGCTAAAGTCATACAAACATAGAGTCTAGGACCTGATTGAAGACTTTGATGCCTTCAACATTTAGGCGATCCCTAGACATAAGAACAAGGATGCTAATAGGTTGGTTGTGGTTGGCACCCAGTTTGATATTCCTTTGAATGTCAAACAAGTTTCAGATCAGCATGTAAAGATTGTGGTTAGGCCTGTTGTGCCTGACAATGGGATAAGCTGGCAAGTGTTTGATAGTGACCAGCAAATTATGAGTTTCTTGCAAGATGAAACAGAGTTTAAAATTAGTCAGTTTTGCAAGAACAGTATGGTGATCAGATCATCCAGCTGAAAACCAACAAATTGCCTAGAGGCCTCATCACCCTAGAAAAAATGTTTGGACCTAATGATCAGCAAAAGAAAGAAAAGATGAATATAACAGTAAAGAAGCAAGACTATGAAGAGGTAGAGGTTGCACATGGCAAATTTCTAAAACATGGTAAGGTAAATACTCAAGCTGAAAGGTAAGGTTACATTAGGCTTTGTGATGAGTTTAATGATCTAATTGTTTGGGATTATATATATTTGAAATGTTTTGATCCTAGTTTAATCCAACACACCATTGACCTAGATCCCAATGCCAAGTTTGTCTGCCAAAAGCAAAGGCCTGTCAATCATAAAATAGAACCATTAATGAGAAAGGAGCTATCCAAGCTTATAGAGGCTAAGATCATTTATCCTATTAAAAATTTCTCTTGGGTGGCCAACTTAGTTCCAGTTAGGAAGAAGAATGGAGAAATTAGACTATGTGTGGACTTTAGAGACTTGAACAAGGTCTCACTTAAAGACCACTACCCACTCACTTCCATGGAGCAGATCCTACAAACAGTAGCAGGTGCTGAAAGGTTTTCCTTCCTAGATGGCTACTCAAGGTACAATCAGATCCTAGTGAAGGAATTAGATCAATACAAAACGGCCTTTACCACCAAATGGGGTACTTTGTCTTATCAAAAGATGCCTTTTGGATTGACAAATGCTGGAGCCACCTTTCAAAGAGCAATGCATTTGGCTTTCAAAGGTCTGATCAATGATATTATCTTAGTATATCTTGATGCTTTGATAGTATATTCCAAGCATGCAGCAAACCATTTGGGTCATTTAAGAAAAGTCTTCGAAAGATGTAGAGTTTGGGATATCATTAAATCCCAAGAAGTGTATATTTGTTGTCCCTGAAGGTAATTTGCTAGGACATGTGGTCTCCAAGGAAGGATTGGCCATTGCTCCAAAAAGAACAAGCGCCATTCTTTCTCTTCCCCTTCCCAGCCATAAGAAAGGTCTACAGAGTTTCCTGGGGAAGATAAATTTTGTGAGAAGGTTCATACCTAATTTCGTCTCAATAGCAAAACCCCTCACAGCTATGCTAAAGAAGAATGCTACTTTGATTTGGTCTAAGGAAGGTAGGGATAGTTTTGAAGCTATCAAACAAGCAATTACACAAGCTCCTACACTGATAAATTCTAATTATGAGAAAGATTTCATCCTTTATGCCTTTGGAGGCAAGGAGAGTATATCAATTGTCATGACACAACAAAATGAGGAGAAGTTGGTGTAGACACCTAAAATTGACTTGCTCTGCAAATTAATTTTCCATATCTTCCCTAACCATCTATCTATCCCTTGTGATCAATTAATTCATTTAATTTATCACTTAGACCTCACAACACTATCCCTCATTAATCAAATAAATATTCCCAATATTTATTTGGTTCAATTCTCCTTTTCCCTAATCCTCATCAATTAGATAAATCATGGTTATCTAATTGATCTAGCCTACTAATTGACCAACCCTAACCTACCCTAGCCTACCTTATCCTAGCCCTAGGATCAATTAAGCAAAACCTCTGTTTGATTAGTCCTAACCTCTCATTTGGGTGGTCAAACCTAGTTTAACACCCTTCCCCACATCCCCCAAATTAAAAATTCAAATAAATCACACATCACATTTACTTCTCTTACACACCCCTTACCTCACCCATCCTCATTCAATACCTCTTATCCCCAAATGAATTCTTAATTCATTTCCCATTCTTTCACACCCATACCTCATTTATCACCCCTTTTCCCAAAATGAATAAAAGGTTTACTTTTATTCCTAGCCTTTGATCTCATCTTTCAATCCTCACCCTCCATCCTCCTCTCAGAAAATCTATAAATGAAACCCTCTCCAAGCCATTTGAGGGAGACTCCTTCATGCATCAAACCTCTGCCAAAATCATTTCACAATCCCCTTTATCATGCCACCATAATGTCCAATTCACTCTAAATCATCTCTCATTTCCATCTAGTCTCTCAAATCTATCATCTAATCCCTAATCATTCATCTACATTATATTGAGTATTTGAGCAATCCACATACATTTCAGTTATCATGGGTAAAATCTAAGGAGACTAATCGGGTGCAACTCCTTCCCGCTTAGATTTGTGAGTTAATTTATGAAGGTATAATCTTTTGTATTTTGCATTCAATGTATGTATTTATCTTCATTTTGTTTTCACTTATCACATTGGCATGCCCGGTGGGACCCACAAGGTCTGAATCTAATCATTTGTTGTGAGTTTCTGTGCTTTAGATGTGTTTCTACAGGTGCAGCGCCATCCTACCTTCGCAGCGATGCCATCACTGGCACATTTTAGCGCTATTCTCTATTTTAGCGCTATCCTGCGTAGCACATTTCTTGCGTAGGACTCATTCATGTGTCCATTTTCACCCATCTTCTTCCTGTTGATTTTTTCTGTCTAATTTGCTCTCTATTTTGCAGGAATATTGGAAAATACAAGGGGAGGTTATGCTGATTTTTTTAAGAATCCAATCATATTTTTTAGTTATCATTTTGTCTCGTTTTCTTCATCTATTATACTAACAAGGCTAACAGGACCTCAATTTTGCTATCTGACCCTTTGTGTTGTTCAGGAAAAACCTCTTTTTTGCAGGTCAGACGCGTTCAGTGTTGTATCTCTGCTATCACCCAGATTGGCACTATCTGTGGGCATAATCAGACTGTCTGACAAGATGTGCAGTGGTGCGTTCATAGTCCTCTTTTAGCGCTATCTCCTTCTTTACCACCTTCATGGTCATATTATAATGCTATATTCTATTTTGGCGCTTTCTGGTTCTTGTACTAGTGCTATTTACTTAAGTAGTGCCCTTTGTCTAACTCTGTAATGCTATCTTCTGTTTTGGTGCCTTCCGAGTCTCATATTAGCGCTATCGTATCAATTGGCGCTATCTGTAAAGGTGTCAGTTTCTTAGTCAATTTTCTGTCAGTGTCGCCATTTGTAGTCCGCAGTGGCGCTATTGTATCCCTATATTAGCGCTATTTATTTAAAGATAACTTTTCTTCTCTGTGCAGGGACTGACAATTTTTGTAGGTTATCACCATCACTAGGAGGACACTAACAATCTATTGTAGGGTGTTTCTTTATCTTAGTCTAGCAAAAACATTTCAATTGGGCTCTTAAAACAAACCCTTGCATGCTATTTTACACAACATTTCAATTAATCAAGTCTTTGTGTGTGTGCCAAACTTTTAACATTGGTGTTCTTAAAATTAATCATTGCTTGCAACAAACAACTACCAAACACTTCAATTTTTGGGCTTTAAAAAGAACCACAAATTGCATCAATCAAATCATTGGTTTTAAAAAGAACAACAATCTACATTCTTCACACATGTAATCAAGAAAATCCAATCTAATTTGTGTGAAGTGTCTTCGTGGTTTGTGTTTGTGTTGTGAAAAGTGTATGCTCTTGTTGATCATAGGGTCAGTTCTAGCATATTGGTCCCCTTATGCATCTATGGTTCATCATACCTTTTATGTACTAAGGACTTATGCTATGAGTCCCCTTCCCTCGTCAGGACAAGGTTGCACTATCTTGGGCATGCATGAGATCATCCCTTTGTTTGCATGTCTAGTCCATGCAAATGTTGGATAAACATCATCACCCTAGTCTTCTATACCTTGGTGAAAACATATCCACTTTGCTATATCAAACCTAGGATTGCTCTAAATCATTTTTCAGCACAATGATCATCCACCAATCAATCTCCCACCATCATCATCCTTTCATCTCGCCACTTATCCTCCAACCACTTTTACCAATCTCTTCCATCCATTTTGAGAGCACAACCGTGTTCTTGCAACCCACCTATCCTCTCTAGGGGGCATCACCCTTACCAATTATCCCCAAACCTTACCCTATTCTTCTAAGCCAAAATCTTTTTTCTATCTAATCCAACTCTATGTTTTAACTTCTTTGAAATGATGTTACTTAGCCGCAACATCATCTCAAAGAGGGGCAAATGTAAACACCTAAAATTGACTTGCTCTGCAATTCAATTTCTGGTATCTTCCCTAACCATCTGTCTATCCCTTGTGATCAATTAATTCATTTAATTTATCACTTAGACCTCACAACACTATCCCTCATTAATCAAATAAATATTCCCAATATTTATTTGGTTCAATTCTCCTTTTCCCTAATCCTCATCAATTAGATAAATCATGGTTATCTAATTGATCTAGCCTACCTCATCCTAGCCCTAGGATCAATTAAGCAAAACCTCTATTTGATTAGTCCTAACCTCTCATTTGGGTGGCCAAACCTAGTTTAACACTCTTCCCCACATCCCCCAAATTAAAAATTCAAATAAATCACACATCATATTTACTTCTCTTACACACCCCTTACCTCACCCATCCTCATTCATTACCTCTTATCCCCAAATGAATTCTTAATTCATTTCCCATTCCCCAAATGAATTTTTAATTCATTTCCCATTCTTTCACACCCATACCTCATTTATCACTCATTTTCCCAAAATGAATAAAAGATTTACTTTTATTCCTAGCCCTTGATCTCATCTTTCAATCCTCACCCTCCATCCTCCTCTCAGAAAATCTATAAATGAAACCCTCTCCAAGCCATTTGAGGGAGACTCCTTCATGCATCAAACCTCTGCCAAAATCATTTCACAATCCCCTTTATCATGCCACCATAATATCCAAATCACTCTAAATCATCTCTCATTTCCATCTAGTCTCTCAAATCTATCATCTAATCGCTAATCATTCATCTACATTGTGTTGAGCATTTGAACAATCCACATACATTTTAGTTATCATGGGTAAAATCTAAGGAGACTAACCGAGTGCAACTCCTTCCCACTTGGATTTGTGAGTTCATTTACGAAGGTATAATCTTGTGTATTTTACATTCGATTTATGTATTTATCTTCATTTTGTTTTCACTTATCACAGTTGGAGCAACCAATTGCTTTCTTCAGTTAGCCTCTCAAGGGATATGAATTGTATTATGACTTCATAGAAAGACAAGTGATTGTTATGGTCAAAGCCTTGAAGAAATTCAGACACATGGTCTCAAACAGTAAGATTCAGCTAATGGTGAATCACCCTAATGTCAAAGAGTTTCTCCTGAGCAAGGATATTAATGAAAAAAGAGTTGGGTGGATCACCAAGATAATGGAGTATGACATCAACATCATTACTACTAGACTAATCTGTGGCAAAGGTCTATGTGAACAAATGGCAGTAGATGTCAAAGGTAGAAGTGATGATGTATATGTTCAAGAGTAGGCGCAATCAGTTGAGCCTCATACACCAACTGACTGGCATCATGACATGATCACATTCCTACAATCAAGTAGATGTCCAGATGGATTGAATCAATTAAAAGGAAAGTATTTCAGACTTTAATCGATCCCTTATGTTATTATTGATGGTGTCTTATTTAGAAGAGACATCAATGGAGTTCTTCTTAGGTGTATAACGCAAAATCAGACTTCAAGAGTACTAGAAAAATTTCATAATGGCACTGCTAGTGCCCATTATTCTCCCAGAACAACTGCAATGAAAATCATGAGGGCTAGTTATTAGTAGCCTAGTTTGTTCAGTGATGTGCATAAGTGGATCAGAAATTGTAAAGAATGTGCATTATTTGCTGGAAAGTAGAGACTAGCGGCTCTTCCCCTTCATCCAATCAAAACAGAGCATCCTTTTGCTCAATGGGGTTTAGACTTCATTGGCATAATTAATCCCCCTTCCAGTGCAGGTCATAAATGGATCCTTATAGACACTGATTATTTCACTAGATGGACAGAGGTAGTTGCTTTGAAGGATGCTATGAAGGCATCTATTGTGGATTTCCTTGAAGGTATAGCCACAAGGTTTGGTGTGCCATCCACCATCATTTCTGATAATTCTAAGGCCTTCACAGGTGCAAAGGTTAGTGAATGGACACTGAATCATGGAGTGTATATGAAGACTTCATCAAACTACTATCCTCAGGCAAACGGTTTGGCTAAGTCCACCAACAAAAACTTTATCAGGATTATCAAGAAGACCTTGGAAGATAATCAAAGGACTTGGCATTCTAAGTTGAAGACTACTCTTTGGGCTGACATAATCACTCCCAAAAGAGCCATAGGTAATTCCCCTTTCATGCTGGTATATGGAAGGGAAGCAAGAGTTCCATTATCACTGGAGTTCCCTTCTCTTGAGTTAGCACAGTAGCTTGAATTAATGGAAAATGATGATCAGACTTGCAGAGTTGATGGAACTTGCAGAGAAGAGAGATGCTACAATGAGGACTCTTGAGGCTCATCAAGATCAGGTTAAGAGAACTTTTGGTAGGTCAAGAGCTGACATAACATTCAGTGAGGGAGATATAGTGTTGAAGTGGGATGCAGATAGAGCCAAACCTGGAAGACATTCAAATTTTGATGCCTTGTGGAGTGGCCCTTACATCATCATTAGTTGCAAGCAAGATAATGCATTTCAACTTTCTAGGCTGAATGGTGAGGTCCTGCCCATCCCAGTCAATGGGATTCATTTCAAACCCCACTTTTAGCATGGTTGTGAGGTCTTGTAAATAAGGTACGTTTCCCTTCAATAAGTGCCCTTGCACTCTGCTGTATTCTCATTAGGAGATACATGATTACTTGTTATTTTTTGTTTTGGCTTGGTAGCTTGCGCAATGTTCTAGCTCCTCTATTCTTGTTTCAGTCTCTTTTGACTCCATGCCCAATGGATGCATAAGGGCCACTGATCTAATGTTTAGTAGACAAATATCCCTAAGAGGCTGCCAAAATATTGTCATATTTTGCTTGGCCCCAAAATATTCTATTTCCCTCCTTCTATCAGAGAAATCCGATCAGAGAAAGCCTAAATAGAAGGAGGAAAGCCTTAAATCATGCATTTCCCCATGCAATGCATTGACAAAATTTCCCAAAATTTTGTTGGATATCCTTGCAAAAAACCTAGAAACCCTTTGTCTTCAAGTGTCTTCCATTGCAGATAATTCTTAGTTTTATACTTAGTTATTTTTGTATGCATCTTTGTATGTATCATTGTATGTATATCTGTTGTATCCCATATACAATCCGATATACAATTTTAGATGCAAGGTGATATACAAAAAGAATATACAAGGGTCATTGGTGGGACTTTGGCCTATCGATATGACAAGTCTTAGGTCTCCCCGACAGCCTAATGTATATGCAAGATACAAGGTGGGATACAAAGGTGCAGATACAATCTGGACTTGATCGCCTTTTCATGATATATTTTATAGTGGTTTAGATCTGCTTTTGTATTTGTATGTCAAGGATGCAAAGGATATACAAAAGTCGATACATGCAGGTAGATGCAATTCTGGACCCGACCATTCCTTCGTGCTATATTTGATAGCGGTTCAGCTTTGCCCTTGTATGTTGTATATCGAATTGCATGTGTACGATATACAAAGGCATATAAAAAGCCAGATGCAATGAGAGATACAAATTTGAAGATGCAGTCACGTACGCCAATGCAGAATCAAAAAGTGCAATGTGCATTTGTACATGCTAAAAGGTAGAAAAGTCAAACATCTTTTGTATGTATAATTGCATGTATATGCAATATGCAAAAAGGTGAAGATACAATCTGGATGCGACTGGAGAATTGATTCTAGCAGACTTCAAGATGGGGTCCATGGTTGTATATCACATATACATGATCAGATACAAAGTGATATACAAAGGTGAGATACAAATGCCAGATCCGATTCCAATTCTAATCCACTTCATAAAATGTTGAAGTCTACTTTTGTATAATTAAATGTTTTGTATATGCAATCGCATATGCAAAGGCATATACAAAGCTTGAATGGGGTTTTTTGCTAGTTTATTGTGTACCGGTGGGTCCCAGTTCCTTCATCAGTCTGTTTTGTAGTGATGGACTCCAGGCATAACTCAACGATCAAATAGGATGATGACACGTCTCAAGGCCGATTCAAAGGAAGATGTAGGGGTTTTTCAGTAAGACTTTGCTTATCAGTGACCCAGTTTGAGGTCTCCCTAATGGCCGATTTAATGGTAGATGTAAAGCAATATACAAAGTACAAAATGCAGTTGATTGCAACTTTGACCGCATATATCTCCTTCATTCTAGAGAATTTTGACATGCTTCAAAAGGCAAAAGTGCTTATTTTTGCCTCTTATTTCATCTGGCAAGCTTTTGAGGGGAATATTCTCACTTTTAAAATATGATCTGGATTTGCATGCTTTGCCGATAGGACGTCTCAACGACCATTTTGGTGTGTGCAAAGGTCATTTCCTCCATAGTATTTCTGGTTGGTGAACCTTGTATTCACAATTCATGGCAGATGGCCCTATTCTTCAATGTGACTGACTCTTCTATCTTGCTGGTGGATATCCCTGTGGTCTGCGAAAACTTTTGGGGTCTTCCCTTCAATGCCTTGTCCTATCTTGCATATGGGCAACCATTTTCTGAAGTTGCAGATATTCTAGAGACATGGTCTCTGTCCTTTTTACCACGACCCTGTCCATGTGCCCCTATTCCTGCATTAATGACCTTGGATCCTGTGGAGTTGCCTCAACCTCCCCTGCATAAGAAGTTGACCTATGAAAGGCATTGTGACCTCGATGTTGAGGAGGATGGTAAATCTTGGGATGTTATGCTATCAAATTTTCTATAGTAAGACCTCTTAGAGTAATTGTAGGGTAAGGGAATGTGACTCACTATGCCTGAATCTGGCCTCTGCTATCTTCCTGTTTATCCATCAATGAATGTAATTAGCTATACTATGTCTTTTCCTGCTACTGGATATTCTATAATGTAATGGTTTATGGCCTTCATGATCAATATATGCATGATTTCTTGCCTCTCTTATGTCCTGATTTCTATGTTTTACTTGGAGTTATAGTCTGTTTTGTGAGTAAAGTGGCTCCTCTACAGGTTTGATCTTCATACCAAAGCCTCAATTAGCCTCATAAGTCTGTGTGAATTCCCTTCATGATTGAGATCATTGTTGTGTCTACACCAAGATCACCATCGTTCACTAAACCTAGTGCATCACCTTATTTCCCTTTCAATTTCCTTCTAACCCTTTCCCCTGCAAGCATTAACACTAGGTTTAGATATATTTCTCTAAGCATTAGGCTTAGAATGAGGAACCAGCCTTCTTTGGAGGTCTGATATCAATTTGCAAAGTCCCATACTTTTGAGAGCATTCCCATTGTGTCATTAGAATGCTTGGACTCTCTCCAAGCAGGGTACAATTCTATGTGACAACATTGACTTGTTATCAAACTTCTACAACTTCCGATAAAGTTCCAAATTCTTGATCCTTTTGGAAGTTGTCTAGAGATGAAAATACTATTTTCTTCCTCCTCCAGATATTTTGCCTTTACCAATTTCACCCAATTTAACTAAGGTTTTGAATGAATAGTCCAAACCAATTTCATTCCTAACGCCAAATTTTGGGCAAGAAGATCTTTAAGCCCTGTTCCATCAACTTCTTTGGGTTCGTAGACCTGAGTCCATCTTATCAGAGGAAATTTATGCTGGTCTGAATTTCCTTGCACAAAGAAAAATCTCATTTTCTTATTGAGTTCTCAAAGGGCTAACATAGAAAGAGGGAAGCAAGACATTGTGTACATTGGTACTGTTGAAATGACTGCCTTGAGCAAAGTTAGCTGGTCTGCCCAAGAGACCCATTTGCTCCTCCATGAAGCCAATTTTACCATGATCCTTTTTAGAAGAGTGTTCCAAATTTTTCCTAGTCTCACCCCTTTTGTGAGTGGTAAACCTAGATATTTGCAGGGCATTTCTCCTTTTTTGAAATTTAGAATTCTGATAATGCTTCTTTCTTTCCTTCAAGGAGAATTGAAGAAAAAAACTTTTGATTTTTGCTAACTCACTTCCTGACCAAAGGCTGTTGAATACTGATTCAAGATGTCCATGAAGGCTTTTGCTTCACTTTCTTTGGCTACTCTGAAGAGCATCGTATCATCTGCGAATTGCTGATGGGTAATCTTTGCGGTCCCACTACTAATCTGGATCCCATTTAGCTTTCCTTCAGCCCTAGCTTTGAAGTAGGTTCTACCCAACACATCTACCATGATTATAAATAGGAAAAGGGACAAAGGATCCCCCTATTGAAGACCTCTAGAAACCAAAAAGAAACCTTCTAGAGATCCGTTGATTAGTACTAAAAACCTGGGACTGGCTACCCATTCAAAGACCCAGTCTATCCAATTATTGCCAAAGCTAAAAGATTCCAGTGCCTTGAATAGAAATCTCTAGTTTACTTTGTCATATGCTTTCTTTATGTCTAGTTTGATCAACATAGCCTCCTTTTTCATCCTTTGAACTGATTGGATGGCTTCTTGAGCAATAATTACTCCTAAGATTGATCTTCCTGGCACAAAACCTGTTTTCTCCTCTGAGATTATTTCTGGCAATATCAGTTTTAATCTGTTGGCTACAACCTTTGCTATTATTTTCTAAAGTGTGTTGCAAAGGGGTATTGGTCTAAAGTCTTCTAGTGCTTTCAACTTTTCTTTCTTTGGGATGAGAACAATAAAAGTGTTATTTACTTACTTGAGGATCTTCCTTGACCTTCTCGACTCCTCAATAGCTTCTGTAATCTCAGTGACCATAAATCCCCAGCACTTTTGGAAGAAAGTAGATGGAAACCCATTTAGCCCTGGGGTTTTGTCTGGGTGAAGTCCAAAAACTACTTCCTTGATTTCTAATTCTGAGAAGCTCTGAGCTAGCAGTCTATTTTGATCCTCTGTAACCAATTTAGGGATGTTCCTCAGGAGCTGATTTTGAATTTCCAAAGAAGAGCCATTCCAATCATTAAGTAAATCCCTAAAAAAATCAACAGTAGTTTTGTTTATATCTTCTATCTCATTGATCTCCCTTCCATTAGCTAGTTTTAAAGAAGAGATCCTATTTAGTTCCCTTCTTACCCTTGTTGAATTATGAAAAAAAATTGTGTTTTTGTCCCCAGCTCTTAGCCAAGTTTCCCTGGATTTTTGTCTCTAGAAAACTTCCTTTTTTGCTAGTAGATCTCCCATCTTCCCTAAAAGTTCCTTTTCTTTTTGAAAGATGTTTGCATCCATTCCTTCTCTTAGAATCTTCTCATTTAGAGCTTCCAACTCAATTTTTGTATTCTTCTTCTCCTGAAAAATGTTTTTGAAACTATTTCTATTCCATTGCTTGATGTTCTATTTAACTATTTTTAGCTTTGTGACCAAATTAAATAGTTTGAAGCCCCCAGGGTTAACCTCAGTCCACCATTTCTTGACCAGATCCAAAAAATCTGGGTCCTTGAACCACATATTTTTGAACTTGAAGGGATTTCTTACCGGTTTCCTTTCTCCAAGAATGTCCCAGCAGATAGGAAAATGGTCTGGACCTGATATAGGTAGAATCTTACCTTCGAAGGAGAAGGGAAATTTTCTTAGATCTCCTTTGAAGAGAAATTTGTCAAGTTTCTCTGCTATATTACTGAAACCTAATCTTCTATTTGTCCAAGAATAATTGCCATTTCTCAAAGGGATATCCAACAGAGAGTTTCTATCCACAAAATTCTCAAAATCTAATTATGATTGCAATTTCGTTTGTACTCCTCCCCTTTTATCTTCTGCTTTGCATTAACATCTCCTCCTACTAGGAAGAAATCAAAACCCTGGTTGCTGCAAATTAAATCTAATTCCCACCATAGTTCCTTCTTTTCTAAACAAGAATTGGGACCATAAACATTAATCAGCAAAAAACTCTTCAAACTTATGGTGGATTTGGGTCATTATTCTACGCAAGTCAAAACTCGTATTTGAGTGTTTGGCTACAAGATTCAAGGTCGAAGGCCAAAGTTGTTTGACATTTTTTGGTTACAGTTTGCTATTGTTGGCACCTGCTTTGTGCTCCTTTGAATGCCTGTGCAGTAGTGCCCTCACACAAAATTCCAAGTGCCATGTTTAGGCAGAGTTCCATATGCCCCTGTTTGGGCCGATACAACCTGTTTGGGCAATAGCTCCATGCACCCTATTTTGGGTTGCCCCTATGCCATTATTCCAAAGCAATCCAATTTGTCTTCCTATACCTGCCTGCAGATTTAAATATATTGAAAGGCGTTTTCAATATCTATGAACCTAGATGTGTTTGAACCATCAAAATTGTAGGTTTTAGTAAAGTGAAGGCCAAGAGAGCATGCCTATTCCCCAGCCGCCATTATTCTTGGCCTCCCATGCTCCTAAAAACCCTCATGCCATTTTTTTGCTACCTTTTCTCTTGGCCGCTCATTTTTGCTTCTCTACACTGAACTTTGGTCCTCCATCCGATAATATGCATGCAGGGATTTTCAACATCCACACTCAGTATTCATGCAAGGAGGCTGCCATTCCTCTATATTTTGGGAATATTTACCCTATATCTGCTCTTCTTGCCCTAATTCATGGGCTTTGTAAATGTTTTTTTATTTTATTTTGCAAGTTCAAAGCACTATAAATTTAACAACAAACATAGGAAAGGGACATTCATATTTGGGGTAAAAATAAATCCAATAGGGGAGGAATTTTAAAAATGGGGGCAAAATTAATTTGAAGGAATTACTGGTTATGTAAACCTTGTATCTTCATCGATTGAAGATGAAGGGTGAGGCCCGGGTTGGCAGGAGGCCAATTCCCCCTCACAAAATTAAACCATTGTATTCTTCATTCTTTGCCGAATCCAATGAGTCATTGGAAGGCTAGTTTCTCTCTTGCCATAGGCATTGTTTTTGCTAATTAGTGCCAGTTTATTAAAATAGGTCTATTTTGTGGGAACTTGTTTGTGTGATAACTTTTGCTCGGTAGCTCGAAATTGAGCACCGTTTTTTGCAAAAGCAAATATTTTCACATTTCCCATGCATCTAACCTATTTATATTGTAATAATGCACTAAGTTATAAAGTGCCACAAACAAGGGGAGGTCACCTAATACTAAATCGGGGGGGTGTATAGAATGTACCTTGAACATTTCAGAGTTGTGCCAAAGAGCACTTCATTGAGTTGTATCTAGAACACTTCCGTACATACTTTCCATTTTTTTAGTTATGGGGGTTATTCATGCACTAATTTATAAAGTGCCACAAAATCACTTGGGCTAAAAGTATTGAATTATGAGGGGGTTCATAGAGTTGTGTCAAGTACATTTCAGAGTTGTGCCAAGAGCACTTCCACAGAGTTGTGCCAAAGATCACTTCCACTACTACTTCATCATTCTTCAACATTCTTTTTCCCACATTGTATTGAGAAGTGTCAAGAACACTTCCACTACAACATCACTATCACCTAATGCTACATGTGCATCCAAAGTTGATTCCTAGAGAACTTCCAGAGATTCATCATAGCAAAAGATTGATATCAGCTCATTTGCTTCTATAGATTTCAGAGTTGCTTCATAGAAGGATTCCATAGAATCTTCAAAGCATGACTTCACATTGAATTTGGATTGTAGCCACATGGCATGCAATTGACACTCCACATATGGATATTGCAAGTATTGTAGGACTATCACTTTTAGTTGTATTGTGTCAAGTACACTTCCATTTTAATTAACATTTTATAATAATGTAATAATAATATAAATTTGATATTATTATATTTATATTTAATATTGTTATGCTATATAATTTTGATTTATACTAATTAGGGTTTTTAATAATTAGTACTATAAAATAGTTAGGGTTTATAATTATTAATATTATACTAGCATACCTATCTTCAGAAAAATCTATGTAAGCAAAGCCAGAGATATCATTCTTGAGGCACCTATTCCAACTTTAATCAATATTCAATTAAAAATAGGCACCTCGAGAATAATAAAGATAGGTATGCTAGTTTATTTTATTTAAACCTATGTTAGATAGATTTTAATTTTAGTTTTTTAAAACTATTTTTAAATATATATGTCAGCTATATTTTTAAATGGTTTTAAAATTCAAGGTAAAAGTTAATAGTTTTTGTTAACATTTCAGCCATCACACTCCATCCTTTGTTGGACCATTGTATACCTTGTTGGTGTAGCAAATTTAAGGTACAACGTAATAGTTTTAGTTAACACGCTCATGCCATTACACTCCACCCTTTGTTGCCATTGTTGTATACGCCTCTCTGTGTAAATAAATTATTTGCAGTAAATAAAATAACATAGAGAATAAAAGATAACCCTAACAAAAAGTCATATACTAACATAGCTATCTTAAATACATCTATCTTCTAAAGATATCTATGATAGTTATAATTTTTTAATATAATTCTCATAGTAAAAATCTAAAACAAATGTCATTATACTAAATATTAATTTTCTTTAGGTTCCATAACTTTTTTTTATTTTAATGAGGAATAAGAGTAAATTCATTTTGAAAAAAAATAAATGGCTTAACCTGATTAGTTAAACTTCTCTCTTTATGGATTAAATTTCTTCTCCCAATTCAATTGCTTTATTTTCATTTGATTTGATTTGTCTTAAATTTATGTTTGAGTACTACTTATATTTATACACATTAATTTATTAGCTTTATTTTTATGTTCATTGATTTAATAAAACTAAAGACTATATATTTATAAATATTTTTATATGTCGATTCATTAATATTTTTGTTAACGCTCTTTAATATCTCTCCAAATACTTTAGATATATTTTTTAAATATAAGTATACTAGTGTAAATAAAGTGCCACTGTTGAATTCCGTTATGGGCACGTATTACTCTCCCTTCCTTTCCGTCACAATGCCATAGAACAGCTATATATTCGTGAGGGATCAAACTTGGTTTATATTGTAGTTAAAAAGCTGGAAAGAAATGGAGAGCCCATTGAGATTGTGTCTGTGGCTGTGCATATCCCTAACTATGGCATCTCTCTGCACTGCAGGTAAATCAAAACAATTAAAGCATAAAAAGGTTATCTTATTATTATTAATGGTTTTGCTTGTTCTAGTGTTTATGAGAATCTAATCTGTTGTGTGTTGAATGGAGAAGAATTATCCAAAAAGACGATACAGCTGAAAAACAAGTGCTCGTTCTCCGTGTGGCCGGGAATATCTTCACGGAACACACATGAATACGACATACCTGTCGGGTTTCGGCCGCTGTTAAAACCCGGCGAGTCATATTCCATCGGCTTTGATAGGAGTCCTTCACAAGTAAAGGAGTGTGGATCGCAGGAATGCAGTGCATATGTTGCTGACATTTGCCCCACAAATTTACAGGTGATGTGGAAAAATGAGGTGATTGGGTGTAAAGGTTCGTGCGAGTCATATCTGCGGACATGCAGTCCGCCCGAGTTCGGATCCGCTTTCAAGAAAACCTGCCCAAATGTTTCTCCTTTACAAGAGCGTGTCTGGTGCCTTTCTAGCACTCATTTCACCCTTACTTTTTGTCCAAAACAGTGACCCGAATTTCATGCTTCTTCTGTCTATTTAATGGAACTGCACGATACTGGTTCGATGTTTTTTACGATGGAATAAAAACTAATTCATTCAGTTGGATCGTGATTTCAAAAAATACAAATGAAAATCATAATTATTTATTTTAGTGCAAACCATTATATGTCTGAGTATTCTTTTTTTTTGTTTTCAAATTAATAAACGTATACACGACTTAAATATGTCTTAACTACTAGGGAGCGTTTCATCTCTAATTGTAACACCATCACTAGGTCGGTAGTGAATGATAACAGTCATGTTGAGACTGTACAAGGAAAGAAATAGTTACAAAAGTGTGGTGTTGAAGAAAGTTTTGTTTCCTAATCTATCGCTTGGCCCACACGTTATGGACTTTGACTAATTTTGTATATACAAGTGCCACGTATGCATAAAGTATTTGGATTCGGACCTTCCCTGTCAATCAATTTTTTGTATGATGGTCATCTCTTTGAAGTTGCCTTTCAAATATTAAAGAGTAAAGACTATATACATATATATGATTTGACAATTTATCTAAAATCTTACCTTTCAAGTGATATAGTCTTCCTAAAATTTTAATTGTATTTTACGACTAGAATGACTAAATATAGCCATACGACCATCAAATTTAAGCCTTGTAGTGGTGGATTTGTTAGAATGGATACCTTGGATTTCTTTGCTCTTAACAAAAAGAAGTTAATCATTCATATAACTTAAACTCGTGCTCCCAATATTAATAGATTATAAAAACAATCTACTTGATTATTAGAGAACTTCTCAACTTGCAGTCAAATAGTTCTTGTAGTTGGTCGATGCCACTAGCTCCTACATTTCCCCTTCTATTTATACTAGAAATGAAATTGGAGGTTCTTAGCAATTATAATTATCTTACTATAAATATAAACCCTAGTAGAGTGTGTTCTAGGTAAGATGAGATAAATTGATATCTTGGAATTAATATATGAAATTAAAATTTCATTATATATAAAATTTGATATCTTGATTTGATAGATTAATTTTGAAATTTATATATCAATTGATATCAATATTAAATTATTCAAAATTGAAATTGATAAATTAATCCATATAAATCTAAATTGAATTTGATCTAGATCAATATTGAAATTGATAAATATCAAATTTGAAATTGATATCTTGAAATATATATATCAAAATAAAATTGATATCAAATTTGATTATATCTTAAAAATTGAAATTGATCATATATTGAAATCAAAATGTAATTAATATAAAAATTTAAATTGATACATCAAAATTTACTTCTATAGAATTTGATATATCAAAATTTATTTATTGATAATATATCTTGAAATCAAATGATATATCAAAATTGATATTGGAATTGATATTTAATTATCAATAGATCAAGTTTAATATATCAATAAATTAAAAATTGCTATATCAATACAAATTGATATCAAAATTGATATATATGAATTTTGATATCTTAAAATTAATATATATTCAAAAATTAAATTTTTATATATATATCAAAATTGATATCCTGAAATTGATATTGAAATTGAAAGTTAATTTTGTAGTCAAGCTTAATTTTACATTTTTTTTATAGGTGATAAACACCTATACTTATATTTTAGCCAATAGGTCATTCTATATGTGCACACATCTTGTAACTACAAAAAAAAAATTGTAATCCTAATAAAATGTAAAATTGGTGATAAAATAAGATTTTCCCATATGGCTATTCCTCATATGTTTTGTCAATATTGTTACATAAATAAATTGGGATTTGAATCACTAACCTATATTAATCACATGTTAATTAGTGTCAATCAATTTTGTTGTATGGACAATAGTATTATTTAAATAATAGTTCATATTTATTTAAAAATAAATAATACTTTTATTTTTTTAACTGATCATACATGAAGGTACATGTGTATTTGATGGTCATGAATACATTCTATATGAAAAATAACTTCTACTATATTTATAACTGAACTATTATTATAACTAATCCACTATTAATTTAGGTATTTATTATCACCTCCATGTAGTAAAAAGAGTGGTATTAGGAGTATTTTCCCACCAACTCTTGATGCATAGTGGAGAGTTAAACTAGTCAAAAATATTAAATAAGTAGTAGCTAACTCATCATGGGAGTGTGAGGATAATTCCCACATAAGGGAACAATAAAGTGTTTACCTTTAATGAAAAAGCACATTCTCAATCACGTGGCACTCTTGGCACAATAAGGGAGGGGTGAATCCTCAAGTTAAGGTAGAAGCTTCTCACTCTTGAAAATCATTTTTTACCCCATCTCCATAAAATAAAGATTTTCTTAAGTACAAGACTTGTGAATGGTGGAGAGCAAAATCTTTTCTACCATTTTTTGGGTGGTCATTTGTGAATAGACTCACATCATTACAATTCACTTCTTACTACAATTGTAGTTGTGCATTTCACTTCTTGTTGTAATCACAGTTGTTCCTTTCGATGTAATTATAATTCTATGTTTGTGCCAATGCATTTTGTCCAACTCGTATCCTATTTAGTTTAATTGTTTGTTTTAATCCCTAAAATAAAGATCCTCTTAAGGACAAAAGTTGTGAATGGTTCTTGGGTGGTCATTTGTGAATAGACTTACATCATTACAATTCATTTTTGCTACAAATATAGTTGTGTCTTTCGATGTAATTATAATCCTATGTTTGAGTCAATTCATTTAGTCCAACTCATATGTTTAGGCTGGTTATTTTATTGATTGCTTATTTGTTGTTTATAGGTAGATGTTTATGTGAGGAGTGTGTTATTTCTCCTTATAATGATGTGGATGAGGATGTGAATTATTGTAAAGTGATTGGTCATTACTCCTTGCCTTAAATATAGACAATTATTGACAATAATTAGAACTACTTGAAAGGTTGAATGCAAACAATTTGTAATAGTAATTGTTTCCACATTTATAGTAGTTGTGTTATTCTCTACCTTGAGATCATTATTTTTTCCCTTTGGTAGGGTGTAGGATTATATAGATCAACTAAGAGGAGCATGGGAAAGTTAGTTTGAAATCAAAGTTAAAAACACACTCTTCACACAAAGTTAGTTCAATCATTTCACACAGTTTGTTCAAAAATGAACACTTCATATATATATGGTAAACACTAGAGTTTAAACATATCAAAGTTCAAGCATGTAGTGAATGCCAAGTTAGTAAACTCTACACTCTGAATGTGAAAATTCACACACACACAAACAATAAAATATCAAATCTAAGTGAAAGGTAAAATTCAAACACACTTCATATAAAGTGAATGCTAAAGTTAGTTCAAACACTCACACACACAAAAAGTGAATGTTAAATTTCAAGCACACACTTCACACACACAAAAGTAAACATAATTCAGCATGCCAATTTTCAATTCACACTAAGTGAATGTGAAATTTCAAACTTACCTAAACACACAACTAGTAAATAGATCTAATATGTGAATGACAAAGGTAGTTCACTCACATTTCACACACAAAAAAAAATGAATCCACAATTAACTCAAAAAAATTAAGGGGATGTCAAATTTCAAACATATGCTTCACATAAGAAAAGTGGATGTCAATACACAAACAATAAGTGGCTCAAATCCAAGTGAATGTCAAATTTAGTTCACACACACACAAAGTGAATGCAAAATTTAGTTCATACACATTTCATACACACAAAGTGAATGTCAAAAGTACACTCAAATATATAAAGTGAATGCCAAAAGTTCGAACAATAAGTGTACACAAAGTAATGCCTAGAGTTCAAACACACTTCAAACAAACAAAAAGTGTATGCCAAACTAAGAAACACACTAAACAAACAAAAGTCAAAGACACTTCAAAAACTTAATCAATTAATGTTAAAATTTAACTACACCCACAAAGTAAATGTCAAAGCACAAACATACACTTCATACAAACAATAAATGAAAAAAAAGTGAATTCAATCTTAAACATACAAAGTGAAACAAATATAAGTCAATGCCAAAGTTCAAACCCATACTTCACACAAATAATAAGTATATCAAATTAAAATGAATGACAAAGTTGCATTCCACACAAACAATAAATAGATTCCAAAGTGAAACACACTAAATAAGCATATATAAAATACAAATTACAAATAATATAACACTACTTATGACAATGTTAATAGATTGTATTGTGGTTGAATGTGAGGCCATAGTTATCAATGTTTTTTTATGAATTAGTTCTCTAATGGTTCATTCACAATTTAGTTCATGTGGTTATTCATTTAATACCATTCCACTATTTTTATTTACCAAAAAAAAAAAAAAATCTCTTTATAGTATTTATAGCCTTGTCCACCAACTACTACATGTAATGACTTTCCAATTAAAATATAAATATAAACTATTTAGAAATAGGCCTATAAATATCTGTGCCTATCGGCCATTTGATAGCACCTTTAGTGCTTTTACTAGTTATAGAACTTATCAACTTCCAGTCAAATAGTTCTTGTAGTTGGTCAATGCCACTAGCTCCTACATTTCCCCCTCTATTTATACTAGAAACTATACCATGTTGGGGTGGACAAGTAAAGATAAAATTATTAAGTAATAAGTTTGATATGTTTTATTAGAATGTTGAATGAATTTGTAAGTTAAAATATTTTAAAATTTTATGTATTCTTTTACTTCTTATCTTTTTAATTTATAGTTAAGTAAATATAAGATATATTAAACAAGATGAAAGGTACAAAAGATATGTATAGTAAGTATAGATTTATACATTATTATTTTTTTCTACTATATTGTTAAATGTTATTGGAGGATGCCTCATAATGGTAGGCATGAACTACTTTGAACTACCAAGCTCACATGACTTCGTGTTAGTTTATTAGCTAGTTTGTCACTCATGATTCTTCATGTTGGAACATATTGATTATGTAATGCGCTAAGCTTTCACCCAACACATTAATAGTAGACAAATGAATGAATTTTTTTTTGTGATATACAATTGTAACATAAATGTGTTGCAATGCACACGCATGCACTAGAGATATAGAACACAATGCAATTACATGCTCATAGCACGTAGCACCAATGCAAACAACATGATTGCACATGTGGAAGACTTACACACTATCACATGACAACCTCATCGTGATGACCATATGATAAGGTGGAGTTTCCTCTAACTACAAAGAAAGGGTTTGAGACCACTAACCTCATCTCTTGTGAATAGATAAGGCATGAATGTGACATAAGCCTCCATTTCATAATCCAAGGAAACCTGAGCATTTTTCCATCCCACAACAAAAACCAAACACATATCAAACATCCTAAACAATATGGAAATGATATCCAAACATAAGGAGTATCTAACTATGAGGTTGAATGGTAAGGTGAGTCACTATCATAGATTAATCTCTAGACTACTCATTTTCTCCTAAAGCATAAAATACAACACAAAAGGAAGCATAACTAACAAAGGAATAAAATACCACCAAACCAGGACGATAGGCACTCATGGTAGACCCTAGGAACCAACTTTAATTTAGGAAATTTTTCCATAAGCAATCAACAACTACCCATTATCCTAAGATCAACCCTATTGGACCAAATTACTCCTTTTTCTAGTTGGAATCACCCCTAGCTATCCTATAATCACTCCTTCAATCAATAGAATTTCCCCTAATAATATAGGTAGTCTTCAACTATGAGAAAGCCCTATTTTGGAAAATAAAACCTCTAAAACTTCATTTTTTATTCTAACAAAGGCATAAGGATTCCCTACAAGCATACTGTCCAAAATGACATCATAGACGAAGTTCAAAAAAAAATACAATATATACTAGGTCTACAACTATAGCATTGCCAAGACAAGCCAAGCCATGAACCTCGAACACAAAACATGTTATAGCATCCTTATATTATGAGCTACTATTAAATTCAATGTGAACCAATCATTTCTTATATGCTTGTTCAATTTTTCATGTCTAAAAACCATGGAGCCATAACAATTTATTTTAATAAAAAATCACTATTGCTAATTCATTAGCAAGTCTACCTTTTCAACCAATGTGATAGAAGCATACATTAATGATCCTAACTCTTAACCATAGAGCTAAATATACAATTCATACTAATGATTCTAACTCAACCAATAGATGAAATTCAAACCAAAACATAAACAAAAAGTATCATTTCAACTTCCAATATAAACTAAACCTACATATCCTAGAATCAAGACTTTCACGTCATAATAAATCTCTCATAAGATGAGATATAAATCAATCCCAATGATGAGATAAACATATTTTAAAATTTTATGTATTTTTTCTTCTTTGTTTCTTTAATTTATAATTGAGTAAATACATGATATTATCAAACAAGATGTGTATAAGAAGTATATATTTATACATCATCATCCTCTTTGTTGCTACTATACTCTTAATCATTATTGGAGGATGGCTCATAATAGAAAGAAAGAACTATCCCAAACTATCTAGCCCAAATGACTTTGTGTTAGTTTCTTAGCTAGTTTGTCACTCATGATTCTTCATGATGGAATATGTTGATCATATAATGCTCCAAGATTTCACCAAAGACATTAATAGTAAACAAATGGCAAAAAACATTTCATGATGCAATTGCAACACAAACATGTTACCATGCACACATACACACTCGAGATGTCACAACATAACATAATGACACTCATAGAACATGATCTCAATGCATAAAGAATGAATGCACATGACAAAGAACTACACACTATTGTGTGAACCATAACATGATGCCCATATAATAGGGTATATTTTTCTCTAACCACAAATAAATGCTACAAGACCACTAACCGCATCTGTCATGAACAAATAAGACATGAATGCAAACAAAAATCTATTACCTACTCTAGAGAAAATTGAGCATCATTCCATCCTAGAAAACCAACCAAGACACACTCACACATCCTAAACAATGTGCAAATGACATCCAAACATAAGAAATGTCTAAGTAGGACATTGAACAAAAAAGTGAGTCACTCTCTTGACCTAATGTTGCAGGACACTATATGTTTCCTCTCGAGGCATGAACTCTACTAGAAAATGAAATATAACTAATAAAGAACATAATATACCACCAAGCCAAGATGACAGGCATTCAAGGTAGACCGTACGTATTAACTTTAATTTAGGACCATTTTTGTAAATAGTTGGTAACTAACCATTGTCCTAGGATCACTACTATTTGATAAATTGTGCCTTTATTTAGACTATAATTTTCTAAGAAATTTGGGAATCATCCCTCGCTATTCAAAGATTTCCCCTTCAATTATTTGAATCACACCTAATCAAACAAGTGATTCTAGACTATTAAAATACATTATTTTAGACAACAGGGCCTCTAGAGACTCTATTTTCAATTCTAAACAAGCATAAGGATTCCCTACAAGCCTACTATCCAAAATGACATCATAGACCAATATGACAACCTTCAAAACAAGTACAAAGTAGTAAAGTCTAAAACTAGAGCATTCTAAGCCAGGACAACTTATCAAGGTCAAACAAAAAGCATCCTATAACATCCTCATATTAAAA
Organism: Cunninghamia lanceolata; assembly: GCA_027924645.1. Lineage (NCBI taxonomy): Eukaryota > Viridiplantae > Streptophyta > Pinopsida > Cupressales > Cupressaceae > Cunninghamia > Cunninghamia lanceolata. The sequence continues at coordinate 459,066 of BSBN01000081.1, read as the reverse complement.
GTTACTATAAAACAATTGAACTAGTCATTTATAATATGCTTAGGGTTTATTTTTGGTGATCCCACAATAGTGTGTGACACTTTTCTGCCTAAGTGGGACATGTTGAACACACAAAGATGCTACGAGGGGGGGTGAATCAGCATATAGAAAAATTTAACTACCCTATCTCATATAAGATCAAATTACTTAGAGAACAAAAAGTAAAAGATGCACCACATTCATCAACACAAAGACAATAGGATTTTTATATGGAAACTCCAAACTTAGGGAATACCATAGTGAGTGTTAACTCACAATCTAATGCTTATTGCAATAAAAGTTTACAACATTGTTTTAGGGCTACAAACCAAGGAAGCTACAACTCCCTACTGACTTTGTTTTAGGGATTGAACCCAAGGAAGCTCCTAATCCTTGAAGAAAGATTGCTTCTACAAAGATTACAATGATAACATAACTATGAACTGATATAGAAGAAGCATCTGACTTATGTTGTTGTTGCAGTTCCCTTTTCTGCACAATTACTCCATCATATCAACTTCGCACACTTCATGCTACTCATTCTAATCTATCACTTTTGTATATACTTCTCTTATCCACAAATGAATTTGTTCTTCTATCTATATCCTCTGCAACCACTTAATACCTCAATTAGGTCAACACCAAAAAGACCTTAAGATAAAATGTGTAATTCTATATGGGTCATCTTGAAAAAAATATATTTTGAGCTATTGATCACTTCACATGACACAACAAGGTTAATTACATCATAAAACATTCTTCAATTTCAAAACCATTGATTGGCTTTCACTACACATGAAAGAAACTAGACTATTGGCCCAAACAACAGTACCATTGCTAGATGAACATTTTCACATCACTAAGGAGAAGCAAAAAATATTATGCGGACAATGATTTCAACCATGTATCTTCTCAACACTATCCATACACCATTCTCCTTAATTTTCTAACAAATATATCCATCTACAAAACAAGAAACATCCCCAAACATATTTGCAAAACTATATGGGCACAACTTCTGTTCTAGAGGAATGCAGAGCATTCCATCAGGTCTCCACCATTGCTTTGCACTGTCAAGTCACAGCCTAGAGCTCAGTCATTGATATCTTTCTTTGTTGAAAGTATAATAAGTTGAGATCTCGGATATAGCATACACATATATCATTCTACTTATCTTCAAAACCACAAGACTAAATCTTGTACTGTGGAGGGATGTGGACCAGAATACTGTAACTCTGCTTTAGGATATACATTGTGAAAGCCTTAGCCAAACCTTTACAACCTATCTCTAAGTACGGTACTCCAAACTAATAAGATATAAATATAAGGATACATGAAACATGTTAGACAAGTTTATTCACCTCTGCATCATGCTTAGACACCACACTAATCACCACATGACACTTAGCTTTTATTTCATCTGCTAGGTCTTCTAGACTGACTTGTCTTAAGCATGCAAACCCTACGTCTTTAACTTAGTCAAACCGTCCCTCTCAAATATTCCACTGTATTAATCATGTTGATCTTGTGCCAAACCATCTCTCTCAAATCTTCCACCAATCTTTAGCTTTTGTACAAGTAAGAGTTCAAGTTGACATCAATGACAACACATATTGCCAACAATCTCTCTATTTGTCATTGATGGCAACACTAAACCAAAATGCATACAAACACTCCCCCTTTTACATCAAGGACAAAGGGCCTAACCTCTTATGTCATCCCAAAACTATATAAGCTCCCCCTTACTATATGATTTATATAAATAGTACTTCCCCTGAGATGAAAATGCCTCAAAAAGGGATGTTGTGTACACTACTATCCTCTGCAAGTCTATAGATTCAAAATTTTCTTATCAACAATACTCTTACGACCCATTTAGAAGGTAGAATGGATTTGTATATTACCTTGAGTTGTGTTAGAGTAGATGCCCAAATTTCTTTCTTTAAGGTAAGAATGTGATTCTAGCATTCAAACTACACATATAAGTCCTCAACCTCATCTATACTGCTAGGTTCTTCATCTTCTGCTCAATCTTTTCAACCTCACCTAGTAATCTAGATAATGAAGCCAATCTCATATTTACTTCTTCTCTCAGCTAACCAAACTGCTTCTTTATATGTTCTCTTTGATCTTGTAGCTGTGACATCTATGCATGAAGGTTTTCAACTTGTGTCATGTTTTCTCCATTCTTGTCTTTTCACAAGCCATATACCTTAGCCAATCTAGAGATCTATGACTCAATAGAGTTAATCTGAGCTTTGATGTTCTTGGTGGAGTTAGGCCATTTCAGATAGAATAGGTATAAAGCAGTGGTTTCATTGATGCATCCTTTAAAAATTTTCAAAATTTCTTATAGGTTATTGTGTGCACTGCCATACTTATTAGATATCTCATCCATCCTTTTATCATTCATCTTTTCCAATGCCTCTTATTCTACTTTCTTTTCAACACAAGAAGAATGATCCTTAAAAGAATCCATTAATAGATTCACATTTTCCTTTGGGGATAGAGAGGGATCAATACTTACCTTTGGTAAACCTTCTTGAATCAATTTCACTACATCCTCAACTAAGGTAGTCTTCTTTAGGTTTTCTTGCAGGAACTCCTTCCTTTTAGAAGCATACAATATATCACCAATTTGAAGTTTGTGAAGGGGTGAAATGTTTGACAAGTCTACTTTCCCTTCATGAGTAGGAATTTGTAGAAGTTGTGGTGTAATCACTGGATTGAACTACATCTAGAAATCTAATAGGTCTTTAAAAGAGTCTGACCCCAAATAACTCTGACCTATATCCACAGAAGTGTCCTTAAGTTCTTCATCTTGATTATCCTCTATTTCATTTTGATATTTTTCATTTTGTTTCTCCTCACTCTTCCCTAGAACTTTCTCTTCTTGTTCATCCTCAGTGTTATCCTCTTTCTTTTGTTCATCCTTCCCTATATCCTCTGGAGGAGGATTGTTATGTTCTGTACCTATTTTTGTGTTCTTCAGATGGGGGTACTTACTTTATCCTGACCCTATGTATTTTGTGTCTTAGTACTCTTTGCAGGGGTTATATTCTTTTCAACTTGATCTCCTAATTTTTGTGTTTCTTTCTCTTCTGAAGGAGGTGTACCCACATTACCTAGATCCTCTTCCTTTTGTGCTTCCATTTTTTCTAGAAGAGAAGTCTCCTTATCTTTCTAAGTCATCTCTCCTCTATATCCACTTTGTCATCAAAGGTTGATAGATCTGTATCCTGAAGAGGTACATTTGGGATATCTAGAGGAACTTGTTCCTCAACTATCACCTTAGCATTATGTTACCAATTTGTGCTTGGCATCCCAATTAGGCTGGGCTATAAGAGTTATTTTCTAATGCTTTTAGAAAGCAAGTGGCTTAAAATAAAAGAGGAAGGAAGAGAATATCATATCAAAATAGTCAAGAGAGAGGCTTCAACCTCTACATTTTATCTAACATGTTTTCTCACTGTGTAGATACAAGTACATGAAGACCATTCATCTATCTTCTTTCTAAAAAAGAAAACCTTTTGGTATGGTCATAACTCCTTGCTACTTTATCAGAATTCAAAGTATTTGGGCTCATTAGAAAGATAAACCAATTATCTAGATCAAGTTCTAGGTTGCTAAGCTTAGTGGTAACGCTACCCGATGGTGGATTGTCCTGATTTCACTCTAAAGGCCTCTCAAAATGCAATTTACTAAGATGTAGAAAATATCAAAAAATTAAAAATTAAAAAAAGTGGGAGATATCAAAGATTTAAATCTTACATTACATGCTTGTCCAAATTTTACAATTCCTCAAGAAGTGTATATGATAGATCTTCCTACTCACTTTGCATTATGTCTTTCTAGAGATTTTACAGCCAAGTTGGGAGGATATTTATCCTCTAACTGTTCACATTTGTTCTTTAGAACTAGATATGGTACAAAAATCACAATAAAATATGAGTTGCTAACTAAATATCACATTGAGTCATATGTTCCAAGTCCTATTAATGCATATCTCACATTTCATGAGCAGGATTAGCAAGATCAGCTTGTTGTCTAAGATCCTAACACCCTTGTTGAAGGTATTGCAGACCTATTCTTAGATGAATGAGCAGCCGAGAATCATGAAGTTAATATAGTTGAGTATATAGAATAGGTGGACTTGGGCATTTACATGATTCAAGAACAAGGTATTGCTATCCCAAATCTGATTAAAGATGTAAAAGTGCAAGAAAAACAATAGTCCAATGAGCTATGGAGTTTGTACTTTGATGGATCAAGGAGCAAAGTTGGTGCTAGAGGAGATGTTGTGCTAGTTTCTCCAAGTGGTGAAAGGTATTTTTTAGCTTTTCATTTTTCTTTCAGTTGTTCAAATAATGTTACTAAGTATGAGGCTCTTGTTCATGGCCCGAAATGGGCTAGAAAGTGAAATGTTAAGTGTCTTCAAGTGTTTAGAGATAGCAAACTAGTGGTCAATCAAGTAAGGGTATTCATGCCAAAATAAATGACTTGTTAAAATTGTATAAACATAGAGTATGGGGCATGATTGAGGAATTTGATGCATTTAATTTATTGTCCATACCAAGAGCTCAGAATAAACAAGCTGATAAACTCACTGCCATGGGAGCTGAATTTGATATTCTAGCTGAAATAAAAAATGTTTCTCTTCAGAACTATGTGAAAGTTGTTCTTAGACTTGCTGTGTCAGATAATAACATTTATTGGTAGGTATTTGATAGTGATTAATAGATTATCAGTTTTATGATTGAAGAAGATAATTTTTTAGCTTCTAACTAGAAAAAGTTGTCTCAGCAGTATGAAGATCAGATTCTTCAACTTAAAACCAATAAGTTGCCAAAAGGTTTGGTAACTCTTGAGTCAATGTTCAACTCAGATGATCAAGTCAGAAAAGAGAAAATTGGCTTATCCATTAAATAGGAGCATTATGAGCAGATTGAGATTTTTAAAGGCAAATTGTTAAAGCTTGGCAAGGTATGTACCTTAGAAGAAAAACATGCATTTGTTTTACTTTGTCATGAATTTTCTAATGTGTTTGCTTGGGAGTACCATGATTTGAAGGGCTTTGATCCTGAATTAGCTCAACATACTATAGAGCTGTAACCCAAGGCAAAACTCGTAAGACATCAAAATAGAGATCTCTGAATCCAAAGTTGGAACATCTTATGAAAGATGAGTTGAATAACCTCATAGAAAGTAATATCATCTTTCTAGTTAAGCATACTTCATGGGTGTCCAACCTTGTCCCTGTGAGAAAGAAAAATGAAGAAATCAGACATTGTGTCAATTTTAGGGACCTTAATAGAGCTTCTCTTAAGGATCATTGCCTGCTGCCATCTATGGAACAAATTTTGCAGGTAGTAGCTAGATCTGATAGATTCTCTCTTTTAGATGGTTATTCAGGTTACAAACAAGTATTGGTGAAGGAAGAGGATCAATTCAAGACTGTATTTACAACAAAATGGAGAACTATGGCATATAGGAAGATGCCATTCAGACTATCAAACCTAGGAGCTACTTTTCAAAGAGCTATGGACATGGCTTTCCATGGTCTGATGAATAAGTTTGTAATGGTTTACCTAGATGATATTACAGTTTTTTCGAAAAATGCTTATAATCATGTTGTTCACTTGAGACAGATATTTGAGAGATATAGAGAATATGGGGTTTCACTTAACCCCAAAAAGTGCATTTTTCCTATCCACAAACTACTTGGACACATTGTTTCAAAGCATGGTATTTCAATAGATCCTGAAAGAATTTCTGCTATTCTAGAATTACCTCTACTAGCCCACAAGAAAGGCTTGCAAAGCTTTCTAGGTAGGATAAATTTTGTAAGAAGATTTATTCCTAATATTGTGGCTATTCTACAACCACTAACTTCTATGCTCAGAAAAGGGATTAGTTTCAGCTGGACTAAAGAAGGGAAGAGGAGTTTTGAGGAGATTAAGGAGGCCATTGCAGCAGCTCCAACACTTTTAAACCCAAATTTTGATAAAGATTTTATTCTTTATGCATTTAGAAGTGTTGATACTATTTCAATTATGTTATGTTAGCAAAATGAAGGACTAGAACAACCCATTGCATTTTTCAGCCAGGTTCTTCAAGATTATGAGGTAAAGTACTCTTTTGTTGAGAAACATGTTCTAGATGTGATCAGAAGTTTGAAAAAATTTAGGCATATGCTCTCTAACAACAAAATTTAGTTGCTGGTTACTCATCCTACTGTTAAAGATTTCTCATTGAGTAAAGATATAAATGATAAATGGGTAGGTTGGATAAATAAAGTAATGGAGTATGATGTTAATATCAAGGTTACAAAGTTAGTTAGAGGCAAAGGCCTATGTGAACAACTAATAAGAGGTCAAATAGACATGAAAGAAGCTGATAATCAGACCATTTTGGTCATAGAAGATGACGAATCAGCTATTGTTCTAGTTTCTTCTACAAACTGGATTCGATAGATAATTCATTATCTTAACACTGGTGACTATCCTGAAGGGTTGGACAATGCAAAGAGGAGATACTTTAGATTGCAGGCCATTCCTTATGCTGTCATTGATGGAGTTTTATATAGAAAGGATTATCATAGAGTTTTGTTAAGGTGTATTGCACAAAATCAAATTGATAAAATTTTAGAAGAATTTCATGATGGACCTTTTGGAGGTCATTTTGCTGCTAGATCAACAACCCTTAAGATTATGAGAGCTGGATATTTATGGCCTAATATATTTAAAGATACTCATGCTTGGGTCAGAAGATGCACTAAATGTTCTTTATTTGCAGGAAAACAAATGCTACCAGCATTGCCTTTGCATCCGATTCAAGTGGATCAGCCCTTTGCCAAGTGGGGGCTTGATTTTATTGGGCCTATTAACCCACCTTCAAGTGTAGGTCACAAATGGATATTGACTACAACTGATTATTTTACAAAGTGGTCTGAAGCTATAGCATTGAAGGAGCCCACTGAAACTTCAGTTCTCAACTTCTACTAGGACCTAGTTGCAAGGTTTGGTACTCAGGATTCCATTATTTCTGATAATACATTTGAATTTATTAGCTTGAAAATATCTGATTGGTCTATTAGAAATAACATTTATCTAAATACTTCATCCAATTATTACCCTTAGGGTAATGGATAGGCTGAATCTACTAATAAGAACTTGATCAAAATTATCAGAAGGATAATTGAGGACAATTAAAGAACTTGGAATGACAAGTTGAAGCTAGCCTTGTGGACTGATAGGATCACTCCTAAAAGAGCTACAAGTAAGTCTCCTTTTGTTCTTACCTATGGTAAAGAGGCTAGAGTTCCTATTTCAGTCGAGTTGTGTACACTAAGTCTAATTAAAGAGTTGGAGATGTTAGAGGAAGAGCCTATAGAAATCAGGCTTGCACAGCTGATGGAACTAGAGGAAACAAGGAAAGAAGCATTGAGAAATCTAGAGATTCATCAGGCCCAAATGAAAAGGAACTTTGATAGAAAAGTAGTTTCGAAAGTGTTTAAGGAGGGTGATCTTGTTTTCAAGTGGGATGAACTTAAAAGTAAACCTAGTAAGCATACCAAGTTTGATGTCATGTGGGATGGCTCTTATGTGATTACTGAATGCAAGAAGAATAATGCATTTTAGCTTTCAAAGCTGACTAGAGAGGTATTACCTATTCTTGTGAACAAGATTCACCTAAAGCAGTGTTTTTGAAGATCAAAAGTTTGTAGATGTATGATAGTAGAGTATATGTTTTTCAGTTAAATAAGTGTTGTTGGCACATCTTTTCAATTCAGTTTGTTTTTTCAAAGAAGTGTTGTTGCATAGTTAGCTGATCCTGTTCAGAGCCATGGTAGTTTGCTTTTAGTTTTGTTTCAGTTGTTGTTCTTTTTCAAGCAGCTGAGTGTTCAAGGAGTTTTATGAGTTGCAAAGGCTAACAAAAGATTCTATTCCCCAATGGACATACATGCAACTAGCCACGAGAGTTCTAGCAGGTAAAAATGGCATAGAGGTCACCAAAAATGTTACCAAATTGTGCTTGGTAGCCCAATTAGGCTAGGCTATAAGAGTTGTTTTCTAATGCTTCTAGGAAGAAAATGACTTAAAATAAAAGAGGAAGTGAATATCAAATCAAAATAGTCAAGAGAGAGGCTTCAGCCTCTACATTTTATCTAACATGTTTGCTCACTGTGCAGATATAGGTACTTGAAGACCATTCATCTATCTTCTTTCTGAGAAAAAAAGCTTTTTGGCAGGGTCATAACTCCTTGCTACTTTATCAGAATTAAAAGTTTTTGGGCTCATTAGAAAGATAAACCAATTATCTAGCTCATGTTCCAGTTTGCTACGCCTAACAAAAAGGCTACCCGGCGGGGGATTGTTTTGATTTCGCTCCAAAGGCATCCAAAAATACAATTTACTAAGATGTAGAAAATATTAAAAAAAATTAAAAAAATTCAATTTTTGATATTTTCCAAAAAATATTATTCTGAACTTTTTCAGAAGTCTTTCAAGGTACACAAAAATAGGAGAGGAGTCGAACTGAAGTGCAAGGTCATGCAGGAAGAGATATTTGGAGTTCTATTTTTGACATGACTATTTTTGGCAGTTTCTTGGTCAAGTACTTTGAGACTTGGAGTTCTGAGCTATTTTTGCTCATCTTGGAGGAGTTTTGGAGCCTAAATTTTAGGCTTTTCACTTGTGCTTGCCCATCAACTTGGAGTTACTTTTTCAAACTCATTCATGCATATTTTGGAGTTCAGTTGAGCTGGAGTTGACTGCCCATTTGCTTTTGGGGATAGTTTTGTATTAAAAAAAGATTATGCTTTTTTCCTTAGTTCTTGGTTTTTTGCCTTTGCATATTGTAGAGAGGAGATTGTCTTATAACTCAGCCATTTTTTACACTTTTATAGTAGCAAAGTTCATTATTTCCAGCAGTTTATTATTATGTTTTTTAGAGATTCCCTCCATTTTCTAAAATAATCAAGGGTTCTTCTATCTGAATTTAGGTGTCCTGCTTATTTTATGAGTGATTTGATAAGAGTTTTCTGTGTTTTGTTTCAAAACCTCCAGATTCTTTGTCTCATTTATTAGATGCAAGTATAAAAATTTCAATTTATTACAGGTCACAAGCTTGAGCAAGATTATTCATGCCTTTCTCTGAAATACTTATGTGGTGAATCTAATCAATTTGGGTGGTAAGAGTAGGTTTATTAAGAATGTTTGTGAGTTATATTATAGTTTTAAATCAAAATATTGGTGCATCACCCCTTTAGGATAGATTTTGTAGTGCAGTTTTTAGTTTATTAAATTTTCTTCTATCTCTTTTCTCAATCAAGTCATAGATCTAAAGGGGCTTTTTAAAGGGAGCTGACTCTTACAGAGGTTCATTCTCAAAACATATAGACCCACATATGAGAATGTTCCCATGTTGCATGGTATTGCCAAGCTTGTAAAGGCTTAGCATTCAGGGTGCAATCCCTTGTGACAACACATTCTTCATTTCCTCAAGAATTTTTGTAGTTTTCTCTAATGTTTCCTTCTCTAGTTTCTCTATTTCTTCCTGATCTTTTCCCATTAGAATATTTATTCTCCTTTTTGTTCTAAATTAATTTTCTTGTTTTTGAGATATCTTGATCTTTTCTCCATCAGTGATGGATGGACCAACTTTTTCAATTGCATGTTTTCTCATCTCATCCTCGTTTCCCATGGCTTCATTTCTTTTGTTAATGAGTAGGTCTACAAGGTTTATAGGAAGCTAATGAATCAACACAATTAGGGCCATATTTAAGGCCATCATGTACCTAATTATTGCTTCCTCAATTGTGTCTTTATCATAAGGAAGAATCTTATCATAGAGATATGCAACTTGTTTCAAGACACCATGTTGGACTATAGAATTCACAGTGGCCTTAGGCTATAGAGGCTCATGCTCATATTCTTCTTGAGAAGTTTATTTTGATTTCTTTGGTTTTCCTTGTCTTTTTCTTTTGGTGGTTTCTACTTCTTCCTCTCCTTCTCTTTCTCTTTTCGTTCTTCTTTCAAGCATACCAGATTCTTCTTCTTCTTCTTCTTCTTTTGCTTCATCATCATCATCATCTTCTATGTTCACCAAATTGATCTTTTCTCTCTTTTCTTTGACCTTAGGTCTATGTTTCTTTGTCTCTGCAGTCTTGGTTTGAACTATCACTTCAATAGCAGGTCTTTTCTTGTTGGGAGGTGTAGGAGTAGGTCTGAAGGATTTTGAAGAGGTAGTAGCAACAGAGGCAGACCTACTTGTCCTTTTAGGTGCTTATGTAGTAGAAGACATCTGATCTTCTCTTGAAGGACCCTCTGGAGTGTTAAGCATTTCTTCCAAATATGACTTCATCATTTCTACTTTAGATTTTACCTTCTCTACCTTTTCTTCTATCTCCTTCCAAATTGTTTTATTGGTGATTTCATCATAAGTTCCAAATCTTTTAGCAGCATGATCCTTAGGCTTGTTGAACAACATATCAACATAACTAATGAAATCATGTGGTTATCTAAAAAGTCCTTGTCTCTACTACTTCCATTTAGAAAATATCCTTATCCACCATAAATGTAATATCATTCTTATATTAAATTTCAACAAACTTTCCTAGTATCCTTTTTATACTATGTCATATAGTGTGTCATATTTTTTTATGACCAGGAAAACTAAGCATATAGTTTTTAATTTGGTGAGAAACAAGGATATCTACCTTCCACTCTATACCCTTCATTGTAGGAAATTCCTTAGAAAATAGAACATAAGACAAATGATTAGGGACCCATACCGGAATTTGCATCTAGACTCCTTTATTCTTATTAGGTTGTCCATCAATTGCTTCCACAAGATCTCACAAAGATCATAGTCCTTCCCTTCTTTCACCATTTGATAGGAAGTGTAAATTGCAATGCCAGTAGCATAATTTTCTCTATTGGTATAATATATTTTGTATGTTATGCCTATTGTGGCATACCAGACCCTAGATATTTTATGTCATTTATAGTTAGGGTTCTTTTATCAAATTTCACTCTAGTAAGTCTCATCACTTCCTCATTCTTCATATCTTTCAATATAGGTACAAATCTGGAGGAGCATAGTCCAGTCACAGCTCTGATGGCTTCTTTAGTGATCATGTAAGGCTGATCAAGGCAGAAAAAATCCTCATGAATCTAACTTAGGGAAAGCCCAACCCATTCTTCTTCATACCAGGAATTAGGGGGTAAAAGTACAAACTTGTGTCACACTTTGGGCCAAATAAATAATTTCAGCCGATTGAGTTTTGTCTGAATGAGTTTCAGTTGAAACCATGTGGCAGCTAATGGGCTCTGACGTGGCCACATATATTTGGTCAACAAGGTGTCAGTCAAAACCTTTTAGACTGAATATGATTTGGCTAAATACCTCAAATATAAAAAATTAAAGAAAAGAAATGAGCATGAGTATTTTGCATATTTAGGTGAATTTGTTACAATAAAGACTGCTCAAGCAATGACTAGGCCTACAAATTACTATTGGACCCAAGGTAATATCTTCATTCTGCATTCTTTCTTGCATCGATTGTGTCTTGAAACCTCTCATTTGGTGACAAGAACCAACAAAAACATGCCCCCTGACAGGTAAGATCATCATGAATCGAAGCATGTTAGGGAACTGCATGTAGGTTTACCCACATCAGTCACCCTAGGATTAGAAGAGGCAATCCACAATCTTGAGTTTAGTGGCCTCTCCTTCCCCTACCAGAGGTGACCCCAACTACCCCTAGTCATCACCCTCTACTAATTCATAATTTCATTGATAAGAAATAAAAGGGATATACAAGTTAGAACTAAATGACATTAGGGTTAGCCTGTGGGTTGGAACATCCATTTTCAACCATACAAAATCATTTTCATAGATTTTCTACCAAAATTTTCTTTCGCCACAAATTAGAACAAGAGTAACACTTCATATTCCTCTGCATGATTTGTGGAAAATTGACTGGAGTTTTCCAAAATATGATTGTTGTATCCCTATATAAAGAGTAGACACGAGATCAAAAAAAGAGAGAAGAGCATACAAAATGGTCTGGGGTTTGGGAATGAGTCTAGGTAAGACTTTGGGAACTCTGGCCCCTTGCAAGTTGAGTCGGGATAACATGCTAGAGTTTAGAACATGCAATATCGACAAGCTCTTAATTCATTTGTTTCTGAGATTGTGGTTATTTATCATACAAATTACTAAGTGTGTGTGTCATACTTCCCAACTATTTTTTGATGAGTCCATGTGAACATATATCTCTGTGCAAGAATATTGAATGATTGTAAGCATTTTTTGATTTTTTAAAACAAATGTGGCCTTCTCAATAACATGACTAGGAATAGTGGGTCTATTTTTATCCCCTTTCAACTCCCACAAATCATTGAATATTAAAGTACTCTTTACCACCATTTTCCATTTTGTGTAGTATGTGCCATTTAACTTATCTAAGTTGGTGAATAGTTGTGAAATCTTCAACATCATTAGAAGGATAAATTAACAAAATGAAGACCCAAAAAATCAAAGAAACCCTTCGAAAAATACTCAATGAACATAGTTATTCTTCCCACCTTATAACTGCCAAAAAATATTTTCTTTTAAAACTAAAGCAAGTAAATGGCAAAAACAACTTGTATTCAAATTCTTTTCCTATGCTCTTGTTTTTTAGTAGCAATTGAAGGAAAAAAGACACAATGAAGGATGGGGGAACAAGATAGAGATTACCATCACCAAACACAAAGATTTTAATCACTCGGATTATCCATGCGGCCCTTCACCCACAACACTTTTCTTCCATGATGCTCTAATACCTCATGTACAATATATTCATCACCCTAATTAATCCTTCTCCTAAGGTAATTTTATCAATCTATGAAATAAAAGGGGTCCTAGTAAATATGTCAATTGTGTGATATATATGTATGTACATGCTAATACAATACAAGTGAAACTCTAATGCTTGGATTAGATTAATCCATTTGATAAAATAAATACGTTAGTTTTATTATTATATAAAAGATCCATATATCCCAATTTAAAGTGTTTTGGCATACAAGATGAAGGGTAACATACACATTATTTGAAAGATATTTGAAAAGAAATAAAACATTTTGAATTAGGAGGAGCAATCTACATGTTTGGTCTTGTTTAAGGAACAAACATTTCCCATTAATATAGTCTAGGATGATAGAAAGGTCTATAGATATGGATTGGTTGAGTTGGAAAAAGTAATGCAAAAAATCATAGCATTAACAAAGTTTGAGCACAAGACAAACCTCTATTAGTGCATCATTTTCCTTGAGATGATTTTCCTATCTAGTCTACCCCCAACAATGATTAAAGATATATTACTTGTTTTATGATCAAACTCTTCTTCATTAAGACATCCATACAAATTTAGATTTTTAATTATGTGAAATTTAAGTCTTGGGCTATGCTTAATGGGAAGATGAAACCTTTGTAGTTTCTTCAACACACAAATATTAGTATGAAAGATTGATGAAATGAACAATTAAAGATCTAGTGAAAATAAATTAAATTTCAAATCTAAAAAAGAGGTGAATTTAACAAAAAAATATATATTGAAATTAAAAAATATAGAATACGAAATCCTAGAGTCAAGAACTAGGATATGTTTTTCATTAGGGGTCCACCAAAACGTAAGAAAATAAAACATGCCCTACAATTAATCCATGACCTGTCTAATTGGATGATTAAGAAAAAGGTAAGAAGATCATAGGGCTCCTTCATATGGATAATTATTACACATATTAAACCATTATTAGTCATTGTTGATCATAAATTGTTGACACACTCTTCCTAAATTGTATACATGCCTTCATCCTCTACACACATTTTATTTTAGGGATTACCATTATCAAGCATCATTACAATTGTGAATGTGTTGTAGTCAAGAGGTTTTAAAAGATACAATGATGATAATTAGCAAGAAAGGGGCCTCTATAGAAGAAAATTGTGATGTCTTCTTTAGAGATGTGTGGGTCATATTTTCCTAACACAAAGTATTATTTTAGATAAAGAAAAAAAAATTTTTTGTCAAAAATATGGTTCATGAGAAACAAAACAAATATTAGATGTTCATCATTCCATTTACAACTAAATGAAAACATATCATAAATTAAATTATTGTGCATATTCTATAAATGTCACTCAAAGTATCTTTACACATGGGTTGAAATCTTATCATGTGTCCAACATAGATATAACTTACATCTTCCTTGCTCCACAATACATATCATATGGATTTATAACTATTAACATGGATTTGTATTTGTTTTCCTATGCTTATGTAGTGTAAAAATTATAATTCTTATCACATTATTATAATCCTTTTCATACCTTAATCAAAATTTTCTGATGTCTATTCTATCTTTAAAATGAATAATCATTTATCTTATACCTAGTTTGAACCTATGTTCCTATTCTTTTTGCTTATATATTATTATGGTGCATGCCCTTTCATTTCTCTAGCATAATTTTAGATCTCTATCTTTAATTTGGGGATGAAATACCTTAGTTACATATACCATTATTTGGGGATGAAATGCCTTAGTTAAATACCTCTTTCCTATACTATACACACTTGTATGATTTTTTTTTGGAATTTAGAGATACCTTGCATTTTTATATTTTCCTATATTTAAGAAAAATGTATACACCTTGACAATTAGATGTAGTCTATATTCTTTCTCAATATTATTATTTTATATGTTATACCTTCTTATCACATGATGCTACATATGACACATTACTTAAATACATGATTTATGTATTTATATGCTTACATTACTTTTATGTATGTGAATGTTTCATTAGGATATTTTAGTACCACTTTTTTTATAGGTAAAATTTCATAATCCTACTCTCTCCCTTTCTCCCTCAAGTTTTCATAGATAGTTGAATCAACTTAAAATTCTTCTTGTTTTTACTTCATGATGAAAGCTACACAATTCACATATTTCCTATACTTTGTAATTTCCTATGGAGCATCTTACTAGGAAATTGGTTACTGCATATTTACTTTTACTAAAATAAAATAAGTAAATATTTTTAATTTAATTTTTTTGTTTTAATTAAAATCATATCTTTGTATTTATATAGATATGGCCGATGATCAAGGTTCACATTATTCCACTTAGTCTCAAGAGGAAGCTTAGGCTACATCTAATTTGTATAATTATAGAATTAGGAGATTAGAGAAATCTTGGAGATGTTTGGACCAAACAATACAAAACTCCCCTAATTTGGCTAATAGAGGTAAATTAGTTAATATTCAATACGAGATTACACACAAGATTGACATGATTCGATTATACTATCTGTATGATGACATTAGCATTGAGGAGTTTTATACGTCCCTTGCCAAGATTGTTACTACCACTAAGAAAATTCAATCTGTTTCTCAAAGAGTTTCACTACATAATGTGTAATGCCCCTCCGTATTCACTTTGGTTGTGCAGTGTGACACAAGAATTATACCATGATGAACATGCAGAGATAAGTATTATTCTAGAATTTAAAGGGTTGGAAGCTGCATGTTAGAGGGGACAATAGATAGGAAGAAATTGTTTCCAAAGAGACATATTTGAGACTCCATCTATTTCTGTGAGCTCCACTTTTGCTTAGCAGTGCCTTCTCCTTGCATTATTTATTTGAATGCATGTACCTTCTTTCTACTATTGCAAATCTAATGTATGACAAAATCTTTCCTTTCAATATGTATTGATGGAGGTGCCTTCATTAATTATAGATTTCTATTTGTGAGTGTTTTAGTGTTCGGAGTTGTCCCATGATGTGAAATAATGATATAGAAAAATATTCTAACCCTTGGTTGCACCTATTGGTATAGTCATATAATCTCCTTATCTGAGTGTTATAGTGTTGGATATAGCATCACACCATGAAAATATCCATGTTGCATTGGTTTAAACTTGTCAGTTGTTCCTATCGTCAGAAGATTTTTTAAACTTGTCAGTTGTTCCTATCGGCCAAGTTATTTCCAACTACCATTTGTCTATTTTGAGATAGCCAGACATTAACTTCAGCCACACGCTTATAGTAAAATAGTAAATATATTCCTAACATTCTAAATTTTTCAAAGGGAGGGCTTAAAGTAAATGATGGGAAATATATATGGAAGGGAAGAATTGAGGAGAGGGGATGGGAAGTGCAAACAGAAAACAAAAAGGATCACCTTGTGATGAATCGACCCATGGCCATGGAGGAAACCTTGTTTTAAAATGAGGAGGAGGAGATGATAGCAATAGAAAGGAAATAGGGAAGAAAGATAGTTTTGTGAAATAATTAAGATGCAGATCATGGCTTCAATTTTTAGATAGATTTTTCATGATCACTTTCAGTGCTTTCACAAGCTTTTGGAGGAAGATAATGGAAATTTTAGGTATGCAATTTCTTGTATAAAACTTCTAAGATGAATGTGCTTGAAATTGTTGGAATTGGGTCTGGGTTGAAATCTCACTCTTCCATTTGGATTATTTTCTATTGGGGTTGATTTCATATATTTGATGATCATAGGCTAAGTGGAAATATTTTATTATGCTCCTATCAGAAAATTATTGCATTCAGGTGGATGTTTTCCATTCGACCTAAGTGATCACATTATTCTTGTACTTTATTTGCTATGGGCCTTTGTTTAGTATTATGTATATGCTTGAAAGATTCTAAAAAGAATTCTAACAAATCTGTTTTGATGTTTCTTTGAGGCATACTGTTTAACAGGTCCACATGCCTCTCTATAGCATGCATTGTTTTGCACAATTCTTTTCAAAACTTTTCCTACTATTTATCTAATATCTGACAAATTTTCCTTTTATAAATATGACTCTCACCTATGATGATTTGGAAGGATATCTTTCCTAGAAATTTGAACAGTGTGTAATTTGCATCTAAATAGCATATCAAACACATGCAAATCTGAAGTGATTAGTTAGTAGTTGTGGCATATTGCTATTCTAGTAAGAAGGTTCTTTATTTGAAAAGGATACATTCTATAACATTGATTGACTCGTATATATAAATATTTATCTATAATTAATTGATACTGTTATATATAGAATAGTGTTACAAATGTCAATGAAATGTATATAAATATATGTAAATATATTCAGAAATCGTAATAACAATTTAGCTATTCGATATACTGATGTAATACAATAAACAATAACTGGTATTACATGGCATAGGGTTTGTTGTTTTAACAAACGGTTACACTATATTTATTTTACTGATAAAATTTATGGTAATGGTTCATATGTGCTTTATGATGCCTGTAGATCACATATGAATTCAAAGAGTTTTCTTGGTATGTCTTTTACAATCCATTTTGGACATATCCTGTAACCATTGCACTTTATGGATAATATGCCCTTGGAGATTTTATGTCGAATGGTTTACAAATATGTGTTCCAGAGTCTTCCAAAGCTTTTGTTGGATGACAATCGTATTGTTTAAAATTTTCTAAAGACATATTCAACTAATCCATTCTAGATAGTCATGCAATCGGTTGAGACATTTTGTTAAACAGTCTTGTGCCTTATTTGTGCTTCCGCTTTTCATATAGATGTATTCCAGAGCATTTTCAACTATTTATCTGTCATATAACCTTCTTCTATTAAGTCTGAATGGTTATTCATTCCCTATTCTAATACTCTCATTATGGCATGGGTGTATAACACATTTGCAAAGTGTAATGCCTCACCATGCAACCCTAGAGATAAGTCAACTAAAGAAACATAAAAAGGCGGAAAACTTTTTTTTTTTAATAGAAGTTTTCCGCCCTTTAATGTTACTTTAGTTGACTTGTCTCTAGGGTTGCATGGCGGGGCATTATATTTGGTATCAGAGCCAAGTTTCAGCACTAGGATCTCTGGTTAATGTTGTTGCCCATGTCTAGTTAAAGTAATTCTTCTTATACATGTGATAGGGACTCCTATGTTGGATACCATGCTTTAATCTAAACACCTAGATTGTTGCATTAGATAGATGGTCATGATATTAACTTTCAGCATCATGTGAAAGTAAACTAGATAAGGGAAGGGGATAACAAGTAATGTTATGATTGTGCATAGGGAATCACATTGGTTATGGAAATAAACGTACTTATGGTAGTAATAAAAATTGTGTATGTAAATGTAAATCTGCCCCTGTAAATGTGAGAAACCAGTAACTATGCATCGGTTGAGTGTTGTGAATACCCCGTACTTTCTTTGTGTGCCCCTGGGATGGTGATACTGGGTACCCATCCATGGGAAATATGCGTATTTTAGGTATGGGATTAACCATACCACTATGTGTGTTTGTATGTTTGTTACCCAATTAAGGGCCAACCTTGTGTGGTTGAAAATATATATATAAAAGACTAGCCAAAAGTTAGATTCATAGACTCTCTTCTTTTGGTTCTCTAGTCCCTCAGTCTATTAAGGGGTAGTAGCAGCCACAAAGTTCTTTGGGTGGAGTGTGTAGTGTATGCTTATGATAGCGCAGAGCGGTCCCTCGCTCAACTGAACCTGAGAAAATGTACTCACTACTTTACCTTATGATGGATCAAGGTACTTGATCCACATGTGCTAGCCTAATCCCCACAGTTCTTGAGCATCTAGATGGTATTTCTTAGATGATCCTCTACCTTGTCTTCACAAAAGGTATGATATGCCACATGAGTTGTCAATTGGGGGCTAGGGTCTAGGACCTGCATGGACAATCCAACTGGAACTATGAGATGACATGTGTCACCACTTGGGGCCCTGGGTCTAGGACCTGCATGGATAGCCCAAGTGAGACCATGTGCACCATGAATATGTTGAGGTCCAACATGTGGAGAGAGGTTTGTTACCCATGCTGAGATAGATTATGTATCTGCACATGTTCCGACATGATGCAATAGGTACGATGCCACACCTCACTGATGTTTCGACATAGTGTTAGTGATGATGCCATGTTGCTGATGGTAGCGAGATGGGCTTGAGAACATGATGCCACGTGCTTAGACATGTGAAGGTACACTATGAGATTGTGTTATAGCCTACTTATGTGATGAGTGTAACGGGGCCTCACACACTTGTAGAGGCATACTCATGTTTTCTTTCAATAGTGTTTGGGTCATTTAGCATATGGGTATGTCCTAGCCATGTAGACCTCTGGCTATGGCGAGTACCTATATGTGCCTTTTCCACGAGGTGTCACTATGCAAGGTGTTTTTTGTGTGTTCCTACTTCCGCAGAGCCATAGACACATTGCCATGTGGTATATGACTAGTACACACCTTCTCTGGCTGGCATATGACCATGCCGCACTGAGATATGATGCAAGATGTAGCCAAGGTGCACATTCCATGTGGACAACCAAGGAGTGCATGGGCCACTTGGCTAGTCCATCTGGCGTGATGACACGATGAAGGGTGTAGCTAAGGAGTACACTTTGAGCCATTTGGATGGCATGCTCACTCCGCACCACATGAGGGCTACTGCTATAGCCTAATGTTGTTCCCTCCTTCCTCATTTGGTGGCTACTATCTAGTCACCCAGTGTTGTACAGTGCAATTTTGAAGATTGTGGACTTTCTTTATGGTTATTGATGATTTTCTATTGATTGTGAAGGCTGCCACTTTGTCTCTACTTGTGTGTGATAGTTTAGCCACACTTTGTGATCTTATTTGCAAGTAATCCTTGTGGTTACATTTGATTTAGTGTTGAAATTGCACACATTTCTTGCCTTATTGCTGAAATTGAATTTTTATTAAATCTTTCTTTATGACTTTGGTGGCTAAACTAGTTTATCCTTATTATTTTCGATGTTGGCCATGTGTCATATTGTGATTCCTCTCCAAGGACGTATGAGGCGGGCTTGGTGAGTGTATATGAGGAAGTAGATAGAGGGAACCTTAAGGATGGGGGTATGTGAGGTTGTTATACAGCTAGGACCCACTGTCCACCTATGTGTGATGACTATCTCTTTGAGGCTAACCACCTTATATAACAAGAGAGAGGTCATTGTGGTCTTGTTTGGATGGTCTCACCCTGTGTGTGTGGCCTAACACCAACAAGTCACTAAGCGTGAGGTGCGGATTATGTGAGATGGCTCTTGGCTCTTGGCTCATGGATTATGTATCATGGATTAGTATACTACTTTCCGGTATCCAGCTAGACCCTTGTGTAGCCTTGTGATGTGAACTTGTGTGTAAGTGTAGAATGTATGGTAAATAATGATAAATTATGTTTGGATTTAGTATGGTACAATAATTAAAGTGAAATGTCTTGTTTATAAATGCTGGATATTTATGGAAAATGTGTGTTTTATGTGTTGATATTTTGTGAAAATGTAGTATTCTGATCTATTGATTCCTTAACAGCAAGTTGGAAGAAGAATTTGCAATGATGGTGTGCTTGAAAATTAAATACTTTATATGTATATGATATGAGAATTTGTTTACTAGTTAGGATTTAAAAGGGTGCAATGTTTTCTTTGTCTTGAAGAAACTGATGGGTGTCAATGCTAACATGTAAGGATTTTGAGTGGTTCATGTACTATGGAATCATTATTGAAATACAAGTTTTGATTGTGTTACTATTGTGACATTGAAAACTAGAAGGGTAAAATATATTTGAAATGGAGTATATAAATTTATATTTTATAAATCTTTTCCATACCCAAACTAGTTTATATATATTAATTTTATGAAATGAATCATTTTTAATGTTGGAACTAATGTGTGATGTTTCCATCCTAGTTTACGACTTCGAGGAGGAAGTCAAGTCTTAGGGGGGAAGGATGTAGTGCCCCTCCATTCTCACCGTGGATGAACAAATGCATGCGATGTGTATCTAGAATGTTTGGGGGGAAGAACATGGGAGAGAGGATGCTAGTAATGGTATGGTATCATTCACACTTGTAGGCCAAATTCCAAGGTATGGTTGTGTCATGATCCAGGTAAGCTATGTTGATAGGTAAAGTGTGGTCAGAGTCAAACCAAATGCATTTAATTAAAATGAATAGATAGAAATTAAGAGCATATTTACTAATAGTGTATTAATTATATTACTTCCACCTTCTTATTGTCAATGAGGTGTAAATTGCTATTGAGTGTTTGACCATTAAAATAATAGTATTTTAGTAGAGTACACCTGTCACCACCTTAAGAAGAATTTTTGTGAACCACAGCATATTTTTAGAAAATCATAGGAATTTCCATGAATTTTTGGGGAGCCGTTATTATCATCTAATCTTAGCGCAGGCCATTTTTGTAACAGTTCTTTTACCATTTATTTCATAAGACTACTGGATATGAAGTAATGGGCAATCGGTTTCTTGAATTTCTCAATTTTACTGACACCAAATGGGATGACTACGATAGTTTTTTCTTTTATTTCTGGCTTTATAACATTTTGAGCAATAAGGATAGGGGGATCAGGCAGTAGGAATGGTGACTTCCTTGCAGAATTTCAAGTGTTCATGGTAGCTGACTTTGGTGATTCTATCTCTAATTACCTTTATTTACATTGTGCATATTTTTTTAATGCCCCATATACCATTTTCTCTGGAATTCAATGGAGTCCAACAGAAAATATCCAATGTGCCCTCACTAGAAAATAAAATTATTGGAGAGGAGCAACATAAAGAGAACTCTTATGGAGTAGTTGTGTATAGAAATGCTCCATGGAAGACTGACATTGGAAAGTGGCTATCTAGATGCCATGTTATTGCAGAACCAGTTCCCATTAATGAGACTATTGGTGGGAAAATAAAGAAAAGGTAGTTGCAGCAGTCACGTCATTTGTAACTCTAAACATGGGGAGTGTCAGTGTTTTCATGGTTATACTGGTTGTGGGTTCTTTTAATGTAATGTGAAAAAAACTTGGACTACATTCTTAATAATTTGGTCACAGTGGAATCTGGGTCAGTGCTAACTTATTGTGGCCAGTGGTATCAAAATCTAGTTGTTGCTCTAATGGGCTTAGCATCATGAAGGTATGTATGTCAGCATCTAGATCATATGGGGCACAGTGTGGTGGTAGAAGCATTTGTGGAATCAGCAGGGCAAGGATGCATTGTTTACGGTGATGCCATCACCCTCGTCAGATTACAAGTAACTCTTCATCTGCCTCTACATCTAGATACCACTGTAGAATATGTTTTTCAGTTATGATGTTCTAAGTCTCCTTAAGATTCCTATTCCATGAAATTATTACAAATTTTAGCAGGATGTGTGGAAAATATTGCATTTCAAATTCATGTGAGTTGTGGGCATTTTGCCAAACATTTCATGTGCCTTGTTTGGGTTCCATATCTTGCATGCATAAGGTCTGTGACCTTTCCAACCATGGCATTATGCCTACCAATGTGCATAAACCTAAAGATTTCTAAGGTCAATTCAACAAACCCATGTTGTGCATGTTGACCAGGGTAGTTTCCAGCTATAACATCTATCTAAAATCCACCATCCATTATGCACATTAATTTAATGTTTTATGGCTCTATATGGGCACATAGATATATGCAAAATCTGTCTCTAAATGACACATAGGTATGGACATTTACTGGTTTTATCACAATCTCCTTCTATTATGAACTGAAGAAAGCTAAGAAAGAATTATTTATACTCCTTGTAATTGCATTGTTTTGATGATTCCTTGACGATGCATGTGTCTGATAAAAGCAAATACATTTTATAATTGTTCTACAACTTTCTACGACTATATTCATTAAAATATACTTTGACAAATATAATATCCATTATATTTAAAGTTGTTTTAATCTGAATCAAATGAAATAAATGAGTGTTATTTCTGGTGGTAGGAAGACTTTTTTTGTATCGTTTAGATTATGCACATAATCTAGTGTTTTCTTAGTTTCCTTGTTTAGATTTACCTTATCAAGACTTCGATATATTTATGATGCAAATAGAAAGATTTTATGATTCCTTATTATGATAGGTCTTGATGGTGCTCTCCTTAGGTGTCTTTAAAGTGAGGAATATCAAACTGCCTTGAGAGAAGTTCACGAAGGAATTTGTGAAACCCACTCTAGTGGTCCTACTTTGGCTAAGAAACTCATGTGTATGGGATACTATTGGCCAACTATGGAAACAAACTTCTATCATTTTGTGAAAAGGTGGAAGAAATGTCAAATTCATCAGAACCTAAGACATGCACCAACACAAGAGTTGCAGCCTTTAAAAAATCCATTGCCTTTCTGCCAATGGGGACTCGACTTAGTGGGCAAGATTCACCCCCCATCATCCAACAAACATAAATTCATAATAACTGCCACTGAGTACTTTACTAAGTAGATCGAAGCCATACCCCTCACCAATGTCACAGGCAAGCAAATTGCCTTGTTCATCTTGAATTATATCATTTGCCACTATGGCATTCCTTTATCCATTATCACTGATAATTGTAGACCCTTTAAAAATTAGGATGTCAAAGAACTATTTGACAAGTTCCATATACAACATCATTTTTCCACCCCGTACTACCCCCAAGGAAACGGTCAGGCAGAGGCGTCTAATAAAACCATCTTGAAAATCTTGAAGAAGACTGTCAACGATGCTGGTTGTGATTGGCATATCTAACTGAATCCAACTCTGTGGGCCTACCATACGAGTATTCGCACACCCACAGGTATAATGCCATATTCCCTTGTCTATGGCTCTAAATCCATCTTGCCCATTGAAGTCGAGTTACCATCCTTGCGAGTATCATTAAAAGGTATAATAACTGATGAAGATTATCGGGTTGCCAAACTATAGGAGTTAGAGCTATTGGAGGAAAGAAGACAAAGTGCCTTTAATCATCTGAAAGCCTATCAACAAACGATGTCAAGGAGTTAAAACCACAGAGTAAAACCCAAAGTCTTTCAAGTTGGTGACCTAGTTCTCAAGGAAAATTCTAGAAATCAGTAGGACAGGGAAAATAAAGGCAAGTTTGAACCCAACTGGCTTGGTCCATATGTAATCATTTCTACTTATAGATCAAGAGCCTATCAATTAGTAACATCAGAAGGTGAACTGTTGGATGACCCAATCAACAATATGCATCTTCATAAGTTTTATACCTAAAAACCCAATGCAAGGGAATTTTAAAAAAATCATGCAAATAAAAGCAAGTGGTGAAAACCTGGAAACAGACGCTATTTGTGATAAACTGCTTCCTCCATCTTTAGGATTTCAGTCCTTTTTCCATCTTTTTTTACCACATCCATCAAAACACATAAAGGTACCTATCATGGCTTGTTACTTGCTCGCCCTTATCGTCTTATCACCTTAGTCTATCCATCCAATAACTCATCAATTTCAGTCATCTATCCCAACTCCATCATTACTATTACTGTCAAACTATGTCACCTCTGACCCATCACGTAAGCAAGGCCATCATTGATGAGCCCCTGAGGCTTCCTATCCAGACATATCCCTCATCATATCATAAACATTTGATTCACCATTTATTCATCCGTCACCAATATCAACCTCCATGGTTGAACTACATCGCCTCTGAGCTATCACATAGGCAAGGCCATCATTAATGAGCCCCCAGGGCTTCCCACTCCCTAGGTCTCAAGTCCACATCATCAAACTACATTGAATCTACATTGTCACATAGGCAAGGCCATCATCGATGAGCCCTCGAGGCACTACGTCAGTCCCTTAGGGCCCGTCACATTGAGTTTTACCATCCATTCAGTCCATATGTTTCATCCATAATAAGTAGATCCTCTACTTATTGATGTCTATTAACCTATCATAAGGTAAGTGTACCCAACCAGATATTTTGGGATTTCTATTTTATTATTTTCAAAGGGAAGTGAAAATGGTGGAAAGCAAATAACTCAGGAGAGCATATCAAATTAAAATTTTAAGTGAGTTGAAGCGAGTTTAGTAAAAAATGTCTTGGGACTCAATTGAATGTGAACCGGGCGTTCTGACATAAGTCATTGGAGAAATGGAAGTGAAGGGAGTTCAAGTAGAGGAATTGTATTCTCTAGACTTGCAATGCTTAACTGATCTTCTTATTTATGGCCTAATCTTCCTGTCCAAGTTAAGACTACATGATAGACCTGTATTGAGTTTCCACCATTATAGCCCTAATCTCTTCTTTACAAAGGAGGAGCTCAACCACGGTTGTGCAACTCAGGCTATTATTTCCATTCTCTTGAATTGCCCAGCTGTGGACATTGGCCCACATCTCTCAAATTGGAAGCAGTATAGTAGAGATTTTCCACCTTTTCTCAAATCTCTATGTATCTTGAATAACGATGCAATTCGCAATGCCCATAACAGTTTTGCCAAACAAGAGCCTATTGTTTCTTCATCTGAAGATGGTGTATACACTTTCATTAACTATGTACCAGTTAGTAACACTATATATATTAGATGGGATGAAGGAAGGGCCCATCTATCTTGGACAGTTTGATGGAATTTCAGCTACCTTGGATTGGTTGAATGTAGTCTAGCCAATACTTCAAGAATGAATGGAGAAATATATGGAAAGTAATATAGATTTTAGTGGTTTAGCAGTTATAAAAAATAAGAAAGAAGAGTATACTACCTATCTGGTGTATCTTCAGAGTAGGAATGAGTAGGTTTTGAATCAATTGATAGGGAGGATGGATTTAGGAAGCCTCCTATAGATTTTAGCGAAAACAAATTCTGAACTTGAAACTGTCAAGCAAAACATATCAATGGAGGATGAAAAAATTAGAAGGTGGAGAAGGGAGAATGAAATAAGGAAGCATAACTATGCACCCTTTTTGTTCAATTTTCTTAAAACTTTGTCTGACAAGGGTAAACTCAACGATGTAATTAAGAAAGCCAAGTTTGAGTAAAGGAAATAAAAATTGTGTATGAATGGAAGAGATGAAGCTTCCATAGATTGAATTAAATATGCTTATTCCTTCAATGAAATTTTATTGTTATATATTGCAAGTTTTTTTATTTGTAGCAAGTAATTAGAACATCTACCATGTAGGCCTCTGTCTTAGATGTGCTATAACACATATATATCCTCTAAATCCAAGAGCCTTTTCTTATACTTGTTGTTACATGAATTATAGAGTACCTTATTTAATTTGAATTTCAATAGTTTGAATTTAAATGTTTTTAAAGTGAATGTACTAATTTAAAAAAAAAGTTAGGTATTTGAGTAAATAAAAATATAAGAAGTAGTATATTCATAAATAAATTAGTAAGTGATATTTTTGAAATAGTTATTAATTTATATTTTTGAATTATTTTATTTTAGACATTATTTACTTTATATTTTATTGAAGATATATTTTATTTTTCAATAACAATAAAATAAATCATAACAAAAAAATATTCTCAGTTTTAAAAACTAAATTGAAAAAATTCACAATTTATTATTATTTTCTTTATGGGTTGTAGTTAGAATTAGAGTTAGTGCTATAATTATGTTTATGGGGTTATTGTTAGGGGTAGAATTATGGTTAAAATTAGAGTTAGGTTTAGAATTATAGTTAGTGATAGCATTACTATAAGGATTAATGTTAGGGTTATAGTTACAATTTGGGTTCCAATTAGAAGTTAGGGCTACAATTAGGGTTAGGGTTCATCTCCAACTTAGAATTATGGTTAGAAATATGGTTATGGTTGGGGCTACGGTTAGGGATAGAATTAGGTTAGGTTATGTTTAGAACTAGAGTTAGGGTTACAAATAGGTTTAGGGTTAAGGTTTAAAATGAGCATTAGGGTCATAGTTAGTACTACAATTAGGTCTAGAATTAGGGTTACAACTATGGTTAGAACTAGGGTTGGGATTAGTGTTAGAATTAGGGTTATGGTTAGAAAGAGTTTTATAATTAGTGTTAGGCTTAGCATTTAGGTTAAAATCAGGGTTAGGGTTAGAATTAGAGTTAGGATTAACATTACATTTAGGATTAGAGTTAGAACTTAAAATTAGGGTTACAATTAGGGTTATCATTAGGGTTAGTCTTGTGGCTAGAGTTAGGGTTACAATTAGAGTTTGGGTTAGCATTAGTGTTAGGATTAAATTTATAGTTATGGTTAGGGATAAAATTAGGGTTACGATTAAATGTAGGATTAGAGTTAAGGGTTAAAATTAGGGTTACAATTAGAGTTAGGTTTAGGGTTAGTACTGGGAAGAGGGTTAGGTTAGAATAGGGTTAAGATTAAGAATAGGGTTAGGGATAGTATTAGGGTTAAAATTAGGGTTACAATTAGGGTTAGGGTTATCGTTAGTATTAGGGTGAGGATTCTGGTTAAAATTAGGTATAGGGATATAATTAGGGTTAGAATTAGAGTTAGGGTTAGGGTTACAAACTTGGATATCTCAAGATTAGAATTATAATTGGATTTAGGATAGGGTTACGATTACAATTAGAATTAGGGTTAGGATTACAATTAGAATTAGTGTTAGAATTAGGGTAGGGTTAGGGTTTAGGTCAGAATTAGGGTTAAAACTATGACTACAATCAGGTCTAGGGTTGGTGTTAGAATTAGGGTTAGGGTTAGAATTAGAGTTAGGGATAGCATTACTATCAAGATTAAGGTTAGGGTTGTAGTAATAACTTGGGTTTGAAATAGTAATAGAATTAGTATTGGGGTAAGAATTAGTGTCAGGGATAAAATCAAGATTAGAATAATAATTGGATTCAGGGTTAATGTTACAATTAGGGTTAACATTAAGGTTATAATTAGTCATAAAATTAGGGTTAGGGTTAGGGTTAGGGTTACGGTTTAGGTTATAATTAGCATTAAAACTATGATTAGAATTAGGGTTGGTATTAATGACTTCTTATCACAATAATTATTATAACCCTAATTATTTTTATTTTATAATAATAATAATTATAATTTAAAATAATTAGGGTTTATAATAGTTATGATGTAAAATCATTAGGCTTTATTTAATAATTAATATTATATCAATAATATATATATTTTAAATGTATATATCAATTATATATATATATATATATATATATATATTTTGCTACATAATAAGGAGATGTTTTATATTAATTTTAAAAAAATATAGTTTTCTAGTTCTGAGATATTTCCAAAAATAGCCTATAGCTGCATCCGACTAGATTGATACTACTGATAGATAGATATGCCATGCAAGACAGGACCAGCAAAACATAGAAACTGATATATAGCCTATATTAAAACCACCTTATAACCCCATACCTATAAACAAAGAACCCAGACTAGAAATAACCAGTAGAAAAGAAACCCTAACCACTTTAAGCCTCCATTTCGTAGTTATGTAGCTTCATATTGAAATCTCCCATCTAGTGCAAGCCTTGATTCTCCACGATCTGACAATACTTCAGCAGAAAATTCACCGCCACCCTCGCATGTTGTCTGAACCATACTAGATCCTCCCCCCTCATGTGGAGAATGAAATGGAAGTATTTCATGACACTTCTAGGATGCTGCAGAAGGGGAATGTCTCTCAGCCACGGCATGCCTGCACCAAAAGAAACTATCTCTAAAGTCTCCTCCAACCCACCTAACACACTAGGAATAAAGAGCCTTCTAGCCACCGAATTCACCCATGTCTTAGCCACATTCAACTCTAGCAGAGTAGCCACAAACTGGGAAGTTATGTCTATGTCTAATAAATGTCATTCGCTACCCTCTACAAACTCCTTACCCAGAATCATCTTGGTTGCCCCCAGAACAAGTTCATCCTAGCCCTTTAGGAGGCGCTTAAGATGAAGGTCAGTGATACCCCCCAGAAATGCCATTTGCCTCTTATCACAAACCAACTGAATGGGGGTTTTTATTCCTGTGCACCGAATCTAGTCTGCTGAGAGCCATAACACCTTAGGTTTCTCTATAATTTTGCAATGCTTCAAAATAGAAAGGAAACAATTCTTAAAGGAGACGGCTCTTGCTTCACCTTACTCTTTAATTATATCAGCTATCCCATCTTCTGCCCTTCTAGACTGTTAGCTACCGCTTAACTATTGTCCACTCATGAGAGCCGAATCCTCACCCTCATGCTTGCAAAAGCACTAAAACAGACTTGTTGTTTCATCATTGCAATCCGTCCCTTCAAGCATGTGAAACAAGCTAAGTAAGCTTGTTAATTAATACACCCTTTCCTCTCGAGAAGGTTCTAACGAAATAGAGGCTAGTCCAAGTGTCGCTCTTACCGAATCCTAGTTGGCTATCAGCTATTCTGCACACCT
The DNA here is from genome assembly GCA_027924645.1 of Cunninghamia lanceolata. NCBI lineage: Eukaryota > Viridiplantae > Streptophyta > Pinopsida > Cupressales > Cupressaceae > Cunninghamia > Cunninghamia lanceolata. The sequence continues at coordinate 429,813 of BSBN01000081.1, read as the reverse complement.
CTTATGGTACCAAAGCCCTAATCCTTCCACACCAATACGTGTGGAAGGACTCCTGCCCATCCACCCACTTTGAGAGGAAAAAAGGTCAGCCAATTTCCAACACTTCTCTGCATTCTCTTCGATCCACTGGCAAATTTGACAAAGAATCTACTTCTGTGTTACCTTCCCTAAGTATGTGCTTGATCTGAATATGCTCAAAAGAGTCTAGAATTTGTAATGCTTGATCGAACATTACTTTCAGTTTCTAGTTTTCCAACCTTCTAGTCCTCAGCCCATTGATTGTAAGCAAGTAATCCCCTTCTATCTCCAATTTTCTAATACTTAATTCTCTATAAAAGCTTAATCCAAGGATTAATGCTTGCAATTCAGCTACATTATTGGTCTTGCTTGGTAATTTTTGGGACAATCTACCAAGAGTTTTTCCTTCCCAGTCTCGAATAATGCATCCCACTCCGGAGGCTCTAGGATTCCCCTATGAGGCCCCGTCTAAGTTTAACTTGAACCATCCAAAATCTGGAGGGCTCCATTTGACTTACATCCTGTCTTCCCTGGTAGCCTTCTAATCTGCTATAGCTAGAATCTTTAGTCCCAACCAGAGCATTCTCATATCTACATCCCATCTAGTGAATTTCTAATTCTTTTGTCCCTCACCAGCTAACCTTGCTCACAAAAGATGGGAAAGTTCTTTCCTTCTCTTGAAAAATTCTTTTGTTCCTCTCTTTCAAAATTTCCCATAAAACCATTAAAGGACATATGCTCCAGAGCCCTTCATATAATGATCTTTGAAAGATCAAAGGCCAAGCCAGGAGAAAGTCTAATAGCTTAACTGGGAATGTTGACTGCCACTTCAATTTGGAGTAGAACCACTTCCAAGTATTAAGCGTGAACTCACAGTTAAGACAAATGTGATCTCCAGATTCCCCTTCTTTTTTGCAAAGCACACACCTTGAGGGCCCTGCATAGCCCATTTTCTTAAATCTGTCAGCTATGAGCACTCTTCCCCTTGAAGCAACCCAAGTGAAAATGTGAGCCTTGGGAAGGTAGAACTTATTCCAACATAAATTAAAAGGTAGGCTTGACTCTATCCCTTGCTCCCCTTTGAGCACTCTATACCCTTCATTTACACTATATTGCCCAGAGGGAGAAGCATTCCATCTCAGCTCATCTGCCTCTTCCCTAAAAATCATTCTTCAATTCCTCAAGGCTACTTCAAACACTTATGCAATTCTGAAGTCCACTCCTATTTCCCTAACATCCTTCCATTTTATGAATGCTCCGACTGAAGTTGGTTAATTCATAGCTTAGTCTCTTACCAATTCTCCTCATGCTTGCTTAGTGATTATTCTTAATGGGTCCAAGTCATCTCTGCTTGGTAACGTAGTTTGACCATCCCACAAATCTTCCTAGAAGAGCACTCTACTACCATATCTTATTTCCTAGGTTAGCTGACTGTGGTCATATTTTTCTTGGCCCCAAAATATTCTGTTTCCCTCCTTCTATCAGAGAAATCTAATCAGAGAAAGACTAAATAGAAGGAGGAAATCCTTAAATCCCGCATTTCCCTATGTTGTTCCTTGCAAAATTTCCCAAAATCTCATCTGGATATCCTTGCAAAAAACTTAGAAAAACCCAGAAACCCTTTGTCTTCAAGTGCCTTCCATTGCAGATAATTCTCAGTTTTATACTTAGTCATTTTTGTATGCATCTTTGTATGTATCATTGTATGTATATCTCTTGTATCACATATACAATCGTATATACAATTTCAGATGCAAGGCAATATACAAAAAGAATATATAAGGGTCATCGGCAAGACTTTGGCCTATCGATATGACAAGTCTTAGGTCTCCCTGATAGCCAAATGTATATGCAAGATACAAGGCAGGATACAAAGGTGTAGATGCAATTCCAGACTCGACCATTCCTTCATGCTAAATTTGATAGCGGATCACCTCCGCCCTTGTATGTTGTATATCTAATTGCATGTGTGTGATATACAAAGGCATATACAAAGCCAGATACAATGAGAGATACAAATTTGAAGATGCAATCACGGACGCCAATGTAGAATCAAAAAAGTACAAAGTGCATTTGTAGATGCCAAAAGGTAGAAAAGTCAAACATCTTTTGTATGTATAATTACAGGTATATGCAATGTGCAAAAAGGCAAAGATACAATCTGGATGTGACTCGAGAATTGATTCTGGTGGACTTCAATATGGGGTCTGCAATTGTATATCACATATACATGATTAGACACAAAGTGATATACAAAGATGAGATACAAATACCAGATCCATTTCCAATTCCAATCCGCTTCATAAAATGTTGAAGTCCACTTTTGTATATTTGTATGTTTTGTATATGAAATCACATATGCAAAGGCATATACAAAGCCCAATTGAGGTTTTTTGCTGGTCTATTGTGCAGTGGTGGGTCCAAGTTCCTTCATCTGTCTATTTTGCAACAATGGACTCCAGGCACTACTCAACGATCAAATGGAATGATAACACGTGTCAAGGCCGATTCAAAGGAAGATGTAGGGGGTTTTCGACAAGACTTTGCTTATAGGTGACCTAGTTTGAGGTCTCCTTGATGGCTGATTCAATGGCAGATGCAAAGAAATATACAAAGTGTAAGATGCAATTGACCACAACTTTGACCGTGGATATCTCCTTCATTCTGGAGAATTTCAACATGCTTCAAAAGGAAAAAGTGCTTATTTTTGCCTTTTCTTTCATCTGGTGGGCTTTTGAAGGGAATATTCTCACTTTCAAAATATGATCTAGATTTGCATGCTTGGCTAATAGGACGTCTCAATGACCATGTTTGCATGTGCAAAGGTTGTTTCCTCTGCAGTAATTCTAGTTCGTGAACTCTATATTCACAATTCATGGCAGATGGCCCTGTTCTTCAATGCAATTGATTTCTCTGGCTTGCTGGTGGATATCCATGTGGTCTGCGAAGACTTTTGGGGTCTTCCCTTCAATGCCATGTCCTATCTTGCATATGGGAAACCATTTTCTGAAGTTGCAGATCTACTAGAGACATGGTCTCTGTCCTTTCTACCACGCCCTTGCCCATGTGCCCTTGTTCCTACATTGATGACCTCAAATCCTATGGAGCTGCCTCAGCGTCCCATGCATAAGAAATTGACCTATAAAAGGCATTGTGACCTCGTTGTTGAGGAGGATGGTAAATTTTGGGCTGTTATGCTGCCAAATTTTCTATAGTAAGACCTCTTAGAGTAATTACAGGATAAGGGAATGTGACTTACTGTGTCTAAATCTGGCCTTTGTTGTCTTTCTGTTTATCCACCAATGAATGTAATTAGCTATATTGTGTCTTTTCCTGCTACTAGATACTCTATAATGTAATGGTTTCTGGCCCTCATGATCAATATATGCATGATTTCTTGCTTCTCTTGTGTCCTAATTTATGTGTTTTACTTGGATTTATAGTCTATTTTGTGAGTTAAACATCTCCTCTCCAGGGTTGATCTTCATATCGAAGCCTAAATCAGCCTCATAAGTCTGTGTGAATTCCCTTCATGATTGAGATCATTGTTGTGTCTACACCAAGATCACCATCGCTCACTGAATCTGGTGCATCACCCTATTTCCCTTTCAGTTTCCTTCTAACCCTTTCCCCCTGCAAGGATTAGCACTAGGTTTAGATATATTTCTCTAAGCATTAGGCTTAGAATGAGGAATCAACCTTCTCTGGAGGTCTGATCTTGATTTGCAAAGTCCCATTCTTTCGAGATCATTCCCATTGTGTCATTAGAATGCTTGGACTCTCTCCAAGCAGTGTGTAATTCTATGTGAGAATAATTTTTGGCACACCTGGTGGGACTACTCTACTCTGAGTGAGAGCTAGACTGAGGATTTGGTGTCACTCTTTGTCTACATGCCACTGTGAAAGTGTCAACAGACACTTGGCGACTCTCTACTGATCCAGTTCCTTCATCATATTTCAACATTTCATGCCTGTCTAGACAAGGTCTTCTTCTAGAGGTAACTTCCAATTTGTTGAAGTCTCATTTGATGATAGAAAGAGAAGAACAAGATTATCTAGGTCCCTTGTGAGGGAAATTATAAACCATCATTTAAATCATACAAGGGCACAGTCCACTCCTCCTCCATTAGATTTTCAAGTTAGGTCTCAACATTTAACCAAAACTTTTCATATCCCCTTTATTATCAACCTGAACATACCTAACATGGTGAGGAATCTGCCATTTGTTGCATATCAAGGAGACAACCCTCTAGCCCTAGCCCAATATGATTACATCGTTACATCATCCTTGAAGGCTATACCATTTTTTAGTGGCGAGAACTCTATCACCCCTACTGAGCACATACAAGATGTTGTCAGTGTCTGTTCGGTCCACCATGTTACTGCTAACAACGTGGCCATGAGATTGCTGGTCTCTTCTTTCAAAGGCAAGGCCTTACAGTGGTAGAGGCCTCCAACCTAATTCAATACATAACTGGGATGACTTGGGCACTAAATTGTGCCAACACTTTGAAGATAGAAGTGACCATTTGTCACTTATGGAATAGTTGGCTTCAATCAAAAGGGCTCCACATGAGTACATGGTAGATTTCAACTACCATTTTCAGAAGACATGGGATAGGATCCCTCAGCTGGTGAACCCCTCTCCTAACACTTCATTTATATACTATTTGAGGTATTTAAATCCTGATATTGCAGTTATGATTCAATCGATGGGTGGAGTTGTCTTGCCTAATGCTTATGATATAGCCATTAGGGCAGAAAATTGCCTAATCTAGGTAGGGAAAATTTGCCCAAGGCCGCCTATGCCTCTGTTTCTAGAAAACCCTATCATGCAGCCTACTGCTATTGCTCCAATTCCCACTGCAGTCAACCCTATCCCCTCTCTAGCTTCACCTACACTTCAACAAATAGAGGAGAGAGATGCTCAGATCAGAAGGTTAACTAATGAGTTGACATTGGCGAGGAGGCAAAATGCACAACCAAGCCAGCCATATCAGTAGCCTAATCAACATTATCAACCCTTCAATTAGTGGTATCAATAGAATAGGCCATCATATCAGAATAATACGCAAAGACAAAGATAGCCTAGCTAGATCAGACCACTCAATGTTGTTAATCCTAATGTAGCTACCACTTCAAGGCCCCTTGTGCCGATCTAGAACAATCTAGCTCAAGATAGTGACTAGTGTCACCCTTGCGATCAACCACATGACCAAAATATGTGCCAAGAAGGACATTTCAGTCATGGTTTAATAGTGCAAGATCAGCCATCAAGCTTGGAGCATTATGTTAACATCAACCAAGGAGTGGTTGACAGTCAAGAACAAATGCAAAATGATGTAACTCTAATGAATTAGACTTATGATGATCACTCTGGTGTTAATCAAAGTTCTAGTCTGGTTGCATTCAATACAAGATCAAAGAGAAGGGCTATTGAAGACACATCAGTGCCTGCAATCAGCCAATCACCTATCCCTAATATGAATCCAACCCAATCTGCAAAGGAAAAGATGCCTACCGTTCCATCAAAGAAAGTAGATCAAATAGTGGAAGGGGCAGAAATAGTGCCAACTCTATAGCCTCAGTCCAAAGAACAACAAAATAGAAGTGACCATGTAGTCACTAAAACATCTCATAAGGGCAGCCAAACACCTTTCAATATAGTGGAGCAGATGAAGAAAACAAACATAGGCATTAGCATGTGTGATGCATTGCTAATTCCATCTCAAAGGAACCTACTCCAGGAGGCTCTAATTGATATTAGTCATGATGGTGCAGAATTGTCAAGTGAAAGGACTGCTGCCCCAATTAATCTATGTCAACCCAAGGAAGAGGTAAGTACAAGCAAAACTAAGAAGCTCCCTCCATTCCATGTTTCCCTAGTCATAGATGATAAATTGTTGCATAATTGTATGATAGATTCAGGGGCAGGTACCTCTGTCATGCCAAAGGTCATTACTAAGAAGTTAGGAATAGAGTATGAGCCTGTAAGCAAAGGTGTAGTTCAAGTAGATGGTACTGTTGTCAAGATAGTAGGTCTTATTAAAGATCTAGAACTCACCCCACATGCATGCCCTGGCTACTCTGTTTCACAAGACATCTATTATTGACCTCCTTGCATACTTGGTATCTATTTGTCTAGGGATTTCACTACAAAAATAGGTGGATATTTGTCATCTGACTGGTCACATATGTTTTTTAGAACCAGATATGGTACCAAAGTGACTATTAGGGTTGAACCAATTGCTAATGACCACATAGAACCCTACTATCCAAACCCTGACAACATGAATTGTACAATACATGAGTTGGAGGAGAAAGATAACAATAGACATGAGGCTACCACTCCTATGGATGAAGTTCTAGATATCCTACTTGATGAGTGGGCCAATTGCTTTTAGTTTGACACTCTCAATTGTATATAAGATACATGGCTAGGTACTTATTGTATCCATGAGGAAGATGCTATTATCCCCAGTCTTGAAAAGGAAAGATCAGATCCAAGGGGGATATGGTAGATTTACTTTGATGGCTCCAGAAGCAAAAAAAAGAGCAACTTTTGGGGTTGTATTGATTTCACCCCTAAAGGAAAGGTATTTCTCTTCATTTAGACTGCAATTTAGCTGTACTAACAATGTAGCTGAATATGAAGCCTTGATTCAAGGCATACAGGTAGCTCAAAAAAGAGGAATAAAAATGTTACAAATATTTGGTGACAGTCAACTTGTTGTTCACCAAATTAGAAAGTTAAGTGCTTCAAAGAATGACTTGCTAAAGTCATACAAACATAGAGTCTAGGACCTGATTGAAGACTTTGATGCCTTCAACATTTAGACGATCCCTAGACATAAGAACAAGGATTCTAATAGGTTGGTTGTGGTTGGCGCCCAGTTTGATATTCCTTTGAATGTCAAACAAGTTTCATATCAGCATGTAAAGATTGTGGTTAGGCCTGCTGTGCCTGACAATGGGATAAGCTGGCAAGTGTTTGATAGTGACTAGCAAATTATGAGTTTCTTGCAAGATGACACAGAGTTTAAAATTAGTTAGTTTTGCAAGAACAGTATGGTGATCAGATCATCTAGCTGAAAACCAACAAATTGCCTAGAGGCCTCATCACCCTAGAAAAAATGTTTGGGCCTAATGATCAGCAAAAGAAAGAAAAGATGAATATAACAGTAAAGAAGCAAGACTATGAAGAGGTAGAGGTTGCACATGGCAAATTTCTAAAACATGGTAAGGTAAATACTCAAGCTGAAAGGCAAGGTTACATTAGGCTTTGTGATGAGTTTAATGATCTAATTGTTTGGGATTATATATATTTGAAATGTTTTGATCCTAGTTTAATCCAACACACCATTGACCTAGATCCCAATGCCAAGCTTGTCTGCCAAAAGCAAAGGCCTGTCAATCATAAAATAGAACCATTAATGAGAAAGGAGCTATCCAAGCTTATAGAGGCTAAGATCATTTATCCTATTAAAAATTTCTCTTGGGTAGCCAACTTAGTTCCAGTTAGGAAGAAGAATGGAGAAATTAGACTATGTGTGGACTTTAGAGACTTGAACAAGGTCTCACTTAAAGACCACTACCCACTTGCTTCCATGGAGTAGATCCTACAAATAGTAGCAGGTGCTGAAAGGTTTTCCTTCCTAGATGGCTACTCAAGCTACAATCAGATCCTAGTGAAGGAATTAGATCAGTACAAAACAGCCTTAACCACCAAATGGGGTACTTTGTCTTATCAAAAGATGTCTTTTGGATTCACAAATGCTGGAGCCACCTTTCAAAGAGCAATGCATTTGGCTTTCAAAGGTCTGATCAATGATATTATCTTAGTATATCTTGATGATTTGATAGTATATTCCAAGCATGCAGCAAACCATTTGGGTCATTTAAGAAAAGTCTTCGAAAGATGTAGAGAGTTTGGGATATCATTAAATCCCAAGAAGTGTATATTTGTTGTCCCTGAAGGTAATTTGCTAGGACATGTGGTCTCCAAGGAAGGATTGGCCATTGCTCCAAAAAGAACAAGCGCCATTCTTGCTCTTCCCCTTCCCAGCATAAGAAAGGTCTACAGAGTTTCCTGGGGAAGATAAATTTTGTGAGAAGGTTCATACCTAATTTCGTCTCAATAGCAAAACCCCTCACAGCTATGCTAAAGAAGAATGCTACTTTGATTTGGTCTAAGGAAGGTAGGGATAGTTTTGAAGCTATCAAACAAGCAATTACACAAGCTCCTACACTGATAAATTCTAATTATGAGAAAGATTTCATCCTTTATGCCTTTGGAGGCAAGGAGAGTATATCAATTGTCATGACACAACAAAATCAGAAGTTGGTGTAGACACCTAAAATTGACTTGCTCTGCAAATTAATTTCCCATATCTTCCCTAACCATCTATCTATCCCTTGTGATCAATTAATTCATTTAATTTATCACTTAGACCTCACAACACTATCCCTCATTAATCAAATAAATATTCCCAATATTTATTTGGTTCAATTCTCCTTTTCCCTAATCCTCATCAATTAGATAAATCATGGTTATCTAATTGATCTAGCCTACTAATTGACCTACCCTAACCTACCCTTGCCTACCTTATCCTAGCCCTAGGATCAATTAAGCAAAACCTCTGTTTGATTAGTCCTAACCTCTCATTTGGGTGGTCAAACCTAGTTTAACACCCTTCCCCACATCCCCCAAATTAAAAATTCAAATAAATCACACATCACATTTACTTCTCTTACACACCCCTTACCTCACCCATCCTCATTCAATACCTCTTATCCCCAAATGAATTCTTAATTCATTTCCCATTCCCCAAATGAATTTTTAATTCATTTCCCATTCTTTCACACCCATACCTCATTTATCACCCCTTTTCCCAAAATGAATAAAAGATTTACTTTTATTCCTAGCCTTTGATCTCATCTTTCAATCCTCACCCTCCATCCTCCTCTCAGAAAATCTATAAATGAAACCCTCTCCAAGCCATTTGAGGGAGACTCCTTCATGCATCAAACCTCTGCCAAAATCATTTCACAATCCCCTTTATCATGCCACCATAATGTCCAATTCACTGTAAATCATCTCTCATTTCCATCTAGTCTCTCAAATCTATCATCTAATCCCTAATCATTCATCTACATTGTGTTGAGTATTTGAGCAATCCACATACATTTCAGTTATCATGGGTAAAATCTAAGGAGACTAATCGGGTGCAACTCCTTCCCGCTTAGATTTGTGAGTTCATTTATGAAGGTATAATCTTGTGTATTTTGCATTCAATTTATGTATTTATCTTCATTTTGTTTTCACTTATCACATTGGCATGCCCGGTGGGACCCACAAGGTCTGAATCTAATCATTTGTTGTGAGTTTCTGTGCTTTAGACGTGTTTCTACAGGTGCAGCGCCATCCTACCTTCGCAGCGATGCCATCACTGGCACATTTTAGCGCTATTCTCTATTTTAGCGCTATCCTGTGTAGCACATTTCTTTCTTAGGACTCATTCATGTGTCCATTTTCACCCATCTTCTTCCTGTTGATTTTTTCTATCGAATTTGCTCTCTGTTTTGCAGGAATATTGGAAAATACAAGGGGAGGTTATGCTGATTTTTTTAAAAATCCAATCATATTTTTTAGTTATCATTTTGTCTCGTTTTCTTCATCTATTATACTAACAAGGCTAACATGACCTCAATTTTGCTATCTGACCCTTTGTGTTGTTCAGGAAAAACCTCTTTTTTGCAGGTCAGACGTGTTCAATGCTGTATCTCCGCTATCACCTAGATTGGCACTATCTGTGGGCATAATCAGACTGTCTGACAAGATGTGCAGTGGTACGTTCATAGTCCTCTTTTAGCGCTATCTCCTTCTTTACTGCCTTCATGGTCATATTATAATGCTATATTCTATTTTGGCACTTTCTGGTTCTTGTACTAGTGCTATTTACTTAAGTAGTGCCCTTTGTCTAACTCTGTAATGCTATCTTCTGTTTTGGCGCCTTCCGGGTCTCATATTAGCGCTATCGTATCATTTGGTGCTATCTGTAAAGGTGTCAGTTTCTTAGTCAATTTTTTGTCAGTGTCACCATTTGTAGTCCACAGTGGCGCTATTGTATCCCTATATTAGCGCTATTTATTTAAAGATAACTTTTCTTCTCTGTGCAGGGACTGACAGTTTTTGTAGGTTATCACCATCACTAGGAGGACACTAACAATCTATTGTAGGGTGTTTCTTTATCTTAGTCTAGCAAAAACATTTCAATTGGGCTCTTAAAACAAACCCTTGCATGCTATTTTACACAGCATTTCAATTAATCAAGTCTTTGTGTGTGTGCCAAACTTTTAACATTGGTGTTCTTAAAATTAATCATTGCTTGCAACAAACAACTACCAAACACTTCAATTTTTGGGCTTTAAAAAGAACCACAAATTGCATCAATCAAATCATTGGTTTTAAAAAGAACAACAATCTGCATTCTTCACACATGTAATCAAGAAAATCCAATCTAATTTGTGTGAAGTGTCTTCGTGGTTTGTGTTTGTGTTGTGAAAAGTGTATTCTCTTCCCTCGCACCATTTGGTGACCTTGGGAATCAAAAGATTTTTATAACACTTGCATTAATCACCCCCAACATAATCCAAATAAATAAAATGAACCATGTTTAGTGTGATGCAATCATATAAAATACGTATGCTCTCCCCTCGCATCTTTGCATGAACTTGGGGATCAAAAGTGTTTTCATGATTGTATTGCTTTTGTAAACTTTAGAGGGCCTGCCACCCTGCTTCGAAAGGTGGGAATGACCCAAGCGGCAACAAGATAAAGCCAAGCTCTTTCAAGCCACTATATAAATTAATGTGTTTGTGACGAAAGTCACAAGTAATAGGTGTTGTTGTGTTATACCGACAGCCAACCTCCCCCAAAACCCTCCAAGGCGTAACCCTTGGAGGCTGGGAGACTCCATAATGGAGAGTAGCACTGCCGCATGTATAACCACCTAAACGAAAGCACTCATTACAAACCTTTGTTTTAGTGGCCCAAATCCCTAAGGTTGTACATGCTTGATTATCACATTTTTCATAAATCAAACCTTTGGCCATTGTGTTTTCTTGCTTGATTGTTTGTCTACTTGCCAAGAAAAATCAAATTCATCCATCAATCCAACCATTTGGATCCTTTAACGCCATTCCTCTCTATTTCAGCGTCATTTTCCATCTATTTTAGCACCTTCTTCATCCATGTCTAAAAATCAAATTTTCCCATCAAAAACATCAATTTTATAAGCCCATTTTCAAAAAAAATTTGGTCAGGAGGCTACGCCCTTGCACCCCCCCTCACGTCGAGCTAGGTTTTCCTCCCAACACTGCTAAACCATCCCCCCATTTATCAAACCCCATAAGTTGAGCTTATCCAATCCCTTTATTTGAGCTTGATCAAATTCATCGTAATCCACTTCATCCCTACTCACAATCATCTTCATAATCCTTAATCCAATTCATTATCATCATCTTAATCCCATTCTTCCATCCATTTGATCAACATTATCCAAATCCTCATCCCAAAATCAAGCCCAAGTCAAAATCATAACATCAATCCAAAACCAAAATCATATCCAACATCAATCATCCCTCATGCATTGTCAACTCTAATCAAACATTCCAATTCCTAATCCTTAATCAAAGATCATCTTTTGCAAATTAAACCTTGGTTAAGGACCTAGTCTCCTTCATCCTCCATCAATCCCCTCATCCAAAAGCCCAACCACAATTATCCACATCATTAACAAAATCCCCCAACATCATTATCAAACTCCAAATCCAAATCAACCCAATCAAAAAACAAGACCTTAATTGATTACCTGATCAAATCAACCCAATCAACCCTCTTGCTTAAGATCATTAGTCTATCTTAAGCATAGAGAACCATTCATCAAATTAAATCAAATCAAATCAAATCATCCTAAGGTCTTGAAATTTTGATTCCCAACATCACAACCATCCATCATCCCCCATCATCCCATACTATCTCCCACAGAATGGATCTTTCTGAATCAATACAACAATTACAAAGACTTAGAAAAATCTATGAGAACATGGATCCTCATGCTAAGGAACAATTCAAAAATGACATTAAAGATATCCCCTTAGCACACCTCATCATTGGAGAATCCCAAACCCCTCCCCCATCTTCATCATATCAACCCTCATCATATCAACCTTCAACATCTTACATATCCACACCCTGGACCTCATACCAACCTTCATTATATCAACAAACACCCTACACCTCATCCCCATCCACATCATATCAATCGTCATTCTTTCAACCTTCATACCAACCTACCTCTTACATATCCACACCATCAACCTCCCATCAACCTTCATCATATCAACCTCCATCATCCTCATATCAACCTCCATCATCCTCATATCAACCTTCAACCTCATACCAACTTCCATCATATCAACCTTCATCATATCAATCTTTACCCTCATATCATTCACCATCCCCTTACACATCCATGCCATCATACTTATCTAATCAACCAATACCTCCAACTTATCCATCCCCCAACCTTTGTCATGCTAACTTTGATCAAGGGAACACCAATCTAGCACACCTTATCTCCAAAATCCAAACCTCATATCAACAACCAAATCCCCCATCTCCTAATCCCCAACCTACAATCCTCCCATCACAATATCCATCTAACCTTATCAACCTTAATCCATCACCTTATGTATCTCCCAATCCACCAACCCCTATCACATTTCCACCATCTAATCCACCATCACATCCAAAGAATCCTTGTGGGATTTCCTCCAAAGAACATCACCAAGCAAAGCAAAGGAATCCCCCACCCCTCCAACACCATCATCTAGTCCAATACCATCCCTTGAACCCATCCACGAACCATCACAACCTAATCCCATCACCCCCATATCCAATCCCCATCCTAATCCCACACCAACCACCATCATTATCCATCCATTATATTGCTCTTCAACCCACACAATCATGAAGGATACCATCCATTGGCTATTAGCAAGGAATCAAACACCCTCATGCAATCCAATATCCACCAAATCTCTTGAACAACCCCCTATCATAAGTCAAGAACCATCATGTAGCCATGTTCAAGAAGACATAAATCAAGCACCTACCACATCCATCCAAGCACCTACCACATCCATCCAAGCACTTATCACATCCATCCAAGCACCTACCATATCTATCCAAGTCACTCCCACTTCTATCCAAGCACATGAGTTATGTCAAGAATCAAATCCAAAGCATGTTGAGACATTAACCCCGTTTCCTAATCAATATCTAACCATCCTATCTAATCCCATCCACGATCTTCTCCCATCTATTGATCAACTTATTGATCTCACCCCATCTTCTACCACCCCTTCACCATCCCCCATGAATCCTTCACCTCCATCTACCAATCCCATCCACAATCCATCCCCTTATCCACTTGGCACAAGCACTTTCATCCGTGGTGACTCCATTGTAGGAGACGAACAACTTCCATCCACCACCTATCTTTCTCCAACAAATAATGGACTCGCGTCTTGTTTCCAAAGCACTAAACATCGCATTGCATGTCGCATACTCCAACACATGAACTATCAAGGCAAAGGCTTAGGCCTTCATGAACAAAGCATCTTGGAGCCCATCCACACCACATTCCATCCATCTTCGCATGGCCTTGGCTATACACCCCAAGAAAAACAATCTAAACATGTTGGTACCACCCACACACCTTCCAAAATCCATTCATCCAATCCCAAACATGGTGCATCTCATTGCACTCCCAAAACATATGTTGCCATCCCTCCTCCATCATCCTATCATTTGCAAAAGCATGTGACCATCCATCTTCCCCCATCAAATTTACCTCCACTACTTCCAACTACAAATATTCCTATCAAATCCACTCTACCTCCTATCCTACCAACACCAAACATCCCTATCCACAAATCCTCTTATCCTCCCATACTTCCAACTCCTAATATCCCCATCCTCAAATCCCCTTATCCATTTATCCATAAATCCACTTTTTACCCCTCCACCCATAAATCCCCTAAATTTCCCAATCAAGACCAACAAAAGCACACATCTTTCAAACATGAAGCTTCCCCCAAATCCATGGGATTCAAAAGTAATAATTTGAATGCCTCAACTCATAAAGCACAAAAGCCTAAAGATATTATCCCTTCCAATATAAATGAAAAATCCAAAAGGCTATCAAAGCCCACACCATCACAAGAAAAAGCAAAAGAAAAAATGGTGTGGGTCCCTAAGCAAAGATCAATCAAAACAAATGAGGCATCTACATCCCAATCAACTCCAAACTCCCAAACATCTTGCTCCACATCTAAAAATCCCATAAATCCTAAGTCTATTTGGGTCCCTAAAACCCCAAATCGATCATACAAAAATCCCCCATCTCGATCCCCATTACTCCCAACTCCACATCTAAAGTACAAGCTTCCAAATACATCACGATGTGTGCAGCCGTTGGTCTTGGTTCCCCTCCATCACTTAACATTCCCACATACCCCCATCTCTCCATCTTTCATTCACTATCCTACATATCTTCCCCATCACATTCCTATGGTCCATGCTTTTGCATAATCCACATCAAATATCCATTATCCACCATCCATTTCATCTTCTCCTATCTACCAACATCCATGCAATCATCATCCAAAATGCTATCCAACATGGGACCATCTTCTCCTTGCTATGGAAACAAACGCTAGAGTCCCCCCTCCATCAAAAAAGCAAAAAAAAAAATCAAAAAATCAAGAAAATGGTGAAAACCACTCCTTCAAGCACCTACCACATCCATCCACATCAACTCCAAACTCCCAAACATCTTGCTCCACATCTAAAAATCCCATAAATCCTAAGTCTATTTGGGTCCCTAAAACCCCAAATCGATCATACAAAAATCCCCCATCTCGATCCCCATTACTCCCAACTCCACATCTAAAGTACAAGCTTCCAAATACATCACGATGTGTGCAACCGTTGGTCTTGGTTCCCCTCCATCACTTAACATTCCCACATACCCCCATCTCTCCATCTTTCGTTCACTATCCTACATATCTTCCCCATCACATTCCTATGGTCCATGCTTTTGCATAATCCACATCAAATATCCATTATCCACCATCCATTTCATCTTCTCCTATCTACCAACATCCACGCAATCATCATCCAAAATGCTATCCAACATGGGACCATCTTCTCCTTGCTATGGAAACAAACGCTAGAGTCCCCCCTCCATCAAAAAAGCAAAAAAAAAAAATCAAAAAATCAAGAAAATAGTAAAGAGAAAAAATCCGTCCAATGGTGAAAACCACTCCTTGTGGTGCCTTGGGCAAGTACCTTGATGAAAACCCCTTGTGGGCGTCATGCGTAATCCCTACTCCATCCATTTTGTATCCCTACACTTGGGGGCAAAACCATCTAATCATCCACATCCATAACATCCTTTTGCATATCCTATCCATATATCCTTATCCTATCATATTCCTATCCACTACCCCCTATTTATCCTATCATTTCCCATCCATCCTATCCATTATATATTTCTTTTACCATCTCCCACCTTAGATCTTGATGAAGACAAGGGGCAAAATATCAACAACATGCTTTGGACACCTTTCGGCATACTCCCTATTCAAGTATATCCCCCATCCATCTACTCCAAAGTCCATCCATTCAAACATGAACCCATCATGCAAAATTCTTTAAGCATTATGGGCATAGGATTCCTTGCAACCTAGCCCTTGGACAAAATCCTCATCCCTATCTTCCATCTATCTAACATACATCCCTATCACTTGTCCATTCATCTATCATGAATCAGTTAGCCATCATCCTTTCATCGCCAATCCCCCTATCCAACCCCATCACCTCCACCTCTAGACTTGGTGTTCCCTTGTCATTGGTATCTAGCATAAAGGTTATCCACACGGAATCCAATGCAACCATCTCATAATAAACCATTCCTTTTCCAAAATCAAAAAAATAAAAAAAACCAAAAAATAATAGAAAACACACAAAATTCCAAAAATAATTTATCCACCACAAAATCACCCAAATCATCCAACATCTCATCATCCCACATCATCATCACAAATCAGAACTACATATCATAACCACTTGCATCTTAATGTGCCTTGATCCCGTGGATACAGGGTATGTAGGCAGTCTGGAATACTAGGATGTTTCCAGTACTCAGGTGCATAAGATGCACCCATCCAACCCATTGAGCTTACACTAGATCTAGGCATCGCATCACCCCATCAAAGCATCATCCCTTATCAAAAATCATCAACTATCAAATCAGCATCAACCATAACTTGTCACCATCATATCTTGAGCCAATCTTACAACATCAACTAATCATGATCCAATCATCAATTGATTCCTGCCTTAGGATATATCTTTCCTATGCTAGGCAGAATCTATCCAATCCTTATCCATTTTGGCAAGAGAGACAATGGCTATTTGTTTTGGTTCGTTGGTCTTTTTTGTTTTTGATTTTTATCTTTTGTCCTATTCAAAGATCGCATCAAAACTACCTTGATCTTACTATATCGTGGTATGTGGTGAAAACATCTAGAATGTGGCATAGTCTTGCTTTTGTCTATTGTGCTTGTGGGTTGGTTTCATTACTCCAAGCCAGTATTCATATCTTGTTGATCATAGGGCCAGTTCTAGCATATTGGTCCCCTTATGCATCTAAGGTTCATCATACCTTTTATGTACTAAGGACTTATGCTATGAGTCCCCTTCCCTCGTCAGGACAAGGTTGTACTATCTTGGGCATGCATGAGATCATCCCTTTGTTTGCGTGTCTAGTCCATGCAAATGTTGGATAAACATCATCACCCTAGTCTTCTATACCTTGGTGAAAACATATCCACTTTGCTATATCAAACCTAGGATCGCTCTAAATCATTTTCAGCACAATGATCATCCACCAATCAATCTCCCACCATCATCATCCTTTCATCTCGCCACTTATCCTCCAACCACTTTTACCAATCTCTTCCATCCATTTTGAGAGCACAACCGTGTTCTTGCAACCCACCTATCCTCTCTAGGGGGCATCACCCTTACCAATTATCCCCAAACCTTACCCTATTCTTCTAAGCCAAAATCTTTTTTCTATCCAATCCAACTCTATGTTTTAACTTCTTTGAAATGATGTTACTTAGCCGCAACATCATCTCAAAGAGGGGCAAATGTAAACACCTAAAATTGACTTGCTCTGCAAATCAATTTCTGGTATCTTCCCTAACCATCTGTCTATCCCTTGTGATCAATTAATTCATTTAATTTATCACTTAGACCTCACAACACTATCCCTCATTAATCAAATAAATATTCCCAATATTTATTTGGTTCAATTCTCCTTTTCCCTAATCCTCATCAATTAGATAAATCATGGTTATCTAATTGATCTAGCCTACCTCATCCTAGCCCTAGGATCAATTAAGCAAAACCTCTGTTTGATTAGTCCTAACCTCTCATTTGGGTGGCCAAACCTAGTTTAACACTCTTCCCCACATCCCCCAAATTAAAAATTCAAATAAATCACACATCACATTTACTTCTCTTACACACCCCTTACCTCACCCATCCTCATTCATTACCTCTTATCCCCAAATGAATTATTAATTCATTTCCCATTCTCCAAATGAATTTTTAATTCATTTCCCATTCTTTCACACCCATACCTCATTTATCACCCTTTTTCCCAAAATGAATAAAAGATTTACTTTTATTCCTGCCCTTGATCTCATCTTTCAATCCTCACCCTCCATCCTCCTCTCAGAAAATCTATAAATGAAACCCTCTCCAAGCCATTTGAGGGAGACTCCTTCATGCATCAAACCTCTGCCAAAATCATTTCACAATCCCCTTTAGCATGCCACCATAATATCCAAATCACTCTAAATCATCTCTCATTTCCATCTAGTCTCTCAAATCTATCATCTAATCCCTAATCATTCATCTACATTGTGTTGAGCATTCGAACAATCCACATACATTTTAGTTATCATGGGTAAAATCTAGGGAGACTAACCGAGTGCAACTCCTTCCCGCTTGGATTTGTGAGTTCATTTACGAAGGTATAATCTTGTGTATTTTACATTCGATTTATGTATTTATCTTCATTTTGTTTTCACTTATCATAGTTGGAGCAACCAATTGCTTTCTTCCGCTAGCCTCTCAAGGGATATGAATTGAATTATGACTTCATAGAAAGACAAGTGATTGTTATGGTCAAAGCCTTGAAGAAATTCAGACACATGGTCTCAAACAGTAAGATTCAGCTAATGGTGAATCACCCTAATGTCAAAGAGTTTCTCCTGAGCAAGGATATTAATGAAAAAAGAGTTGGGTGGATCAGCAAGATAATGGAGTATGACATCAACATCATTATTACTAGACTAATCTATGGCAAAGGTCTATGTGAACAAATGGCAGTAGATGTCAAAGGTAGAAGTGATGATGTATATGTTCAAGAGCAGGCGCAATTAGTTGAGCCTCATACACCAACTAACTGGCATCATGACATGATCACATTCCTACAATCAAGTAGATGTCCAGATGGATTGAATCAACTAAAAGGAAGGTATTTCAGACTTTAATCGATCCCTTATGTTATTATTGATGGTGTCTTATTTAGAAGAGACATCAATGGAGTTCTTCTTAGGTGTATAACGCAAAATCAGACTTCAAGAGTACTAGAAAAATTTCATAATGGCACTGCTAGTGCCCATTATTCTCCCAGAACAACTGCAATGAAAATCATGAGGGTTGGTTATTACTAGCCTAGTTTGTTCAGTGATGTGCATAAGTGGATCAGAAATGGTAAAGAATGTGCATTATTTGCTGGAAAGTAGAGACTAGCGGCTCTTCCCCTTCATCCAATCAAAACAGAGCATCCTTTTGCTCAATGGGGTTTAGACTTCATTGGCGTAATTAATCCCCCTTCCAGTGCAGGTCATAAATGGATCCTTATAGACATTGATTATTTCACTAGATGGATAGAGGTAGTTGCTTTGAAGGATGCTACGAAGGCATCTATTGTGGATTTCCTTGAAGGTATAGACACAAGGTTTGGTGTGCCATCCACCATCATTTCTGATAATTCTAAGGCCTTCACAGGTGCAAAGGTCAGTGAATGGACACTGAATCATGGAGTGTATATGAAGACTTCATCAAACTACTATCCTCAGGCCAACAGTTTGGCTAAGTCCACCAACAAAAACTTTATCAAGATTATCAAGAAGACCTTGGAAGATAATCAAAGGACTTGGCATTCTAAGTTGAAGACTACTCTTTGGGCTGACATAATCACTCCCAAAAGAGCCATAGGTAATTCCCCTTTCATGCTGGTATATGGAAGGGAAGCAAGAGTTCCATTATCACTGGAGTTCCCTTCTCTTGAGTTAGCACAGAAGCTTGAATTAATGGAAAATGATGATCAGACTTGCAGAGCTGATGGAACTTGCAGAGAAGAGAGATGCTACAATGAGGACTCTTGAGGCTCATCAAGATCAGGTTAAGAGATCTTTTGGTAGGTCAGGAGCTGATAGAACATTCAGTGAGGGAGATATAGTGTTGAAGTGGGATGCAGATAGAGCCAAACCTGGAAGACATTCAAATTTTGATGCCTTGTGGAGTGGCCCTTACATCATCATTAGTTGCAAGCAAGATAATGCATTTCAACTTTCTAGGCTGAATGGTGAGGTCCTGCCCATCCCAGTCAATGGGATTCATTTCAAACCCTGCTTTTAGCATGGTTGTGAGGTCTTGTAAATAAGGTACGTTTCCCTTCAATAAGTGCCCTTGCACTCTGTTGTATTCTCATTAGGAGATACATGCTTACTTGTTTTTTGTTTTGGCTTGGTAGCTTGCCCAATGTTCTAGCTCCTCTATTCTTGTTTCAGTCTCTTTTGACTCCATGCCCAATGGATGCATAAGGGCCACTGATCTAATGTTTAGTAGACAAATATCCCTAAGAGGCTGCCAAAATATTGTCATATTTTGCTTGGCCCCAAAATATTCTATTTCCCTCCTTCTATCAGAGAAATCCGATCAGAGAAAGCCTAAATAGAAGGAGGAAAGCCTTAAATCATGCATTTCCCCATGCAATGCCTTGCAAAATTTCCTAAAATTTTGTTTGGATATCGTTGCAAAAAACCTAGAAACCCTTTGTCTTCAAGTGTCTTCCATTGCAGATAATTCTTAGTTTTATACTTAGTTATTTTTGTATGCATCTTTGTATGTATCATTGTATGTATATCTGTTGTATCCCATATACAATCTGATATACAATTTTAGATGCAAGGTGATATACAAAAAGAATATACAAGGGTCATTGGCGGGACTTTGGCCTATCGGTATGACAAGTCTTAGGTCTCCCCGACAACCTAATGTATATGCAAGATACAAGGTGGGATACAAAGGTGCAGATACAATTTGGGCTTGATCGCCTTTTCATGATATATTTTATAGCGGTTTAGATCTGCTTTTGTATTTGTATGTCAAGGATGCAAAGGATATACAAAAGTTGATACATGCAGGTAGATGCAATTCTGGACGTGACCATTCCTTCGTGCTATATTTGATAGCGGTTCAGCTCTGCCCTTGTATGTTGTATATTGAATTGCATGTGTACGATATACAAAGGCATATAAAAAGCCAGATACAATGAGAGATACAAATTTGAAGATGCAGTCATGTACGCCAATGCAGAATCAAAAAGTGCAATGTGCATTTGTACATGCTGAAAGGTAGAAAAGTCAAACATCTTTTGTATGTATAATTGCATGTATATGCAATATGCAAAAAGGTGAAGATACAATCTGGATGCGACTGGAGAATTGATTCTAGCAGACTTCAAGATGGGGTCCATGGTTGTATATCACATATACATGATCAGATACAAAGTGATATACAAAAGTGAGATACAAATGCCAGATCCAATTCCAATTCTAATCCACTTCATAAAATGTTGAAGTCTACTTTTGTATAATTGAATGTTTTGTATATGCAATCGCATATGCAAAGGCATATACAAAGCTTGATTGGGGTTTTTTGCTAGTTTATTGTGCACCGGTGGGTCCCAGTTCCTTCATCAGTCTGTTTTGTAGTGATGGACTCCAGGCATAACTCAACGATCAAATAGGATGATGACACATCTCAAGGTCGATTCAAAGGAAGATGTAGGGGTTTTTCAGTGAGACTTTGCTTATCAGTGACCCAGTTTGAGGTCTCCCCAATGGCCGATTCAATGGCAGATGTAAAGCAATATACAAAGTACAAAATGTAGTTGATTGCAACTTTGACCGCATATATCTCCTTCATTCTAGAGAATTTTGACATGCTTCAAAAGGCAAAAGTGCTTATTTTTGCCTCTTATTTCATCTGGCAGGCTTTTGAGGGGAATATTCTCACTTTCAAAATATGATCTGGATTTGCATGCTTTGCTGATAGGACGTCTCAATGACCATTTTGGTGTGTGCAAAGGTCATTTCCTCCATAGTATTTCCGATTGGTGAACCTTGTATTCACAATTCATGGTAGATGGCCCTATTCTTCAATGTGACTGACTCTTCTATCTTGCTGGTGGATATCCCTGTGGTCTGCAAAAACTTTTGGGGTCTTCCCTTCAATGCCTTGTCCTATCTTGCATATGGGCAACCATTTTCTGAAGTTGCAGATCTGCTAGAGACATGGTCTCTGTCCTTTTTACCACGGCCCTGTCCATGTGCCCCTATTCCTGCATTTATGACCTTGGATCCTATGGAGTTGCCTCAACCTCCCCTGCATAAGAAGTTGACCTATGAAAGGCATTGTGACCTCGATGTTGAGGAGGATGGTAAATTTTGGGATGTTATGCTGTCATATTTTCTATAGTAAGACCTTTTAGAGTAATTGTAGGGTAAGGGAATGTGACTCACTATGCCTGAATCTGGCCTTTGCTATCTTCCTGTTTATCCATCAATGAATGTAATTAGCTATACTATGTCTTTTCCTGCTACTGGATATTCTATAATGTAATGGTTTATGGCCTTCATGATCAATATATGCATGATTTCTTGCCTCTCTTATGTCCTAATTTCTATGTTTTACTTGGAGTTATAGTCTGTTCTATGAGTAAAGTGGCTCCTCTACAGGTTTGATCTTCATACCGAAGCCTCAATTAGCCTCATAAGTCTGTGTGAATTCCCTTCATGATTGAGATCATTGTTGTGTCTACACCAAGATCACGATCGTTCACTAAATCTAGTGCATCACCTTATTTCCCTTTCAGTTTCCTTCTAACCCTTTCCCCTGCAAGCATTAGCACTAGGTTTAGATATATTTCTCTAGGCATTAGGCTTAGAATGAGGAACCAGACTTCTTTGGAGGTCTGATATCAATTTGCAAAGTCCCATACTTTTGAGAGCATTCCCATTGTGTCATTAGAATGCTTGGACTCTCTCCAAGCAGGGTACAATTCTATGTGACAACATTGACTTGTTATCAAACTTCTACAACTTCCGATAAAGTTCCAAATTCTTGATCCTTTTGGAAGTTGTCTAGAGATGAAAATACTATTTTCTTCCTCCTCCAGATATTTTGCCTTTACCAATTTCACCCAATTTAACTAAGGTTTTGAATGAATAGTCCAAACCAATTTCATTCCTAACGCCAAATTTTGGGCAAGAAGATCTTTAAGCCCTGTTCCATCGGCTTCTTTGGGTTCGTAGACCTGAGTCCATCTTATCAGAGGAAATTTATGCTGGTCTGAATTTCCTTGCATAAAGAAAAATCTCATTTTCTTATTGAGTTCTCAAAGGGCTAACATAGAAAGAGGAAAGCAAGACATTGTGTACACCGATACTGTTGAAATGACTGCCTTGAGCAAAGTTAGCTGGTCTGCCCAAGAGACCCATTTGCTCCTCCATGAAGCCAATTTTACCATGATCCTTTCTAGAAGAGTGTTCCAAATTTTTCCTAGTCTCACCCCTTTTGTGAGTGGTAAACCTAGATATTTGCAGGGCATTTCTCCTTTTTTGAAATTTAGAATTCTGATAATGCTTCTTTCTTTCCTTCAAGAAGAATTGAAGAAAAAAACTTTTGATTTTTGCTGACTCACTTCCTGACCAAAGGCTGATGAATACTGATTCAAGATGTCCATGAAGGCTTTTGCTTCACTTTCTTTGGCTACTCTGAAGAGCATCATATCATCTGCGAATTGCTGATGGGTAATCATTGCGGTCCCACTACTAATCTGGATCCCATTTAGCTTTCCTTCAGCCCTAGCTTTGAAGTAGGTTCTACCCAACACATCTACCATGATTATAAATAGGAAAAGGGACAAAGGATCCCCCTATTGAAGACCTCTAGAAACCAAAAAGAAACCTTCTAGAGATCCATTGATTAGTACTAAAAACCTGGGACTGGCTACCCATTCGAAGATCCAGTCTATCCAATTATTGCCAAAGCTAAAAGATTCCAGTGCCTTGAATAGAAATCTCTAGTTTACCTTGTCATATGCTTTCTTTATGTCTAGTTTGATCAACATAGCCTCCTTTTTCATCCTTTGAACTAATTGGATGGCTTCTTGAGCAATAATTACTCCTAAGATTGATCTTCCTGGCACAAAACCCATTTGCTCCTCTGAGATTATTTCTAGCAATATCAGTTTTAATCTGTTGGCTACAACCTTTGCTATTATTTTCTAAAGTGTGTTGCAAAGGGGTATTGGTCTAAAGTCTTCTAGTGCTTTCAACTTTTCTTTCTTTGGGATAAGAACAATAAAAGTGTTATTTACTTACTTGAGGATCTTCCTTGACCTTCTCGACTCCTCAATAGCTTCTGTAATCTTAGTGACCATAAATCCCCAGCACTTTTGGAAGAAAGTAGATGGAAACCCATTTAGCCCTGGGGTTTTGTCTGGGTGAAGTCCAAAAACTACTTCCTTGATTTCTAATTCTGAGAAGCTCTGAGCTAGCAGTCTATTTTGATCCTCTGTAACCAATTTAGGGATGTTCCTCAGGAGCTGATTTTGAATTTCCAAAGAAGAGCCATTCCAATCATTAAGTAAATCCCTAAAAAAATCAACAGTAGTTTTGTTTATATCTTCTATCTCATTGATCTCCCTTCCATTAGCTAGTTTTAAAGAAGAGATCCTATTTAGTTCCCTTCTTACCCTTGTTGAATTATGAAAAAAAATTGTGTTTTTGTCCCCAGCTCTTAGCCAAGTTTCCCTAGATTTTTGTCTCTAGAAAACTTCCTCTTTTGCTAGTAGATCTCCCATCTTCCCTAAAAGTTCCTTTTCTTTTTGAAAGATGTTTGCATCCATTCCTTCTCTTAGAATCTTCTCATTTAGAGCTTCCAACTCAATTTTTGTATTCTTCTTCTCCTGAAAAATATTTTTGAAACTATTTCTATTCCATTGCTTGATGTTCTATTTAACTATTTTTAGCTTTGTGACTAAATTAAATAGTTTGAAGCCCCCAGGGTTAACCTCAGTCCACCATTTCTTGACCAGATCCAAAAAATCTGGGTCCTTGAACCACATATTTTTGAACTTGAAGGGATTTCTTACCGGTTTCATTTCTCCAAGAATGTCCAAGCAGATAGGAAAATGGTCTGGACCTGATATAGGTAGAATCTTACCTTCGAAGGAGAAGGGAAAATTTCTTAGATCTCCTTTGAAGAGAAATCTATCAAGTTTCTCTGCTATATTACTGAAACCTAATCTTCTATTTGTCTAAGAATAATTGCCATTTCTCAAAGGGATATCCAATAGAGAGTTTCTATCCACAAAATTCTCAAAATCTAATTATGATTGCAATTTCGTTTGTACTCCTCCCCTTTTATCTTCTGCTTTTAAGATTGCGTTAACATCTCCTCCTACTAGGAAGAAATCAAAAGCCTGGTTGCCACAAATTAAATCTAATTCCCACCATAGTTCCTTCTTTTCTAAACAAGAATTGGGAACATAAACATTAATCAGCAAAAAACTCTTCAAACTTATGGTGGATTTGGGTCATTATTCTACGCAAGTCGAAACTGGCATTTGAGTGTTTGGCTACAAGATTCAAGGTCGAAGGCCGAAGTTGTTTGACATTTTTTGGTTACAGTTTGCTATTGTTGGCACCTGCTTTGTGCTCCTTTGAATGCCTGTGCAGTAGTGCCCTCACACAAAATTCCAAGTGCCATGTTTGGGTAGAGTTCCATATGCCCCTGTTTGGGCCCATACAACCTATTTGGGCAATAGCTCCATGCACCCTATTTTGGGTTGCCCCTATGCCATTATTCCAAAGTAATCCAATTTGTCTTCCTATACCTGCCTACAGATTTAAATATATTGAAAGGCGTTTTCAATATCTATGAACCTAGATGTGTTTGAAGCATCAAAATTGTAGGTTTTAGTGAAGTGAAGGCCAAGAGAGCATGCCTATTCCCCAGCCGCCATTATTCTTGGCCTCCCATGCTCCTAAAAACCCTCATGCCATTTTTTTGCTACCTTTTCTCTTGGCCGCTCATTTTTGCTTCTCTACACTAAACTTTGGTCCTCCATCCGATCCAATAGGGCTATTGTTGGAACCTCTATTCATTGTATTCACATTGGATAATATGCATACAGGGATTTTCAGCATCCACACTCAGCATTCATGCAAGGAGGCTGCCATTCCTCTATATTTTGGGAATATTTACCCTATATCTGCTCTTCTTGCCCTAATTCATGGGCTTTGTAAATGTTTTTTTATTTTATTTTGCAAGTTCAAAGCACTATAAATTTAACAACAAACATAGGAAAGGGACATTCATATTTGGGGTAAAAATAAATCCAATAGGGGAGGAATTTTAAAAATGGGGGCAAAATTAATTTGAAGGAACTACTGGTTATGTAAACCTTGTATCTTCATCGATTGAAGATGAAGGGTGAGGCCTGGGTTGGCAGGAGGCCAATTCCCCCTCACAAAATTAAACCATTGTATTCTTCATTCTTTGCCGAATCCAATGAGTCATTGGAAGGCTAGTTTCTCTCTCGCCATAGGCATTGTTTTTGCTAATTAGTGCCAGTTTATTAAAATAGGTCTATTTTGTGGGAACTTGTTTGTGTGATAACTTTTGCTCGGTAGCTCAAAATTGAGCACCGTTTTTTGCAAAAAGCAAATATTTTCACATTTCCCACGCATCTAACCTATTTATATTGTAATAATGCACTAAGTTATAAAGTGCCACAAACAAGGGGAGGTCACCTAATACTAAATCGGGGGGGTGTATAGAATGTACCTTGAACATTTTAGAGTTGTGCCAAAGAGCACTTCATTGAGTTGTATCTAGAACACTTCCGCACATACTTTCCATTTTTTTAGTTATGGGGGTTATTCATGCACTAATTTATAAAGTGCCACAAAATCACTTGGGCTAAAAGTATTGAATTATGAGGGGGTTCATAGAGTTGTGTCAAGTACATTTTAGAGTTGTGCCAAGAGCACTTCCACAGAGTTGTGCCAAAGATCACTTCCACTACTACTTCATCATTCTTCAACATTCTTTTTCCCACATTGTATTGAGAAGTGTCAAGAACACTTCCACTACAACATCACTATCACCTAATGCTACATGTGCATCCAAAGTTGATTCCTAGAGAACTTCCAGAGATTCATCATAGCAAAAGATTGATATCAGCTCATTTGCTTCTATAGATTTCAGAGTTGCTTCATAGAAGGATTCCATAGAATCTTCAAAACATGACTTCACATTGAATTTGGATTGTAGCCACATGGCATGCAATTGACACTCCACATATGGATATTGCAAGTATTGTAGGACTATCACTTTTAGTTGTATTGTGTCAAGTACACTTCCATTTTAATTAACATTTTATAATAATGTAATAATAATATAAATTTGATATTATTATATTTATATTTAATATTGTTATGCTATATAATTTTGATTTATACTAATTAGGGTTTTTAATAATTAGTACTATAAAATAGTTAGGGTTTATAATTATTAATATTATACTAGCATACCTATCTTTAGAAAAATCTATGTAAGCAAAGCCAGAGATATCATTCTTGAGGCACCTATTCCAACTTTAATCAATATTCAATTAAAAATAGGCACCTCGAGAATAATAAAGATAGGTATGCTAGTTTATTTTATTTAAACCTATGTTAGATAGATTTTAATTTTAGTTTTTTTAAACTATTTTTAAATATATATGTCAGCTATATTTTTAAATGGTTATAAAATTCAAGGTAAAAGTTAATAGTTTTTGTTAACATTTCAGCCATCACACTCCATCCTTTGTTGGACCATTGTATACCTTGTTGGTGTAGCAAATTTAAGGTACAACGTAATAGTTTTAGTTAACACGCTCATGCCATTACACTCCACCCTTTGTTGCCATTGTTGTATACGCCTCTCTGTGTAAATAAATTATTTGTAGTAAATAAAATAACATAGAGAATAAAAGATAACCCTAACAAAAAGTCATATACTAACATAGCTATCTTAAATACATCTATCTTCTAAAGATATCTATGATAGTTATAATTTTTTAATATAATTCTCATAGTAAAAATCTAAAACAAATGTCATTATACTAAATATTAATTTTCTTTAGGTTCCATAACTTTTTTTTATTTTAATGAGGAATAAGAGTAAATTCATTTTGAAAAAAAATAAATGGCTTAACCTGATTAGTTAAACTTCTCTCTTTATGGATTAAATTTCTTCTCCCAATTCAATTGCTTTATTTTCATTTGATTTGATTTGTCTTAAATTTATGTTTGAGTACTACTTATATTTATACACATTAATTTATATTTGAGTACTCTTTATGGATCAAACTTGGTTTATATTGTGGTTTCGGCCGCTGTTAAAACCCGGCGAGTCATATTCCATCGGCTTTGATAGGTCATGGCAGGGAGTGATTTGGGGAAGGATCGGATGTACATTCAATCGATCAGAGCGAGGCTTTTGTTATTCCGGCGACTGCGGAGGACATCTACGCTGTGAAAAAGCGCCGGTGAACCAAGCGATTTCAACGCCAATTACATCGGCCGTGTTTATGAACGGGTCTTGTGCTGTTGATTTGCAGGCGGGTTATAACCTCCCAATGTCAGTGAGTCCTTCACAAGTAAAGGAGTGTGGATCGCAGGAATGCAGTGCATATGTTGCTGACATTTGCCCCACAAATTTACAGGTGATGTGGAAAAATGAGGTGATTGGGTGTAAAGGTTCGTGCGAGTCATATCTGCGGACATGCAGTCCGCCCGAGTTCGGATCCGCTTTCAAGAAAACCTGCCCAAATGTTTCTCCTTTACAAGAGCGTGTCTGGTGCCTTTCTAGCACTCATTTCACCCTTACTTTTTGTCCAAAACAGTGACCCGAATTTCATGCTTCTTCTGTCTATTTAATGGAACTGCACGATACTGGTTCGATGTTTTTTACGATGGAATAAAAACTAATTCATTCAGTTGGATCGTGATTTCAAAAAATACAAATGAAAATCATAATTATTTATTTTAGTGCAAACCATTATATGTCTGAGTATTCTTTTTTTTTGTTTTCAAATTAATAAACGTATACACGACTTAAATATGTCTTAACTACTAGGGAGCGTTTCATCTCTAATTGTAACACCATCACTAGGTCGGTAGTGAATGATAACAGTATTGTTGAGACTGTACAAGGAAAGAAATAGTTACAAAAGTGTGGTGTTGAAGAAAGTTTTGTTTTCTAATCTATCGCTTGGCCCACACGTTATGGACTTTGACTAATTTTGTATATACAAGTGCCACGTATGCATAAAGTATTTGGATTCGGACCTTCCCTGTCAATCAATTTTTTGTATGATGGTCATCTCTTTGAAGTTGCCTTTCAAATATTAAAGAGTAAAGACTATATACATATATATGATTTGACAATTTATCTAAAATCTTACCTTTCAAGTGATATAGTCTTCCTAAAATTTTAATTGTATTTTACGACTAGAATGACTAAATATAGCCATACGACCATCAAATTTAAGCCTTGTAGTGGTGGATTTGTTAGAATGGATACCTTGGATTTCTTTGCTCTTAACAAAAAGAAGTTAATCATTCATATAACTTAAACTCGTGCTCCCACTATTAATAGATTATAAAAACAATCTACTTGATTATTAGAGAACTTCTCAACTTGCAGTCAAATAGTTCTTGTAGTTGGTCGATGCCACTAGCTCCTACATTTCCCCTTCTATTTATACTAGAAATGAAATTGGAGGTTCTTAGCAATTATAATTATCTTACTATAAATATAAACCCTAGTAGAGTGTGTTCTAGGTAAGATGAGATAAATTGATATCTTGGAATTAATATATGAAATTAAAATTTCATTATATAGAAAATTTGATATCTTGATTTGATAGATTAATTTTGAAATTTATATATCAATTGATATCAATATTAAATTATTCAAAATTGAAATTGATCATATATTGAAATCAAAATGTAATTAATATAAAAATTTAAATTGATAGATCAAAATTTACTTCTATAGAATTTGATATATCAAAATTTATTTATTGATAATATATCTTGAAATCAAATGATATATCAAAATTGATATTGGAATTGATATCAAAATTGATATTTAATTATCAATAGATCAAGTTTAATATATCAATAAATTAAAAATTGCTATATCAATACAAATTGATATCAAAATTGATATATATGAATTTTGATATCTTAAAATTAATATATATTCAAATATTAAATTTATATATATATATATATATATATATATATATATATATATATATATATATATATATATATATATATATATCAAAATTGATATCCTGAAATTGATATTGAAATTGAAAGTTAATTTTGTGGTCAAGCTTAATTTTACATTTTTTTTATAGGTGATAAACACCTATACTTATATTTTAGCCAATAGGTCATTCTATATGTGCACACATCTTGTAACTACAAAAAAAAAAATTGTAATCCTAATAAAATGTAAAATTGGTGATAAAATAAGATTTTCCCATATGGCTATTCCTCATATGTTTTGTCAATATTGTTACATAAATAAATTGGGATTTGAATCACTAACCTATATTAATCACATGTTAATTAGTGTCAATCAATTTTGTTGTATGGACAATAGTATTATTTAAATAATAGTTCATATTTATTTAAAAATAAATAATACTTTTATTTTTTTAACTGATCATACATGAAGGTACATGTGTATTTGATGGTCATGAATACATTCTATATGAAAAATAACTTCTACTATATTTATAACTGAATTATTATTATAACTAATCCACTATTAATTTACGTATTTATTATCACCTTCATATAGTAAAAAGAGTGGTATTAGGAGTATTTTCCCACCAACTCTTGATGCATAGTGGAGAGTTAAACTAGTCAAAAATATTAAATAAGTAGTAGCTAACTCATCATGGGAGTGTGAGGATAATTCCCACGTAAGGGAACAATAAAGTGTTTACCTTTAATGAAAAAGCACATTCTCAATCACGTGGCACTCTTGGCACAATAAGGGAGGGGTGAATCCTCAAGTTAAGGCAGAAGCTTCTCACTCTTGAAAATCATTTTTTACCCCATCTCCATAAAATAAAGATTTTCTTAAGTACAAGACTTGTGAATGGTGGAGAGCAAAATCTTTTCTACCATTTTTTGGGTGGTCATTTGTGAATAGACTCACATCATTACAATTCACTTCTTGCTACAATTGTAGTTGTCCATTTCACTTCTTGTTGTAATCACAGTTGTTCCTTTCAATGTAATTATAATTCTATGTTTGTGCCAACGCATTTTGTCCAACTTGTATCCTATTTAGTTTAATTGTTTGTTTTAATCCCTAAAATAAAGATCCTCTTAAGGACAAAAGTTGTGAATGGTTCTTGGGTGGTCATTTGTGAATAGACTTACATCATTACAATTCATTTTTGCTACAAATATAGTTGTGTCTTTCGATGTAATTATAATCCTATGTTTGAGTCAATTCATTTAGTCCAACTCATATGTTTAGGCTGGTTATTTTATTGATTGTTTATTTGTTGTTTATAGGTAGATGTTTATGTGAGGAAGGTGTTATTTCTCCTTATAATGATGTGGATGAGGATGTGAATTATTGTAAAGTGATTGGTCATTACTCCTTGCCTTAAATATAGACAATTATTGACAATAATTAGAACTACTTGAAAGGTTGAATGCAAACAATTTGTAATAGTAATTGTGTCCACATTTATAGTAGTTGTGTTATTCTCTACCTTGAGATCATTATTTTTTCCCTTTGGTAGGGTGTAGGATTATATAGATCAACTAAGAGGAGCATGGGAAAGTTAGTTTGAAATCAAAGTTAAAAACACACTCTTCACACAAAGTTAGTTCAATCATTTCACACAGTTTGTTAAAAAATGAACACTTCATATATATATGGTAAACACTAGAGTTTAAACATATCAAAGTTCAAGCATGTAGTGAATGCCAAGTTAGTAAACTCTACACTCTGAATGTGAAAATTCCCACACACACAAACAATAAAATATCAAATCTAAGTGAAAGGTAAAATTCAAACACACTTCATATAAAGTGAATGCTAAAGTTAGTTCAAACACTCACACACACAAAAAGTGAATGTTAAATTTCAAGCACACACTTCACACACACAAAAGTAAACATAATTCAGCATGCCAATTTTCAATTCACACTAAGTGAATGTGAAATTTCAAACTTACCTAAACACACAACTAGTAAATAGATCTAATATGTGAATGACAAAGGTAGTTCACTCACATTTCACACACAAAAAAAAATGAATCCACAATTAACTCAAAAAAATTAAGGGGATGTCAAATTTCAAACATATGCTTCACATAAGAAAAGTGGATGTCAATACACAAACAATAAGTGGCTCAAATCCAAGTGAATGTCAAATTTAGTTCACACACACACAAAGTGAATGCAAAATTTAGTTCATACACATTTCATACACACAAAGTGAATGTCAAAAGTACACTCAAATATATAAAGTGAATGCCAAAAGTTCAAACAATAAGTGTACACAAAGTAATGCCTAGAGTTCAAACACACTTCAAACAAACAAAAAGTGTATGCCAAACCAAGAAACACACTAAACAAACAAAAGTCAAAGACACTTCAAAAACTTAATCAATTAATGCTAAAATTTAACTACACCCACAAAGTAAATGTCAAAGCACAAACATACACTTCATACAAACAATAAATGAAAAATAAGTGAATTCAATCTTAAACATACAAAGTGAAACAAATATAAGTCAATGCCAAAGTTCAAACCCATACTTCACACAAATAATAAGTATATCAAATTAAAATGAATGCCAAAGTTGCATTCCACACAAACAATAAATAGATTCCAAAGTGAAACACACTAAATAAGCATATATAAAATACAAATTACAAATAATATAACACTACTTATGACAATGTTAATAGATTGTATTGTGGTTGAATGTGAGGCCATAGTTATCAATGTTTTTTTATGAATTAGTTCTCTAATGGTTCATTCACAATTTAGTTCATGTGGTTATTCATTTAATACCATTCCACTATTTTTATTTACCAAAAAAAAATTAAATCTCTTTATAGTATTTATAGCCTTGTCCACCAACTACTAAATGTAATGACTTTCCAATTAAAATATAAATATAAACTATTTAGAAATAGGCCTATAAATATCTGTGCCTATCGGCCATTTGATAGCACCTTTAGTGCTTTTACTAGTTATAGAACTTATCAACTTCCAGTCAAATAGTTCTTGTAGTTGGTCAATGCCACTAGCTCCTACATTTCCCCCTCTATTTATACTAGAAACTATACCATGTTGGGGTGGACAAGTAAAGATAAAATTATTAAGTAATAAGTTTGATATGTTTTATTAGAATGTTGAATGAATTTGTAACTTAAAATATTTTAAAATTTTATGTATTCTTTTACTTCTTATCTTTTTAATTTATAGTTAAGTAAATATAAGATATATTAAACAAGATGAAAGGTACAAAAGATATGTATAGTAAGTATAGATTTATACATTATTATTTTTTTCTACTATATTGTTAAATGTTATTGGAGGATGCCTCATAATGGTAGGCATGAACTACTTTGAACTACCAAGCTCACATGACTTCGTGTTAGTTTATTAGCTAGTTTGTCACTCATGATTCTTCATGTTGGAACATATTGATTATGTAATGCACTAAGCTTTCACCCAACACATTAATAGTAGACAAATGAATGAATTTTTTTTTGTGATATACAATTGTAACATAAATGTGTTGCAATGCACACGTATGCACTAGAGATATAGCAACACAATGCAATGACATGCTCATAGCGCATAGCACCAATGCAAACAACATGATTGCACATGTGGAAGACTTACACACTATCACATGACAACCTCATCGTGATGACCATATGATAAGGTAGAGTTTCCTCTAACTACAAAGAAAGGGTTTGAGACCACTAACCTGATCTCTTGTGAATAGATAAGGCATGAATGTGACATAAGCCTCCATTTCATAATCCAAGGAAACCTGAGCATTTTTGCATCCCACAACAAAAACCAAACACATATCAAACATCCTAAACAATATGGAAATGATATCCAAACATAAGGAGTATCTAACTATGAGGTTGAATGGTAAGGTGAGTCACTATCATAGATTAATCTCTAGACTACTCATTTTCTCCTAAAGCATAAAATACAACACAAAAGGAAGCATAACTAACAAAGGAATAAAATACCACCAAACCAGGACGATAGGCACTCATGGTAGACCCTAGGAACCAACTTTAATTTAGGAAATTTTTCCATAAGCAATCAACAACTACCCATTATCCTAAGATCAACCCTATTGGACCAAATTACTCCTTTTTCTAGTTGGAATCACCCCTAGCTATCCTATAATCACTCCTTCAATCAATAGAATTTCCCCTAATAATATAGGTAGTCTTCAACTATGAGAAAGCCCTATTTTGGAAAATAAAACCTCTAAAACTTCATTTTTTATTCTAACAAAGGCATAAGGATTCCCTACAAGCATACTGTCCAAAATGACATCATAGACGAAGTTGAAAAAAAATACAATATATACTAGGTCTACAACTATAGCATTGCCAAGACAAGCCAAGCCATGAACCTCGAACACAAAACATGTTATAGCATCCTTATATTATGAGCTACTATTAAATTCAACGTGAACCAATCATTTCTTATATGCTTGTTCAATTTTTCATGTCTAAAAACCATGGAGCCATAACAATTTATTTTAATAAAAAATCACTATTGCTAATTCATTAGCAAGTCTACCTTTTCAACCAATGTGATAGAAGCATACATTAATGATCCTAACTCTTAACCATAGAGCTAAATATACAATTCATACTAATGATTCTAACTCAAACAATAGATCAAATTCAAACCAAAACATAAACAAAAAGTATCATTTCAACTTCCAATATAAACTAAACCTACATATCCTAGAATCAAGACTTTCACGTCATAATAAATCTCTCATAAGATGAGATATAAATCAATCCCAATGATGAGATAAACATATTTTAAAATTTTATCTATTTTTTCTTCTTTGTTTCTTTGATTTATAATTGAGTAAATACATGATATTATCAAACAAGATGTGTATAATAAGTATATATTTATACATCATCATCCTCTTTGTTGCTACTATACTCTTAATCATTATTGGAGGATGGCTCATAATAGAAAGAAAGAACTATCCCAAACTATCTAGCCCAAATGACTTTGTGTTAGTTTCTTAGCTAGTTTGTCACTCATGATTCTTCATGATGGAATATGTTGATCATATAATGCTCCAAGATTTCACCAAAGACATTAATAGTAAACAAATGGCAAAAAACATTTCATGATGCAATTGCAACACAAACATGTTACCATGCACACATACACACTCGAGATGTCACAACATAACATAATGACACTCATAGAACATGATCTCAATGCATAAAGAATGAATGCACATGACGAAGAACTACACACTATTGTGTGAACCATAACATGATGCCCATATAATAGGGTATATTTTTCTCTAGCCACAAATAAATGCTGCAAGACCACTAACCCCATCTGTCATGAACAAATAAGGCATGAATGCAAACAAAACTCTATTACCTACTCTAGAGAAAATTGAGCATCATTCCATCCTAGAAAACCAACCAAGACACACTCACACATCGTAAACAATGTGCAAATGACATCCAAACATAAGAAATGTCTAAGTAGGACATTGAACAAAAAGGTGAGTCACTCTCTTGACCTAATGTTGCAGGACACTATATGTTTCCTCTCGAGGCATGAACTCTACTAGAAAATGAAATATAACTAATAAAGAACATAATATACCACCAAGCCAAGATGACAGGCATTCAAGGTAGACCGTATGCATTAACTTTAATTTAGGACCATTTTTGTAAATAGTTGGTAACTAACCATTGTCCTAGGATCACTACTATTTGATAAATTGTGCCTTTATCTAGACTATAATTTTGTAAGAAATTTGGGAATCATCCCTCGCTATTCAAAGATTTCCCCTTCAATTATTTGAATCACACCTAATCAAACAAGTGATTCTAGACTATTAAAATACATTATTTTAGACAACAGGGCCTCTAGAGACTCTATTTTCAATTCTAAACAAGCATAAGGATTCCCTACGAGCCTACTATCCAAAATGACATCATAGACCAATATGACAACCTTCAAAACAAGTACAAAGTAGTAAAGTCTAAAACTAGAGCATTCTAAGCCAGGACAACTTATCAAGGTCAAACAAAAAGAATCCTATAACATCCTCATATTAAAAGTTACTATAAAACAATTGAACTAGTCATTTATAATATGCTTAGGGTTTATTTTTGGTGATCCCACAATAGTGTGTGACACTTTTCTGCCTAAGTGGGACATGTTGAACACACAAAGATGCTAAGAGGGGGGGTGAATCAGCATATAGAAAAATTTAACTACTTTATCTCATATAAGATCAAATTACTTAGAGAACAAAAAGTAAAAGATGCACCACATTCATCAACACAAAGACAATAGGATTTTTATATGGAAACTCCAAACTTAGGGAATACCATAGTGAGTGTTAACTCACAATCTAATGCTTATTGCAATAAAAGTTTACAACATTGTTTTAGGGCTACAAACCAAGGAAGCTACAACTCCCTACTGACTTTGTTTTAGGGATTGAACCCAAGGAAGCTCCTAATCCTTGAAGAAAGATTGCTTCTACAAAGATTACAATGATAACATAACTATGAACTGATATAGAAGAAGCATCTGACTTATGTTGTTGTTGCAGTTCCCTTTTCTGCACAATTACTCCATCATATCAACTTCACACACTTCATGCTACTCATTATAATCTATCACTTTTGTATATACTTCTCTTATCCACAAATGAATTTGTTCTTCTATCTATATTCTCTGCAACCACTGAATACCTCAATTAGGTCAACACCAAAAAGACCTTAAGATAAAATGTGTAATTCTATATGGGTCATCTTGAAAAAAATATATTTCGAGCTATTGATCACTTCACATGACACAACAAGGTTAATTACATCATAAAACATTCTTCAATTTCAAAACCATTGATTAGCTTTCACTACACATGAAAGAAACTAGACTATTGGCCCAAACAATAGTACCATTGCTAGATGAACATTTTCACATCACTAAGGAGAAGCAAAAAATATTATGCGGACAATGATTTCAACCATGTATCTTCTCAACACTATCCATACACCATTCTCCTTAATTTTCTAACAAATATATCCATCTACAAAACAAGAAACATCCCCAAACATATTTGCAAAACTATATGGGCACAACTTCTGTTCTAGAGGAATGCAAAGCATTCCATCAGGTCTCCACCATTGCTTTGCACTGTCAAGTCACAGCCTAGAGCTCAGTCATTGATATCTTTCTTTGTTGAAAGTATAATAAGTTGAGATCTCGGATATAGCATACACATATATCATTCTACTTATCTTCAAAACCACAAGACTAAATCTTGTACTGTGGAGGGATGTGGACCAGAATACTGTAACTCTGCTTTAGGATATACATTGTGAAAGCCTTAGCCAAACCTTTACAACTTATCTCTAAGTACGGTACTCCAAACTGATAAGATATAAATATAAGGATACATGAAACATGTTAGACAAGTTTATTCACCTCTGCATCATGCTTAGACACCAGACTAATCACCACATGACACTTAGCTTTTATTTCATCTGCTAGGTCTTCTAGACTGACTTGTCTTAAGCATGCAAACCCTACGTCTTTAACTTAGTCAAACCGTCCCTCTCAAATATTCCACTGTATTAATCATGTTGATCTTGTGCCAAACCATCTCTCTCAAATCTTCCACCAATATTTAGCTTTTGTACAAGAGTTCAAGTTGACATCAATGACAACACATATTGCCAACACTCTCTCTATTTTTCATTGATGGCAACACTAAACCAAAATGCATACAAACACTCCCCCTTAGATGCATATTTATCTCTCTCCCCCTTTTACATCAAGGACAAAGGGCCTAACCTCTTATGTCATCCCAAAACTATAAAAGCTCCCCCTTACTATATGATTTATATAAATAGTACTTCCCCTGAGATGAAAATGCCTCAAAAAGGGATGTTGTGTACACTACTATCCTCTGCAAGTCTATAGATTCAAAATTTTCTTATCAACAATACTCTTACAACCCATTTAGAAGGTAGAATGGATTTGTATATTACCTTGAGTTGTGTTAGAGTAGATGCCCAAATTTCTTTCTTTAAGGTAAGAATGTGATTCTAGCATTCAAACTACACATATAAGTCCTCAACCTCATCTATACTGCTAGGTGTCTTCATCTTCTGCTCAATCTTTTCAACCTCACCTAGTAATCTAGATAATGAAGCCAGTCTCATATTTACTTCTTCTCTCAGCTAACCAAACTGCTTCTTTATATGTTCTCTTTGATCTTGTAGCTGTGACATCTATGCATGAAGGTTTTCAACTTGTGTCATGTTTTCTCCATTCTTGTCTTTTCACAAGCCATATACCTTAGCCAATCTAGAGATCTATGACTCAATAGAGTTAATCTGAGCTTTGATGTTCTTGGTGGAGTTAGGCCATTTCAGATAGAATAGGTATAAAGTAGTGGCTTCATTGATGCATCCTTTAAACATTTTCAAATTTTCTTGTAGGTTATTGTGTGCACTGCCATACTTATTAGATATCTCATCCATCCTTTTATCATCCATCTTTCTCAATGCCTCTTATTCTACTTTCTTTTCAACACAAGAAGAATGATCCTTAAAAGAATCCATTAATAGATTCACATTTTCCTTTGGGGATAGAGAGGGATCAATACTTAGCTTTGGTAAACCTTCTTGAATCAATTTCACTACATCCTCAACTAAGGTAGTCTTCTTTAGGTTTTCTTGCAGGAACTCCTTCCTTTTAGAAGAATACAATATATCACCAATTTCAAGTTTGTGAAGGGGTGAAATGTTTGACAAGTCTACTTTCCCTTCATGAGTAGGAATTTGCAGAAGTTGTGGTGTAATCACTGGATTGAACTACATCTAGAAATCTAATAGGTCTTTAAAAGAGTCTAACCCCAAATAACTCTGACCTATATCCACAGAAGTGTCCTTGAGTTCTTCATCTTGATTATCCTCTATTTCATTTTGATATTTTTCATTTTGTTTCTCCTCACTCTTCCCTAGAACTTTCTCTTCTTGTTCATCCTCAGTGTTATCCTCTTTCTTTTGTTCATCCTTCCCTATATCCTCTGGAGGAGGATTGTTATGTTCTATACCTATTTTTGTGTTCTTCAGATGGGGGTACTTACTTTATCCTGACCCTATGTATTTTGTGTCTTAGTACTCTTTGAAGGGGGTATATTCTTTTCAACTTGATCTCCTAATTTTTGTGTTTCTTTCTCTTCTAAAGGAGGTGTACCCACATTACCTAGATCCTCTTCCTTTTGTGCTTCCATTTTTTCTAGAAGAGAAGTCTCCTTATCTTTCTAAGTCATCTCTCCTCTATATCCACTTTGTCATAAAAGGTTGATAGATCTGTATCCTGAAGAGGTACATTTGGGATATCTAGAGGAACTTGTTCCTCAACTATCACCTTAGCATTCTGTTACCAATTTGTGCTTGGCATCCCAATTAGGCTGGGCTATAAGAGTTATTTTCTAATGCTTTTAGAAAGCAAGTGGCTTAAAATAAAAGAGGAAGGAAGAGAATATCATATCAAAATAGTCAAGAGAGAGGCTTCAACCTCTACATTTTATCTAACATGTTTTCTCACTATGCAGATACAAGTACATGAAGACCATTCATCTATCTTCTTTCTGAAAAAGAAAACCTTTTGGTATGGTCATAACTCCTTGCTACTTTATCAGAATTCAAAGTATTTGGGCTCATTAGAAAGATAAACCAATTATCTAGATCAAGTTCTAGGTTGCTAAGCTTAGTGGTAACACTACCCGATGGTGGATTGTCCTGATTTCACTCTAAAAATCCTCTCAAAATGCAATTTACTAAGATGTAGAAAATATCAAAAAAATAAAAATTAAAAAAAGTGGGAATTATCAAAGATTTAAATCTTACATTACATGCTTGTCCAAATTTTACAATTCCTCAAGAAGTGTATATGATAGATCTTCCTGCTCACTTTGCATTATGTCTTTCTAGAGATTTTACAGCCAAGTTGGGAGGATATTTATCCTCTAACTGTTCACATTTGTTCTTTAGAACTAGATATGGTACAAAAATCACAATAAAATATGAGTTGCTAACTAAATATCACATTGAGCCATATGTTCCAAGTCCTGTTAATGCATATCTCACATTTCATGAGGAGGATTAGCAAGATCAGCTTGTTGTCTAAGATCCTAACACCCTTGTTGAAGGTATTGCAGACCTATTCTTAGATGAATGGGCAGCCGAGAATCATGAAGTTAATATAGTTGAGTATATAGAATAGGTGGACTTGGGCATTTACATAATTCAAGAACAAGGTATTGCTATCCCAAGTCTGATTAAAGATGTAAAAGTGCAAGAAAAACAATAGTCCAATGAGCTATGGAGTTTGTACTTTGATGGATCAAGGAGCAAAGTTGGTGCTAGAGGAGATGTTGTGCTAGTTTCTCCAAGTGGTGAAAGGTATTTTTTAGCTTTTCATTTTTCTTTCAGTTGTTCAAATAATGTTACTAAGTATGAGGCCCTTGTTCATGGCCCGAAAAGGGCTAGAAAGTGAAATGTTAAGTGTCTTCAAGTGTTTAGAGATAGCAAACTAGTGGTCAATCAAGTAAGGGTATTCATGCCAAAATAAATGACTTGTTAAAATTGTATAAACATAGAGTATGGGGCATGATTGAGGAATTTGATGCATTTAATTTATTGTCCATACCAAGAGCTCAGAATAAACAAGCTGATAAACTCATTGCCATGGGAGCTGAATTTGATATTCTAGCTGAAATAAAAAATGTTTCTCTTCAGAACTATGTGAAAGTTGTTCTTAGACTTGCTTTGTCAGATAATAACATTTATTGGTAGGTATTTGATAGTGATTAATAGATTATCAGTTTTATGATTGAAGAAGATAATTTTTTAGCTTCTAACTAGAAAAAGTTGTCTCAGCAGTATGAAGATCAGATTCTTCAACTTAAAACCAATAAGTTGCCAAAAGGTTTGGTAACTCTTGAGTCAATGTTCAACTCAGATGATCAAGTCAGAAAAGAGAAAACTGGCTTATCCATTAAATAGGAGCATTATGAGCAGATTGAGATTTTTAAAGGCAAGTTGTTAAAGCTTGGCAAGGTATGTACCTTAGAAGAAAAACATGCATTTGTTTTACTTTGTCATGAATTTTCTAATGTGTTTGCTTGGGAGTACCATGATTTGAAGGGCTTTGATCCTGAATTAGCTCAACATACTATAGAGCTATAACCCAAGGCAAAACTCGTAAGACATCTAAATAGAGATCTCTAAATCCAAAGTTGGAACATCTTATGAAAGATGAGTTGAATAACCTCATTGAAAGTAATATCATCTTTCTAGTTAAGCATACTTCATGGGTGTCTAACCTTGTCCCTGTGAGAAAGAAAAATGAAGAAATCAGACATTGTGTCAATTTTAGGGACCTTAATAGAGCTTCTCTTAAGGATCATTACCTGCTGCCATCTATGGAACAAATTTTGCAGGTAGTATCTAGATCTGATAGATTCTCTCTTTTAGATGGTTTTTCAAGTTACAAACAAGTATTGGTGAAGGAAGAGGATCAATTCAAGACTGTATTTACAACAAAATGGAGAACTATGGCATATAGGAAGATGCCATTCAGACTATCAAACCCAGCAGCTACTTTTCAAAGAGCTATGGACATGGCTTTCCATGGTCTGATGAATAAGTTTTTAATGGTTTACCTAGATGATATTACAATTTTTTCAAAAAATGTTGATAATCATGTTGTTCACTTGAGACTGATATTTGAGAGATATAGAGAATATGGGGTTTCACTTAACCCCAAAAAGTGCATTTTTCCTATCCACAAACTGCTTGGACACATTGTTTCAAAGCATGGTATTTCAATAGATCCTGAAAGAATTTCTGCTATTCTAGAATTACCTCTACTAGCCCACAAGAAAGGCTTGCAAAGCTTTCTAGGTAGGATAAATTTTGTAAGAAGATTTATTCCTAATATTGTGGCTATTCTACAACCACTAACTTCTATGCTCAGAAAAGGGATTAGTTTCAGCTGGACTAAAGAAGGGAAGAGGAGTTTTGAGGAGATTAAGGAGGCCATTGCAGCAACTCCAACACTTTTAAACCCAAATTTTGATAAATATTTTATTCTTTATGCATTTAGAAGTGTTGATACTATTTCAATTATGTTATGTTAGCAAAATGAAGGACTAGAACAACCCATTGCATTTTTCAGCCAGGTTCTTCAAGATTATGAGGTAAAGTACTCTTTTGTTGAGAAACATGTTCTAGATGTGATCAGAAGTTTGAAAAAATTTAGGCATATGCTCTCTAACAACAAAATTTAGTTGCTGGTTACTCATCCTACTGTTAAAGATTTCTCATTGAGTAAAGATATAAATGATAAATGGGTAGGTTGGATAAATAAAGTAATGGAGTATGATGTTAATATCAAGGTTACAAAGTTAGTTAGAGGCAAAGGCCTATGTGAACAACTAATAAGAGGTCAAATAGACATGAAAGAAGCTGATAATCAGACCATTTTGGTCATAGAAGATGACGAATCAGCTGTTGTTCCAGTTTCTTCTACAAACTGGATTCGATAGATAATTCATTATCTTTACACTGGTGACTATCCTAAAGGGTTGGACAATGCAAAGAGGAGATACTTTAGATTGCAGGCCATTCCTTATGCTATCATTGATGGAGTTTTATATAGAAAGGATTATCATAGAGTTTTGTTAAGGTGTATTGCACAAAATCAAATTGATAAAATTTTAGAAGAATTTCATGATGGACCTTTTGGAGGTCATTTTGCTGCTAGATCAACAACCCTTAAGATTATGAGAGCTGGATATTTATGGCCTAATATATTTAAAGATACTCATGCTTAGGTCAGAAGATGCACTAAATGTTCTTAATTTGCAGGAAAACAAATGCTAACAGCATTGCCTTTGCATCCGATTCAAGTGGATCAGCCCTTTGCCAAGTGGGGGCTTGATTTTATTGGGCCTATTAACCCACCTTCAAGTGTAGGTCACAAATGGATATTGACTACAACTGATTATTTTACAAAGTGGTCTGAAGCTATAGCATTGAAGGAGGCCATTGAAACTTCAGTTCTCAACTTCTACTAGGACCTAGTTGCAAGGTTTGGTACTCAGGATTCCATTATTTCTGATAATACATTTGAATTTATTAGCTTGAAAATATCTGATTGGTCTATTAGAAATAACATTTATCTAAATACTTCATCCAATTATTACCCTTAGGGTAATGGATAGGCCGAATCTACTAATAAGAACTTGATCAAAATTATCAGAAGGACAATTGAGGACAATTAAAGAAATTTGAATGACAAGTTGAAGCTAGCCTTGTGGACTGATAGGATCACTCCTAAAAGAGCTACAAGTAAGTCTCCTTTTGTTCTTACGTATGGTAAAGAGGCTAGAGTTCCTATTTCAGTCAAGTTGTGTACACTAAGTCTAATTAAAGAGTTGGAGATGTTAGAGGAAGAGCCTATAGAAATCAGGCTTGCACAGCTGATGGAACTAGAGGAAACAAGGAAAGAAGCATTGAGAAATCTAGAGATTCATCAGGCCCAAATGAAAAGGAACTTTGATAGAAAAGTAGTTTCAAAAGTGTTTAAGGAGGGTGATCTTGTTTTCAAGTGGGATGAACTTAAAAGTAAACCTAGTGAGCATACCAAGTTTGATGTCATGTGGGATGGCTCTTATGTGATTACTGAATGCAAGAAGAATAATGCATTTTAGCTTTCAAAGCTGACTAGAGAGGTATTACCTATTCTTGTGAACGAGATTCACCTAAAGTAGTGTTTTTGAAGATCAAAAGTTTGTAGATGTATGATAGTAGAGTGTATGTTTTTCAGTTAAATAAGTGTTGTTGGCACATCTTTTCAATTCAGTTTGTTTTTTCAAAGAAGTGTTGTTGCATAGTTAGCTGATCCTGTTCAGAGCCATGGTAGTTTTCTTTTAGTTTTGTTTCAGTTGTTGTTCTTTTTCAAGCAGCTGAGTGTTCAAGGAGTTTTATGAGTTGCAAAGGCTAACAAAAGATTCTATTCCCCAATGGACATACATGCAACTAGCCACGAGAGTTCTAGCAGGTAAAAATGGCATGGAGGTCACCAAAAATGTTACCAAATTGTGCTTGGTAGCCCAATTAGGTTGGGCTATAAGAGTTGTTTTCTAATGCTTTTAGGAAGAAAGTGACTTAAAATAAAAGAGGAAGTGAATATCAGATCAAAATAGTCAAGAGAGAGGCTTCAGCCTCTACATTTTATCTAACATGTTTGCTCACTGTGCAGATATAGGTACTTGAAGACCATTCATCTATCTTCTTTCTGAGAAAAAAAGCTTTTTGGCAGGGTCATAACTCCTTGCTACTTTATCAAAATTGAAAGTTTTTGGGCTCATTAGAAAGATAAACCAATTATCTAGCTCATGTTCCAGTTTTCTACGCCTAACAAAAAGGCTACCTGGCGGTGGATTCTTCTGATTTCGCTCCAAAGGCATCCAAAAATGCAATTTACTAAGATGTAGAAAATATTAAAAAAAATTTAAAAAATTCAATTTTTGATATTTTCCCAAAAATATTATTCTGAACTTGTTCAGAAGTCTTTCAAGGTACACAAAAATAGGAGAGGAGTCGAACTGAAGTGCAAGGTCATGCAGGAAGAGATATTTGGAGTTCTATTTTTGACATGACTATTTTTGTAGTTTCTTGGTCAAGTACTTTGAGACTTGGAGTTCTGAGCTATTTTTGCTCTTCTTGGAGGAGTTTTGGAGCCTAAATTTTAGGCTTTTCACTTGTGCTTGCCCATCAACTTGGAGTTACTCTTTCAAACTCATTCATGCATATTTTGGAGTTCAGTTGAGCTGGAGTTGACTGCCCATTTGCTTTTGGGGATAGTTTTGTATTAAAAAAAGATTATGCTTTTTTCCTTAGTTCTTGGTTTTTTGCCTTTGCATATTGTAGAGAGGAGATTGT
Organism: Cunninghamia lanceolata; assembly: GCA_027924645.1. Classification (NCBI taxonomy): domain Eukaryota; kingdom Viridiplantae; phylum Streptophyta; class Pinopsida; order Cupressales; family Cupressaceae; genus Cunninghamia; species Cunninghamia lanceolata. The sequence continues at coordinate 384,897 of BSBN01000081.1, read as the reverse complement.
CTTATAACTCAGCCATTTTTTACAGTTTTATACTAGCAAAGTTCATTATTTCCAGCAATTTATTATTATGTTTTGTAGAGATTCCCTCCATTTTCTAAAGTAATCAAGGGTTCTTCTATCTGAATTTAGGTGTCCTGCTTATTTTATGAGTGATTTGATAAGAGTTTTCTGTGTTTTGTTTCAAAACCTCTAGATTCTTTGTCTCATTTATTAGATGCAAGTATAAAAATTTCAATTTATTACAGGTCATAAGCTTGAGCAAGATTATTCATGCCTTTCTCTCAAATACTTATGTGGTGAATCTGATCAATTTGGGTGGTAAGAGTAGGTTTATTAAGAATGTTTGTGAGTTATATTATAGTTTTAAATCAAAATATTGGTGCATCACCCCTTTAGGATAGATTTTGTAGTGCAGTTTTTAGTTTATTAAATTTTCTTCTATCTCTTTTCTCAATCAAGTCATAGATCTAAAGGGGCTTTTTAAAGGGAGCTGACTCTTACAGAGGTTCGTTCTCAAAACATATACACCCACATATGAGAATGTTCCCATGTTGCATGGTATTGCCAAGCTTGTAAAGGCTTAGCATTCAGGGTGCAATCCCTCGTGACAACACATTCTTGATTTCCTCAAGAATTTTTGCAGTTTTCTCTAATGTTTCCTTCTCTAGTTTCTCTATTTCTTCCTGATCTTTTCCCATTAGAATATTTATTCTCCTTTTTGTTCTAAATTATTTTTCTTGTTTTTGAGATATCTTGATCTTTTCTCCATCAGTGATGGATGGACCAACTTTTTCAATTGCATGTTTTCTCATCTCATCCTCGTTTCCCATGGCTTCATTTCTTTTGTTGATGAGTAGGTCTACAAGGTTTATAGGAAGCTAATGAATCAACACAATTAGGGCCATATTTAAGGCCATCATGTACCTAATTATTGCTTCCTCAATTGTGTCTTTATCATAAGGAAGAATCTTATCATAGAGATATGCAACTTGTTTCAAGACACCATGTTGGACTATAGAATTCACAGTGGCCTTAGGCTATAGAGGCTCATGCTCATATTCTTCTTGAGAAGTTTATTTTGATTTCTTTGGTTTTCCTTGTCTTTTTCCTTTGGTGGTTTCTACTTCTTCCTCTCCTTCTCTTTCTCTTTTCGTTCTTCTTTCAAGCATACCAGATTCTTCTTCTTTTGCTTCATCATCATCATCTTCTATGTTCACCAAATTGATCTTTTCTCTCTTTTCTTTGACCTTAGGTCTATGTTTCTTTGTCTCTGCAGTCTTGGTTTGAACTATCACTTCAATAGCAGGTCTTTTCTTGTTGGGAGGTGTAGGAGTAGGTCTGAAGGATTTTGAAGAGGTAGTAGCAACAGAGGCAGACCTACTTGTCCTTTTAGGTGCTTATGTAGTAGAAGACATCTGATCTTCTCTTGAAGGACCCTCTGGAGTGTTAAGCATTTCTTCCAAATATGACTTCATCATTTCTACTTTAGATTTTACCTTCTCTACCTTTTCTTCTATCTCCTTCCAAATTGTTTTATTGGTGATTTCATCATAAGTTCCAAATCTTTTAGCAGCATGATCCTTAGGCTTGTTGAACAACATATCAACATAACTAATGAAATCATGTGGTTATCTAAAAAGTCCTTGTCTCTACTACTTCCACTTAGAAAATATCCTTATCCACCATAAATGTAATATCATTCTTATATTAAATTTCAACAAACTTTCCTAGTATCCTTTTTATACTATGTCATATAGTGTGTCATATTTTTTTATGACCAGGAAAACTAAGCATATAGTTTTTAATTTGGTGAGAAACAAGGATATCTACCTTCCACTCTATACCCTTCATTGTAGGAAATTCCTTAGAAAATAGAACATAAGACAAATGATTAGGGACCCATACTGGAATTTGCATCTAGACTCCTTTGTTCTTATTAAGTTGTCCATCAATTGCTTCCACAAGATCTCACAAAGATCATAGTCCTTCCCTTCTTTCACCATTTGATAGGAAGTGTAAATTGCAATGCCAGTAGCATAATTTTCTCTATTGGTATAATATATTTTGTATGTTATGCCTATTGTGGCATACCAGACCCTAGATATTTTATGTCATTTATAGTTAGGGTTCTTTTATCAAATTTCACTCTAGTAAGTCTCATCACTTCCTCATTCTTCATAGCTTTCAATATAGGTACAAATCTGGAGGAGCATAGTTCGGTCACAGCTCTGATGGCTTCTTTAGTGATCATGTAAGGCTGATCAAGGCAGAAAAAATCCTCGTGAATCTAACTTAGGGAAAGCCTAACCCATTCTTCTTCATACCAGAAATTAGGGGGTAAAAGTACAAACTTGTGTCACACTTTGGGCCAAATAAATAATTTCAGCCGATTGAGTTTTGTCTGAATGAGTTTCAGTTGAAACCATGTGGCAGCTAATGGGCTCTGACGTGGCCACATATATTTGGTCAACAAGGTGTCGGTCAAAACCTTTTAGACTGAATATGATTTGGCTAAATACCTCAAATATAAAAAATTAAAGAAAAGAAATGAGCATGAGTATTTTGCATATTTAGGTGAATTTGTTACAATAAAGACTACTCAAGCAATGACTAGGCCTACAAATTACTATTGGACCCAAGGTAATATCTTCATTCTGCATTCTTTCTTGCATCGATTGTGTCTTGAAACCTCTCATTTGGTGACAAGAACCAACAAAAACATGCCCCCTGACAGGTAAGATCATCACGAATCGAAGCACGTTAGGGAACTGCATGTAGGTTTACCCACATCAGTCATCCTAGGATTAGAAGAGGTAATCCACAATCTTGAGTTTAGTGGCCTCTCCTTCCCCTACCAGAGGCAACCCCAACTACCCCTAGTCATCACCCTCTACTAATTCAAAATTTCATTGATAAGAAATAAAAGGGATATACAAGTTAGAACTAAATGACATTAGGGTTAGCCTGTGGGTTGGAACATCCATTTTCAACCATACAAAATCATTTTCATAGATTTTCTACCAAAATTTTCTTTCGCCACAAATTAGAACAAGAGTAACACTTCATATTCCTCTGCATGTTTTGTGGAAAATTGACTGGAGTTTTCCAAAATATGATTGTTGTATCCCTATATAAAGAGTAGACACGAGATCAAAAAGAGAGAGAAGAGCATACAAAATGGTCTGGGGTTTGGGAATGAGTCTGGGTAAGACTTTGGGAACTCTGGTCCCTTGCAAGTTGAGTCGGGATAGTGTGCTAGAGTTTAGAACATGCAATATCGACAAGCTCTTAATTCGTTTGTTTCTGAGATTTTTTTTTTATACAATTGTAGCATTAGATCAATTTGCTTTGTTTTGTGGTTATTTGTCATACAAATTACTAAGTGTGTGTGTCATACTTCCCAACTATTTTTTGATGAGTCCATGTGAACATATATCTCTGTGCAAGAATATTGAATGATTGTAAGGATTTTTTGATTTTTTGAAACAAATGTGGCCTTCTCAATAACATGGCTAGGAATAGTGGGTCTATTGTTATCCCCTTTCAACTCCCACAAATCATTGAATATTAAAGTACTCTTTACCACCATTTTCCATTTTGTGTAGTATGTGCCATTTAACTTATCTAAGTTGGTGAATAGTTGTGAAATCTTCAACATCATTAGAAGGATAAATTAACAAAATGAAGACCCAAAAAATCAAAGAAACCCTTCAAAAAATACTCAATGAACATAGTTATTCTTCCCACCTTATAACTGATAAAAAATATTTTCTTTTAAAACTAAAGCAAGTAAATGGCAGAAACAACTTGTATTCAAATTCTTTTCCTATGCTCTTGTTTTTTAGTAGCAATTGAAGGAAAAAAGACACAATGAAGGATGGGGGAACAAGATAGAGATTACCATCACCAAACACAAAGATTTTAATCACTCGGATTATCCATGCGGCCCTTCACCCACAACACTTTTCTTCCATGATGCTCTTATACCTCATGTACAATATATTCATCACCCTAATTAATCCTTCTCCTAAGGTAATTTTATCAATCTATGAAATAAAAGGGGTCCTAGTAAATATGTCAATTGTGTGATATATATGTATGTACATGCTAATACAATACAAGTGAAACTCTAATGCTTGGATTAGATTAATCCATTTGATAAAATAAATACGTTAGTTTTATTATTATATAAAAGATCCATATATCCCAATTTAAAGTGTTTTGGCATACAAGATGAAGGGTAACATACACATTATTTGAAAGATATTTGAAAAGAAATAAAACATTTTGAATTAGGAGGAGCAATCTACATGTTTGGTCTTGTTTAAGGAACAAACATTTCCCATTAATATAGTCTAGGATGATAGAAAGGTCTATAGATATGGATTGGTTGAGTTGGAAAAAGTAATGCAAAAAATCATAGCATTAACAAAGTATGAGCACAAGACAAACCTCTATTAGTGCATCATTTTCCTTGAGATGATTTTCCTATCTAGTCTACCCCCAACAATGATTAAAGATATATTACTTGTTTTATGATCAAACTCTTCTTCATTAAGACATCCATACAAATTTAGATTTTTAATTATGTGAAATTTAAGTCTTGGGCTATGCTTAATGGGAAGATGAAACCTTTGTAGGTTCTTCAACACACAAATATTAGTATGAAAGATTGATGAAATGAACAATTAAAGATCTAGTGAAAATAAATTAAATTTCAAATCTAAAAAAGAGGTGAATTCAACAAAAAAATATATATTGAAATTAAAAAATATAGAATACGAAATCCTAGAGTCAAGAACTAGGATATGTTTTTCATTAGGGGTCCACCAAAATGTAAGAAAATAAAACATGCCCTACAATTAATTCATGACCTGTCTAATTGGATGATTAAGAAAAAGGTAAGAAGATCATAGGGCTCCTTCATATGGATAATTATTGCACATATTAAACCATTATTAGTCATTGTTGATCATAAGTTGTTGACAAACTCTTCCTAAATTGTATACATGCCTTCATCCTCTACACACATTTTATTTTAGGGATTACCATTATCAAGCATCATTACAATTGTGAATGTGTTGTAGTCAAGAGGTTTTCAAAGATACAATGATGATAATTAGCAAGAAAGGGGCCTCTATAGAAGAAAATTGTGATGTCTTCTTTAGAGATGTGTGGGTCATATTTTCCTAACACAAAGTATTATTTTAGATAAAGAAAAAAAAAAAATTTTGTCAAAAATATGGTTCATGAGAAACAAAACAAATATTAGATGTTCATCATTCCATTTATAACTAAATGAAAACATATCATAAATTAAATTATTGTGCATATTCTATAAATGTCACTCAAAGTATCTTTACACATGGGTTGAAATCTTATCATGTGTCCAACATAGATTTAACTTACATCTTCCTTGCTCCACAATACATATCATATGGATTTATAACTATTAACATGGATTTGTATTTGTTTTCCTATGCTTATGTAGTGTAAAAATTACAATTCTTATCACATTATTATAATCCTTTTCATACCTTAATCAAAATTTTCTGATGTCTATTCTATCTTTAAAATGAATAATCATTTATCTTATACCTAGTTTGAACCTATGTTCCTATTCTTTTTGCTTATATATTATTATGGTGCATGGCCTTTCATTTCTCTAGCATAATTTTAGATCTCTATCTTTAATTTGGGGATGAAATACCTTAGTTACATATACCATTATTTGGGGATGAAATGCCTTAGTTAAATACCTCTTTCCTATACTATACACACTTGTATGATTTTTTTTGGAATTTAGAGATACCTTGCATTTTTATATTTTCCTATACTTAAGAAAAATGTATACACCTTGACAATTAGATGTAGTCTATATTCTTTCTCAATATTATTATTTGTTATGTTATACCTTCTTATCACATGATGCTACATATGACACATTACTTAAATACATGATTTATGTATTTATATGCTTACATTACTTTTATGTATGTGAATGTTTCATTAGGATATTTTAGTACCACTTTTTTTATAGGTAAAATTTCATAATCCTACTCTCTCCCTTTCTCCCTCAAGTTTTCATAGATAGTTGAATCAACTTAAAATTCTTCTTGTTTTTACTTCATGATGAAAGCTACACAATTCACATATTTCCTATACTTTGTAATTTCCTATGGAGCATCTTACTAGGAAATTGGTTACTGCATATTTACTTTTACTAAAATAAAATAAGTAAATATTTTTAATCTGTTTCTCAAAGAGTTTCACTACATAATGTGTAATGCCCCTCCATATTCACTTTGGTTGTGTAGTGTGACACAAGAATTATACCATGATGAACATGCAGAGATAAGTATTATTCTAGAATTTAAAGGGTTGGAAGCTGCTTGTTAGAGGGGACAATAGATAGAGAAGAAATTGTTTCCAAAGAGACATATTTGAGACTCCATCTATTTCTGTGAGCTCCACTTTTGCTTAGCAGTGCCTTCTCCTTGCATTATTTATTTGAATGCATGTACCTTCTTTCTACTATTGCAAATCTAATGTATGACAAAATCTTTCCTTTCAATATGTATTGATGGAGGTGCCTTCATTAATTATAGATTTCTATTTGTGAGTGTTTTAGTGTTCGGAGTTGTCCCACGATGTGAAATAATGATATAGGAAAATATTCTAACCCTTGGTTGCACCTATTGGTATAGTCATATAATCTCCTTATCTGAGTGTTATAGTGTTGGATATAGCATCACACCATGAAAATATCCATGTTGCATTGGTTTAAACTTGTCAGTTGTTCCTATCATCAGAAGATTTTTTAAACTTGTCAATTGTTCCTATCGGCCAAGTTATTTCCAACTACCATTTGTCTATTTTGAGATAGCCAGACATTAACTTTAGCCACACGCTTATAGTAAAATAGTAAATATATTCCTAACATTCTAAATTTTTCGAAGGGAGGGCTTAAAGTAAATGATGGGAAATATATATGGAAGGGAAGAATTGAGGAGAGGGGATGGGAAGTGCAAACAGAAAACAAAAAGGATCACCTTATGATGAATCGACCCATGGCCATGGAGGAAACCTTGTTTTAAAATGAGGAGGAGGAGATGATAGCAATAGAAAGGAAATAGGGAAGAAAGATAGTTTTGTGAAATAATTAAGATGCAGATCATGGCTTCAATTTTTAGATAGATTTTTCATGATCACTTTCAGCGCTTTCACAAGCTTTTGGAGGAAGATAATGGAAATTTCAGGTATGCAATTTCTTGTATAAAACTTCTAAGATGAATGTGCTTGAAATTGTTGGAATTGGGTCTGGGTTGAAATCTCACTCTTCCATTTGGATTATTTTCTATTGGGGTTGATTTCATATATTTGATGATCATAGGCTAAGTGGAAATATTTTATTATGCTCCTATCAGAAAATTATTGCATTCAGGTGGATGTTTTCCATTCGACCTAAGTGATCACATTATTCTTGTACTTTATTTGCTATGGGCCTTTGTTTAGTATTATCTATATGCTTGAAAGATTCTAAAAAGAATTCTAACAAATCTGTTTTGACGTTTCTTTGAGGCATACTGTTTAACAGGTCCACATGCCTCTCTATAGCATGCATTGTTTTGCACAATTCTTTTCAAAACTTTTCCTACTATTTATCTAATATCTGACAAATTTTCCTTTTATAAATATGACTCTCACCTATGATGATTTGGAAGGATATCTTTCCTAGAAATTTGAACAGTGTGTAATTTGCATCTAAATAGCATATCAAACACATGCAAATCTGAAGTGATTAGTTAGTAGTTGTGGCATATTGCTATTCTAGTAAGAAGGTTCTTTATTTGAAAAGGATACATTCTATAACATTGATTGACTCGTATATATAAATATTTATCTATAATTAATTGATCTTGTTATATATAGAATAGTGTTACAAATGTCAATGAAATGTATATAAATATATGTAAATATATTTAAAAATCGTAATAACAATTTAGCTATTCGATATACTGATGTAATACAATAAACAATAACTGGTATTACATGGCATAGGGTTTGTTGTTTTAACAAACGGTTACACTATATTTATTTTACTGATTAAATTTATGGTAATGGTTCATATGTGCTTTATGATGCCTGTAGATCACATATGAATTCAAAGAGTTTTCTTGGTATGTCTTTTACAATCCATTTTGGACATATCCTATAACCATTGCACTTTATGGATAATATGCCCTTGGAGATTTTATGTCGAATGGTTTACAAATATGTGTTCCAGAGTCTTCCAAAGCTTTTGTTGGATGACAATCGTATTGTTTAAAATTTTCTAAAGACATATTCAACTAATCCATTCTAGATAGTTATGCAATCGGTTGAGACATTTTGTTAAACAGTCTTGTGCCTTATTTGTGCTTCCGCTTTTTATATAAATGTATTCTAGAGCATTTTCAACTATTTATCTATCATATAACCTTCTTCTATTAAGTCTGAATGGTTATTCATTCCCTATTCTAATACTCTCATTATGGCATGGGTGTATAGCACATTTGCAAAGTGTAATGCCCCGCCATGCAACCCTAGAGATAAGTCAACTAAAGAAACATAAAAAGGCGGAAAACTTTTTTTTTTTTAATAGAAGTTTTCCGCCCTTTAATGTTACTTTAGTTGACTTGTTTCTAGGGTTGCATGGCGGGGCATTATATTTGGTATTAGAGCCAAGTTTCAGCACTAGGATCTCTGGTTAATGTTGTTGCCCATGTCTAGTTAAAGTAATTCTTCTTATACATGTGATAGGGACTCCTATGTTGGATACCATGCTTTAATCTAAACACCTAGATTGATGCATTAGATAGATGGTCATGATATTAACTTTCAGCATCATGTGAAAGTAAACTAGATAAGGGAAGGGGATAACAAGTAATGTTATGATTGTGCACAGGGAATCACATTGGTTATGGAAATAAACGTACTTATGGTAGTAATAAAAATTGTGTATGTAAATGTAAATCTGCCCCTGTAAATGCGAGAAACCAGTAACTATGCATCGGTTGAGTGTTGTGAATACCCTGTACTTTCTTTGTGTGCCCCTGGGATGGTGATACTGGGTACCCATCCATGGGAAATATGTGTATTTTAGGTATGGGATTAACCATACCACTATGTGTGTTTGCATGTTTGTTACCCAATTAAGGGCCAACCCTTGTGTGGTTGAAAATATATATATAAAAGACTAGCCAAAAGTTAGATTCATAGACTCTCTTCTTTTGGTTCTCTAGTCCCTCAGTCTATTAAGGGGTAGTAGCAGCCACAAAGTTCTTTGGGTTGAGTGTGTAGTGTATGCTTATGATAGTGCAGAGCGGTCCCTCACTCAATTGAACCTGAGAAAATGTACTCACTACTTTCCCTTATGATGGATCAAGGTACTTGATCCACATGTGCTAGCCTAATCCCCACAGTTCTTGAGCATCTGGATGGTATTTCTTAGATGATCCTCTACCTTGTCTTCACAAAAGGTATGATATGCCACATGAGTTGTCAATTGGGGGCTAGGGTCTAGGACCTGCATGGACAATCCAACTGGAACTATGAGATGACATGTGTCACCACTTGGGGGCCTGGGTCTAGGACCTGCATGGATAGCCCAAGTGAGACCATGTGCACCATGTATATCTTGAGGTCCAACATGTGGAGAGAGGTTTGTTACCCATGCTGAGATAGATTATGTATCTGCACATGTTCCGACATGATGCAATAGGTACGATGCCACACCTCACTGATGTTTCGACATAGTGTTAGTGATGATGCCATGTTGCTGATGGTAGCGAGATGGGCTTGAGAACATGATGCCACGTGCTTAGACATGTGAAGGTACACTATGAGATTGTGTTATAGCCTACTTGTGTGATGAGTGTAACGGGGCCTCACACACTTGTAGAGGCATACTCATGTTTTCTTTCAATAGTGTTTGGGTCATTTAGCATATGGGTATGTCCTAGCCATGTAGACCTCTGGCTATGGCGAGTACCTATATGTGCCTTTTCCACGAGGTGTCACTATGCAAGGTGTTTTTTGTGTGTTCCTACTTCCGCAGAGCCATAGACACATTGCCATGTGGTATATGACTAGTACACACCTTCTCTGGCTGGCATATGACCATGCCGCACTGAGATACAATGCAAGATGTAGCCAAGGTGCACATTCAATGTGGACAACCAAGGAGTGCATGGGCCACTTGGCTAGTCCATCTGGCGTGATGACACGATGAAGGGTGTAGTTGAGGAGTACACTTTGAGCCATTTGGATGGCATGCTCACTCCGCACCACATGAGGGCTATTGTTATAGCCTAATGTTGTTCTCTCCTTCCTCGTTTGGTGGCTACTATCTAGTCACCCAGTGTTGTATAGTGCAATTTTGAAGATTGTGGACTTTCTTTATGGTTATTGATGATTTTCTATTGATTGTGAAGGCTGCCACTTTGTCTCTACTTGTGTGTGATAGTTTAGCCACACTTTGTGATCTTATTTGCAAGTAATCCTTGTGGTTACATTTGATTTAGTGTTGAAATTGCACACATTTCTTGCCTTATTGCTGAAATTGAATTTTTATTAAATCTTTCTTTATGACTTTGGTGGCTAAACTAGTTTATCCTTATTATTTTCGATGTTGGCCATGTGTCATATTGTGATTCCTCTCCAAGGATGTATGAGGCGGGCTTGGTGAGTGTATACGAGGAAGTAGACAGAGGGAACCTTAAGGATGGGGGTATGTGAGGTTGTTATACAGCTAGGACCCACTGCCGACCTATGTGTGATGACTATCTCTTTGAGGCTAACCACCTTATATAACAAGAGAGAGGTCATTGTGGTCTTGTTTGGATGGTCTCACCCTGTGTGTGTGGCCTAACACCAACAAGTCACTAAGCGTGAGGTGCGGATTATGTGAGATGGCTCTTGGCTCTTGGCTCATGGATTATGTATCATGGATTAGTATACTACTTTCCGGTATCCAGCTAGACCCTTGTGTAGCCTTGTGATGTGAACTTGTGTGTAAGTGTAGAATGTATGGTAAATAATGATAAATTATGTTTGGATTTAGTATGGTACAATAATTAAAGTGAAATGTCTTGTTTATAAATGCTGGATATTTATGGAAAATTTGTGTTTTATGTGTTGATATTTTGTGAAAATGTAGTATTCTGATCTATTGATTCCTTAACAGCAAGTTGGAAGAAGAATTGCAATGATGGTGTGCTTGAAAATTAAATACTTTATATGTATATGATATGAGAATTTGTTTACTAGTTAGGATTTAAAAGGGTGCAATGTTTTCTTTGTCTTGAAGAAATTGATGGGCATCAATGCTAACATGTAAGGATTTTGAGTGGTTCATGTACTATGGAATCATTATTGAAATACAAGTTTTGATTGTGTTACTATTGTGACATTGAAAACTAGAAGGGTAAAATATATTTGAAATGGAGTATATAAATTTATATTTTATAAATCTTTTCCATACCCAAACTGGTTTGTATATATTAATTTTATGAAATGAATCATTTTTAATGTTGGAACTAATGTGTGATGTTTCCATCCTAGTTTACGACTTCGAGGAGGAAGTCAAGTCTTAGGGGGGAAGGATGTAGTGCCCCTCCATTCACACCGTGGATGAACAAATGCATGCGATGTGTATCTAGAATGTTTGGGGGGAAGAACATGGGAGAGAGGATGCTAGTAATGGTATGGTATCATTCACAATTGTAGGCCAAATTCCAAGGTATGGTTGTGTCATGATCCAGGTAAGCTATGTTGATAGATAAAGTGTGGTCAGAGTCAAACCAAATGCATTTCATTAAAATGAATAGATAGAAATTAAGAGCATATTTACTAATAGTGTATTAATTATATTACTTCCACCTTCTTATTGTCAATGAGGTGTAAATTGCTATTGAGTGTTTGACCATTAAAATAATAGTATTTTAGTAGAATACACCTGTCACCACCTTAAGAAGAATTTTTGTGAACCACAGCATATTTTTAGAAAATCATAGGAATTTCCATGAATTTTTGGGGAGCCATTATTATCATCTAATCTTAGCGCAGGCCATTTTTGTAATAGTTCTTTTACCATTTATTTCACAAGACTACTGGATATGAAATAATGGGCAATCGGTTGCTTGAATTTCTCAATTTTACTGACACCAAATGGGATGACTACGATAGTTTTTTCTTTTATTTCTGGCTTTATAACAATTTGAGCAATAAGGATAGGGGGATCAGGCAGTAGGAATGGTGACTTCCTTGCAGAATTTCAAGTGTTCATGGTAGCTGACTTTGGTGATTCTATCTCTAATTACCTTTATTTACATTGTGCATATTTTTTTAATGCCCCATATACCATTTTCTCTGGAATTCAATGGAGTCCAACAGAAAATATCCAATGCGCCCTCACTAGAAAATAAAATTATTGGAGAGGAGCAACATAAAGAGAACTCTTATGGAGTAGTTGTGTATAGAAATGCTCCATGGAAGACTGACATTGGAAGGTGGCTATCTAGATGCCATGTTATTGCAGAACCAGTTCCCATTAATGAGACTATTGGTGGGAAAATTAAAAAAAGGTAGTTGCAGCGGTCACGTCATTTGTAACTCTAAACATGGGGAGTGTTAGTGTTTTCATGGTTATACTGGTTGTGGGTTCTTTTAATGTAATGTGAAAAAAACTTGGACTACATTCTTAATAATTTGGTCACAGTGGAATCTGGGTCAGTGCTAACTTATTGTGGCTAGTGGTATCAAAATCTAGTTGTTGCTCTAATGGGCTTAGCATCATGAAGGTATGTATGTCAGCATCTAGATCATATAGGGCACAGTGTGGTGGTAGAAGCATTTGTGGAATCAGCAGGGCAAGCATGCATTGTTTACGGTGATGCCGTCACCCTCGTCAGATTACAAGTAACTCTTCCTCTGCCTCTACATCTAGATACCACTGTAGAATATGTTTTTTAGTTATGACGTTCTAAGTCTCCTTAAGACTCCTATTCCATGAAATTATTACAAATTTTAGTAGGATGTGTGGAAAATATTGCATTTCAAATTCATGTGAGTTGTGGGCATTTTGCCAAACATTTCATGTGCCTTGTTTGGGTTCCATATCTTGCATGCATAAGGTCTGTGACCTTTCCAACCATGGCATTACGCCTACCAATGTGCATAAACCTAAAGATTTCTAAGGTCAATTCAACAAACCCATGTTGTACATGTTGACCAGGGTATTTTCCAGCTATAATATCTATCTAAAATCCACCATCCATTATGCACATTAATTTAATGTTTTATGGCTCTATATGGGCACATAGATATATGCAAAATCTATCTCTAAATGACACATAGGTATGGACATTTACTGTTTTTATCACAATCTCCTTCTATTATGAACTGAAGAAAGCTAAGAAAGAATTATTTATACTCCTTGTAATTGTATTGTTTTGATGATTCCTTGACGATGCATGTGTCTGATAAAAGCAAATACATTTTATAATTGTTCTACAAATTTCTACGACTATATTCATTAAAATATACTTCGACAAATATAATATCCATTATATTTAAAGTTGTTTTAATCTGAATCAAATGAAATAAATGAGTGTTATTTCTGGTGGTAGGAAGACTTTTTTTGTATCGTTTAGATTATGCACATAATCTAGTGTTTTCTTAGTTTCCTTGTTTAGATTTACCTTATCAAGACTTCGATATATTTATGATGTAAATAGAAAGATTTTATGATTCCTTATTATGATAGGTCTTGATGGTACTCTCCTTAGGTGTCTTTAAAGTGAGGAATATCAAACTACCTTGAGAGAAGTTCACGAAGGAATTTGTGAAACCCACTCTAGTGGTCCTACTTTGGCTAAGAAACTCATGTGTATGGGATACTATTGGCCAACTATGGAAACAGACTCCTATCATTTTGTGAAAAGGTGGAAGAAATGTCAAATTCATCGGAACCTAATACATGCACCAACACAAGAGTTGCAGCCTTTAAAAAATCCATTGCCTTTCTGCCAATGGGGACTCGACTTAGTGGGCAAGATTCAACGCCCATCATCCAACAAACATAAATTCATAATAACTGCCACTGAGTAGTTTACTAAGTAGATCGAAGCCATACCCCTCACCAATGTCACAGGCAAGCAAATTGCCTTGTTCATCTTGAATTATATCATTTGCCACTATGGCATTCCTTTATCCATTATCACTGATAATTGTAGACCCTTTAAAAATTAGGATGTCAAAGAACTATTTGACAAGTTCCATATACAACATCATTTTTCCACCCCGTACTACCCCCAAGGAAACGGTCATGCAGAGGCGTCTAATAAAACCATCTTGAAAATCTTGAAGAAGACTGTCAATGATGCTAGTCGTGATTGGCATATCTAACTGAATCCAACTCTGTGGGCCTACCATACGAGTATTCGCACACCCACAGGTGCAATGCCATATTCCCTTGTCTATGGGTCTAAATCCATCTTGCCCATTGAAGTCGAGTTACCATCCTTGCGAGTATCATTAAAAGGTATAATAACTGATGAAGATTATCGGGTTGACAAACTATAGGAGTTAGAGCTATTGGAGGAAAGAAGACAAAATGCCTTTAATCATCTGAAAGCCTATCAACAAACGATGTCAAGGAGTTAAAACCACAGAGTAAAACCCAAAGTCTTTCAAGTTGGTGACCTAGTTCTCAAGGAAAATTCTAGAAATCAGTAGGACAGGGAAAATAAAGGCAAGTTTGAACCCAACTGGCTTGGTCCAGATGTAATCATTTCTACTTATAGATCAAGAGCCTATTAATTAGTCACATTAGAAGGTGAACTGTTGGATGACCCAATCAACAATATGCATCTTCATAAGTTTTATACCTAAAAACCCAATGCAAGGGAATTTTAAAAAAATCATGCAAATAAAAGCAAGTGATGAAAACCTAGAAACAGACGCTATTTGTGATAAACCGCTTCCTCCATCTTTAGGATTTCAGTCCTTTTTCCATCTTTTTTTACCACATCCATCAAAACACATAAAGGTACCTATCATGGCTTGTTACTTGCTCACCCTTATCGTCTTATCACCTTAGTCTATCCATCCAATAACTCATCAATTTCAGTCATCTATCCCAACTCCATCATTACTGTTACCATTAAACTATGTCACCTCTGACCCATCATGTAGGCAAGGCCATCATTGATGAGCCCCCGAGGCTTCCTATCCAGACATATCCTTCATCATATCATAAACATTTGATTCACCATTTATTCATCCGTCACCAATATCAACCTCCATGGTCGAACTACATCGCCTCTGAGCTATCACATAGGCAAGGCCATCATTAATGAGCCCCCAAGGCTTCCCACTCCCTAGGTCTCAGGTCCACATCATCAAACTACATTGAATCTACATTGTCACATAGGCAAGGCCATCATCGATGAGCCCCCGAGGCACTAGGTCAGTCCCTTAGGGCCCGTCACATTGAGTTTTACCATCCATTGAGTCCATATGTTTCATCCATAATAAGTAGATCCTCTACTTATTGATGTCTATTAACCTATCATAAGGTAAATGTACCCAACCAGATATTTTGGGATTTCTATTTTATTATTTTCAAAGGGAAGTGAAAATGGTGGAAAGCAAATAACTCAGGAGAGCATATCAAATTAAAATTTGAGGTGAGCTGAAGCGAGTTTAGTCAAAAATGTCTTGGGACTCAATTGAATGTGAACCGGGCATTCTGACAGAAGTCATTGGAGAAATGGAAGTGAAGGGAGTTCAAGTAGCGGAATTGTATTCTCTAGACTTGCAATGCTTAACTGATCTTCTTATTTATGGCCTAATCTTCCTGTCCAAGTTAAGACTACATGATAGACCTGTATTGAGTTTCCACCATTATAGCCCTAATCTCTTCTTTACAAAGGAGGAGCTCAACCACGGTTGTGCAACTCAGGCTATTATTTCCATTCTCTTGAATTGCCCAGCTATGGACATTGGCCCACATCTCTCAAATTGGAAGCAGTATAGTAGAGATTTTCCACCTTTTCTCAAATCTCTATGTATCTTGAATAACGATGCAATTCACAATGCCCATAACAGTTTTGCCAAACAAGAGCCTATTGTTTCTTCATCTAAAGATGGTGTATACACTTTCATTAACTATGTACCAGTTAGTAACACTATATATATTAGATGGGATGAAGGAAGGGCCCATCTATCTTGGACAGTTTGATGGAATTTCAGCTACCTTGGATTGGTTGAATGTAGTCCAGCCAATACTTCAAGAATGAATGGAGAAATATATGGAAAGTAATATAGATTTTAGTGGTTTAGCAGTTATAAAAAATAAGAAAGAAGAGTATACTACCTATCTGGTGTATCTTCAGAGTAGGAATGAGCAGGTTTTGAATCAATTGATAGGGAGGATGGATTTAGGAAGCCTCCTATAGATTTTAGCGAAAACAAATTCTGAACTTGAAACTGTCAAGCAAAACATATCAATGGAGGATGAAAAAATTAGAAGGTGGAGAAGGGAGAATGAAATAAGGAAGCATAACTATGCACCCTTTTTGTTCAATTTTCTTAAATCTTTGTCTGACAAGGGTAAACTCAACGATGTAATTAAGAAAGCCAAGTTTGAGTAAAGGAAATCAAAATTGTGTATGAATGGAAGAGATGAAGCTTCCATAGATTGAATTAAATATGCTTATTCCTTTAATGAAATTTTATTGTTATGTATTGCAAGTTTTTTTATTTGTAGCAAGTAATTAGAACATCTACCATGTAGGCCTCTGTCTTAGATGTGCTATAACACATATATATCCTCTAAATCCAAGAGCCTTTTCTTATACTTGTTGTTACATGAATTATAGAGTACCTTATTTAATTTGAATTTCAATAGTTTGAATTTAAATGTTTTTAAAGTGAATGTACTAATTTAAAAAAAAAGTTAGGTATTTGAGTAAATAAAAATATAAGAAGTAGTATATTCATAAATAAATTAGTAAGTGATATTTTTGAAATAGTTATTAATTTATATTTTTGAATTATTTTATTTTAGACATTATTTACTTTATATTTTATTGAAGAGATATTTTATTTTTCAATAACAATAAAATAAATCATAACAAAAAAATATTCTCAGTTTTAAAAACTAAATTGAAAAAATTCACAATTTATTATTATTTTATTTATGGGTTGTATTTAGAATTAGAGTTAGTGCTATAATTATGTTTATGGGGTTATTGTTAGGGGTAGAATTATGGTTAAAATTAGAGTTAGGTTTAGAATTAGAGTTAGTGATAGCATTACTATAAGGATTAAGGTTAGGGTTATAGTTACAATTTGGGTTCCAATTAGAAGTTAGGGCTACAATTAGGGTTAGGGTTCATCTCCAACTTAGAATTATGGTTAGAAATATGGTTATGGTTGGGGCTAGGGTTAGGGATAGAATTAGGTTAGGTTAGGTTATGTTTAGAACTAGAGTTAGGGTTACAAATAGGTTTAGGGTTAAGGTTTAAAATGAGCATTAGGGTCATAGTTAGTACTACAATTAGGTCTAGAATTAGGGTTACAACTATGGTTAGAACTAGGGTTGGGGTTAGTGTTAGAATTAGGGTTATGGTTAGAAAGAGTTTTATAATTAGTGTTAGGCTTAGTGTTTAGGTTAAAATCAGGGTTAGGGTTAGAATTAGAGTTAGGATTAACATTACATTTAGGATTAGAGTTAGAACTTAAATTTAGGGTTACAATTAGGGTTATCATTAGGGTTAGTCTTGTGGCTAGAGTTAGGGTTACAATTAGAGTTTGGGTTAGCATTAGTGTTAGGATTAAATTTATAGTTATGGTTAGGGATAAAATTAGGGTTACGATTAAATGTAGGATTAGAGTTAAGGGTTAAAATTAGGGTTACAATTAGAGTTAGGTTTAGGGTTAGTACTGGGAAGAGGGTTAGGTTAGAATAGGGTTAAGATTAAGAATAGGGTTAGGGATAGTATTAGGGTTAACATTAGGGTTACAATTAGGGTTAGGGTTATCGTTAGTATTAGGGTGAGGATTCTGGTTAAAATTAGGTATAGGGATATAATTAGGGTTAGAATTAGAGTTAGGGTTAGGGTTACAAACTTGGATATCTCAAGATTAGAATTATAATTGGATTTAGGATAGGGTTACGATTACAATTAGAATTAGGGTTAGGATTACAATTAGAATTAGTGTTAGAATTAGGGTAGGGTTAGGGTTTAGGTCAGAATTAGGGTTAAAACTATGACTACAATCAGGTCTAGGGTTGGTGTTAGAATTAGGGTTAGTATTGGCCTAAACATTAGGGTTAGGGTTATAGTTACAATAAAACAAGAAAGGTTATTTACGTTTATATCTATATATGGTTAGAGTTAAGGTTGGGATTAGGGTTGGAATTAGTAATAGAGTAAGGGTTAGTGATAGAATTGGGGTTATAGTTAGGGTTAGAATTATGGTTAGAATTAGGGTTAGGGTTAGAATTAGAGTTAGGGATAGCATTACTATCAAGATTAAGGTTAGGGTTGTAGTAATAACTTGGGTTTGAAATAGTAATAGAATTAGTATTGGGGTAAGAATTGGTGTCAGGGATAAAATCAAGATTAGAATAATAATTGGATTTAGGGTTAATGTTACAATTAGGGTTAAGATTAAGGTTATAATTAGTGGTAAAATTAGGGTTAGGGTTAGGGTTAGGGTTAGGGTTAGGTTTACGGTTACGGTTTAGGTTATAATTAGCATTAAAACTATGATTAGAATTAGGGTTAGGGTTTGAGTTAGAATTAGGGTTGGTATTAATGACTTCTTATCACAATAATTATTATAACCCTAATTATTTTTATTTTATAATAATAATTATTATAATTTAAAATAATTAGGGTTTATAATAGTTATGATGTAAGATCATTAGGCTTTATTTAATAATTAATATTATATCAATAATATATATATTTTAAATGTATATATCAATTATATATATATATATATATATTTTGCTACGTAATAAGGAGATGTTTTATATTAATTTAAAAAAAAAACAATTTTCCAGTTCTGAGATATTTCCAAAAATAGCCTATAGCTGCATCCGACTAGATTGATACTACCGATAGATAGATATGCCATGCAAGACAAGACTAGCAAAACATAGAAACTGATATATAGCCTATATTAAAACCACCTTATAACCCCATACCTATAAACAAAGAACCCAGACTAGAAATAACCAGTAGAAAAGAAACCCTAACCACTTTAAGCCTCTATTTCGTAGTTATGTAGCTTCATATTGAAATCTCCCATCTAGTGCAAGCCTTGATTCTCCACGATCTGACAATACTTCAGCAGAAAATTCACTGCCACCCTCACATGTTGTCTGAACCATACTAGATCCTCCCCCTTCATGTGGAGAATGAAATGGAAGTATTTCATGACACTTCTAGGATGCTGCAGAAGGGGAATGTCTCTCAGCCACGGCATGCCTGTACCAAAAGAAACTATCTCCAAAGTCTCCTCCAACCCACCTAACACACTAGGAATAAAGAGCCTTCTAGCCACCAAATTCACCCATGTCTTAGCCACATTCAACTCTAGCAGAGTAGCCACAAACTGGGAACTTATGTCTATGTCCAATAAATGTCATTCGCTACCCTCTACAAACTCCTTACCCAGAATCATCTTGGTTGCCCCCAGAACAAGTTCATCCTAGCCCTTTAGGAGGCGCTTAAGATGAAGGTCAGTGATACCCCCCAGAAATGCCATTTGCCTCTTATCACAAATGGTGCAGGAGCACCTACCTGACAGCTGGTCATGATAAGGCAGTTAGTAGTTTAGGTCTTGTTTGTGTTTCCAAGAAGGTCTGTTAAGACCAGATGCATGTAATAAGGTCACGCTGATCATGATAAGATCATGCTGACCAGGCTTTTGTTATTTTTAGCTAGTTAGTTGTAACAGCTGTCATGATGTATGTTCGGTGGGGTCTCCCAGCCGCCTGGAGAGTTCCCAGCCGCTTGGAGTCGGGTCAGTAGTACTCGTAGGCAAATCTATATAAGCATGAGGATCGTTTGATATTGAACAGACAGACAGATATCATCGATCAGACTTTGCGAGAGTGAGACAGAGCGAGAGGAACATCATATTGTAGTTGCATCTTTTGAAATCGAATAAAGTATTCCTGTTTGTGTTCATCCTCTGTTGCATTCCATTGCTTGATCGATTGCTGGTTTGAGAGGTTTTCATGGATATACTGATCCATTCCACCGGTTGACTCATCTGATCGGTGGAATGGCAATGTACAGTAGGTTAGTAGGTAGTTTGTTTTCTGTTTGCATGCAGGTGTGCAGGATCGCGGTCGACAGATGCTGAGAAGCCTAGCATCCTCATGTGCTAGGTCAATTTGATAAACTGGAGTTGGAAGATCACCCTGAGGTTGGATCGGGTCATCCCTGGTGGATCAGCGAAGGGAAATTTCGCTAAGTGAAGAAGTCTGTTAAAACGGCATCATCAGGATATTTCTGCAAATATCCTGCAGTCGGGTTAGGCATCATCATCCGGATAAGTGAAGATGAACATGATGCAGTTGAGCGCATGAAGTGCGGTTTCGTCGGGGTGATCATCAGCAGGAGGAGCCGAGGAGCGTATCGGCATCAGGATCATCATATCGGAGTGCCAAACATCCGCATATCGCGAGTAGATGCGGGAGAGAAAGTTCGGATTTTTGACTAAGTATTGAGAAGGTCATCAGGATATTGGGTGACGTCATCGTCATCAGGATATGACGTCATCATCATCAGGATATTGAGATATCCCCCTGTGCGAGTTTATCCTACTGTCGTCAAGTGTTAAGGTATCGGCGGAAGTCCGTAGCAGGAAGTTGTGTTAACATCATCATCAGGAGGTTTCGAAGAGAACCGGATAATTTATATCATGATGCTGTTGCTTGTATCATCGGGCAGTGGAGCATCGAAGGCAAGTTGTTGAAGTGGAACGTCATCAGGATATTTGGGACAACCGGATGTTGAATATCCTGCTGACGAAGGAAGTGTTGCATATGATGATGACGATGGAGTTCGGAGCCCGATGAACAGTGGAACAGGAGGATGTGTGCGCCCGCTGAACATCATGATGATGATGTTAGAAGGAAAGCGGAGATGAACAGTAGTCGGCAGGAGGACAATTGCGAGTGTCTGAAATATGATGATGCTGTTGGTTTTAGGAAACATGATGATGCTGACACTATAAAGCGGAATATGATGATGATGGCGAAGATGATGATGATGAGGTTGGTCTGCAGACATTCATGCTACATGTGAAGGTTATAGTGTGGATGCCTCTGCATCATAGTGGTATCAGAGCTCAGCAAAAGGTCTGGGCTGTTGTGTGTTGATTCTGTCACCGAAAGGGCAGAGGTAGAGATAGAGTTGATTGTGTTGTGATTGAGAGGTTGACAAAATGCCTCCTAAAGGTAGTGGTACTGCAAGGGAACTGCAGGAGATGAAGGAGAAACATGCTAGAGAGATGAGGAAGATGAAGGAGCTTGCTGAAGCACTTCAAGCCAGGCTGACAGCCCTGGAAAAGAACAAAAAGAGGGAAGTGGAAGACAGTGAGTCTGAAGAAGAGGCAGATACTGTTGAAGAGTATGAAGAGGTAGCTGAAGATCTGGATGCTGAAGACCAGAGGTTGGCAAAACTGTTAAAGGCAGTGCAGAGTGAAAAACCTAAGGTAAAGGTTGATGTTTCCAAGTATACTGGAAGCTTGAATGAAGATGAGTTGTTAGATTGGATTGCTGCACTGGATAATCACTTTGAGTGTGAAGATGTTGCTGAGGATCAGAAAGTCAAGATTGCAAAGACCAAGTTAGGAGGTCATGCTTTGGTATGGTGGGATTATGTACAATCTGAGAGAAGGAAGCAAGGGAAGTCTAAGATCACTTCTTGGGATAAGATGGTAGCAAGGATCAAGGGGAAATTCTTGCCAAGGGATTATGAAATCCAGATGTTTAAGAAGCTGCAATTTTTAAAGCAGAAAGACAGGGATGTGAAATCATATACTGAAGAATTTTATCTGTTGAGTATGAGATCTGGTCATCATGAGAATGAGGTAGAAAAGGTGGCTAGGTACTTGGCTGGTTTGAGGTTTAACATACAGGATGAGTTAGTGTTAGCTAACCCTAAGAATGTGGAGGATTGTTATCAAATGGCAATCAGGATTGAAGAAAAGCTGAATAGAGGACATGATAAGTCCATGAGAGGAAGAGGAAACAATAGGGGAAGAGGAGCAGCCCCTGCACAAAAGCAAACCAATGAGGGTCAAGAAGACACTGGTAAAGGACAGGGACAGTCTGATTTCAGAGGTGGATGGAAAGGCAATAGAGGAAGATTTGGAGGTGGTAGAGGTTCTACTACATTTTCAGGAAAGTGTTACACCTGTGGAGAGTTTGGTCATCCATCTTTCAAATGTCCAGAAAATAAAGGTTCATCATCCAGAAATGATAGAACAAGTGACAAGAGAGTACAACTTGTGCAAGAAGAGAAAGAAGAAGAAAGTGCACAGAGTTCAAACAGAGGTCCTGAGAATTTTGGCTATCCAGAGAGTGGAGAATCACTGCTGTTAAGGAAAACAAGTTTGCAGGCATCAAAGGATATGATGCAAAGAAGAGCTCTTTTCAAAACCACATGTAAGAGCAAAGGTAAGGTATGTAAGGTTGTCATTGATACTGGTTCAACAGACAACATGGTATCTCAGGAGATGGTTGATAAACTGAAGCTGGAAAGGATTCCACATCCACACCCTTACAAGGCATCTTGGGTGAGTGATAGGCAATCACTTTTTGTCTCTGAACAGGCATATGTGGATTTCCAGATTGGACCATATCATGATAGAATTTTGTGTGATATATTGCCTATGGAATGTTGTCACCTACTGCTGGGTAGACCATGGCAATTTGACAGAAGGGTACTGTATGATGGGTATGCTAATACCTACACCATCCAGAAAGATGGGAAGATTATTAAGTTGATGCCATTGCAGGCAAAAGCTGCAGTACAGAAGGCAGCTCAAATCATTTTAATGGGAAAGAAGGAGTATGTGCAGATGCCTAGAGGAACAGGCATGAAGGCAGTTCAGGACACTGCAGGGAAAGGAGTTGTTAAAGACAACAAGCTGAAGAAAGTTTCAGTTGTGACTGCCAGAGGTCAGCAGCAGGTGCAGAAACAGGTTTGTACACAGCAACCAGTTGAGAGGCATGATAAGGATGTTGTCATAGTTGGGACTATTGCTTGTCCTATGAAGATTGACAGGAAGATACAGTTGAACACCACCGAGGCAGTTCAGACCGAGGTTCTGGTCAGGCAACCTGACAAATACAGGGTATGTGAGAGACAGGCCTCCATCAACAGGCATGAGGATTTACTTGCCAGAAAGCAAGTCACAGTTCAGATGGCTTGGAGCAGCCAAGAGACAGCAGCAGATAAAGCTGGAGCAGGTCCACAGATTGACAAAGCAAGGTGTACAGGTGGAAGACTTCCACATACTAAACTCATGGGACATGAGTTCTTTTCTTTTGGGGAGTATGGTGCAGGAGCACCTACCTGACAGCTGGTCATGATAAGGCAGTTAGTAGTTTAGGTCTTGTTTGTGTTTCCAAGAAGGTCTGTTAAGACCAGATGCATGTAATAAGGTCACGCTGATCATGATAAGATCAAGCTGACCAGGCTTTTGCTATTTTTAGCTAGTTAGTTGTAACAGCTGTCATGATGTATGTTCGGTGGGGTCTCCCAGCCGCCTGGAGAGTTCCCAGCCGCTTGGAGTCGGGTCAGTAGTACTCGTAGGCAAATCTATATAAGCATGAGGATCGTTTGATATTGAACAGACAGACAGATATCATCGATCAGACTTTGCGAGAGTGAGACAGAGCGAGAGGAACATCATATTGTAGTTGCATCTTTTGAAATCGAATAAAGTATTCCTGTTTGTGTTCATCCTCTGTTGCATTCCATTGCTTGATCGATTGCTGGTTTGAGAGGTTTTCATGGATATACTGATCCATTCCACCGGTTGACTCATCTGATCGGTGGAATGGCAATGTACAGTAGGTTAGTAGGTAGTTTGTTTTCTGTTTGCATGCAGGTGTGCAGGATCGCGGTCGACAGATGCTGAGAAGCCTAGCATCCTCATGTGCTAGGTCAAGTTGATAAACTGGAGTTGGAAGATCACCCTGAGGTTGGATCGGGTCATCCCTGGTGGATCGGCAAAGGGAAATTTCGCTAAGTGAAGAAGTCTGTTAAAACGACATCATCAGGATATTTCTGCAAATATCCTGCAGTCGGGTTAGGCATCATCATCCGGATAAGTGAAGATGAACATGATGCAGTTGAGCGCATGAAGTGCGGTTTCGTCAGGGTGATCATCAGCAGGAGGAGCCGAGGAGCGTATCGGCATCAGGATCATCATATCGGAGTGCCAAACATCCGCATATCGCGAGTAGATGCGGGAGAGAAAGTTTGGATTTTTGACTAAGTATTGAGAAGGTCATCAGGATATTGGGTGACGTCATCGTCATCAGGATATTGAGATATCCCCCTGTGTGAGTTTATCCTGCTGTCGTCAAGTGTTAAGGTATCGGCGGAAGTCCGTAGCAGGAAGTTGTGTTAACATCATCATCAGGAGGTTTCGAAGAGAACCGGATAATTTATATCATGATGCTGTTGCTTGTATCATCGGGCAGTGGAGCATCGAAGGCAAGTTGTTGAAGTGGAACGTCATCAGGATATTTGGGACAACCGGATGTTGAATATCCTGCTGACGAAGGAAGTGTTGCATATGATGATGACGATGGAGTTCGGAGCCCGATGAACAGTGGAACAGGAGGATGTGTGCGCCCGCTGAACATCATGATGATGATGTTAGAAGGAAAGCGGAGATGAACAGTAGTCGGCAGGAGGACAATTGCGAGTGTCCGAAATATGATGATGCTGTTGGTTTTAGGAAACATGATGATGCTGACACTATAAAGCGGAATATGATGATGATGGCGAAGATGATGATGATGAGGTTGGTCTGCAGACATTCATGCTACATGTGAAGGTTATAGTGTGGATGCCTCTGCATCAACAAACCAACCGAATAGGGGTTTCCATTCCTGTGCACCGAATCTAGTCTGCTGAGAGCCATAACACCTTAGGTTTCTCTATAATTTTGCAATGCTTCAAAATAGAAAGGCAACAATTCTTAAAGGAGACGGCTCTTGCTTCGCCTTACTCTTTAATTATATCAGCTATCCCATCTTCTGCCCTTCTAGATTGTTAGCTACCGCTTAACTACTGTCAACTTGTGAGAGCTGAATCCTCACCCTCATGCTTGCAAAAGCACTAAAACAGACTTGTTGTTTCATCATTGCAAGCCGTCCCTTCAAGCATGTGAAACAAGCTAAGTAAGCTTGTTAATTAATACACCCTTTCCGCTCGAGAAGGTTCTAACGAAATAGAGGCTAGTCCAAGTGTCGCTCTTACCGAATCCTAGTTGGCTATCAGCTATTCTGCACGCCTCTTATGGTACCAAAGCCCTAATCCTTCCACACCAATACATGTGGAAGGACTCCTGCCCATCCACCCACTTTGAGAGGAAAAAAGGTTAGCCAATTTCCAACACTTCTCTGCATTCTCTTCCATCCACTGGCAAATTTGACAAAGAATCTACTTCTGTGTTACCTTCCCTAAGTATGTGCTTGATCTGAATATGCTCAAAAGAGTCTGGAATTTGTAATTCTTGATCGAACATTACTTTCAGTTTCTAGTTTTCCAACCTTCTAGTCCTCAGCCCATTGATTGTAAGCAAGTAATCCCCTTCTATCTCCAGTTTTCTAATACTTAATTCTCTATAAAAGCTTAATCCAAGGATTAATGCTTGCAATTCAGCTACATTATTGGTCTTGCTTGGTAATTTTTGGGACAATCTACCAAGAGTTTTTCCTTCCTAGTCTCGAATAATGCATCCCACTCCGGAGGCTCTAGGATTCCCCTATGAGGCCCCATCTAAGTTTAACTTGAACCATCCAAAATCTGGAGGGCTCCATTTGACTTGCATCCTGTCTTCCCTGGTAGCCTTCTAATCTGCTATAGCCAGAATCTTTAGTCCCAACCAGAGCTTTCTCATATCTACATCCCATCTAGTGAATTTCTGATTCTTTTGTCCCTCACCAGCTAACCTTGCTCACAAAAGATGGGAAAGTTCTTTCCTTCTCTTGAAAAATTCTTTTGTTCCTCTCTTTCAAAATTTCCCATAAAACCATTAAAGGACATATGCTCCAGAGCCCTTCATATAATGATCTTTTAAAGATCAAAGGCCAAGCCAGGAGAAAGTCTAACAGCTTAACTAGGAATGTTGACTGCCACTTCAATTTGGAGTAGAACCACTTCCAAGTATTAAGCATGAACTCACAGTTAAGACAAATGTGATCTCCAGATTCCCCTTCTTTTTTGCAAAGCACACACCTTGAGGGCCCTGCATAGCCCATTTTCTTAAATCTGTCAGCTGTGAGCACTCTTCCCCTTGAAGCAGCCCAAGTGAAAATGTGAGCCTTGGGAAGGTAGAACTTATTCCAACATAAATTGAAAGGTAGGCTTGACTCTATCCCTTGCTCCCCTTTGAGCACTCTATACCCCTCATTTACACTATATTGCCTAGAGGGAGAAGCATTCCATCTCAGCTCATCTACCCCTTCCCTAAAAATCATTCTTCAATTCCTCAAGGCTGCTTCAAACACTTATGCAATTCTGATGTCCACTCCTATTTCCCTAACATCCTTCCATTTTATGAATGCTCTGACTGAAGTGGTTAATTCATAGCTTAGTCTCTTACCAATTCTCCTCATGCTTGCTTAGTGATTATTCTTAATGGGTCCAAGTCATCTCTGCTTGCTAACGTAGTTTGACCATCCCACAAATCTTCCTAGAAGAGCACTCTACTACCATATCTTATTTCCTAGGTTAGCTGACTGTGGTCATATTTTTCTTGGCCCCAAAATATTTTGTTTCCCTCCTTCTATCAGAGAAATCTAATCAGAGAAAGACTAAATAGAAGAAGGAAATCCTTAAATCCCGCATTTCCCTATGTTGTGCCTTGCAAGATTTCCCAAAATCTCATCTGGATATCCTTGCAAAAAACTCAGAAAAACCCAGAAACCCTTTGTCTTCAAGTGCTTTCCATTGCAGATAATTCTCAGTTTTATACTTAGTCATTTTTGTATGCATCTTTGTATGTATCATTGTATGTATATCTCTTGTATCACATATACAATCGTATATACAATTTCAGATGCAAGGCGATATACAAAAAGAATATATAAGGGTCATCGGCAAGACTTTGGCCTATCGATATGACAAGTCTTAGGTCTCTCCGATAGCCAAATGTATATGCAAGATACAAGGCAGGATACAAAGGTGTAGATACAATCTAGACCTGATTGATTTTTTATGATATATTTGATAGCGGTTCATATCTACTTTTCTATTTGTATGTCAAGGATGCAAAGGATATACAAAAGTTGATACATGTATGTAGATGCAATTCTAGACTCGACCATTCCTTCATGCTAAATTTGATAGCGGATCACCTCCGCCCTTGTATGTTGTATATCTAATTGCATGTGTGTGATATACAAAGGCATATACAAAGCCAGATACAATGAGAGATACAAATTTGAAGATGCAATCACGAACGCCAATGTAGAATCAAAAAAGTACAAAGTGCATTTGTAAATGCCAAAAGGTAGAAAAGTCAAACATCTTTTGTATGTATAATTACAGGTATATGCAATATACAAAAAGGCAAAGATACAATCTGGATGTGACTCGAGAATTGATTCTAGTGGACTTCAATATGGGGTCTGCAATTGTATATCACATATACATGATCAGACACAAAGTGATATACAAAGATGAGATACAAATACCAGATCCAATTCCAATTCCAATCCACTTCATAAAATGTTGAAGTCCACTTTTGTATATTTGTATGTTTTGTATATGCAATCACATATGCAAAGGCATATACAAAGCCCAATTGAGGTTTTTTACTGGTCTATTGTGCAGTGGTGGGTCCAAGTTCCTTCATCTGTCTATTTTGTAACAATGGACTCCAGGCACTACTCAACGATCAAATGGAATGATAACACATGTCAAGGCCGATTCAAAGGAAGATGTAGGGGGTTTTCGACAAGACTTTGCTTATAGGTGACCTAGTTTGAGGTCTCCCTGATGGCTGATTCAATGGCAGATGCAAAGAAATATACAAAGTGTAAGATGTAATTGACCACAACTTTGACCATGGATATCTCCTTCATTCTGGAGAATTTCAACATGCTTCAAAAGGAAAAAGTGCTTATTTTTGCCTCTTCTTTCATCTGGTGGGCTTTTGAGGGGAATATTCTCACTTTCAAAATATGATCTAGATTTGCATGCTTGGCTAATAAGACGTCTCAACGACCATGTTTGCATGTGCAAAGGTTGTTTCCTCCGCAGTAATTCTAGTTTGTGAACTCTATATTCACAATTCATGGCAGATGGCCCTGTTCTTCAATGCAATTGATTTCTCTGGCTTGCTGGTGGATATCCATGTGGTCTGCGAAGACTTTTGGGGTCTTCCCTTCAATGCCATGTCCTATCTTGCATATGGGAAACCATTTTCTGAAGTTACAGATCTACTAGAGACATGGTATCTGTCCTTTCTACCACGCCCTTGCCCATGTGCCCTTGTTCCTACATTGATGACCTCAGATCCTGTGGAGCTGCCTCAGCGTCCCCTACATAAGAAATTGACCTATAAAAGGCATTGTGACCTCGTTGTTGAGGAGGATGGTAAATTTTGGGCTGTTATGCTGCCAAATTTTCTATAGTAAGACCTCTTAGAGTAATTACAGGGTAAGGGAATGTGACTTACTGTGTCTAAATCTAGCCTCTGTTGTCTTTCTGTTTATCCACCAATGAATGTAATTAGCTATATTGTGTCTTTTCCTGCTACTAGATACTCTATAATGTAATGGTTTCTGGCCCTCATGATCAATATATGCATGATTTCTTGCTTCTCTTGTGTCCTAATTTATGTGTTTTACTTGGAGTTATAGTCTATTCTGTGAGTTAAACATCTCCTCTCCAGGGTTGATCTTCATATCGAAGCCTAAATCAGCCTCATAAGTCTGTGTGAATTCCCTTCATGATTGAGATCATTGTTGTGTCTACACCAAGATCACCATCGCTCACTGAATCTAGTGCATCACCCTATTTCCCTTTCAATTTCCTTCTAACCCTTTCCCCCTGCAAGGATTAGCACTAGGTTTAGATATATTTCTCTAAGCATTAGGCTTAGAATGAGGAATCAGCCTTCTCTGGAAGTCTGATCTTAATTTGCAAAGTCCCATACTTTCGAGATCATTCCCATTGTGTTATTAGAATGCTTAGACTCTCTCCAAGCAATGTGCAATTCTATGTGAGAATAATTTCTGGCACACCTGGTGGGACTACTCTACTCTGAGTGAGAGCTAGACTGAGGATTTGGTGTCACTCTTTGTCTACATGCCACTATGAAAGTGTCAACAGACACTTGGCGACTCTCTACTGATCCAGTTCCTTCATCATATTTCAACATTTCATGCCTGTGTAGACAAGGTCTTCTTCTAGAGGTAACTTCCAATTTGTTGAAGTCTCATTTGATGATAGAAAGAGAAGAACAAGATTATCTAGGTCCCTTGTGAGGGAAATTATAAACCATCATTTAAATCATACAAGGGCATAGTCCACTCCTCCTCCATTAGATTTTCAAGTTAGGTCTCAACATTTAACCAAAACTTTTCATATCCCCTTTATTATCAACGTGAACATACCTAACATGGTGAGGAATATGCCATTTGTTGCATATCAAGGAGACAACCCTCTAGCCCTAGCCCAATATGATTACATCCTTACATCATCCTTGAAGGCTATACCATTTTTTAGTGGCGAGAACTCTATCACCCCTACTGAGCACATACAAGATGTTGTCAGTGTCTGTTCGGTCCACCATGTTACTGCTAACAACGTGGCCATGAGATTACTAGTCTCTTCTTTCAAAGGCAAGGCCTTACAGTGGTATAGAGGCCTCCAACCTAATTCAATACATAACTGGGATGACTTGGGCACTAAATTGTGCCAACACTTTGAAGATAGAAGTGACCATTTGTCACTTATGGAATAGTTGGCTTCAATCAAAAGGGCTCCACATGAGTACATGGTAGATTTCAACTACCATTTTCAGAAGACATGGGATAGGATCCCTCAGCTAGTGAACCCCTCTCCTAACACTTCATTTATATACTATTTGATGTCTTTAAATCCTAATATTGTAGTTATGATTCAATCGATGGGTGGAGTTGTCTTGCCTAATGCTTATGATATAGCCATTAGGGCAGAAAATTGCGTAATCTAGGTAGGGAAAATTTGCCCAAGGCTGCCTATGCCTCTGTTTCTAGAAAACCCTATCATGCAGCCTACTACTATTGCTCCAATTCCCACTGCAGTCAACCCTATCCCCTCTCTAGCTTCACCTACACTTCAACAAATAGAGGAGAGAGATGCTCAGATCAGAAGGTTAACTAATGAGTTGACATTGGCGAGGAGGCAAAATGCACAACCAAGCCAGCCATATTAGTAGCCTAATCAACATTATCAACCCTTCAATTAGTGGTATCAATAGAATAGGCCATCATATCAGAATAATACGCAAAGACAAAGATAGCCTAGCTAGATCAGACCACTCAATGTTGTTAATCCTAATGTAGCTACCACTTCAAGGCCCCTTGTGCCGATCTAGAACAATCTAGCTCAAGATAGTGACTAGTGTCACCCTTGCGATCAACCACATGACCAAAATATGTGCCAAGAAGGACATTTCAGTCACGCTTTAATAGTGCAAGATCAGCCATCAAGCTTGGAGCATTAGGTTAACATCAACCAAGGAGTGGTTGACAGTCAAGAACAAATGCAAAATGATGTAACTCTAATGAATTAGACTTATGATGATCACTGTGGTGTTAATCAAAGTTCTAGTCCGGTTGCATTCAATACAAGATCAAAGAGAAGGGCTATTGAAGACACATCAGTGCCTGCAATCAGCCAATCACCTATCCCTAATATGAATCCAACCCAATCTGCAAAGTAAAAGATGCCTACCGTTCCATCAAAGAAAGTAGATCAAATAGTGGAAGGGGCAGAAATAGTGCCAACTCTATAGCCTCAGTCCAAAGAACAACAAAATAGAAGTGACCATGTAGTCACTAAAACATCTCATAAGGGCAGTCAAACACCTTTCAATATAGTGGAGCAGATGAAGAAAACAAACATAGGCATTAGCATGTGTGATGCATTGCTAATTCCATCTCAAAGGAACCTGCTCCAGGAGGCTCTAATTGATATTAGTCATGATGGTGTAGAATTGTCAAGTGAAAGGACTGCTGCCCCAATTAATCTATGTCAACCCAAGGAAGAGGTAAGTACAAGCAAAACTAAGAAGCTCCCTCCATTCCATGTTTCCCTAGTCATAGATGATAAATTGTTGCATAATTGTATGATAGATTCAGGGGCAGGTACCTCTGTCATGCCAAAGGTCATTACTAAGAAGTTAGGAATAGAGTATGAGCCTGTAAGCAAAGGTGTAGTTCAAGTAGATGGTACTGTTGTCAAGATAGTAGGTCTTATTAAAGATCTAGAACTCACCCCACATGCATGCCCTGGCTACTCTGTTTCACAAGACATCTATTATTGACCTCCTTGCATACTTTGGTATCTGTTTGTCTAGGGATTTCACTACAAAAATAGGTGGATATTTGTCATCTGACTGGTCACATATGTTTTTTAGAACCAGATATGGTACCAAAGTGACTATTAGGGCTGAACCAATTGCTAATGACCACATAGAACCCTACTATCCAAACCCTGACAACATGAATTGTACAATACATGAGTTGGAGGAGAAAGATAACAATAGACATGAGGCTACCACTCCTATGGATGAAGTACTAGATATCCTACTTGATGAGTGGGCCAATTGCTTTCAGTTTGACAATCTCGATTGTATAGAAGATACAGGGCTAGGTACTTATTGTATCCATGAGGAAGATGCTATTATCCCCAGCCTTGAAAAGGAAAGATCAGATCCGAGGGGGATATGGTAGATTTACTTTGATGGCTCCAGAAGCAAAAAAAAGAGCAAGTTTTGGGGTTGTATTGATTTCACCCCTAAAGGAAAGGTATTTCTCTTCATTTAGACTGCAATTTAGCTGTACTAACAATGTAGCTGAATATGAAGCCTTGATTCAAGGCATACAAGTAGCTCAAAAAAGAGGAATAAAAATGTTACAAATATTTGGTGACAGTCAACTTGTTGTTCACCAAATTAGAAAGTTAAGTGCTTCAAAGAATGACTTGCTAAAGTCATACAAACAGAGAGTCTAGGACCTGATTGAAGACTTTGATGCCTTCAACATTTAGGTGATCCCTAGACATAAGAACAAGGATGCTAATAGGTTGGTTGTGGTTGGCGCCCAGTTTGATATTCCTTTGAATGTCAAACAAGTTTCAGATCAGCATGTAAAGATTGTGGTTAGGCCTGCTATGCCTGACAATGGGATAAGCTGGCAAGTGTTTGATAGTGACCAGCAAATTATGAGTTTCCTGCAAGATGACACAAAGTTTAAAATTAGTCAGTTTTGGAAGAACAGTATGGTGATCAGATCATCCAGCTGAAAACCAACAAATTGCCTAGAGGCCTCATCACCCTAGAAAAAATGTTTGGGCCTAATGATCAGCAAAAGAAAGAAAAGATGAATATAACAGTAAAGAAGCAAGACTATGAAGAGGTAGAGGTTGCACATGGCAAATTTCTAAAACATGGTAAGGTAAATACTCAAGCTGAAAGGCAAGGTTACATTAGGCTTTGTGATGAGTTTAATGATCTAATTGTTTGGGATTATATATATTTGAAATGTTTTGATCCTAGTTTAATCCAACACACCATTGACCTAGATCCCAATGCCAAGCTTGTCTGCCAAAAGCAAAGGCCTGTTAATCATAAAATAGAACCATTAATGAGAAAGGAGCTATCCAAGCTTATAGAGGCTAAGATCATTTATCCTATTAAAAATTTCTCTTGGGTAGCCAACTTAGTTCCAGTTAGGAAGAAGAATGGAGAAATTAGACTATGTGTGGACTTTAGAGACTTGAACAAGGTCTCACTTAAAGACCACTACCCACTCGCTTCCATGGAGCAGATCCTACAAACAGTAGCAGGTGCTGAAAGGTTTTCCTTCCTAGATGGCTACTCAAGCTACAATCAGATCCTAGTGAAGGAATTAGATCAGTACAAAATAGCCTTTACCACCAAATGGGGTACTTTGTCTTATCAAAAGATGCCTTTTGGATTGACAAATGCTGGAGCCACCTTTCAAAGAGCAATGCATTTGGCTTTCAAAGGTCTGATCAATGATATTATCTTGGTATATCTTGATGATTTGATAGTATATTCCAAGCATGCAGCAAACCATTTGGGTCATTTAAGAAAAGTCTTCGAAAGATGTAGAGTGTTTGGGATATCATTAAATCCCAAGAAGTGTATATTTGTTGTCCCTGAAGGTAATTTTCTAGGACATGTGGTCTCCAAGGAAGGATTGGCCATTGCTCCAAAAGAACAAGCGCCATTCTTGCTCTTCCCCTTCCGAGCCATAAGAAAGGTCTACAGAGTTTCCTGGGGAAGATAAATTTTGTGAGAAGGTTCATACCTAATTTCGTCTCAATAGCAAAACCCCTCACAGCTATGCTAAAGAAGAATGCTACTTTGATTTGGTCTAAGGAAGGTAGGGATAGTTTTGAAGCTATCAAACAAGCAATTACACAAGCTCCTACACTGATAAATTCTAATTATGAGAAAGATTTCATCCTTTATGCCTTTGGAGGCAAGGAGAGTATATCAATTGTCATGACACAACAAAATGAGGAGAAGTTGGTGTAGACACCTAAAATTGACTTGCTCTGCAAATTAATTTCCCATATCTTCCCTAACCATCTATCTATCCCTTGTGATCAATTAATTCATTTAATTTATCACTTAGACCTCACAACACTATCCCTCATTAATCAAAAAAATATTCCCAATATTTATTTGGTTCAATTCTCCTTTTCCCTAATCCTCATCAATTAGATAAATCATGGTTATCTAATTGATCTAGCCTACTAATTGACCTACCGTAACCTACCCTAGCCTACCTTATCCTAGCCCTAGGATCAATTAAGCAAAACCTCTGTTTGATTAGTCCTAATCTCTCATTTGGGTGGTCAAACCTAGTTTAACACCCTTCCCCACATCCCCCAAATTAAAAATTCAAATAAATCACACATCACATTTACTTCTCTTACACACCCCTTACCTCACCCATCCTCATTCAATACCTCTTATCCCTAAATGAATTCTTAATTCATTTCCCATTCCCCAAATAAATTTTTAATTCATTTCCCATTCTTTCACACCCATACCTCATTTATCACCCCTTTTCCCAAAATGAATAAAAGATTTACTTTTATTCCTAGCCTTTGATCTCATCTTTCAATCCTCACCCTCCATCCTCCTCTCAGAAAATCTATAAATGAAACCCTCTCCAAGCCATTTGAGGGAGACTCCTTCATGCATCAAACCTCTGCCAAAATCATTTCACAATCCCCTTTATCATGCCGCCATAATGTCCAATTCACTCTAAATCATCTCTCATTTCCATCTAGTCTCTCAATTCTATCATCTAATCCCTAATCATTCATCTACATTGTGTTGAGTATTTGAGCAATCCACATACATTTCAGTTATCATGGGTAAAATCTAAGGAGACTAATCGGGTGCAACTCCTTCCCGCTTAGATTTGTGAGTTCACTTATGAAGGTATAATCTTGTGTATTTTGCATTCAATTTATGTATTTATCTTCATTTTGTTTTCACTTATCACATTGGCATGCCTGGTGGGACCCACAAGGTCTGAATCTAATCATTTGTTGTGAGTTTCTGTGCTTTAGACATGTTTCTACAGGTGCAGCGCCATCCTACCTTCGCAGCGATGCCATCACTGGCACATTTTAGCACTATTCTCTATTTTAGCGCTATCCTACGTAGCACATTTCTTGCTTAGGACTCATTCATGTGTCCATTTTCACCCATCTTCTTCTTGTTGATTTTTTCTGTCTAATTTACTCTCTGTTTTGCAGGAATATTGGAAAATACAAGGGGAGGTTATGCTTATTTTTTTAAAAATCCAATCATATTTTTTAGTTATCATTTTGTCTCATTTTCTTCATCTATTATACTAACAAGGCTAACAGGACCTCAATTTTGCTATCTGACCCTTTGTGTTGTTCAGGAAAAACCTCTTTTTTGCAGGTCAGACGCGTTCAGTGTTGTATCTCCGCTATCACCCAAATTGGCACTATCTGTGGGCATAATCAGACTGTCTGACAAGATGTGCAGTGGTGCGTTCATAGTCCTCTTTTAGCACTATCTCCTTCTTTACCGCCTTCATGGTCATATTATAATGCTATATTCTATTTTGGCACTTTCTAGTTCTTGTACTAGTGCTATTTACTTATGTAGTGCCCTTTGTCTAACTCTGTAATGCTATCTTCTGTTTTGGTGCCTTCCGGGTCTCATATTAGTGCTATCGTATCAATTGGCACTATCTGTAAAGGTGTCAGTTTCTTAGTCAATTTTCTGTCAGTGTTGCCATTTGTAGTCCGCAGTGGCGCTATTGTATCCCTATATTAGCGCTATTTATTTAAAGATAACTTTTCTTCTCTGTGCAGGGACTGACAGTTTTTGTAGGTTATCACCATCACTAGGAGGACACTAACAATCTGTTGTAGGGTGTTTCTTTATCTTAGTCTAGCAAAAACATTTCAATTGGGCTCTTAAAACAAACCCTTGCATGCTATTTTACACAGCATTTCAATTAATCAAGTCTTTGTGTGTGTGCCAAACTTTTAACATTGGTGTTCTTAAAATTAATCATTGCTTGCAACAAACAACTACCAAACACTTCAATTTTTGGGCTTTAAAAAGAACCACAAATTGCATCAATCAAATCATTAGTTTTAAAAAGAACAACAATCTGCATTCTTCACACATGTAATCAAGAAAATCCAATCTAATTTGTGTGAAGTGTCTTCGTGGTTTGTGTTTGTGTTGTGAAAAGTGTATGCTCTTCCCTCGCACCATTTGGTGACCTTGGGAATCAAAAGATTTTTATAACACTTGCATTAATCACCCCCAACATAATCCAAATAAATAAAATGAACCATGTTTAGTGTGATGCAATCATAGAAAATACGTATGCTCTCCCCTCGCATCTTTGTATGAACTTGGGGATCAAAAGTGTTTTCATGATTGTATTGCTTTTGTAAACTTTAGAGGGCCTGCCACCCTGCTTCGAAAGGTGGGAACGACCCAAGCAGCAACAAGATAAAGCCAAGCTCTTTCAAGCCACTATATAAATTAATGTGTTTGTGACGAAAGTCACAAGCAACAGGTGTTGTTGTGTTATACCGACAGCCAACCTCCCACAAAACCCTCCAAGGCGTAACCCTTAGAGGCTGGGAGACTCCATAATGGAGAGTAGCGCTGCCGCATGTATAACCACCTAAATGAAAGAAGTCATTACAAACCTTTGTTTTAGTGGCCCAAATCCCTAAGGTTGTACATGCTTGATTATCACATTTTTCATAAATTGAACCTTTGGCCATTGTGTTTTCTTGCTTGATTGTTTGTCTACTTGCCAAGAAAAATCAAATTCATCCATCAATCCAACCATTTGCATCCTTTAACGCCATTCCTCTCTATTTCAGTGTCATTTTCCATCTATTTTAGTGCCTTCTTCATCCATGTCTAAAAATCAAATTTTCCCATCAAAAACATCAATTTTATAAGCCCATTTTCAAAAAAATTCTGGTCGGGAGGCTACACCCTTGCACCCCCCCTCACGTCGAGCCAGGTTTTCCTCCCAACACCGCTAAACCATCCCCCCATTTATCAAACCCCATAAGTTGAGCTTATCCAATCCCTTTATTTGAGCTTGATCAAATTCATCGTAATCCACTTCATCCCTACTCACAATCATCTTCATAATCCTTAATCCAATTCATTATCATCATCTTAATCCCATTCTTCCATCCATTTGATCAACATTATCCAAATCCTCATCCCAAAATCAAGCCCAAGTCAAAATCATAACATCAATCCAAAACCAAAATCAAATCCAACATCAATCATCCCTCATCCATTGTCAACTCTAATCAAACATTCCAATTCCTAATCCTTAATCAAAGATCATCTTTTGCAAATTAAACCTTGGTTAAGGACCTAGTCTCCTTCATCCTCCATCAATCCCCTCATCCAAAAGCCCAACCACAATTATCCACATCATTAACAAAATCCCCCAACATCATTATCAAACTCCAAATCCAAATCAACCCAATCAAAAAACAAGACCTTAATTGATCACCTGATCAAATCAACCCAATCAACCCTCTTGCTTAAGATCATTAGTCTATCTTAAGCATAGAGAACCATTCATCAAATTAAATCAAATCAAATCAAATCATCCTAAGGTCTTGAAATTTTGATTCCCAACATCACAACCATCCATCATCCCCCATCATCCCATACTATCTCCCACAGAATGGATCTTTCTGAATCAATACAACAATTACAAAGACTTAGAAAAATCTATGAGAACATGGATCCTCATGCTAAGGAACAATTCAAAAATGACATTAAAGATATCCCTTAGCACACCTCATCATTGGAGAATCCCAAACCCCTCCCCCATCTTCATCATATCAACCCTCATCATATCAACCTTCAACATCTTACATATCCACACCATGGACCTCATACCAACCTTCATTATATCAACAAACACCCTACACCTCATCCCCATCCACATCATATCAATCGTCATTCTTTCAACCTTCATACCAACCTACCTCTTACATATCCACACCATCAACCTCCCATCAACCTTCATCATATCAACCTCCATCATCCTCATATCAACCTTCAACCTCATACCAACTTCCATCATATCAATCTTTACCCTCATATCATTCACCATCCCCTTACACATCCATGCCATCATACTTATCTAATCAACCAATACCTCCAACTTATCCATCCCCCAACCTTTGTCATGCTAACTTTGATCAAGGGAACACCAATCTAGCACGCCTTATCTCCAAAATCCAAACCTCATATCAACAACCAAATCCCCCATCTCCTAATCCCCATCCTACAATCCTCCCATCACAATATCCCTCCAACCTTATCAACCTTAATCCATCACCTTATGTATCTCCCAATCCACCAACCCCTATCACATTTCCACCATCTAATCCACCATCAAATCTTCCAAGTCCCAACACCATCACATCCAAACAATCCTTGTGGGATTTCCTCCAAAGAACATCACCAAGCAAAGCAAAGGAATCCCCCACCCCTCCAACACCATCATCTAGTCCCATACCATCCCTTGAACCCATCCACGAACCATCACAACCTAATCCCATCACCCCCATATCCAATCCCCATCCTAATCCCACACCAACCACCATCATTATCCATCCATTATATTGCTCTTCAACCCACACAATCATGAAGGATACCATCCATTGTCTATTAGCAAGGAATCAAACACCCTCATGCAATCCAACATCCACCAAATCTCTTGAACAACCCCCTATCATAAGTCAAGAACCATCATGTAGCCATGTTCAAGAAGACATAAGTCAAGCACCTACCACATCCATCCAAGCACCTACCACATCCATCCAAGCACTTATCACATCCATCCAAGCACCTACCATATCTATCCAAGTCACTCCCACTTCTATCCAAGCACATGAGTTATGTCAAGAATCAAATCCAAAGCATGTTGAAACATCAACCCCGTTTCCTAATCAAGATCTAACCATCCTATCTAATCCCATCCACAATCCCCTCCCATCTATTGATCAACTTACTGATCTCACCCCATCTTCTACCACCCCTTCACCATCCCCCATGAATCCTTCACCTCCATCTACCAATCCCATCCAAAATCCATCCCCTTATCCACTTGGCACAAGCACTTTCATCCCTGGTGACTCCATTGTAGGAGGCGAACAACTTCCATCCACCACCTATCTTTCTCCAACAAATAATGGACTCGCGTCTTGTTTCCAAAGCACTAAACATCCCATTGCATGTCGCATACTCCAACACATGAACTATCAAGGCAAAGGCTTAGGCCTTCATGAACAAAGCATCTTGGAGCCCATCCACACCACATTCCATCCATCTTCGCATGGCCTTGGCTATACACCCCAAGAAAAACAATCTAAACATGTTGGTACCATCCACACACCTTCCAAAATCCATTCATCCAATCCCAAACATGGTGCATCTCATCGCACTCCCAAAACATATGTTGCCATCCCTCCTCCATCATCCTATCATTTGCAAAAGCATGTGACCATCCATCTTCCCCCATCAAATCTACCTCCACTACTTCCAACTCCAAATATTCCTATCAAATCCACTCTACCTCCTATCCTACCAACACCAAACATCCCTATCCACAAATCCTCTTATCCTCCCATACTTCCAACTCCTAATATCCCCATCCTCAAATCCCCTTATCCATTTATCCATAAATCCACTTTTTACCCCTCCACCCATAAATCCCCTAAATTTCCCAATCAAGACCAACAAAAGCACACATCTTTCAAACATGAAGCTTCCCCCAAATCCATGGGATTCAAAAGTAATAATTTGAATGCCTCAACTCATAAAGCACAAAAGCCTAAAGATATTATCCCTTCCAATAAAAATGAAAAATCCAAAAGGCTATCAAAGCCCACACCATCACAAGAAAAAGCAAAAGAAAAAATGGTGTGGGTCCCTAAGCAAAGATCAATCAAAACAAATGAGGCATCTACATCCCAATCAACTCCAAACTCCCAAACATCTTGCTCCACATCTAAAAATCCCATAAATCCTAAGTCTATTTGGGTCCCTAAAACCCCAAATCGATCATACAAAAATCCCCCATCTCGATCCCCATTACTCCCAACTCCACATCTAAAGTACAAGCTTCCAAATACATCACGATGTGTGCAACCGTTGGTCTTGGTTCCCCTCCATCACTTAACATTCCCACATACCCCCATCTCTCCATCTTTCATTCACTATCCTACATATCTTCCCCATCACATTCCTATGGTCCATGCTTTTGCATAATCCACATCAAATATCCATTATCCACCATCCATTTCATCTTCTCCTATCTACCAACATCCACTCAATCATCATCCAAAATGCTATCCAACATGGGACCATCTTCTCCTTGCTATGGAAACAAACGCTAGAGTCCCCCCTCCATCAAAAAAGCAAAAAAAAAAATCAAAAAATCAAGAAAATAGTAAAGAGAAAAAATCCGTCCAATGGTGAAAACCACTACTTGTGGTGCCTTGGGCAAGTACCTTGATGAAAACCCCTTGTGGGCGTCCTGCGTAATCCCTACTCCATCCATTTTGTATCCCTACACTTGGGGGCAAAACCATCTAATCATCCACATCCATAACATCCTTTTGCATATCCTATCCATATATCCTTATCCTATCATATTCCTATCCACTACCCCCTATTTATCCTATCATTTCCCATCCATCCTATCCATTATATATTTCTTTTACCATCTCCCACCTTAGATCTTGATGAAGACAAGGGGCAAAATATCAACAACATGCTTTGGACACCTTTCAGCATACTCCCTATTCAAGTATATCCCCCATCCATCTACTCCAAAGTCCATCCATTCAAACATGAACCCATCATGCAAAATTCTTTAAGCATTAGGGGCATAGGATTCCTTGCAACCTAGCCCTTGGACAAAATCCTCATCCCTATCTTCCATCTATCTAACATACATCCCTATCACTTGTCCATTCATCTATCATGAATCAGTTAGCCATCATCCTTTCATCGCCAATCCCCCTATCCAACCCCATCACCTCCACCTCTAGACTTGGTGTTCCCTTGTCATTCGTATCTAGCATAAAGGTTATCCACACGAAACCCAATGCAACCATCTCATAATAAACCATTCCTTTTACAAAATCAAAAAATCCAAAAACATCACAAAAAAATAAAAAAAACCAAAAAACAATAGAAAACATACAAAATTCCAAAAATAATTTATCCACCACAAAATCACCCAAATCATCCAACATCTCATCATCCCACATCATCATCACAAATCAGAACTACATATCATAACCACTTGCATCTTAATGTGCCTTGATCCCGTGGATACAGGGTATGTAGGCAGTCTGGAATACTAGGATGTTTCTAGTACTCAGGTGCATAAGATGCACCCATCCAACCCATTGAGCTTACACTAGATCTAGGCATTGCATCACCCCATCAAAGCATCATCCCTTATCAAAAATCATCAACTATCAAATCAGCATCAACCATAACTTGTCACCATCATATCTTGAGCCAATCTTACAACATCAACTAATCATGATCCAATCATCAATTGATTCCTGCCTTAGGATATATCTTTCCTATGCTATGCAGAATCTATCCAATCCTTATCCATTTTGGCAAGAGAGACAATGGCTATTTGTTTTGGTTCGTTGGTCTTTTTTGTTTTTGATTTTTATCTTTTGTCCTATTCAAAGATCGCATCAAAACTACCTTGATCTTACTATATCATGGTATGTGGTGAAAACATCTAGAATGTGGCATAGTCTTGCTTTTGTCTAGTGTGCTTGTGGGTTGGCTTCATTACTCCAAGCCAGTATTCATATCTTGTTGATCATAGGGTCAGTTCTAGCATATTGGTCCCCTTATGCATCTAAGGTTCATCATACCTTTTATGTACTAAGGACTTATGCTATGAGTCCCCTTCCCTCGTCAAGACAAGGTTGTACTATCTTGGGCATGCATGAGATCATCCCTTTGTTTGCGTGTCTAGTCCATGCAAATGTTGGATAAACATCATCACCCTAATCTTCTATACCTTGGTGAAAACATATCCACTTTGCTATATCAAACATAGGATTGCTCTAAATCATTTTTCAGCACAATGATCATCCACCAATCAATCTCCCACCATCATCATCCTTTCATCTCGCCACTTATCCTCCAACCACTTTTACCAATCTCTTCCATCCATTTTGAGAGCACAACCATGTTCTTGCAACCCACCTATCCTCTCTAGGGGGCATCACCCTTACCAATTATCCCCAAACCTTACCCTATTCTTCTAAGCCAAAATCTTTTTTCTATCCAATCCAACTCTATGTTTTAACTTCTTTGAAATGATGTTACTTAGCCGCAACATCATCTCAAAGAGGGGCAAATGTAAACACCTAAAATTGACTTGCTCTGCAAATCAATTTGTGGTATCTTCCCTAACCATCTGTCTATCCCTTGTGATCAATTAATTCATTTAATTTATCACTTAGACCTCACAACACTATCCCTCATTAATCAAATAAATATTCCCAATATTTATTTGGTTCAATTCTCCTTTTCCCTAATCCTCATCAATTAGATAAATCATGGTTATCTAATTGATCTAGCCTACCTCATCCTAGCCCTAGGATCAATTAAGCAAAACCTCTGTTTGATTAGTCCTAACCTCTCATTTGGGTGGCCAAACCTAGTTTAACACTCTTCCCCACATCCCCCAAATTAAAAATTCAAATAAATCACACATCACATTTACTTCTCTTACACACCCCTTACCTCACCCATCCTCATTCATTACCTCTTATCCCCAAATGAATTCTTAATTCATTTCCCATTCCCCAAATGAATTTTTAATTCATTTCCCATTCTTTCACACCCATACCTCATTTATCACCCCTTTTCCCAAAATGAATAAAAGATTTACTTTTATTCCTGCCCTTGATCTCATCTTTCAATCCTCACCCTCCATCCTCCTCTCAGAAAATCTATAAATGAAACCCTCTCCAAGCCATTTGAGGGAGACTCCTTCATGCATCAAACCTCTACCAAAATCATTTCACAATCCCCTTTATCATGCCACCATAATATCCAAATCACTCTAAATCATCTCTCATTTCCATCTAGTCTCTCAAATCTATCATCTAATTGCTAATCATTCATCTACATTGTGTTGAGCATTTGAACAATCCACATACATTTGAGTTATCATGGGTAAAATCTAAGGAGAGTAATCGAGTGCAACTCCTTCCCGCTTGGATTTGTGAGTTCATTTACGAAGGTATAATCTTGTGTATTTTACATTCGATTTATGTATTTATCTTCATTTTGTTTTCACTTATCACAGTTGGAGCAACCAATTGCTTTCTTCAGCTAGCCTCTCAAGGGATATGAATTGAATTATGACTTCATAGAAAGACAAGTGACTGTTATGGTCAAAGCCTTGAAGAAATTCAGACACATGGTCTCAAATAGTAAGATTCAGCTAATGGTGAATCACCCTAATGTCAAAGAGTTTCTCCTGAGCAAGCATATTAATGAAAAAAGAGTTGGGTGGATCACCAAGATAATGGAGTTTGACATCAACATCATTATTACTAGACTAATCTGTGGCAAAGGTCTATGTGAACAAATGGCAGTAGATGTCAAAGGTAGAAGTGATGATGTATATGTTCAAGAGCAGGCGCAATTAGTTGAGCCTCATACACCAACTGACTGGCATCATGACATGATCACATTCCTACAATCAAGTAGATGTCTAGATGGATTGAATCAATTAAAAGGAAGGTATTTCAGACTTTAATCGATCCCTTATGTTATTATTGATGGTGTCTTATTTAGAAGAGACATCAATGGAGTTCTTCTTAGGTGTATAACGCAAAATCAGACTTCAAGAGTACTAGAAAAATTTCATAATGGCACTGCTAGTGCCCATTATTCTCCCAGAACAACTGCAATGAAAATCATGAGGGCTGGTTATTACTAGCCTAGTTTGTTTAGTGATGTGCATAAGTGGATCAGAAATGGTAAAGAATGTGCATTATTTGCTGGAAAGTAGAGACTAGCGGCTCTTCCCCTTCATCCAATCAAAACAGAGCATCCTTTTGCTCAATGGGGTTTAGACTTCATTGGCATAATTAATCCCCCTTCTAATGCAGGTCATAAATGGATCCTTATAGACATTGATTATTTCACTAGATGGACAGAGGTAGTTGCTTTGAAGGATGCTATGAAGGCATCTATTGTGGATTTCCTTGAAGGTATAGCCACAAGGTTTGGTGTGCCATCCACCATC
Organism: Cunninghamia lanceolata; assembly: GCA_027924645.1. NCBI lineage: Eukaryota > Viridiplantae > Streptophyta > Pinopsida > Cupressales > Cupressaceae > Cunninghamia > Cunninghamia lanceolata. The sequence continues at coordinate 340,466 of BSBN01000081.1, read as the reverse complement.
ATTTCTGATAATTCTAAGGCCTTCACAGGTGCAAAGGTCAGTGAATGGACACTGAATCATGGAGTGTATATGAAGACTTCATCAAACTACTATCCTCAGGCCAACAGTTTGGCTAAGTCCACCAACAAAAACTTTATCAGGATTATCAAGAAGACCTTGGAAGATAATCAAAGGACTTGGCATTCTAAGTTGAAGACTACTCTTTGGGCTGACATAATCACTCCCAAAAGAGCCATAGGTAATTCCCCTTTCATGCTGGTATATGGAAGGGAAGCAAGAGTTCCATTATCACTGGAGTTTCCTTCTCTTGAGTTAGCACAGTAGCTTGAATTAATGGAAAATGATGATCAGACTTGCAGAGCTGATGGAACTTGCAGAGAAGAGAGATGCTACAATGAGGACTCTTGAGGCTCATCAAGATCAGGTTAAGAGAACTTTTGGTAGGTCAGGAGCTGATAGAACATTCAGTGAGGGAGATATAGTGTTGAAGTGGGATGCAGATAGAGCCAAACCTGGAAGACATTGAAATTTTGATGCCTTGTGGAGTGGCCCTTACATCATCATTAGTTGCAAGCAAGATAATGCATTTCAACTTTCTAGGCTGAATGGTGAGGTCCTGCCCATCCCAGTCAATGGGATTCATTTCAAACCCTGCTTTTAGCATGGTTGTGAGGTCTTGTAAATAAGGTATGTTTCCCTTCAATAAGTGCCCTTGCACTCTGTTGTATTCTCATTAGGAGATACATGCTTACTTGTTTTTTGTTTTGGCTTGGTAGCTTGCCCAATGTTCTAGCTCCTCTATTCTTGTTTCAGTCTCTTTTGACTCCATGCCCAATGGATGCATAAGGGCCACTGATCTAATGTTTAGTAGACAAATATCCCTAAGAGGCTGCCAAAATATTGTCATATTTTGCTTGGCCCCAAAATATTCTATTTCCCTCCTTCTATCAGAGAAATCCGATCAGAGAAAGCCTAAATAGAAGGAGGAAAGCCTTAAATCATGCATTTCCCCATGCAATGCCTTGCAAAATTTCCTAAAATTTTGTTTGGATATCCTTGCAAAAAACCTAGAAACCCTTTGTCTTCAAGTGTCTTCCATTGCAGATAATTCTTAGTTTTATACTTAGTTACTTTTGTATGCATCTTTGTATGTATCATTGTATGTATATCTGTTGTATCCCATATACAATCCGATATACAATTTTAGATGCAAGGTGATATACAAAAAGAATATACAAGGGTCATTGGCGGGACTTTGGCCTATCGGTATGACAAGTCTTAGGTCTCCCCGACAGCCTAATGTATATGCAAGATACAAGGTGGGATACAAAGGTGCAGATACAATTTGGACTTGATCGCCTTTTCATGATATATTTTATAGCGGTTTAGATCCGCTTTTGTATTTGTATGTCAAGGATGCAAAGGATATACAAAAGTCGATACATGCAGGTAGATGCAATTTTGGACCCGACCATTCCTTCGTGCTATATTTGATAGCGGTTCAGCTCTGCCCTTGTATGTTGTATATCAAATTGCATGTGTACGATATACAAAGGCATATAAAAAGCCAGATACAATGAGAGATACAAATTTGAAGATGGAGTCACGTACGCCAATGCAGAATCAAAAAGTGCAATGTGCATTTGTACATGCTGAAAGGTAGAAAAGTCAAACATCTTTTGTATGTATAATTGCATGTATATGCAATATGCAAAAAGGTGAAGATACAATCTGGATGCGACTGGAGAATTGATTCTAGCAGACTTCAAGATGGGGTCCATGGTTGTATATCACATATACATGATCAGATACAAAGTGATATACGAAAGTGAGATACAAATGCCAGATCCGATTCCAATTCTAATCCACTTCATAAAATGTTGAAGTCTACTTTTGTATAATTGAATGTTTTGTATATGCAATCGCATATGCAAAGGCATATACAAAGCTTGATTGGGGTTTTTTGCTAGTTTATTGTGCACCGGTGGGTCCCAGTTCCTTCATCAGTCTGTTTTGTAGTGATGGACTCCAGGCATAACTCAACGATCAAATAGGATGATGACACGTCTCAACGCTGATTCAAAGGAAGATGTAGGGGTTTTTCAATGAGACTTTGCTTATCAGTGACCCAGTTTGAGGTCTCCCCAATGGCCGATTCAATGGCAGATGTAAAGCAATATACAAAGTACAAAATGTAGTTGATTGCAACTTTGACCGCATATATCTCCTTCATTCTAGAGAATTTTGACATGCTTCAAAAGGTAAAAGTGCTTATTTTTGCCTCTTATTTCATCTGGCAGGCTTTTGAGGGGAATATTCTCACTTTCAAAATATGATCTAGATTTACATGCTTTGCTGATAGGACGTCTCAATGACCATTTTGGTGTGTGAAAAGGTCATTTCCTCCATAGTATTTCCAGTTGGTGAACCTTGTATTCACAATTCATGGTAGATGGCCCTATTCTTCAATGTGACTGACTCTTCTATCTTGCTGGTGGATATCCCTGTGGTTTGCAAAAACTTTTGGGGTCTTCCCTTCAATGCCTTGTCCTATCTTGCATATGGGCAACCATTTTCTGAAGTTGCAGATCTGCTAGAGACATGGTCTCTATCCTTTTTACCACGGCCCTGTCCATGTGCCCCTATTCCTGCATTGATGACCTTGGATCCTGTGGAGTTGCCTCAACCTCCCCTGTATAAGAAGTTGACCTATGAAAGGCATTGTGACCTCGATGTTGAGGAGGATGGTAAATTTTGGGATGTTATGCTGTCATATTTTCTATAGTAAGACCTTTTAGAGTAATTTTAGGGTAAGGGAATGTGACTCACTATGCCTGAATTTGGCCTCTGCTATCTTCCTGTTTATCCATCAATGAATGTAATTAGCTATACTATGTCTTTTCCTGCTACTGGATATTCTATAATGTAATGGTTTATGGCCTTCATGATCAATATATGCATGATTTCTTGCCTCTCTTATGTCCTAATTTCTATGTTTTACTTGGAGTTATAGTCTGTTCTGTGAGTAAAGTGGCTCCTCTACAGGTTTGATCTTCATACCGAAGCCTCAATTAGCCTCATAAGTCTGTGTGAATTCCCTTCATGATTGAGATCATTGTTGTGTCTACACCAAGATCACGATCGTTCACTAAATCTAGTGCATCACCTTATTTCCCTTTCAATTTCCTTCTAACCCTTTCCCCTGCAAGCATTAGCACTAGTTTTAGATATATTTCTCTAAGCATTAGGCTTAGAATGAGGAACCAGCCTTCTTTGGAGGTCTGATATCAATTTGCAAAGTCCCATACTTTTGAGAGCATTCCCATTGTGTCATTAGAATGCTTGGACTCTCTCCAAGCAGGGTACAATTCTATGTGACAACATTGACTTGTTATCAAACTTCTACAACTTTTGATAAAGTTCCAAATTCTTGATCCTTTTGGAAGTTGTCTAGAGATGAAAATACTATTTTCTTCCTCCTCCAGATATTTTGCCTTTACCAATTTCACCCAATTTAACTAAGGTTTTGAATGAATAGTCCAAACCAATTTCATTTCTAACGCCAAATTTTGGGCAAGAAGATCTTTAAGCCCTGTTCCATCGGCTTCTTTGGGTTCGTAGACCTGAGTCCATCTTATCAGAGGAAATTTATGCTGGTCTGAATTTCCTTGCATAAAGAAAAATCTCATTTTCTTATTGAGTTCTCAAAGGGCTAACATAGAAAGAGGGAAGCAAGACATTGTGTACACTGGTACTGTTGAAATGACTACCTTGAGCAAAGTTAGCTGGTCTGCCCAAGAGACCCATTTGCTCCTCCATGAAGCCAATTTTACCATGATCCTTTCTAGAAGAGTGTTCCAAATTTTTCCTAGTCTCACCCCTTTTGTGAGTGGTAAACCTAGATATTTGTAGGGCATTTCTCCTTTTTTGAAATTTAGAATTCTGATAATGCTTCTTTCTTTCCTTCAAGAAGAATTGAAGAAAAAAACTTTTGATTTTTGCTGACTCACTTCCTGACCAAAGGCTGATGAATACTGATTCAAGATGTCCATGAAGGCTTTTGCTTCACTTTCTTTGGCTACTCTGAAGAGCATCATATCATCTGCGAATTACTGATGGGTAATCTTTGCGGTCCCACTACTAATCTGGATCCCATTTAGCTTTCCTTCAGCCCTAGCTTTGAAGTAGGTTCTACCCAACACATCTACCATGATTATAAATAGGAAAAGGGACAAAGGATCCCCCTATTGAAGACCTCTAGAAACCAAAAAGAAACCTTCTAGAGATCCATTGATTAGTACTAAAAACCTGGGACTGGCTACCCATTCGAAGATCCAGTCTATCCAATTATTGCCAAAGCTAAAAGATTCCAGTGCCTTGAATAGAAATCTCTAGTTTACCTTGTCATATACTTTCTTCATGTCTAGTTTGATCAACATAGCCTCCTTTTTCATCCTTTGAACTAATTGGATGGCTTCTTGAGCAATAATTACTCCTAAGATTGATCTTCCTAGCACAAAACCCATTTGCTCCTCTGAGATTATTTCTAGCAATATCAGTTTTAATCTGTTGGCTACAACCTTTGCTATTATTTTCTAAAGTGTGTTGCAAAGGGGTATTGGTCTAAAGTCTTCTAGTGCTTTCAACTTTTCTTTCTTTGGGATAAGAACAATAAAAGTGTTATTTACTTACTTGAGGATCTTCCTTGACCTTCTCGACTCGTCAATAGCTTCTGTAATCTCAGTGACCATAAATCCCCAGCACTTTTGGAAGAAAGTAGATGGAAACCCATTTAGCCCTGGGGTTTTGTCTGGGTGAAGTCCAAAAACTACTTCCTTGATTTCTAATTCTGAGAAGCTCTGAGCTAGCAGTCTATTTTGATCCTCTGTAGCCAATTTAGGGATGTTCCTCAGGAGCTGATTTTGAATTTCCAAAGAAGAGCCATTCCAATCATTAAGTAAATCCCTAAAAAAATCAACAGTAGTTTTGTTTATATCTTCTATCTCATTGATCTCCCTTCCATTAGCTAGTTTTAAAGAAGAGATCCTATTTAGTTCCCTTCTTACCCTTGTTGAATTATGAAAAAAAATTGTGTTTTTGTCCCCAACTCTTAGCCAAGTTTCCCTAGATTTTTGTCTCTAGAAAACTTCCTCTTTTGCTAGTAGATCTCCCATCTTCCCTAAAAGTTCCTTTTCTTTTTGAAAGATGTTTGCATCCATTCCTTCTCTTAGAATCTTCTCATTTAGAGCTTCCAACTCAATTTTTGTATTCTTCTTCTCCTGAAAAATATTTTTGAAACTATTTCTATTCCATTGCTTGATGTTCTATTTAACTATTTTTAGCTTTGTGACCAAATTAAATAGTTTGAAGCCCCCAGGGTTAACCTCAGTCCACCATTTCTTGACCAGATCCAAAAAATCTGGGTCCTTGAACCACATATTTTTGAACTTGAAGGGATTTCTTACCGGTTTCCTTTCTCCAAGAATGTCCAAGCAGATAGGAAAATGGTCTGGACTTGATATAGGTAGAATCTTACCTTCGAAGGAGAAGGGAAAATTTCTTAGATCTCCTTTGAAGAGAAATCTATCAAGTTTCTCTGCTATATTACTGAAACCTAATCTTCTATTTGTCCAAGAATAATTGCCATTTCTCAAAGGGATATCCAACAGAGAGTTTCTATCCACAAAATTCTCAAAATCTAATTATGATTGCAATTTCGTTTGTACTCCTCCCCTTTTATCTTCTGCTTTTAAGATTGCGTTAACATCTCCTCCTACTAGGAAGAAATCAAAAGCCTGGTTGCCGCAAATTAAATCTAATTCCCACCATAGTTCCTTCTTTTCTAAACAAGAATTGGGAACATAAACATTAATCAGCAAAAAACTCTTCAAACTTATGGTGGATTTGGGTCATTATTCTACGCAAGTCGAAACTGGCATTTGAGTGTTTGGCTACAAGATTCAAGGTCGAAGGCCGAAGTTGTTTGACATTTTTTGGTTACAGTTTGCTATTGTTGGCACCTGCTTTGTGCTCCTTTGAATGCTTGTGCAGTAGTGCCCTCACACAAAATTCCAAGTGCCATGTTTGGGTAGAGTTCCATATGCCCCTGTTTGGGCCCATACAACCTATTTGGGCAATAGCTCCATGCCCCCTATTTTGGGTTGCCCCTATGCCATTATTCCAAAGTAATCCAATTTGTCTTCCTATACCTGCCTACAGATTTAAATATATTGAAAGGCGTTTTCAATATCTATGAACCTAGATGTGTTTGAAGCATCAAAATTGTAGGTTTTAGTGAAGTGAAGGCCAAGAGAGCATGCCTATTCCCCAGCCGCCATTATTCTTGGCCTCCCATGCTCCTAAAAACCCTCATGCCATTTTTTTGCTACCTTTTCTCTTGGCCGCTCATTTTTGCTTCTCTACACTAAACTTTGGTCCTCCATCCAATCCAATAGGGCTATTGTTGGAACCTCTATTCATTGTATTCACATTGGATAATATGCATACAGGGATTTTCAGCATCCACACTCAGCATTCATGCAAGGAGGCTGCCATTCCTCTATATTTTGGGAATATTTACCCTATATCTGCTCTTCTTGCCCTAATTCATGGGCTTTGTAAATGTTTTTTTATTTTATTTTGCAAGTTCAAAGCACTATAAATTTAACAACAAACATAGGAAAGGGACATTCATAATTGGGGTAAAAATAAATCCAATAGGGGAGGAATTTTAAAAATGGGGGCAAAATTAATTTGAAGGAACTACTGGTTATGTAAACCTTGTATCTTCATCGATTGAAGATGAAGGGTGAGGCCTGGGTTGGCAGGAGGCCAATTCCCCCTCACAAAATTAAACCATTGTATTCTTCATTCTTTGCCGAATCCAATGAGTCATTGGAAGGCTAGTTTCTCTCTTGCCATAGGCATTGTTTTTGCTAATTAGTGCCAGTTTATTAAAATAGGTCTATTTTGTGGGAACTTGTTTGTGTGATAACTTTTGCTCGGTAGCTCAAAATTGAGCACCGTTTTTTGCAAAAAGCAAATATTTTCACATTTCCCACGCATCTAACCTATTTATATTGTAATAATGCACTAAGTTATAAAGTGCCACAAACAAGGGGAGGTCACCTAATACTAAATCGGGGGGGTGTATAGAATGTACCTTGAACATTTCAGAGTTGTGCCAAAGAGCACTTCATTGAGTTGTATCTAGAACACTTCCGCACATACTTTCCATTTTTTTAGTTATGGGGGTTATTCATGCACTAATTTATAAAGTGCCACAAAATCACTTGGGCTAAAAGTATTGAATTATGAGGGGGTTCATAGAGTTGTGTCAAGTACATTTCAGAGTTGTGCCAAGAGCACTTCCACAGAGTTGTGCCAAAGATCACTTCCACTACTACTTCATCATTCTTCAACATTCTTTTTCCCACATTGTATTGAGAAGTGTCAAGAACACTTCCACTACAACATCACTATCACCTAATGCTACATGTGCATCCAAAGTTGATTCCTAGAGAACTTCCAGAGATTCATCATAGCAAAAGATTGATATCAGCTCATTTGCTTCTATAGATTTCAGAGTTGCTTCATAGAAGGATTCCATAGAATCTTCAAAGCATGACTTCACATTGAATTTGGATTGTAGCCACATGGCATGCAATTGACACTCCACATATGGATATTGCAAGTATTGTAGGACTATCACTTTTAGTTGTATTGTGTCAAGTACACTTCCATTTTAATTAACATTTTATAATAATGTAATAATAATATAAATTTGATATTATTATATTTATATTTAATATTGTTATGCTATATAATTTTGATTTATACTAATTAGGGTTTTTAATAATTAGTACTATAAAATAGTTAGGGTTTATAATTATTAATATTATACTAGCATACCTATCTTTAGAAAAATCTATGTAAGCAAAGCCAGAGATATCATTCTTGAGGCACCTATTCCAACTTTAATCAATATTCAATTAAAAATAGGCACCTCGAGAATAATAAAGATAGGTATGCTAGTTTATTTTATTTAAACCTATGTTAGATAGATTTTAATTTTAGTTTTTTTAAACTATTTTTAAATATATATGTCAGCTATATTTTTAAATGGTTATAAAATTCAAGGTAAAAGTTAATAGTTTTTGTTAACATTTCAGCCATCACACTCCATCCTTTGTTGGACCATTGTATACCTTGTTGGTGTAGCAAATTTAAGGTACAACGTAATAGTTTTAGTTAACACGCTCATGCCATTACACTCCACCCTTTGTTGCCATTGTTGTATACGCCTCTCTGTGTAAATAAATTATTTGTAGTAAATAAAATAACATAGAGAATAAAAGATAACCCTAACAAAAAGTCATATACTAACATAGCTATCTTAAATACATCTATCTTCTAAAGATATCTATGATAGTTATAATTTTTTAATATAATTCTCATAGTAAAAATCTAAAACAAATGTCATTATACTAAATATTAATTTTCTTTAGGTTCCATAAATTTTTTTTATTTTAATGAGGAATAAGAGTAAATTCATTTTGAAAAAAAATAAATGGCTTAACCTGATTAGTTAAACTTCTCTCTTTATGGATTAAATTTCTTCTCCCAATTCAATTGCTTTATTTTCATTTGATTTGATTTGTCTTAAATGTATGTTTGAGTACTACTTATATTTATACACATTAATTTATTAGCTTTATTTTTATGTTCATTGATTTAATAAAACTAAAGACTATATATTTATAAATATTTTTATATGTCGATTCATTAATATTTTTGTTAACGCTCTTTAATATCTCTCCAAATACTTTAGATATATTTTTTAAATATAAGTATACTAGTGTAAATAAAGTGCCACTGTTGAATTCCGTTATGGGCCCGTATTACTCTCCCTTCCTTTCCGTCACAATGCCATAGAACAGCTATATATTCGTGAGGGATCAAACTTGGTTTATATTGTAGTTAAAAAGCTGGAAAGAAATGGAGAGCCCATTGAGATTGTGTCTGTGGCTGTGCATATGCCTAACTATGGCATCTCTCTGCACTGCAGGTAAATCAAAACAATTAAAGCATAAAAAGGTTATCTTATTATTATTAATGGTTTTGCTTGTTCTAGTGTTTATGAGAATCTAATCTGTTGTGTGTTGAATGGAGAAGAATTATCCAAAAAGACGATACAGCTGAAAAACAAGTGCTCGTTCTCCGTGTGGCCGGGAATATCTTCATGGAACACACATGAATACGACATACCTGTCGGGTTTCGGCCGCTGTTAAAACCCGGCGAGTCATATTCCATCGGCTTTGATAGGTCATGGCAGGGAGTGATTTGGGGAAGGATCGGATGTACATTCAATCGATCAGAGCGAGGCTTTTGTTATTCCGGCGACTGCGGAGGACATCTACGCTGTGAAAAAGCGCCGGTGAACCAAGCGATTTCAACGCCAATTACATCGGCCGTGTTTATGAACGGGTCTTGTGCTGTTGATTTGCAGGCGGGTTATAACCTCCCAATGTCAGTGAGTCCTTCACAAGTAAAGGAGTGTGGATCGCAGGAATGCAGTGCATATGTTGCTGACATTTGCCCCACAAATTTACAGGTGATGTGGAAAAATGAGGTGATTGGGTGTAAAGGTTCGTGCGAGTCATATCTGCGGACATGCAGTCCGCCCGAGTTCGGATCCGCTTTCAAGAAAACCTGCCCAAATGTTTCTCCTTTACAAGAGCGTGTCTGGTGCCTTTCTAGCACTCATTTCACCCTTACTTTTTGTCCAAAACAGTGACCCGAATTTCATGCTTCTTCTGTCTATTTAATGGAACTGCACGATACTGGTTCGATGTTTTTTACGATGGAATAAAAACTAATTCATTCAGTTGGATCGTGATTTCAAAAAATACAAATGAAAATCATAATTATTTATTTTAGTGCAAACCATTATATGTCTGAGTATTCTTTTTTTTTGTTTTCAAATTAATAAACGTATACACGACTTAAATATGTCTTAACTACTAGGGAGCGTTTCATCTCTAATTGTAACACCATCACTAGGTCGGTAGTGAATGATAACAGTAATGTTGAGACTGTACAAGGAAAGAAATAGTTACAAAAGTGTGGTGTTGAAGAAAGTTTTGTTTTCTAATCTATCGCTTGGCCCACACGTTATGGACTTTGACTAATTTTGTATATACAAGTGCCACGTATGCATAAAGTATTTGGATTCAGACCTTCCCTGTCAATCAATTTTTTGTATGATGGTCATCTCTTTGAAGTTGCCTTTCAAATATTAAAGAGTAAAGACTATATACATATATATGATTTGACAATTTATCTAAAATCTTACCTTTCAAGTGATATAGTCTTCCTAAAATTTTAATTGTATTTTACGACTAGAATGACTAAATATAGCCATACGACCATCAAATTTAAGCCTTGTAGTGGTGGATTTGTTAGAATGGATACCTTGGATTTCTTTGCTCTTAACAAAAAGAAGTTAATCATTCATATAACTTAAACTCGTGCTCCCACTATTAATAGATTATAAAAACAATCTACTTGATTATTAGAGAACTTCTCAACTTGCAGTCAAATAGTTCTTGTAGTTGGTCGATGCCACTAGCTCCTACATTTCCCCTTCTATTTATACTAGAAATGAAATTGGAGGTTCTTAGCAATTATAATTATCTTACTATAAATATAAACCCTAGTAGAGTGTGTTCTAGGTAAGATGAGATAAATTGATATCTTGGAATTAATATATGAAATTAAAATTTCATTATATATAAAATTTGATATCTTGATTTGATAGATTAATTTTGAAATTTATATATCAATTGATATCAATATTAAATTATTCAAAATTGAAATTGATAAATTAATCCATATAAATCTAAATTGAATTTGATCTAGATCAATATTGAAATTGATAAATATCAAATTTGAAATTGATATCTTGAAATATATATATCAAAATAAAATTGATATCAAATTTGATTATATCTTAAAAATTGAAATTGATCATATATTGAAATCAAAATGTAATTAATATAAAAATTTAAATTGATAGATCAAAATTTACTTCTATAGAATTTGATATATCAAAATTTATTTATTGATAATATATCTTGAAATCAAATGATATATCAAAATTGATATTGGAATTGATATCAAAATTGATATTTAATTATCAATAGATCAAGTTTAATATATCAATAAATTAAAAATTGCTATATCAATACAAATTGATATCAAAATTGATATATATGAATTTTGATATCTTAAAATTAATATATATTCAAATATTATATATATATATATATATATATATATATATATATATATATATATATATATATATATATCAAAATTGATATCCTGAAATTGATATTGAAATTGAAAGTTAATTTTGTGGTCAAGCTTAATTTTACATTTTTTTTATAGGTGATAAACACCTATACTTATATTTTAGCCAATAGGTCATTCTATATGTGCACACATCTTGTAACTACAAAAAAAAAAATTGTAATCCTAATAAAATGTAAAATTGGTGATAAAATAAGATTTTCCCATATGGCTATTCCTCATATGTTTTGTCAATATTGTTACATAAATAAATTGGGATTTGAATCACTAACCTATATTAATCACATGTTAATTAGTGTCAATCAATTTTGTTGTATGGACAATAGTATTATTTAAATAATAGTTCATATTTATTTAAAAATAAATAATACTTTTATTTTTTTAACTGATCATACATGAAGGTACATGTGTATTTGATGGTCATGAATACATTCTATATGAAAAATAACTTCTACTATATTTATAACTGAATTATTATTATAACTAATCCACTATTAATTTACGTATTTATTATCACCTTCATATAGTAAAAAGAGTGGTATTAGGAGTATTTTCCCACCAACTCTTGATGCATAGTGGAGAGTTAAACTAGTCGAAAATATTAAATAAGTAGTAGCTAACTCATCATGGGAGTGTCAGGATAATTCCCACGTAAGGGAACAATAAAGTGTTTACCTTTAATGAAAAAGCACATTCTCAATCACGTGGCACTCTTGGCACAATAAGGGAGGGGTGAATCCTCAAGTTAAGGAAGAAGCTTCTCACTCTTGAAAATCATTTTTTACCCCATCTCCATAAAATAAAGATTTTCTTAAGTACAAGACTTGTGAATGGTGGAGAGCAAAATCTTTTCTACCATTTTTTGGGTGGTCATTTGTGAATAGACTCACATCATTACAATTCACTTCTTGCTACAATTGTAGTTGTCCATTTCACTTCTTGTTGTAATCACAGTTGTTCCTTTCGATGTAATTATAATTCTATGTTTGTGCCAATGCATTTTGTCCAACTCGTATCCTATTTAGTTTAATTGTTTGTTTTAATCCCTAAAATAAAGATCCTCTTAAGGACAAAAGTTGTGAATGGTTCTTGGGTGGTCATTTGTGAATAGACTTACATCATTGCAATTCATTTTTGCTACAAATATAGTTGTGTCTTTTGATGTAATTATAATCCTATGTTTGAGTCAATTCATTTAGTCCAACTCATATGTTTAGGCTGGTTATTTTATTGATTGCTTATTTGTTGTTTATAGGTAGATGTTTATGTGAGGAAGGTGTTATTTCTCCTTATAATGATGTGGATGAGGATGTGAATTATTGTAAAGTGATTGGTCATTACTCCTTGCCTTAAATATAGACAATTATTGACAATAATTAGAACTACTTGAAAGGTTGAATGCAAACAATTTGTAATAGTAATTGTGTCCACATTTATAGTAGTTGTGTTATTCTCTACCTTGAGATCATTATTTTTTCCCTTTGGTAGGGTGTAGGATTATATAGATCAACTAAGAGGAGCATGGGAAAGTTAGTTTGAAATCAAAGTTAAAAACACACTCTTCACACAAAGTTAGTTCAATCATTTCACACAGTTTGTTCAAAAATGAACACTTCATATATATATGGTAAACACTAGAGTTTAAACATATCAAAGTTCAAGCATGTAGTGAATGCCAAGTTAGTAAACTCTACTCTCTGAATGTGAAAATTCACACAAACACAAACAATAAAATATCAAATCTAAGTGAAAGGTAAAATTCAAACACACTTCATATAAAGTGAATGCTAAAGTTAGTTCAAACACTCACACACACAAAAAGTGAATGTTAAATTTCAAGCACACACTTCACACACACAAAAGTAAACATAATTCAGCATGCCAATTTTCAATTCACACTAAGTGAATGTGAAATTTCAAACTTACCTAAACACACAACTAGTAAATAGATCTAATATGTGAATGACAAAGGTAGTTCACTCACATTTCACACACAAAAAAAAATGAATCCACAATTAACTCAAAAAAATTAAGGGGATGTCAAATTTCAAACATATGCTTCACATAAGAAAAGTGGATGTCAATACACAAACAATAAGTGGCTCAAATCCAAGTGAATGTCAAATTTAGTTCACACACACACAAAGTGAATGCAAAATTTAGTTCATACACATTTCATACACACAAAGTGAATGTCAAAAGTACACTCAAATATATAAAGTGAATGCCAAAAGTTCAAACAATAAGTGTACACAAAGTAATGCCTAGAGTTCAAACACACTTCAAACAAACAAAAAGTGTATGCCAAACCAAGAAACACACTAAACAAACAAAAGTCAAAGACACTTCAAAAACTTAATCAATTAATGCTAAAATTTAACTACACCCACAAAGTAAATGTCAAAGCACAAACATACACTTCATACAAACAATAAATGAAAAAAAAGTGAATTCAATCTTAAACATACAAAGTGAAACAAATATAAGTCAATGCCAAAGTTCAAACCCATACTTCACACAAATAATAAGTATATCAAATTAAAATGAATGCCAAAGTTGCATTCCACACAAACAATAAATAGATTCCAAAGTGAAACACACTAAATAAGCATATATAAAATACAAATTACAAATAATATAACACTACTTATGACAATGTTAATAGATTGTATTGTGGTTGAATGTGAGGCCATAGTTATCAATGTTTTTTTATGAATTAGTTCTCTAATGGTTCATTCACAATTTAGTTCATGTGGTTATTCATTTAATACCATTCCACTATTTTTATTTACCAAAAAAAAATTAAATCTCTTTATAGTATTTATAGCCTTGTCCACCAACTACTACATGTAATGACTTTCCAATTAAAATATAAATATAAACCATTTAGAAATAAGCCTATAAATATCTGTGCCTATCAGCCATTTGATAGCATCTTTAGTGCTTTTACTAGTTATAGAACTTATCAACTTCTAGTCAAATAGTTCTTGTAGTTGGTCAATGCCACTAGCTCCTACATTTCCCCCTCTATTTATACTAGAAACTATACCATGTTGGGGTGGACAAGTAAAGATAAAATTATTAAGTAATAAGTTTGATATGTTTTATTAGAATGTTGAATGAATTTGTAAGTTAAAATATTTTAAAATTTTTTGTATTCTTTTACTTCTTATCTTTTTAATTTATAGTTAAGTAAATATAAGATATATTAAACAAGATGAAAGGTACAAAAGATATGTATAGTAAGTATAGATTTATACATTATTATTTTTTTCTACTATATTGTTAAATGTTATTGGAGGATGCCTCATAATGGTAGGCATGAACTATTTTGAACTACCAAGCTCACATGACTTCGTGTTAGTTTATTAGCTAGTTTCTCACTCATGATTCTTCATGTTGGAACATATTGATTATGTAATGCGCTAAGCTTTCACCCAACACATTAATAGTAGACAAATGAATGAATTTTTTTTTGTGATATACAATTGTAGCATAAATGTGTTGCAATGCACACGTATGCACTAGAGATATAGCAACACAATACAATGACATGCTCATAGCACGTAGCACCAATGCAAACAACATGATTGCACATGTGGAAGACTTACACACTATCACATGACAACCTCATCGTGATGACCATATGATAAGGTAGAGTTTCCTCTAACTACAAAGAAAGGGTTTGAGACCACTAACCTCATCTCTTGTGAATAGATAAGGCATGAATGTGACATAAGCCTCCATTTCATAATCCAAGGAACCCTGAGCATTTTTCCATCCCACAACAAAAACCAAACACATATCAAACATCCTAAACAATATGGAAATGATATCCAAACATAAGGAGTATCTAACTATGAGGTTGAATGGTAAGGTGAGTCACTATCATAGATTAATCTCTAGACTACTCATTTTCTCCTAAAGCATAAAATACAACACAAAAGGAAGCATAACTAACAAAGGAATAAAATACCACCAAACCAGGACGATAGGCACTCATGGTAGACCCTAGGAACCAACTTTAATTTAGGAAATTTTTCCATAAGCAATCAACAACTACCCATTATCCTAAGATCAACCCTATTGGACCAAATTACTCCTTTTTCTAGTTGGAATCACCCCTAGCTATCCTATAATCACTCCTTCAATCAATAGAATTTCCCCTAATAATATAGGTAGTCTTCAACTATGAGAAAGCCCTATTTTGGAAAATAAAACCTCTAAAACTTCATTTTTTATTCTAACAAAGGCATAAGGATTCCCTACAAGCATACTGTCCAAAATGACATCATAGACGAAGTTGAAAAAAAAATACAATATATACTAGGTCTACAACTATAGCATTGCCAAGACAAGCCAAGCCATGAACCTCGAACACAAAACATGTTATAGCATACTTATATTATGAGCTACTATTAAATTCAACGTGAACCAATCATTTCTTATATGCTTGTTCAATTTTTCATGTCTAAAAACCATGGAGCCATAACAATTTATTTTAATAAAAAATCACTATTGCTAATTCATTAGCAAGTCTACCTTTTCAACCAATGTGATAGAAGCATACATTAATGATCCTAACTCTTAACCATAGAGCTAAATATACAATTCATACTAATGATTCTAACTCAACCAATAGATGAAATTCAAACCAAAACATAAACAAAAAGTATCATTTCAACTTCCAATATAAACTAAACCTACATATCCTAGAATCAAGACTTTCACGTCATAATAAATCTCTCATAAGATGAGATATAAATCAATCCCAATGATGAGATAAACATATTTTAAAATTTTATGTATTTTTTCTTCTTTGTTTCTTTAATTTATAATTGAGTAAATACATGATATTATCAAACAAGATGTGTATAATAAGTATATATTTATACATCATCATCCTCTTTGTTGCTACTATACTCTTAATCATTATTGGAGGATGGCTCATAATAGAAAGAAAGAACTATCCCAAACTATCTAGCCCAAATGACTTTTTGTTAGTTTCTTAGCTAGTTTGTCACTCATGATTCTTCATGATGGAATATGTTGATCATATAATGCTCCAAGATTTCACCAAAGACATTAATAGTAAACAAATGGCAAAAAACATTTCATGATGCAATTGCAACACAAACATGTTACCATGCACACATACACACTCGAGATGTCACAACATAACATAATGACACTCATAGAACATGATCTCAATGCATAAAGAATGAATTCACATGACAAAGAACTACACACTATTGTGTGAACCATAACATGATGCCCATATAATAGGGTATATTTTTCTCTAACCACAAATAAATGCTGCAAGACCACTAACCCCATCTATCATGAACAAATAAGACATGAATGCAAACAAAACTCTATTACCTACTCTAGAGAAAATTGAGCATCATTCCATCCTAGAAAACCAACCAAGACACACTCACACATCCTAAACAATGTGCAAATGACATCCAAACATAAGAAATGTCTAAGTAGGACATTGAACAAAAAGGTGAGTCACTCTCTTGACCTAATGTTGCAGGACACTATATGTTTCCTCTCGAGGCATGAACTCTACTAGAAAATGAAATATAACTAATAAAGAACATAATATACCACCAAGCCAAGATGACAGGCATTCAAGGTAGACCGTACGCATTAACTTTAATTTAGGACCATTTTTGTAAATAGTTGGTAACTAACCATTGTCCTAGGATCACTACTATTTGATAAATTGTGCCTTTATCTAGACTATAATTTTCTAAGAAATTTGGGAATCATCCCTCGCTATTCAAAGATTTCCCCTTCAATTATTTGAATCACACCTAATCAAACAAGTGATTCTAGACTATTAAAATACATTATTTTAGACAACAGGGCCTTTAGAGACTCTATTTTCAATTCTAAACAAGCATAAGGATTCCCTACAAGCCTACTATCCAAAATGACATCATAGACCAATATGACAACCTTCAAAACAAGTACAAAGTAGTAAAGTCTAAAACTAGAGCATTCTAAGCCAGGACAACTTATCAAGGTCAAACAAAAAGCATCCTATAACATCCTCATATTAAAAGTTACTATAAAACAATTGAACTAGTCATTTATAATATGCTTAGGGTTTATTTTTGGTGATCCAACAATAGTGTGTGACACTTTTCTGCCTAAGTGGGACATGTTGAACACACAAAGATGCTAAGAGGGGGGGTGAATCAACATATAGAAAAATTTAACTACTTTATCTCATATAAGATCAAATTACTTAGAGAACAAAAAGTAAAAGATGCACCACATTCATCAACACAAAGACAATAGGATTTTTATATGGAAACTCCAAACTTAGGGAATACCATAGTGAGTGTTAACTCACAATCTAATGCTTATTGCAATAAAAGTTTACAACATTGTTTTAGGGCTACAAACCAAGGAAGCTACAACTCCCTACTGACTTTGTTTTAGGGATTGAACCCAAGGAAGCTCCTAATCCTTGAAGAAAGATTGCTTCTACAAAGATTACAATGATAACATAACTATGAACTGATATAGAAGAAGCATCTGACTTATGTTGTTGTTGCAGTTCCCTTTTCTGCACAATTACTCCATCATATCAACTTCGCACACTTCATGCTACTCATTCTAATCCATCACTTTTGTATATACTTCTCTTATCCACAAATGAATTTGTTCTTCTATCTATATCCTCTGCAACCACTTAATACCTCAATTAGGTCAACACCAAAAAGACCTTAAGATAAAATGTGTAATTCTATATGGGTCATCTTGAAAAAAATATATTTTGAGCTATTGATCACTTCACATGACACAACAAGGTTAATTACATCATAAAACATTCTTCAATTTCAAAACCATTGATTAGCTTTCACTACACATGAAAGAAACTAGACTATTGGCCCAAACAATAGCACCATTGCTAGATGAACATTTTCACATCACTAAGGAGAAGCAAAAAATATTATGCGGACAATGATTTCAACCATGTATCTTCTCAACACTATCCATACACCATTCTCCTTAATTTTCTAACAAATATATCCATCTACAAAACAAGAAACATCCCCAAACATATTTGCAAAACTATATGGGCACAACTTCTGTTCTAGAGGAATGCAGAGCATTCCATCAGGTCTCCACCATTGCTTTGCACTGTCAAGTCACAGCCTAGAGCTCAGTCATTGATATCTTTCTTTGTTGAAAGTATAATAAGTTGAGATCTCGGATATAGCATACACATATATCATTCTACTTATCTTCAAAACCACAAGACTAAATCTTGTACTGTGGAGGGATGTGGACCAGAATACTGTAACTCTGCTTTAGGATATACATTGTGAAAGCCTTAGCCAAACCTTTACAACTTATCTCTAAGTACGGTACTCCAAACTGATAAGATATAAATATAAGGATACATGAAACATGTTAGACAAGTTTATTCACCTCTGCATCATGCTTAGACACCAGACTAATCACCACATGACACTTAGCTTTTATTTCATCTGCTAGGTCTTCTAGACTGACTTGTCTTAAGCATGCAAATCCTACATCTTTAACTTAGTCAAACCGTCCCTCTCAAATATTCCACTGTATTAATCATGTTGATCTTGTGCCAAACCATCTCTCTCAAATCTTCCACCAATATTTAGCTTTTATACAAGTAAGAGTTCAAGTTGACATCAATGACAACACATATTGCCAACAATCTCTCTATTTGTCATTGATGGCAACACTAAACCAAAATGCATACAAACACTCCCCCTTAGATGCATATTTATCTCTCTCCCCATTTTACATCAAGGACAAAGGGCCTAACCTCTTATGTCATCCCAAAACTATATAAGCGCCCCCTTACTATATGATTTATATAAATAGTACTTCCCCTGAGATGAAAATGCCTCAAAAAGGGATGTTGTGTACACTACTATCCTCTGCAAGTCTATAGATTCAAAATTTTCTTATCAACAATACTCTTACAACCCATTTAGAAGGTAGAATGGATTTGTATATTACCTTGAGTTGTGTTAGAGTAGATGCCCAAATTTCTTTCTTTAAGGTAAGAATGTGATTCTAGCATTCAAACTACACATATAAGTCCTCAACCTCATCTATACTGCTAGGTGTCTTCATCTTCTGCTCAATCTTTTCAACCTCACCTAGTAATCTAGATAATGAAGCCAGTCTCATATTTACTTCTTCTCTCAGCTAACCAAACTGCTTCTTTATATGTTCTCTTTGATCTTGTAGCTGTGACATCTATGCATGAAGGTTTTCAACTTGTGTCATGTTTTCTCCATTCTTGTCTTTTCACAAGCCATATACCTTAGCCAATCTAGAGATCTATGACTCAATAGAGTTAATCTGAGCTTTGATGTTCTTGGTGGAGTTAGGCCATTTCAGATAGAATAGGTATAAACCAGTGGCTTCATTGATGCATCCTTTAAACATTTTCAAAATTTCTTGTAGGTTATTGTGTGCACTGCCATACTTATTAGATATCTCATCCATCCTTTTATCATTCATCTTTCTCAATGCCTCTTATTCTACTTTCTTTTCAACACAAGAAGAATGATCCTTAAAAGAATGCATTAATAGATTCACATTTTCCTTTGGGGATAGAGAGGGATCAATACTTAGCTTTGGTAAACCTTCTTGAATCAATTTCACTACATCCTCAACTAAGGTAGTCTTCTTTAGGTTTTCTTGCAGGAACTCCTTCCTTTTAGAAGCATACAATATATCACCAATTTGAAGTTTGTGAAGGGGTGAAATGTTTGACAAGTCTACTTTCCCTTCATGAGTAGGAATTTGCAGAAGTTGTGGTGTAATCACTGGATTGAACTACATCTAGAAATCTAATAGGTTTTTAAAAGAGTCTGACCCCAAATAACTCTGACCTATATCCACAGAAGTGTCCTTAAGTTCTTCATCTTGATTATCCTCTATTTCATTTTGATATTTTTCATTTTGTTTCTCCTCACTCTTCCCTAGAACTTTCTCTTCTTGTTCATCCTCAGTGTTATCCTCTTTCTTTTGTTCATCCTTCCCTATATCCTCTGGAGGAGGATTGTTATGTTCTGTACCTATTTTTGTTTTCTTCAGATGGGGGTACTTACTTTATCCTGACCCTATGTATTTTGTGTCTTAGTACTCTTTGAAGGGGGTATATTCTTTTCAACTTGATCTCCTAATTTTTGTGTTTCTTTCTCTTCTAAAGGAGGTGTACCCACATTACCTAGATCCTCCTCCTTTTGTGCTTCCATTTTTTCTAGAAGAGAAGTCTCCTTATCTTTCTAAGTCATCTCTCCTCTATATCCACTTTGTCATCAAAGGTTGATAGATCTGTATCCTGAAGAGGTACATTTGGGATATCTAGAGGAACTTGTTCCTCAACTATCACCTTAGCATTCTGTTACCAATTTGTGCTTGGCATCCCAATTAGGCTGGGCTATAAGAGTTATTTTCTAATGCTTTTAGAAAGCAAGTGGCTTAAAATAAAAGAGGAAGGAAGAGAATATCATATCGAAATAGTCAAGAGAGAGGCTTCAACCTCTACATTTTATCTAACATGTTTTCTCACTATGCAGATACAAGTACATGAAGACCATTCATCTATCTTCTTTCTAAAAAAGAAAACCTTTTGGTATGGTCATAACTCCTTGCTACTTTATCAGAATTCAAAGTATTTGGGCTCATTAGAAAGATAAACCAATTATCTAGATCAAGTTCTAGGTTGCTAAGCTTAGTGGTAACGCTACCCGATGGTGGATTGTCTTGATTTCACTCTAAAAAGCCTCTCAAAATGCAATTTACTAAGATGTAGAAAATATCAAAAAATTAAAAATTAAAAAAAGTGGGAATTATCAAAGATTTAAATCTTACATTACATGCTTGTCCAAATTTTACAATTCCTCAAGAAGTGTATATGATAGATCTTCCTGCTCACTTTGCATTATGTCTTTCTAGAGATTTTACAACCAAGTTGGGAGGATATTTATCCTCTAACTGTTCACATTTGTTCTTTAGAACTAGATATGGTACAAAAATCACAATAAAATATGAGTTGCTAACTAAATATCAAATTGAGCCATATGTTCCAAGTCCTGTTAATGCATATCTCACATTTCATGAGCAGGATTAGCAAGTTCAGCTTGTTGTCTAAGATCCTAACACCCTTGTTGAATGTATTACAGACCTTTTCTTAGATGAATGGGCAACCAAGAATCATGAAGTTAATATAGTTGAGTATATAGAATAGGTGGACTTGGGCATTTACATGATTCACGAACAAGGTATTGCTATCCCAAATCTGATTAAAGATGTAAAATTGCAAGAAAAACAATAGTCCAATGAGCTATGGAGTTTGTACTTTGATGGATCAAGGAGCAAAGTTGGTGCTAGAGGAGATGTTGTGCTAGTTTCTCCAAGTGGTGAAAGGTATTTTTTAGCTTTTCATTTTTCTTTCAGTTGTTCAAATAATGTTACTAAGTATGAGGCCCTTGTCCATGGCCCAAAATGGGCTAGAAAGTAAAATGTTAAGTGTCTTCAAGTGTTTAGAGATAGCAAACTAGTGGTCAATGAAGTAAGGGTATTCATGCCAAAATAAATGACTTGTTAAAATTGTATAAACATAGAGTATGGGGCATGATTGAGGAATTTGATGCATTTAATTTATTGTCCATACCAAGAGCTCAGAATAAACAAGGTGATAAACTCACTGCCATGGGAGCTGAATTTGATATTCTAGCTGAAATAAAAATGTTTCTCTTCAGAACTATGTGAAAGTTGTTCTTAGACTTGCTGTGTCAGATAATAACATTTATTGGTAGGTATTTGATAGTGATTAATAGATTATCAGTTTTATGATTGAAGAAGATAATTTTTTAGCTTCTAACTAGAAAAAGTTATCTCAGCAGTATGAAGATCAGATTCTTCAACTTAAAACCAATAAGTTGCCAAAAGGTTTGGTAACTCTTGAGTCAATGTTCAACTCAGATGATCAAGTCAGAAAAGAGAAAACTGGCTTATCCATTAAATAGGAGCATTATGAGCAGATTGAGATTTTTAAAGGCAAGTTGTTAAAGCTTGGCAAGGTATGTACCTTAGAAGAAAAACATGCATTTGTTTTACTTTGTCATGAATTTTCTAATGTGTTTGCTTGGGAGTACCATGATTTGAAGGGCTTTGATCTTGAATTAGCTCAACATACTATAGAGCTGTAACCCAAGGCAAAACTCGTAAGACATCTAAATAGAGATCTCTGAATCCAAAGTTGGAACATCTTATGAAAGATGAGTTGAATAACCTCATTGAAAGTAATATCATCTTTCTAGTTAAGCATACTTCATGGGTGTCCAACCTTGTCCCTGTGAGAAAGAAAAATGAAGAAATCAGACATTGTGTCAATTTTAGGGACCTTAATAGAGCTTCTCTTAAGGATCATTACCTGCTGCCATCTATGGAACAAATTTTGCAGGTAGTATCTAGATCTGATAGATTCTCTCTTTTAGTTGGTTTTTCAGGTTACAAACAAGTATTGGTGAAGGAAGAGGATCAATTCAAGACTGTATTTACAACAAAATGGAGAACTATGGCATATAGGAAGATGCCATTCAGACTATCAAACCTAGGAGCTACTTTTCAAAGAGCTATGGACATG
The DNA here is from genome assembly GCA_027924645.1 of Cunninghamia lanceolata. NCBI lineage: Eukaryota > Viridiplantae > Streptophyta > Pinopsida > Cupressales > Cupressaceae > Cunninghamia > Cunninghamia lanceolata. The sequence goes on along the minus strand of BSBN01000081.1, from coordinate 317,424 downwards.
GCTTTCCATGGTCTGATGAATAAGTTTGTAATGGTTTACCTAGATGATATTACAGTTTTTTCAAAAAATGTTGATAATCATGTTGTTCACTTGAGACAGATATTTGAGAGATATAGAGAATATGGGGTTTCACTTAACCCCAAAAAGTGCATTTTTCCTATCCACAAACTGCTTGGACACATTGTTTCAAAGCATAGTATTTCAATAGATCCTGAAAGAATTTCTGCTATTCTAGAATTACCTCTACTAGCCCACAAGAAAGGCTTGCAAAGCTTTCTAGGTAGGATAAATTTTGTAAGAAGATTTATTCCTAATATTGTGGCTATTCTACAACCACTAACTTCTATGCTCAGAAAAGGGATTAGTTTCAGCTGGACTAAAGAAGGGAAGAGGAGTTTTGAGGAGATTAAGGAGGCCATTGCAGCAGCTCCAACACTTTTAAACCCAAATTTTGATAAAGATTTTATTCTTTATGCATTTAGAAGTGTTGATACTATTTCAATTATGTTATGTTAGCAAAATGAAGGACTAGAACAACCCATTGCATTTTTCAGCCAGGGTCTTCAAGATTATGAGGTAAAGTACTCTTTTGTTGAGAAACATGTTCTAGATGTGATCAGAAGTTTGAAAAAATTTAGGCATATGCTCTCTAACAACAAAATTTAGTTGCTGGTTACTCATCCTACTATTAAAGATTTCTCATTGAGTAAAGATATAAATGATAAATGGGTAGGTTGGATAAATAAAGTAATGGAGTATGATGTTAATATCAAGGTTACAAAGTTAGTTAGAGGCAAAGGCCTATGTGAACAACTAATAAGAGGTCAAATAGACATGAAAGAAGCTGATAATCAGACCATTTTGGTCATAGAAGATGACGAATCAGCTGTTGTTCCAGTTTCTTCTACAAACTGGCTTCGATAGATAATTCATTATCTTAACACTGGTGACTATCCTAAAGGGTTGGACAATGCAAAGAGGAGATACTTTAGATTGCAGGCCATTCCTTATGCTGTCATTGATGGAGTTTTATATAGAAAGGATTATCATAGAGTTTTGTTAAGGTGTATTGCACAAAATCAAATTGATAAAATTTTAGAAGAATTTCATGATGGACCTTTTGGAGGTCATTTTGCTGCTAGATCAACAACCCTTAAGATTATGAGAGCTGGATATTTATGGCCTAATATATTTAAAGATACTCATGCTTGGGTCAGAAGATGCACTAAATGTTCTTTATTTGCAGGAAAACAAATGCTAGCAGCATTGCCTTTGCATCCGATTCAAGTGGATCAACCCTTTGCCAAGTGGGGGCTTGATTTTATTGGGCCTATTAACCCACCTTCAAGTGTAGGTCACAAATGGATATTGACTACAACTGATTATTTTACAAAGTGGTCTGAAGCTATAGCATTGAAGTAGGCCACTGAAACTTCAGTTCTCAACTTGTACTAGGACCTAGTTGCAAGGTTTGGTACTCAGGATTCCATTATTTCTGATAATACATTTGAATTTATTAGCTTGAAAATATCTGATTGGTCTATTAGAAATAACATTTATCTAAATACTTCATCCAATTATTACCCTTAGGGTAATGGATAGGCTGAATCTACTAATAAGAACTTGATCAAAATTATCAGAAGGACAATTGAGGACAATTAAAGAACTTGGAATGACAAGTTGAAGCTAGCCTTGTGGACTGATAGGATCACTCCTAAAAGAGCTACAAGTAAGTCTCCTTTTGTTCTTACCTATGGTAAAGAGGCTAGAGTTCCTATTTCAGTCGAGTTGTGTACACTAAGTCTAATTAAAGAGTTGGAGATGTTAGAGGAAGAGCCTATAGAAATCAGGCTTGCACAGCTGATGGAACTAGAGGAAACAAGGAAAGAAGCATTGAGAAATCTAGAGATTCATCAAGCCCAAATGAAAAGGAACTTTGATAGAAAAGTAGTTTCAAAAGTGTTTAAGGAGGGTGATCTTGTTTTCAAGTGGGATGAACTTAAAAGTAAACCTAGTAAGCATACCAAGTTTGATATCATTTGGGATGGCTCTTATGTGATTACTGAATGCAAGAAGAATAATGCATTTTAGCTTTCAAAGCTGACTAGAGAGGTATTACCTATTCTTGTGAACGAGATTCACCTAAAGCAGTGTTTTTGAAGATCAAAAGTTTGTAGATGTATGATAGTAGAGTATATGTTTTTCAGTTAAATAAGTGTTGTTGGCACATCTTTTCAATTCAGTTTGTTTTTTCAAAGAAGTGTTGTTGCATAGTTAGCTGATCCTGTTCAGAGCCATGGTAGTTTGCTTTTAGTTTTGTTTCAGTTGTTGTTCTTTTTCAAGCAGCTGAGTGTTCAAGGAGTTTTATGAGTTGCAAAGGCTAACGAAAGATTCTATCCCCCAATGGACATACATGCAACTAGCCACGAGAGTTCTAGCAGGTAAAAATGGCATAGAGGTCACCAAAAATGTTACCAAATTGTGCTTGGTAGCCCAATTAGGCTGGGCTATAAGAGTTGTTTTCTAATGCTTTTAGGAAGAAAGTGACTTAAAATAAAAGAGGAAGTGAATATCAGATCAAAATAGTCAAGAGAGAGGCTTCAGCCTCTACATTTTATCTAACATGTTTGCTCACTGTGCAGATATAGGTACTTGAAGACCATTCATCTATCTTCTTTCTGAGAAAAAAAGCTTTTTGGCAGGGTCATAACTCCTTGCTACTTTATCGAAATTGAAAGTTTTTGGGCTCATTAGAAAGATAAACCAATTATCTAGCTCATGTTCCAGTTTGCTACGCCTAACAAAAAGGCTACCCGGCGGTGGATTCTTCTGATTTCGCTCCAAAGGCATCCAAAAATGCAATTTACTAAGATGTAGAAAATATTAAAAAAAATTAAAAAAATTCAATTTTTGATATTTTCCCAAAAATATTATTCTGAACTTGTTCAGAAGTCTTTCAAGGTACACAAAAATAGGAGAGGAGTCGAATTGAAGTGCAAGGTCATGCAGGAAGAGATATTTGGAGTTCTATTTTTGACATGACTATTTTTGGCAGTTTCTTGGTCAAGTACTTTGAGACTTGGAGTTCTGAGCTATTTTTGCTCTTCTTGGAGGAGTTTTGGAGCCTAAATTTTAGGCTTTTCACTTGTGCTTGCCCATCAACTTGGAGTTACTTTTTCAAACTCATTCATGCATATTTTGGAGTTCAATTGAGCTGGAGTTGACTGCCCATTTGCTTTTGGGGATAGTTTTGTATTAAAAAAAGATTATGCTTTTTTCCTTAGTTCTTGGTTTTTTGCCTTTGCATATTGTAGAGAGGAGATTGTCTTATAACTCTGCCATTTTTTATAGTTTTATAGTAGCAAAGTTCATTATTTCCAGCAATTTATTGTTATGTTTTGTAGAGATTCCCTCCATTTTCTAAAATAATCAAGGGTTCTTCTATCTGAATTTAGGTGTCCTGCTTATTTTATGAGTGATTTGATAAGAGTTTTCTGTGTTTTGTTTCAAAACCTCCAGATTCTTTGTCTCATTTATTTGATGCAAGTATAAAAATTTCAATTTATTACAGGTCACAAGCTTGAGCAAGATTATTCATGCCTTTCTCTGAAATACTTATGTGGTGAATCTGATCAATTTGGGTGGTAAGAGCAGGTTTATTAAGAATGTTTGTGAGTTATATTATAGTTTTAAATCAAAATATTGGTGCATCACCCCTTTAGGATAGATTTTGTAGTGCAGTTTTTAGTTTATTAAATTTTCTTCTATCTCTTTTCTCAATCAAGTCATAGATCCAAAGGGGCTTTTTAAAGGGAGCTGACTCTTATAGAGGTTCATTCTCAAAACATATAGACCCACATATGAGAATGTTCCCATGTTGCATGGTATTGCCAAGCTTGTAAAGGCTTAGCATTCAGGGTGCAATCCCTCGTGACAACACATTCTTCATTTCCTCAAGAATTTTTGTAGTTTTCTCTAATGTTTCCTTCTCTAGTTTCTCTATTTCTTCCTGATCTTTTCCCATTAGAATATTTATTCTCCTTTTTGTTCTAAATTATTTTTCTTGTTTTTGAGATATCTTGATCTTTTCTCCATCAGTGATGGATGGACCAACTTTTTCAATTGCATGTTTTCTCATCTCATCCTCGTTTCCCATGGCTTCATTTCTTTTGTTGATGAGTAGGTCTACAAGGTTTATAGGAAGCTAATGAATCAACACAATTAGGGCCATATTTAAGGCCATCATGTACCTAATTATTACTTCCTCAATTGTGTCTTTATCATAAGGAAGAATCTTATCATAGAGATATGCAACTTGTTTCAAGACACCATGTTGGACTATAGAATTCACAGTGGCCTTAGGCTATAGAGGCTCATGCTCATATTCTTCTTGAGAAGTTTATTTTGATTTCTTTGGTTTTCCTTGTCTTTTTCCTTTGGTGGTTTCTACTTCTTCCTCTCCTTCTCTTTCTCTTTTCGTTCTTCTTTCAAGCATACCAGATTCTTCTTCTTCTTCTTCTTCTTTTGCTTCATCATCATCATCTTCTATGTTCACCAAATTGATCTTTTCTCTCTTTTCTTTGACCTTAGGTCTATGTTTCTTTGTCTCTGTAGTCTTGGTTTGAACTATCACTTCAATAGCAGGTCTTTTCTTGTTGGGAGGTGTAGGACTAGGTCTGAAGGATTTTGAAGAGGTAGTAGCAATAGAGGCAGACCTACTTGTCCTTTTAGGTGCTTATGTAGTAGAAGACATCTGATCTTCTCTTGAAGGACCCTCTGGAGTGTTAAGCATTTCTTCCTACTATGACTTCATCATTTCTACTTTAGATTTTACCTTCTCTACCTTTTCTTCTATCTCCTTCCAAATTGTTTTATTGGTGATTTCATCATAAGTTCCAAATCTTTTAGCAGCATGATCCTTAGGCTTGTTGAACAACATATCAACATAACTAATGAAATCATGTGGTTATCTAAAAATTCCTTGTCTCTACTACTTCCACTTAGAAAATATCCTTATCCACCATAAATGTAATATCATTCTTATATTAAATTTCAACAAACTTTCCTAGTATCCTTTTTATACTATGTCATATAGTGTGTCATATTTTTTTATGACCAGGAAAACTAAGCATATAGTTTTTAATTTGGTGAGAAATTTAAGGATATCTACCTTCCACTCTATACCCTTCATTGTAGGAAATTCCCTAGAAAAAAAAACATAAGACAAATGATTAGGGACCCATACCGGAATTTGCATCTAGACTCCTTTGTTCTTATTAGGTTGTCCATCAATTGCTTCCACAAGATCTCACAAAGATCATAGTCCTTCCCTTCTTTCACCATTTGATAGGAAGTGTAAATTGCAATGCCAGTAGCATAATTTTCTCTATTGGTATAATATATTTTGTATGTTATGCCTATTGTGGCATACCAGACCCTAGATATTTTATGTCATTTATAGTTAGGGTTCTTTTATCAAATTTCACTCTAGTAAGTCTCATCACTTCCTCATTCTTCATAGCTTTCAATATAGGTACAAATCTGGAGGAGCATAGTCCAGTCACAGCTCTGATGGCTTCTTTACTGATCATGTAAGGCTGATCAAGGCAGAAAAAATCCTCATGAATCTAACTTAGGGAAAGCCTAACCCATTCTTCTTCATACTAGAAATTAGGGGGTAAAAGTACAAACTTGTGTCACACTTTGGGCCAAATAAATAATTTCAGCCGATTGAGTTTTGTCTGAATGAGTTTTAGTTGAAACCATGTGGCAGCTAATGGGCTCTGACGTGGCCACATATATTTGGTCAACAAGGTGTCGGTCAAAACCTTTTAGACTGAATATGATTTGGCTAAATACCTCAAATATAAAAAATTAAAGAAAAGAAATGAGCATGAGTATTTTTCATATTTAGGTGAATTTGTTACAATAAAGACTGCTCAAGCAATGACTAGGCCTACAAATTACTATTGGACCCAAGGTAATATCTTCATTCTGCATTCTTTCTTGCATTGATTGTGTCTTGAAACCTCTCATTTGGTGACAAGAACCAACAAAAACATGCCCCCTGACAGGTAAGATCATCACGAATCGAAGCACGTTAGGGAACTGCATCTAGGTTTACCCACATCAGTCATCCTAGGATTAGAAGAGGCAATCCACAATCTTGAGTTTAGTGGCCTCTCCTTCCCCTACCAGAGGCGACCCCAACTACCCCTAGTCATCACCCTCTACTAATTCAAAATTTCATTGATAAGAAATAAAAGGGATATACAAGTTAGAACTAAATGACATTAGGGTTAGCCTGTGGGTTGGAACATCCATTTTCAACCATACAAAATCATTTTCATAGATTTTCTACCAAAATTTTCTTTCGCCACAAATTAGAACAAGAGTAACACTTCATATTCCTCTGCATGTTTTGTGGAAAATTGACTGGAGTTTTCCAAAATATGATTGTTGTATCCCTATATAAAGAGTAGACACGAGATCAAAAAAAGAGAGAAGAGCATACAAAATGGTCTGGGGTTTGGGAATGAGTCTGGGTAAGACTTTGGGAACTCTGGCCCCTTGTAAGTTGAGTCGGGATAGCGTGCTAGAGTTTAGAACATGCAATATCGACAAGCTCTTAATTCGTTTGTTTCTAAGATTTTTTTTTATACAATTGTAGCATTAGATCAATTTGCTTTGTTTTGTGGTTATTTGTCATACAAATTACTAAGTGTGTGTGTCATACTTCCCAACTATTTTTTGATGAGTCCATGTGAACATATATCTCTGTACAAGAATATTGAATGATTGTAAGCATTTTTTGATTTTTTAAAACAAATGTGGGCTTCTCAATAACATGACTAGGAATAGTGGGTCTATTGTTATCCCCTTTCAACTCCCACAAATCATTGAATATTAAAGTACTCTTTACCACCATTTTCCATTTTGTGTAGTATGTGCCATTTAACTTATCTAAGTTGGTGAATAGTTGTGAAATCTTCAACATCATTAGAAGGATAAATTAACAAAATGAAGACCCAAAAGATCAAATAAACCCTTCAAAAAATACTCAATGAACATAGTTATTCTTCCCACCTTATAACTGCCAAAAAATATTTTCTTTTAAAACTAAAGCAAGTAAATGGCAGAAACAACTTGTATTCAAATTCTTTTCCTGTGCTCTTGTTTTTTAGTATCAATTGAAGGAAAAAAGACACAATGAAGGATGGGAGAACAAGATAGAGATTACCATCACCAAACACAAAGATTTTAATCACTCCGATTATCCATGCGGCCCTTCACCCACAACACTTTTCTTCCATATGCTCTAATACCTCATGTACAATATATTCATCACCCTAATTAATCCTTCTCCTAAGGTAATTTTATCAATCTATGAAATAAAAGGGGTCCTAGTAAATATGTCAATTGTGTGATATATATGTATGTACATGCTAATACAATACAAGTGAAACTCTAATGCTTGGATTAGATTAATCCATTTGATAAAATAAATACGTTAGTTTTATTATTATATAAAAGATCCATATATCCCAATTTAAAGTGTTTTGGCATACAAGATGAAGGGTAACATACACATTATTTGAAAGATATTTGAAAAGAAATAAAACATTTTGAATTAGGAGGAGCAATCTACATGTTTGGTCTTGTTTAAGGAACAAACATTTCCCATTAATATAGTCTAGGATGATAGAAAGGTCTATAGATATGGATTGGTTGAGTTGGAAAAAGTAATGCAAAAAATCATAGCATTAACAAAGTTTGAGCACAAGACAAACCTCTATTAGTGCATCATTTTCCTTGAGATGATTTTCCTATCTAGTCTACCCCCAACAATGATTAAAGATATATTACTTGTTTTATGATCAAACTCTTCTTCATTAAGACATCCATACAAATTTAGATTATTAATTATGTGAAATTTAAGTCTTGGGCTATGCTTAATGGGAAGATGAAACCTTTGTAGGTTCTTCAACACACAAATATTAGTATGAAAGATTGATGAAATGAACAATTAAAGATCTAGTGAAAATAAATTAAATTTCAAATCTAAAAAAGAGGTGAATTCAACAAAAAAATATATATTGAAATTAAAAAATATAGAATACGAAATCCTAGAGTCAAGAACTAGGATATGTTTTTCATTAGGGGTCCACCAAAATGTAAGAAAATAAAACATGCCCTACAATTAATTCATGACCTGTCTAATTGGATGATTAAGAAAAAGGTAAGAAGATCATAGGGCTCTTTCATATGGATAATTATTGCACATATTAAACCATTATTAGTCATTGTTGATCATAAGTTGTTGACACACTCTTCCTAAATTGTATAGATGCCTTCATCCTCTACACACATTTTATTTTAGGGATTACCATTATCAAGCATCATTACAATTGTGAATGTGTTGTAGTCAAGAGGTTTTCAAAGATACAATGATGATAATTAGCAAGAAAGGGGCCTCTATAGAAGAAAATTGTGATGTCTTCTTTAGAGATGTGTGGGTCATATTTTCCTAACACAAAGTATTATTTTAGATAAAGAAAAAAATATTTTTTGTCAAAAATATGGTTCATGAGAAACAAAACAAATATTAGATGTTCATCATTCCATTTACAACTAAATGAAAACATATCATAAATTAAATTATTGTGCATATTCTATAAATGTCACTCAAAGTATCTTTACACATGGGTTGAAATCTTATCATGTGTCCAACATAGATATAACTTACATCTTCCTTGCTCCACAATACATATCATATGGATTTATAACTATTAACATGGATTTGTATTTGTTTTCCTATGCTTATGTAGTGTAAAAATTACAATTCTTATCACATTATTATAATCCTTTTCATACCTTAATCAAAATTTTCTGATGTCTATTCTATCTTTAAAATGAATAATCATTTATCTTATACCTAGTTTGAACCTATGTTCCTATTCTTTTTGCTTATATATTATTATGGTGCATGCCCTTTCATTTCTCTAGCATAATTTTAGATCTCTATCTCTAATTTGGGGATGAAATACCTTAGTTACATATACCATTATTTGGGGATGAAATGCCTTAGTTAAATACCTCTTTCCTATACTATACACACTTGTATGATTTTTTTTGGAATTTAGAGATACCTTGCATTTTTATATTTTCCTATACTTAAGAAAAATGTATACACCTTGACAATTAGATGTAGTCTATATTCTTTCTCAATATTCTTATTTGATATGTTATACCTTCTTATCACATGATGCTACATATGACACATTACTTAAATACATGATTTATGTACTTATATGCTTACATTACTTTTATGTATGTGAATGTTTCATTAGGATATTTTAGTACCACTTTTTTTATAGGTAAAATTTCATAATCCTACTCTCTCCCTTTCTCCCTCAAGTTTTCATAGATAGTTGAATCAACTTAAAATTCTTCTTGTTTTTACTTCATGATGAAAGCTACACAATTCACATATTTCCTATACTTTGTAATTTCCTATGGAGCATCTTACTAGGAAATTGGTTACTGCATATTTACTTTTACTAAAATAAAATAAGTAAATATTTTTAATTTAATTTTTTTGTTTTAATTAAAATCATATCTTTGTATTTATATAGATATGGCTGATGATCAAGGTTCACATTATTCCACTTAGTCTCAAGAGGAAGCTTAGGCTACGTCTAATTTGTATAATTATAGAATTAGGAGATTAGAGAAATCTTGGAGATGTTTGGACCAAACAATACAAAACTCCCCTAATTTGGCTAATAGAGATAAATTAGTTAATATTCAATACGAGATTACACATAAGATTGACATGATTCGATTATACTATCTGTATGATGACATTAGCATTGAGGAGTTTTATACGTCCCTTGCCAAGATTGTTACTACCACTAAGAAAATTCAATCTGTTTCTCAAAGAGTTTCACTACAAAATGTGTAATGCCCCTCCGTATTCACTTTGGTTGTGCAGTGTGACACAAGAATTATACCATGATGAACATGTAGAGATAAGTATTATTCTAGAATTTAAAGGGTTGGAAGCTGCTTGTTAGAGGGGACAATAGATAGAGAAGAAATTGTTTCCAAAGAGACATATTTGAGACTCCATCTATTTCTATGAGCTCCACTTTTGCTTAGCAGTGCCTTCTCCGTGCATTATTTATTTGAATGCATGTACCTTCTTTCTACTATTGCAAATCTAATGTATGACAAAATCTTTCCTTTCAATATGTATTGATGGAGGTGCCTTCATTAATTATAGATTTCTATTTGTGAGTGTTTTAGTGTTCGGAGTTGTCCCACGATGTGAAATAATGATATAGGAAAATATTCTAACCCTTGGTTGCACCTATTGGTATAGTCATATAATCTCCTTATCTGAGTGTTATAGTGTTGGATATAGCATCACACCATGAAAATATCCATGTTGCATTGGTTTAAACTTGTCAGTTGTTCCTATCGTCAGAAGATTTTTTAAACTTGTCAGTTGTTCCTATCGGCCAAGTTATTTCCAACTACCATTTGTCTATTTTGAGATAGCCAGACATTAACTTTAGCCACACGCTTATAGTAAAATAGTAAATATATTCCTAACATTCTAAATTTTTCGAAGGGAGGACTTAAAGTAAATGATGGGAAATATATATGGAAGGGAAGAATTGAGGAGAGGGGATGGGAAGTGCAAACAGAAAACAAAAAGGATCACCTTATGATGAATCGACCCATGGCCATGGAGGAAACCTTGTTTTAAAATGAGGAGGAGGAGATGATAGCAATAGAAAGGAAATAGGGAAGAAAGATAGTTTTGTGAAATAATTAAGATGCAGATCATGGCTTCAATTTTTAGATAGATTTTTCATGATCACTTTCAGTACTTTCACAAGCTTTTGGAGGAAGATAATGGAAATTTCAGGTATGCAATTTCTTGTATAAAACTTCTAAGATGAATGTGCTTGAAATTGTTGGAATTGGGTCTGGGTTGAAATCTCACTCTTCCATTTGGATTATTTTCTATTGGGGTTGATTTCATATATTTGATGATCATAGGCTAAGTGGAAATATTTTATTATGCTCCTATCAGAAAATTATTGCATTCAGGTGGATGTTTTCCATTCGACCTAAGTGATCACATTATTCTTGTACTTTATTTGCTATGGGCCTTTGTTTAGTATTATCTATATGCTTGAAAGATTCTAAAAAGAATTCTAACAAATCTGTTTTGACGTTTCTTTGAGGCATACTGTTTAACAGGTCCACATGCCTCTTTATAGCATGCATTGTTTTGCACAATTCTTTTCAAAACTTTTCCTACTATTTATCTAATATTTGACAAATTTTCCTTTTATAAATATGACTCTCACCTATGATGATTTGGAAGGATATCTTTCCTAGAAATTTGAACAGTGTGTAATTTGCATCTAAATAGCATATCAAACACATGCAAATTTGAAGTGATTAGTTAGTAGTTGTGGCATATTGCTATTCTAGTAAGAAGGTTCTTTATTTGAAAAGGATACATTCTATAACATTGATTGACTCGTATATATAAATATTTATCTATAATTAATTGATCCTGTTATATATAGAATAGTGTTACAAATGTCAATGAAATGTATATGAATATATGTAAATATATTCAGAAATCGTAATAACAATTTAGCTATTCGATATACTGATGTAATACAATGAACAATAACTGGTATTACATGGCATAGGGTTTTTTGTTTTAACAAACGGTTACACTATATTTATTTTATTGATTAAATTTATGGTAATGGTTCATATGTGCTTTATGATGCCTGTAGATCACATATGAATTCAAAGAGTTTTCTTGGTATGTCTTTTACAATCCATTTTGGACATATCCTGTAACCATTGCACTTTATGGATAATATGCCCTTGGAGATTTTATGTCAAATGGTTTACAAATATGTGTTCCAGAGTCTTCCAAAGCTTTTGTTGGATGACAATCGTATTGTTTAAAATTTTCTAAAGACATATTCAACTAATCCATTCTAGATAGTCATGCAATCGGTTGAGACATTTTGTTAAACAGTCTTGTGCCTTATTTGTGCTTCCGCTTTTCATATAGATGTATTCCAGAGCATTTTCAACTATTTATCTGTCATATAACCTTCTTCTATTAAGTCTGAATTGTTATTCATTCCCTATTCTAATACTCTCATTATGGCATGGGTGTATAGCACATTTGCAAAGTGTAATGCCCCGCCATGCAACCCTAGAGATAAGTCAACTAAAGAAACATAAAAAGGTGGAAAACTTTTTTTTTTAATAGAAGTTTTCTGCCCTTTAATGTTACTTTAGTTGACTTGTTTCTAAGGTTGCATGGCGGGGCATTATATTTGGTATCAGAGCCAAGTTTCAGCACTAGGATCTCTGGTTAATGTTGTTGCCCATGTCTAGTTAAAGTAATTCTTCTTATACATGTGATAGGGACTCCTATGTTGGATACCATGCTTTAATCTAAACACCTAGATTGATGCATTAGATAGATGGTCATGATATTAACTTTCAGCATCATGTGAAAGTAAACTAGATAAGGGAAGGGGATAACAAGTAATGTTATGATTGTGCACAGGGAATCACATTGGTTATGGAAATAAACATACTTATGGTAGTAATAAAAATTGTGTATGTAAATGTAAATCTGCCCCTGTAAATGTGAGAAACCAGTAACTATGCATCGGTTGAGTGTTGTGAATACCCCGTACTTTCTTTGTGTGCCCCTGGGATGGTGATACTGGGTACCCATCCATGGGAAATATGTGTATTTTAGGTATGGGATTAACCATACCACTATGTGTGTTTGCATGTTTGTTACCCAATTAAGGGCCAACCCTTGTGTGGTTGAAAATATATATATAAAAGACTAGCCAAAAGTTAGATTCATAGACTCTCTTCTTTTGGTTCTCTAGTCCCTCAGTCTATTAAGGGGTAGTAGCAGCCACAAAGTTCTTTGGGTGGAGTGTGTAGTGTATGCTTATGATAGTGCAGAGCGGTCCCTCGCTCAACTGAACCTGAGAAAATGTACTCACTACTTTCCCTTATGATGGATCAAGGTACTTGATCCACATGTGCTAGCCTAATCCCCACAATTCTTGAGCATCTGGATGGTATTTCTTATATGATCCTCTACCTTGTCTTCACAAAAGGTATGATATGCCACATGAGTTGTCAATTGGGGGCTAGGGTCTAGGACCTGCATGGAAAATCCAACTGGAACTATGAGATGACATGTGTCACCACTTGGGGGCCTGGGTCTAGGACCTGCATGGATAGCCCAAGTGAGACCATGTGCACCATGTATATCTTGAGGTCCAACATGTGGAGAGAGGTTTGTTACCCATGCTGAGATAGATTATGTATCTGCACATGTTCCGACATGATGCAATAGGTACGATGCCACACCTCACTGATGTTTCGACATAGTGTTAGTGATGATGCCATGTTGCTGATGGTAGCGAGATGGGCTTGAGAACATGATGCCACGTGCTTAGACATGTGAAGGTACACTATGAGATTGTGTTATAGCCTACTTGTGTGATGAGTGTAACGGGGCCTCACACACTTGTAGAGGCATACTCATGTTTTCTTTCAATAGTGTTTGGGTCATTTAGCATATGGGTATGTCCTAGCCATGTAGACCTCTAGCTATGGCAAGTACCTATATGTGCCTTTTCCACGAGGTGTCACTATGCAAGGTGTTTTTTGTGTGTTCCTACTTCCGCAGAGCCATAGACACATTGCCATGTGGTATATGACTAGTACACACCTTCTCTGGCTGGCATATGACCATGCCGCACTGAGATACGATGCAAGATGTAGCCAAGGTGCACATTCCATGTGGACAACCAAGGAGTGCGTGGGCCACTTGGCTAGTCCATCTGGCGTGATGACACGATGAAGGGTGTAGCTGAGGAGTACACTTTGAGCCATTTGGATGGCATGCTCACTCCGCACCACATGAGGGCTATTGCTATAGCCTAATGTTGTTCCCTCCTTCCTTGTTTGGTGGCTACTATCTAGTCACCCAGTTTTGTACAGTGCAATTTTGAAGATTGTGGACTTTCTTTATGGTTATTGATGATTTTCTATTGATTGTGAAGGCCGACACTTTGTCTCTACTTGTGTGTGATAGTTTAGCCACACTTTGTGATCTTATTTGCAAGTAATCCTTGTGGTTACATTTGATTTAGTGTTGAAATTGCACACATTTCTTGCCTTATTGCTGAAATTGAATTTTTATTAAATCTTTTTTTATGACTTTGGTGGCTAAACTAGTTTATCCTTATTATTTTCGATGTTGGCCATGTGTCATATTGTGGTTCCTCTCCAAGGACGTATGAGGTGGGCTTGGTGAGTGTATACGAGGAAGTAGACAGAGGGAACCTTAAGGATGGGGGTATGTGAGGTTGTTATACAGCTAGGACCCACTGTCCACCTATGTGTGATGACTATCTCTTTGAGGCTAACCACCTTATATAACAAGAGAGAGGTCATTGTGGTCTTGTTTGGATGGTCTCACCCTGTGTGTGTGGCCTAACACCAACAAGTCACTAAGCGTGAGGTGCGGATTATGTGAGATGGCTCTTGGCTCTTGGCTCATGGATTATGTATCATGGATTAGTATACTACTTTCCGGTATCCAGCTAGACCCTTGTGTAGCCTTGTGATGTGAACTTGTAAGTGTAGAATGTATGGTAAATAATGATAAATTATGTTTGGATTTAGTATGGTACAATAATTAAAGTGAAATGTCTTGTTTATAAATGCTGGATATTTAAGGAAAATGTGTGTTTTATGTGTTGATATTTTGTGAAAATGTAGTATTCTGATCTATTGATTCCTTAACAGCAAGTTGGAAGAAGAATTGCAATGATGGTGTGCTTGAAAATTAAATACTTTATATGTATATGATATGAGAATTTGTTTACTAGTTAGGATTTAAAAGGGTGCAATGTTTTCTTTGTCTTGAAGAAACTGATGGGTGTCAATGCTAATATGTAAGGATTTTGAGTGGTTCATGTACTATGGAATCATTATTGAAATACAAGTTTTGATTGTGTTACTATTGTGACATTGAAAACTAGAAGGGTAAAATATATTTGAAATGGAGTATATAAATTTATATTTTATAAATCTTTTCCATACCCAAACTGGTTTATATATATTAATTTTATGAAATGAATCATTTTTAATGTTGGAACTAATGTGTGATGTTTCCATCCTAGTTTACAACTTCGAGGAGGAAGTCAAGTCTTAGGGGGGAAGGATGTAGTGCCCCTCCATTCTCACCGTGGATGAACAAATGCATGCGATGTGTATCTAGAATGTTTGGGGGGAAGAACATGGGAGAGAGGATGCTAGTAATGGTATGGTATCATTCACACTTGTAGGCCAAATTCCAAGGTATGGCTGTGTCATGATCCAGGTAAGCTATGTTGATAGGTAAAGTGTGGTCAGAGTCAAACCAAATGCATTTCATTAAAATGAATAGATAGAAATTAAGAGCATATTTACTAATAGTGTATTAATTATATTACTTCCACCTTCTTATTGTCAATGAGGTGTAAATTGCTATTGAGTGTTTGACCATTAAAATAATAGTATTTTAGTAGAGTACACCTATCACCACCTTAAGAAGAATTTTTGTGAACCACAACATATTTTTAGAAAATCATAGGAATTTCTATGAATTTTTGGGGAGCCATTATTATCATCTAATCTTAGCGCAGGCCATTTTTGTAACAGTTCTTTTACCATTTATTTCACAAGACTACTGGATATGAAATAATGGGCAATCGGTTGCTTGAATTTCTCAATTTTATTGACACCAAATGGGATGACTACGATAGTTTTTTCTTTTATTTCTGGCTTTATAACAATTTGAGCAATAAGGATAGGGGGATCAGGCAGTAGGAATGGTGACTTCCTTGCAGAATTTCAAGTGTTCATGGTAGCTGACTTTGGTGATTCTATCTCTAATTACCTTTATTTACATTGTGCATATTTTTTTAATGCCCCATATACCATTTTCTCTGGAATTCAATGCAGTCCAACGGAAAATATCCAATGCGCCCTCACTAGAAAATAAAATTATTAGAGAGGAGCAACATAAAGAGAACTCTTATGGAGTAGTTGTGTATAGAAATGCTCCATGGAAGACTGACATTGGAAGGTGGCTATCTAGATGCCATGTTATTGCAGAACCAGTTCCCATTAATGAGACTATTGGTGGGAAAACAAAGAAAAGGTAGTTGCAGCGGTCACGTCATTTGTAACTCTAAACATGGGGAGTGTCAATGTTTTCATGGTTATACAGGTTGTGGGTTCTTTTAATGTAATGTGAAAAAAACTTAGACTACATTCTTAATAATTTGGTCACAGTGGAATCTAGGTCAGTGCTAACTTATTGTGGCCAGTGGTATCAAAATCTAGTTGTTGCTCTAATGGGCTTAGCATCATGAAGGTATGTATGTCAGCATCTAGATCATATGGGGCACAGTGTGGTGGTAGAAGCATTTGTGGAATCAGCAGGGCAAGGATACATTGTTTACGGTGATGCCGTCACCCTCGTCAGATTACAAGTAACTCTTCCTCTGCCTCTACATCTAGATACCACTGTAGAATATGTTTTTTAGTTATGACATTCTAAGTCTCCTTAAGACTCCTATTCCATGAAATTATTACAAATTTTAGCAGGATGTGTGGAAAATATTGCATTTCAAATTCATGTGAGTTGTGGGCATTGTGCCAAACATTTCATGTGCCTTGTTTGGGTTCCATATCTTGCATGCATAAGGTCTGTGACCTTTCCAACCATGGCATTACGCCTACCAATGTGCATAAACCTAAAGATTTCTAAGGTCAATTCAACAAACCCATGTTGTGCATGTTGACCAGGGTATTTTCCAACTATAATATCTATCTAAAATCCACCATCCATTATGCACATTAATTTAATGTTTTATGGCTCTATATGGGCACATAGATATATGCAAAATCTGTCTCTAAATGACACATAGGTATGGACATTTACTAGTTTTATCACAATCTCCTTCTATTATGAACTGAAGAAAGCTAAAAAAGAATTATTTATACTCCTTGTAATTGTATTGTTTTGATGATTCCTTGACGATGCATGTGTATGATAAAAGCAAATACATTTTATAATTGTTCTACAACTTTCTACGACTATATTCATTAAAATATACTTTGACAAATATAATATCCATTATATTTAAAGTTGTTTTAATCCGAATCAAATGAAATAAATGAGTGTTATTTCTGGTGGTAGGAAGACTTTTTTTGTATCGTTTAGATTATGCACATAATCCAGTGTTTTCTTAGTTTCCTTGTTTAGATTTACCTTATCAAGACTTCGATATATTTATGATGCAAATAGAAAGATTTTATGATTCCTTATTATGATAGGTCTTGATGGTACTCTCCTTAGATGTCTTTAAAGTGAGGAATATCAAACTACCTTGAGAGAAGTTCACGAAGGAATTTGTGAAACCCACTCTAGTGGTCCTACTTTGGCTAAGAAACTCATGTGTATGGGATACTATTGGCCAACTATGGAAACAGACTCCTATCATTTTGTGAAAAGGTGGAAGAAATGTCAAATTCATCGGAACCTAATACATGCACCAACACAAGAGTTGCAGCCTTTAAAAAATCCATTGCCTTTCTGCCAATGGGGACTCGACTTAGTGGGCAAGATTCACCCCCCTTCATCCAACAAACATAAATTCATAATAACTGCCACTGAGTACTTTACTAAGTAGATCGAAGCCATACCCCTCACCAATGTCACAGGCAAGCAAATTGCCTTGTTCATCTTGAATTATATCATTTGCCACTATGGCATTCCTTTATCCATTATCACTGATAATTGTAGACCCTTTAAAAATTAGGATGTCAAAGAACTATTTGACAAGTTCCATATACAACATCATTTTTCCACCCCGTACTACCCCCAAGGAAACAGTCAGGCAGAGGCGTCTAATAAAACCATCTTGAAAATCTTGAAGAAGACTGTCAATGATGCTGGTTGTGATTGGCATATCTAACTGAATCCAACTCTGTGGGCCTACCATACGAGTATTCGCACACCCACAGGTGCAATGCCATATTCCCTTGTCTATGGCTCTAAATCCATCTTGCCCATTGAAGTCGAGTTACCATCCTTGCGAGTATCATTAAAAGGTATAATAACTGATGAAGATTATCGGGTTGCCAAACTATAGGAGTTAGAGCTATTGGAGGAAAGAAGACAAAATGCCTTTAATCATCTGAAAGCCTATCAACAAACGATGTCAAGGAGTTAAAACCACAGAGTAAAACCCAAAGTCTTTCAAGTCGGTGACCTAGTTCTCAAGGAAAATTCTAGAAATCAGTAGGACAGGGAAAATAAAGGCAAGTTTGAACCCAACTGGCTTGGTCCATATGTAATCATTTCTACTTATAGATCAAGAGCCTATCAATTAGTAACATCAGAAGGTGAACTGTTGGATGACCCAATCAACAATATGCATCTTCATAAGTTTTATACCTAAAAACCCAATGCAAGGGAATTTTAAAAAAATCATGCAAATAAAAGCAAGTGGTGAAAACCTGGAAACATACGCTATTTGTGATAAACCGCTTCCTCCATCTTTAGGATTTCAGTCCTTTTTCCATCTTTTTTTACCACATCCATCAAAACACATAACGGTACCTATCATGGCTTGTTACTTGCTCACCCTTATCGTCTTATCACCTTAGTCTATCCATCCAATAACTCATCAATTTCAATCATCTATCCCAACTCCATCATTACTGTTACCATCAAACTATGTCACCTCTGACCCATCACGTAGGCAAGGCCATCATTGATGAGCCCCCGAGGCTTCCTATCTAGACATATCCCTCATCATATCATAAACATTTGATTCACCATTTATTCATCTGTCACCAATATCAACCTCCATGGTCGAACTACATCGCCTCTGAGCTATCACATAGGCAAGGCCATCATTAATGAGCCCGCAAGGCTTCCCACTCCCTAGGTCTCAGGTTCACATCATCAAACTACATTAAATCTACATTGTCACATAGGCAAGGCCATCATCGATGAGCCCCCGAGGCACTAGGTCAGTCCCTTAGGGCCCGTCACATTGAGTTTTACCATCCATTCAGTCCATATGTTTCATCCATAATAAGTAGATCCTCTACTTATTGATGTCTATTAACCAATCATAAGGTAAATGTACCCAACCAGATATTTTGGGATTTCTATTTTATTATTTTCAAAGGGAAGTGAAAATGGTGGAAAGCAAATAACTCAGGAGAGCATATCAAATTAAAATTTGAGGTGAGCTGAAGCGAGTTTAGTCAAAAATGTCTTGGGACTCAATTGAATGTGAACCGGGTGTTCTGACAGAAGTCATTGGAGAAATGGAAGTGAAGGGAGTTCAAGTAGAGGAATTCTATTCTCTAGACTTGCAATACTTAACTGATCTTCTTATTTATGGCCTAATCTTCCTGTCCAAGTTAAGACTACATGATAGACCTGTATTGAGTTTCCACCATTATAGCCCTAATCTCTTCTTTACAAAGGAGGAGCTCAACCACGGTTGTGCAACTCAGGCTATTATTTCCATTCTCTTGAATTGCCCAGCTGTGGACACTGGCCCACATCTCTCAAATTGGAAGCAGTATAGTAGAGATTTTCCACCTTTTCTCAAATCTCCATGTATCTTGAATAATGATGCAATTCGCAATGCCCATAATAGTTTTGCCAAACAAGAGCCTATTGTTTCTTCATCTGAAGATGGTGTATACACTTTCATTAACTATGTACCAGTTAGTAACACTTATATATTAGATGGGATGAAGGAAGGGCCCATCTATCTTGGACAGTTTGATGGAATTTCAGCTACCTTGGATTGGTTGAATGTAGTCCAGCCAATACTTCAAGAATGAATGGAGAAATATATGGAAAGTAATATAGATTTTAGTGGTTTAGCAGTTATAAAAAATAAGAAAGAAGAGTATACTACCTATCTGGTGTATCTTCAGAGTAGGAATGAGCAGGTTTTGAATCAATTGATAGGGAGGATGGATTTAGGAAGCCTCCTATAGATTTTAGCGAAAACAAATTCTGATCTTGAAACTGTCAAGCAAAACATATCAATGGAGGATGAAAAAATTAGAAGGTGGAGAAGGGAGAATGAAATAAGGAAGCATAACTATGCACCCTTTTTGTTCAATTTTCTTAAAACTTTGTCTGACAAGGGTAAACTCAACGATGTAATTAAGAAAGCCAAGTTTGAGTAAAGGAAATAAAAATTGTGTATGAATGGAAGAGATGAAGCTTCCATAGATTGAATTAAATATGCTTATTCCTTCAATGAAATTTTATTGTTATATATTGCAAGTTTTTTTATTTGTAGCAAGTAATTAGAACATCTACCATGTCGGCCTCTGTCTTAGATGTGCTATAACACATATATATCCTCTAAATCCAAGAGCCTTTTCTTATACTTGTTGTTACATGAATTATAGAGTACCTTATTTAATTTGAATTTCAATAGTTTGAATTTAAATGTTTTTAAAGTGAATGTACTAATTTAAAAAAAAGGTTAGGTATTTGAGTAAATAAAAATATAAGAAGTAGTATATTCATAAATAAATTAGTAAGTGATATTTTTGAAATAGTTATTAATTTATATTTTTGAATTATTTTATTTTAGACATTATTTACTTTATATTTTATTGAAGAGATATTTTATTTTTCAATAACAATAAAATAAATCATAACAAAAAAATATTCTCAGTTTTAAAAACTAAATTGAAAAAATTCACAATTTATTATTATTTTCTTTATGGGTTGTAGTTAGAATTAGAGTTAGTGCTATAATTATGTTTATGGGGTTATTGTTAGGGGTAGAATTATGGTTAAAATTAGAGTTAGGTTTAGAATTAGAGTTAGTGATACCATTACTATAAGGATTAAGGTTAGGGTTATAGTTACAATTTGGGTTCCAATTAGAAGTTAGGGCTACAATTAGGGTTAGGGTTCATCTCCAACTTAGAATTATGGTTAGAAATATGGTTATGGTTGGGGCTAGGGTTAGGGATAGAATTAGGTTAGGTTATGTTTAGAACTAGAGTTAGGGTTACAAATAGGTTTAGGGTTTAGGTTTAAAATGAGCATTAGGGTCATAGTTAGTACTACAATTAGGTCTAGAATTAGGGTTACAACTATGGTTAGAACTAGGGTTGGGGTTAGTGTTAGAATTAGGGTTATGGTTAGAAAGAGTTTTATAATTAGTGTTAGGCTTAGCATTTAGGTTAAAATCAGGGTTAGGGTTAGAATTAGAGTTAGGATTAATATTACATTTAGGATTAGAGTTAGAACTTAAAATTAAGGTTACAATTAGGGTTATCATTAGGGTTAGTCTTGTGGCTAGAGTTAGGGTTACAATTAGAGTTTGGGTTAGCATTAGTGTTAGGATTAAATTTATAGTTATGGTTACGGATAAAATTAGGGTTACAATTAAATGTAGGATTAGAGTTAAGGGTTAAAATTAGGGTTACAATTAGAGTTAGGTTTAGGGTTAGTACTGGGAAGAGGGTTAGGTTAGAATAGGGTTAAGATTAAGAATAGGGTTAGGGATAGTATTAGGGTTAAAATTAGGGTTACAATTAGGGTTAGGGTTATCGTTAGTATTAGGGTGAGGATTCTGGTTAAAATTAGGTATAGGGATATAATTAGGGTTAGAATTAGAGTTAGGGTTAGGGTTACAAACTTGGATATCTCAAGATTAGAATTATAATTGGATTTAGGATAGGGTTATGATTACAATTAGAATTAGGGTTAGGATTACAATTAGAATTAGTGTTAGAATTAGGGTAGGGTTAGTGTTTAGGTCAGAATTAGGGTTAAAACTATGACTACAATCAGGTCTAGGGTTGGTTTTAGAATTAGGGTTAGTATTGGCCTAAACATTAGGGTTAGGGTTATAGTTACAATAAAACAAGAAAGGTTATTTACATTTATATCTGTATATGGTTAGAGTTAAGGTTGGGATTAGGGTTGGAATTAGTAATAGAGTAAGGGTTAGTGATAGAATTGGGGTTATAGTTAGGGTTAGAATTATGGTTAGAATTAGGGTTAGGGTTAGAATTAGAGTTAGGGATAGCATTACTATCAAGATTAAGGTTAGGGTTGTAGTAATAACTTGGGTTTGAAATAGTAATAGAATTAGTATTGGGGTAAGAATTAGTGTTAGGGATAAAATCAAGATTAGAATAATAATTGGATTTAGGGTTAATGTTACAATTAGGGTTAAGATTAAGGTTATAATTAGTGGTAAAATTAGGGTTAGGGTTAGGGTTAGGGTTAGGGTTAGGGTTACGGTTTAGGTTATAATTAGCATTAAAACTATGATTAGAATTAGGGTTAAGGTTTGAGTTAGAATTAGGGTTGGTATTAATGACTTCTTATCACAATAATTATTATAACCCTAATTATTTTTATTTTATAATAATAATAATTATAATTTAAAATAATTAGGGTTTATAATAGTTATGATGTAAAATCATTAGGCTTTATTTAATAATTAATATTATATCAATAATATATATTTTAAATGTATATATCAATTATATATATATATATATATATATATTGCTACGTAATAAGGAGATGTTTTATATTAATTTAAAAAAAATACAGTTTTCCAGTTCTGAGATATTTCTAAAAATAGCCTATAGCTACATCCGACTAGATTGATACTACTGATAGATAGATATGCCATGCAAGACAGGACCAGCAAAACATAGAAACTAATATATAGCCTATATTAAAACCACCTTATAACCCCATACCTATAAACAAAGAACCTAGACTAGAAATAACCAGTAGAAAAGAAACCCTAACCACTTTAAGCCTCCATTTCGTAGTTATGTAGCTTCATATTGAAATCTCCCATCTAGTGCAAGCCTTGATTCTCCATGATCTGACAATACTTCAGCAGAAAATTCACCGCCACCCTCGCATGTTGTCTGAACCATACTAGATCCTCCCCCCTCATGTGGAGAATGAAATGGAAGTATTTCATGACACTTCTAGGATGCTGCAGAAGGGGAATGTCTCTCAGCCACGGCATGCCTGCACCAAAAGAAACTATCTCCAAAGTCTCCTCCAACCCACCTAACACACTAGGAATAAAGATCCTTCTAGCCACCGAATTCACCCATGTCTTAGCCACATTCAACTCTAGCAGAGTAGCCACAAACTGGGAACTTATGTCTATGTCCAATAAATGTCATTCACTACCCTCTACAAACTCCTTACCCAGAATCATCTTGGTTGCCCCCAGAACAAGTTCATCCTAGCCCTTTAGAAGGCACTTAAGATGAAGGTTAGTGATACCCCCCAGAAATGCCATTTGCCTCTTATCACAAACCAACCGAATGGGGGTTTCCATTCCTGTGCACCGAATCTAGTCTGCTGAGAGCCATAACACCTTATGTTTCTCTATAATTTTGCAATGCTTCAAAATAGAAAGGCAACAATTCTTAAAGGAGACGGCTCTTGCTTCGCCTTACTCTTTAATTATATCAGCTATCCCATCTTCTGCCCTTCTAGACTGTTAGCTACCACTTAACTACTGTCCACTCGTGAGAGCCAAATCCTCACCTGCATGCTTGCGAAAGCACTAAAATAGACTTGTTGTTTCATCATTGCAATCCGTCCCTTCAAGCATGTGAAACAAGCTAAGTAATCTTGTTAATTAATACACCCTTTCCGCTCAAGAAGGTTCTAACGAAATAGAGGCTAGTCCAAGTGTCACTCTTACCGAATCCTAGTTGGCTATCAGCTATTCTACACGCCTCTTATGGTACCGAAGCCCTAATCCTTCCACACCAATACGTGTGGAAGGACTCCTGCCCATCCACCCACTTTGAGAGGAAAAAAGGTCAGCCAATTTCCAACACTTCTCTGCATTCTCTTCCATCCACTGGCAAATTTGACAAAGAATCTACTTCTGTGCTACCTTCCCTAAGTATGTGCTTGATTTGAATATGCTCAAAAGAGTCTGGAATTTGTAATGCTTGATCGAACATTACTTTTAGTTTCTAGTTTTCCAACCTTCTAGTCCTCAGCCCATTGATTGTAAGCAAGTAATCCCCTTCTATCTCCAGTTTTCTAATACTTAATTCTCTATAAAAGCTTAATCCAAGGATTAATGCTTGCAATTCAGCTACATTATTGGTCTTGCTTGGTAATTTTTGGGACAATCTACCAAGAATTTTTCCTTCCCAGTCTTGAATAATGCATCCCACTCCGGAGGCTCTAGGATTCCCCTATGAGGCCCCGTCTAAGTTTCACTTGAACCATCCAAAATCTAGAGGGCTCCATTTGACTTGCATCCTGTCTTCCCTGGTAGCCTTCTAATCTGGTATAGCCAGAATCTTTAGTCCCAACCAGAGCTATCTCATATCTACATCCCATCTAGTGAATTTCTAATTCTTTTGTCCCTCACCAGCTAACCTTGCTCACAAAAGATGGGAAAGTTCTTTCCTTCTCTTGAAAAATTCTTTTGTTCTTCTCTTTCAAAATTTCCCATAAAACCTTTAAAGGACATATGCTCCAAAGCCCTTCATATAATGATCTTTTAAAGATCAAAGGCCAAGCCAGGAGAAAGTCTAATAGCTTAACTGGGAATGTTGACTGCCACTTCAATTTGGAGTAGAACCACTTCCAAGTATTAAGCGTGAACTCACAGTTAAGACAAATGTGATCTCCAGATTCCCCTTCTTTTTTGCAAAGCACACACCTTGAGGGCCCTGCATAGCCCATTTTCTTAAATTTGTCAGCTATGAGCACTCTTCCCCTTGAAGCAGCCCAAGTGAAAATGTGAGCCTTGGGAAGGTAGAACTTATTCCAACATAAATTGAAAGGTAGGCTTGACTCTATCCCTTGCTCCCCTTTGAGCACTCTATACCCTTCATTTACACTATATTGCCCAGAGGGAGAAGCATTCCATCTCAGCTCATCTGCCCCTTCCCTAAAAATCATTCTTCAATTCCTCAAGGCTGCTTCAAACACTTATGCAATTCTGATGTCCACTCCTATTTCCCTAACATCCTTCCATTTTATGAATACTCTGACTGAAGTTGGTTAATTCATAGCTTAGTCTCTTACCAATTCTCCTCATGTTTACTTAGTGATTATTCTTAATGGGTCCAAGTCATCTCTGCTTGCTAACGTAGTTTGACCATCCCACAAATCTTCCTAGAAGAGCACTCTACTACCATATCTTATTTCCTAGGTTAGCTGACTGTGGTCATATTTTTCTTGGCCCCAAAATATTTTGTTTCCCTCCTTCTATCAGAGAAATCTAATTAGAGAAAGACTAAATAGAAGGAGGAAATCCTTAAATCCTGCATTTCCCTATGTTGTTCCTTGCAAAATTTTCCAAAATCTCATCTGGATATCCTTGCAAAAAACTTAGAAAAACCCAGAAACCCTTTGTCTTCAAGTGCCTTCCATTGTAGATAATTCTCAGTTTTATACTTAGTCATTTTTGTATGCATCTTTGTATGTATCATTGTATGTATATCTCTTGTATCACATATACAATCGTATATACAGTTTCAGATGCAAGGCGATATACAAAAAGAATATATAAGGGTCATCGGCAAGACTTTGGCCTATCGATATGACAAGTCTTAGGTCTCCCCGATAGCCGAATGTATATGCAAGATACAAGGCAGGATACAAAGGTGTAGATACAGTCTGGACCTGATTGATTTTTCATGATATATTTGATAGCGGTTCATATCTACTTTTCTATTTGTATGTCAAGGATGCAAAGGATATACAAAAGTTGATACATGTATGTAGATGCAATTCCAGACTCGACCATTCCTTCATGCTAAATTTGATAGTGGATCACCTCCACCCTTGTATGTTGTATATCTAATTGCATGTGTGTGATATACAAAGGCATATACAAAGCTAGATACAATGAGAGATACAAATTTGAAGATGTAATCACAGACGCCAATGTAGAATCAAAAAAGTACAAAGTGCATTTGTAAATGCCAAAAGGTAGAAAAGTCAAACATCTTTTGTATGTATAATTACAGGTATATGCAATATGCAAAAAGGCAAAGATACAATCTAGATGCGACTCGAGAATTGATTCTGGTGGACTTCAATATGGGGTCTGCAATTGTATATCACATATACATGATCAGACACAAAGTGATATACAAAGATGAGATACAAATACCAGATCCAATTCCAATTCCAATCCGCTTCATAAAATGTTGAAGTCCACTTTTGTATATTTGTATGTTTTGTATATGCAATCACATATGTAAAGGCATATACAAAGCCCAACTGAGGTTTTTTGCTGGTCTATTGTGCAGTGGTGTGTCCAAGTTCCTTCATCTGTCTATTTTGCAACAATGGACTCCAGGCACTACTCAACGATCAAATGGAATGATAACACATGTCAAGGCCGATTCAAAGGAAGATGTAGGGGGTTTTCGACAAGACTTTGCTTATAGGTGACCTAGTTTGAGGTCTCCCTAATGGCTGATTCAATGGCAGATGCAAAGAAATATACAAAGTGTAAGATGCAATTGACCACAACTTTGACCGTGGATATCTCCTTCATTCTGGAGAATTTCAACATGCTTCAGAAGGAAAAAGTGCTTATTTTTGCCTATTCTTTCATCTAGTGGGCTTTTGAGGGGAATATTCTCACTTTCAAAATATGATCTAGATTTGCATGCTTGGCTAATAGGACGTCTCAACGACCATGTTTGCATGTGCAAAGGTTGTTTCCTCTGCAGTAATTCTAGTTTGTGAACTCTGTATTCACAATTCATGGCAGATGGCCCTGTTCTTCAATGCAATTGATTTCTCTGGCTTGCTGGTGGATATCCACGTGGTCTACGAAGACATTTGGGGTCTTCCCTTCAATGCCATGTCCTATCTTGCATATGGGAAACCATTTTCTAAAGTTGCAGATCTACTAGAGACATGGTCTCTGTCCTTTCTACCACGCCCTTGCCCATGTGCCCTTATTCCTACATTGATGACCTCAAATCCTGTGGAGCTGCCTCAGCGTCCCCTGCATAAGAAATTGACCTATAAAAGGCATTGTGACCTCGTTGTTGAGGAGGATGGTAAATTTTGGGCTGTTATGCTGCCAAATTTTCTATAGTAAGACCTCTTAGAGTAATTACAGGGTAAGGGAATGTGACTTACTGTGTCTAAATCTGGCCTCTGTTGTCTTTCTGTTTATCCACCAATGAATGTAATTAGCTATATTGTGTCTTTTCCTGCTACTAGATACTCTATAATGTAATGGTTTCTGGCCCTCATGATCAATATATGCATGATTTCTTGCTTCTCTTGTGTCCTAATTTATGTGTTTTACTTGTAGTTATAGTCTATTCTGTGAGTTAAACATCTCCTCTCCAGGGTTGATCTTCATATCGAAGCCTAAATTAGCCTCATAAGTCTGTGTGAATTCCATTCATGATTGAGATCATTGTTGTGTCTACACCAAGATCACCATCGCTTACTGAATCTGGTGCATCACCCTATTTCCCTTTCAGTTTCCTTCTAACCCTTTCCCCCTGCAAGGATTAGCACTAGGTTTAGATATATTTCCCTAAGCATTAGGCTTAGAATGAGGAATCAGCCTTCTCTAGAGGTCTGATCTTAATTTGCAAAGTCCCATACTTTCAAGATCATTCCCATTGTGTCATTAGAATGCTTGGACTCTCTCCAAGCAGTGTGCAATTCTATGTGAGAACAATTTCTGGCACACCTGGTGGGACTACTCTACTCTGAGTGAGAGCTAGACTGAGGATTTGGTGTCACTCTTTGTCTACATGCCACTGTGAAAGTGTCAACAGACACTTGGCGACTCTCTACTGATCCAGTTCCTTCATCATATTTCAACATTTCATGCCTGTGTAGACAAGGTCTTCTTCTAGAGGTAACTTCCAATTTGTTGAAGTCTCATTTGATGATAGAAAGAGAAGAACAAGATTATCTAGGTCCCTTGTGAGGGAAATTATAAACCATCATTTAAATCATACAAGGGCACAGTCCACTCCTCTTCCATTAGATTTTCAAGTTAGGTCTCAACATTTAACCAAAACTTTTCATATCCCCTTTATTATCAACCTAAACATACCTAACATGGTGAGGAATCTGCCATTTGTTGCATATCAAAGAGACAACCCCCTAGCCCTAGCCCAATATGATTACATCCTTACATCATCCTTGAAAGCTATACCATTTTTTAGTGGCGATAACTCTATCACCCCTACTGAGCACATACAAGATGTTGTCAGTGTCTGTTCGGTCCACCATGTTACTGCTAACAACGTGGCCATGAGATTGCTGGTCTCTTCTTTCAAAGGCAAGGCCTTATAGTGGTATAGAGGCCTCCAACCTAATTCAATACATAACTGGGATGACTTGGGCACTAAATTGTGCCAACACTTTGAAGATAGAAGTGACCATTTGTCACTTATGGAATAGTTGGCTTCAATCAAAAGGGCTCCACATGAGTACATGGTAGATTTCAACTACCATTTTCAGAAGACATGGGATAGGATCCCTCAGCTGGTGAACCCCTCTCCTAACACTTCATTTATATACTATTTGAGGTCTTTAAATCCTGATATTGTAGTTATGATTCAATCGATGGGTGGAGTTGTCTTGCCTAATGCTTATGATATAGCCATTAGGGCAGAAAATTGCCTAATCTAGGTAGGGAAAATTTGCCCAAGGCCGCCTATGCCTCTATTTCTAGAAAACCCTATCATGTAGCCTACTGCTATTGCTCCAATTCCCACTGCAGTCAACCCTATCCCCTCTCTAGCTTCACCTACACTTCAACAAATAGAGGAGAGAGATGCTTAGATCAGAAGGGTAACTAATGAGTTGACATTGGCAAGGAGGCAAAATGCACAACCAAGCCAGCCATATCAGTAGCCTAATCAACATTATCAACCCTTCAATTAGTGGTATCAATAGAATAGGCCATCATATTAGAATAATACGCAAAGACAAAGATAGCCTAGCTAGATCAGACCACTCAATGTTGTTAATCCTAATGTAGCTACCACTTCAAGGCCCCTTGTGTCGATCTAGAACAATCTAGCTCAAGATAGTGACTAGTGTCACCCTTGCGATCAACCACATGACCAAAATATGTGCCAAGAAGGACATTTCAGTCACGCTTTAATAGTGCAAGATCAGTCATCAAGCTTGGAGCATTAGGTTAACATCAACCAAGGAGTGGTTGACAGTCAAGAACAAATGCAAAATGATGTAACTCTAATGAATTAGACTTATGATGATCACTGTGGTGTTAATCAAAGTTCTAGTCCGGTTATCAAAGTTCTAGTCCGGTTGCATTCAATACAAGATCAAAGAGAAGGGTTGTTGAAGACACATCAGTGCCTGCAATCAGCCAATCACCTATCCCTAATATGAATCCAACCCAATCTGCAAAGGAAAAGATGCCTACCATTCCATCAAAGAAAGTAGATCAAATAGTGGAAGGGGCAGAAATAGTGCCAACTCTATAGCCTCAGTCCAAAGAACAACAAAATAGAAGTGACCATGTAGTCACTAAAACATCTCATAAGGGCAGCCAAACACCTTTCAATATAGTGGAGCAGATGAAGAAAACAAACATAGGCATTAGCATGTGTGATGCATTGCTAATTCCATCTCAAAGGAACCTGCTCTAGGAGGCTCTAATTGATATTAGTCATGATGGTGCAGAATTGTCAAGTGAAAGGACTGCTGCCCCAATTAATCTATGTCAACCCAAGGAAGAGGTAAGTACAAGCAAAACTAAGAAGTTCCCTCCATTCCATGTTTCCCTAGTCATAGATGATAAATTGTTGCATAATTGTATGATAGATTCAGGGGCAGGTACCTATGTCATGCCAAAGGTCATTACTAAGAAGTTAGGAATAGAGTATGAGCCTATAAGCAAAGGTGTAGTTCAAGTAGATGGTACTGTTGTCAAGATAGTAGGTCTTATTAAAGATCTAGAACTCACCCCACATGCATGCCCTAGCTACTCTATTTCATAAGACATCTATTATTGACCTCCTTGCATACTTTTGTATCTATTTGTCTAGGGATTTCACTACAAAAATAGGTGGATATTTGTCATCTGACTGGTCACATATGTTTTTTAGAACCAGATATGGTACCAAAGTGACTATTAGGGCTGAACCAATTGCTAATGACCACATAGAACCCTACTATCCAAACCCTGACAACATGAATTGTACAATACATGAGTTGGAGGAGAAAGATAACAATAGACATGAGGCTACCACTCCTATGGATGAAGTACTAGATATCCTACTTGATGAGTGGGCCAATTGCTTTCAGTTTGACACTCTCGATCGTATAGAAGATACAGGGCTAGGTACTTATTGTATCCATGAGGAAGATGCTATTATCCCTAGTCTTGAAAAGGAAAGATCAGATCCGAGGGGGATATGGTAGATTTACTTTGATGGCTCCAGAAGCAAAAAAAGGAGCAAGTTTTGGGGTTGTATTGATTTCACCCCTAAAGGAAAGGTATTTCTCTTCATTTAGACTGCAATTTAGCTGTACTAACAATGTAGCTGAATATGAAGCCTTGATTCAAGGCATACAGGTAGCTAAAAAAAGAGGAATAAAAATGTTACAAATATTTGGTGACAGTCAACTTGTTGTTCACCAAATTAGAAAGTTAAGTGCTTCAAAGAATGACTTGCTAAAGTCATACAAACATAGAGTCTAGGACCTGATTGAAGACTTTGATGCCTTCAACATTTAGGTGATCCCTAGACATAAGAACAAGGATGCTAATAGGTTGGTTGTGGTTGGCGCCCAGTTTGATATTCCTTTGAATGTCAAACAAGTTTCAGATCAGCATGTAAAGATTGTGGTTAGGCCTGCTGTGCCTGACAATGGGATAAGCTGGCAAGTGTTTGATAGTGACCAGCAAATTATGAGTTTCTTGCAAGATGACACAGAGTTTAAAATTAGTCAGTTTTGCAAGAACAGTATGGTGATCAGATCATCCAGCTGAAAGCCAACAAATTGCCTAGAGGCCTCATCACCCTAGAAAAAATGTTTGGGCCTAATGATCAGCAAAAGAAAGAAAAGATGAATATAACAGTAAAGAAGCAAGACTATGAAGAGGTAGAGGTTGCACATGGCAAATTTCTAAAACATGGTAAGGTAAATACTCAAGCTGGAAGTCAAGGTTACATTAGGCTTTGTGATGAGTTTAATGATCTAATTGTTTGGGATTATATATATTTGAAATGTTTTGATCCTAGTTTAATCCAACACACCATTGACCTAGATCCCAATGCCAAGCTTGTCTGCCAAAAGCAAAGGCCTGTCAATCATAAAATAGAACCATTAATGAGAAAGGAGCTATCCAAGCTTATAGAGGCTAAGATCATTTATCCTATTAAAAATTTCTCTTGGTTAGCCAACTTAGTTCTAGTTAGGAAGAAGAATGGAGAAATTAGACTATGTGTGGACTTTAGAGACTTGAACAAGGTCTCACTTAAAGACCACTACCCACTCGCTTCCATGGAGCAGATCCTACAAACAGTAGCAGGTGCTGAAAGGTTTTCCTTCCTAGATGGCTACTCAAGCTACAATCAGATCCTAGTGAAGGAATTAGATCAGTACAAAACGGCCTTTACCACCAAATGGGGTACTTTGTGTTATCAAAAGATGCCTTTTGGATTGACAAATGCTGGAGCCACCTTTCAAAGAGCAATGTATTTGGCTTTCAAAGGTCTGATCAATGATATTATCTTAGTATATCTTGATGATTTGATAGTATATTCCAAGCATGTAGCAAACCATTTGGGTCATTTAAGAAAAGTCTTCGAAAGATGTAGAGAGTTTGGGATATCATTAAATCCCAAGAAGTGTATATTTGTTGTCCCTGAAGGTAATTTGGTAGGACATGTGGTCTCCAAGGAAGGATTGGCCATTGCTCCAAAAAGAACAAGCGCCATTCTTGCTCTTCCCCTTCCCAGCCATAAGAAAGGTCTACAGAGTTTCCTGGGGAAGATAAATTTTGTGAGAAGGTTCATACCTAATTTCGTCTCAATACAAAACCCCTCACAGCTATGCTAAAGAAGAATGCTACTTTGATTTGGTCTAAGGAAGGTAGGGATAGTTTTGAAGCTATCAAACAAGCAATTACACAAGCTCCTACACTGATAAATTCTAATTATGAGAAAGATTTCATCCTTTATGCCTTTGGAGGCAAGGAGAGTATATCAATTGTCATGACACAACAAAATGAGGAGAAGTTGGTGTAGACACCTAAAATTGACTTGCTCTGCAAATTAATTTCCCATATCTTCCCTAACCATCTATCTATCACTTGTGATTAATTAATTCATTTAATTTATCACTTAGACCTCACAACACTATCCCTCATTAATCAAATAAATATTCCCAATATTTATTTGGTTCAATTCTCCTTTTCCCTAATCCTCATCAATTAGATAAATCATGGTTATCTAATTGATCTAGCCTACTAATTGACCTACCCTAACCTACCCTAGCCTACCTTATCCTAGCCCTAGGATCAATTAAGCAAAACCTCTATTTGATTAGTCCTAACCTCTCATTTGGGTGGTCAAACCTAGTTTAACACCCTTCCCCACATCCCCCAAATTAAAAATTCAAATAAATCACACATCACATTTACTTCTCTTACACACCCCTTACCTCACCCATCCTCATTCAATACCTCTTATCCCCAAATGAATTCTTAATTCATTTCCCATTCCCCAAATGAATTTTTAATTCATTTCCCATTCTTTCACACCCATACCTCATTTATCACCCCTTTTCCCAAAATGAATAAAAGATTTACTTTTATTCCTAGCCTTTGATCTCATCTTTCAATCCTCACCCTCCATCCTCCTCTCAAAAAATCTATAAATGAAACCCTCTCCAAGCCATTTGAGGGAGACTCCTTCATGCATCAAACCTCTGCCAAAATTATTTCACAATCCCCTTTATCATGCCACCATAATGTCCAATTCACTCTAAATCATCTCTCTTTTCCATCTAGTCTCTCAAATCTATCATCTAATCCCTAATCATTCATCTACATTGTGTTGAGTATTTGAGCAATCCACATACATTTCAGTTATCATGGGTAAAATCTAAGGAGACTAATCGGGTGCAACTCCTTCCCGCTTAGATTTGTGAGTTCATTTATGAAGGTATAATCTTGTGTATTTTGCATTCAATTTATGTATTTATCTTCATTTTGTTTTCACTTATCACATTGGCATGCTCGGTGGGACCCACAAGGTCTGAATCTAATCATTTGTTGTGAGTTTCTGTGCTTTAGACATGTTTCTACAGGTGCAGCGCCATCCTACCTTCACAGCGATGCCATCACTGGCACATTTTAGATCTATTCTCTATTTTAGAGCTATCCTGCGTAGCACATTTCTTGCTTAGGACTCATTCATGTGTCCATTTTCACCCATCTTCTTCCTATTGATTTTTTCTGTCTAATTTGCTCTCTGTTTTGCAGGAATATTGGAAAATACAAGGGGAGGTTATGCTAATTTTTTTAAAAATCCAATCATATTTTTTAGTTATCATTTTGTCTTGTTTTCTTCATCTATTATACTAACAAGGCTAACAGGACCTCAATTTTGCTATCTGACCCTTTGTGTTGTTCAGGAAAAACCTCTTTTTTGCAGGTCAGACGCATTCAGTGCTGTATCTCTGCTATCACCTAGATTGGTACTATCTGTGGGCATAATCAGACTATCTGACAAGATGTGCAGTGGTGTGTTCATAGTCCTCTTTTAGCGCTATCTCCTTCTTTACCGCATTCATGGTCATATTATAATGCTATATTCTATTTTGGCGCTTTCTGCTTCTTGTACTAGTGCTATTTACTTAAGTAGTGCCCTTTGTCTAACTCTGTAATGCTATATTCCGTTTTGGCACCTTCTGGGTCTCATATTAGTGCTATCGTATCAATTGGCGCTATCTGTAAAGGTGTCAGTTTCTTAGTCAATTTTTTGTCAGTGTTGCCTTTTGTAGTCCGCAGTGGCGCTATTGTATCCCTATATTAGCGCTATTTATTTAAAGATAACTTTTCTTCTCTGTGCAGGGACTGACAGTTTTTGTAGGTTATCACCATCACTAGGAGGACACTAACAATCTGTTGTAGGGTGTTTCTTTATCTTAGTCTAGCAAAAACATTTCAATTGGGCTCTTAAAACAAACCCTTGCATGCTATTTTACACAGCATTTCAATTAATCAAGTCTTTGTGTGTGTGCCAAACTTTTAACATTGCTTTTCTTAAAATTAATCATTGCTTGCAACAAACAACTACCAAACACTTCAATTTTTGGGCTTTAAAAAGAACCACAAATTGCATCAATCAAATCATTAGTTTTAAAAAGAACAACAATCTGCATTCTTCACACATGTAATCAAGAAAATCCAATCTAATTTGTGTGAAGTGTCTTTGTGGTTTGTGTTTGTGTTGTGAAAAGTGTATGCCCTTCCCTTGCACCATTTGGTGACCTTGGGAATCAAAAGATTTTCATAACACTTGCATTAATCACCCCCAACATAATCCAAATAAATAAAATGAACCATGTTTAGTGTGATGCAATCATAGAAAATACGTATGCTCTCCCCTCGCATCTTTGTATGAACTTGGGGATCAAAAGTGTTTTCATGATTGTATTGCTTTTGTAAACTTTAGAGGGCCTGCCACCCTGCTTCGAAAGGTGGGAACGACCCAAGCGGCAACAAGATAAAGCCAAGCTCTTTCAAGCCACTATATAAATTAATGTGTTTGTGACGAAAGTCACAAGCAACAGGTGTTGTTGTGTTATACCGACAGCCAACCTCCCCCAAAACCCTCCAAGGCATAACCCTTGGAGGCTGGGAGACTCCATAATGGAGAGTAGCGCTGCTGCATGTATAACCACCTGAACAAAAGCACTCATTACAAACCTTTGTTTTAGTGGCCCAAATCCCTAAGGTTGTACATGCTTGATTATCACATTTTTCATAAATCGAACCTTTGGCCATTGTGTTTTCTTGCTTGATTGTTTGTCTACTTGCCAAGAAAAATCAAATTCATCCATCAATCCAACCATTTGCATCCTTTAACGCCATTCCTCTCTATTTCAGCGTCATTTTCCATCTATTTTAGCGCCTTCTTCATCCATGTCTAAAAATTGAATTTTCCCATCAAAAACATCAATTTTATAAGCCCATTTTCAAAAAAATTCTGGTCAAGAGGCTACACCCTTGCACCCCCCCTCACGTCGAGCCAGGTTTTCCTCCCAACACTGCTAAACCATCCCCCCATTTATCAAACCCCATAAGTTGAGCTTATCCAATCCCTTTATTTGAGCTTGATCAAATTCATCGTAATCCACTTCATCCCTACTCACAATCATCTTCATAATCCTTAATCCAATTCATTATCATCATCTTAATCCCATTCTTCCATCTATTTGATCAACATTATCCAAATCCTCATCCCAAAATCAAGCCCAAGTCAAAATCATAACATCAATCCAAAACCAAAATCAAATCCAACATCAATCATCCCTCATCCATTGTCAACTGTAATCAAACATTCCAATTCCTAATCCTTAATCAAAGATCATCTTTTGCAAATTAAACCTTGGTTAAGGACCTAGTCTCCTTCATCCTCCATCAATCCCCTCATCCAAAAGCCCAACCACAATTATCCACATCATTAACAAAATCCCCCAACATCATTATCAAACTCCAAATCCAAATCAACCCAATCAAAAAATAAGACCTTAATTGATCACCTGATCAAATCAACCCAATCAACCCTCTTGGTTAAGATCATTAGTCTATCTTAAGCATAGAGAACCATTCATCAAATTAAATCAAATCAAATCAAATCATCCTAAGGTCTTGAAATTTTGATTCCCAACATCACAACCATCCATCATCCCCCATCATCCCATACTATCTCCCACAGAATGGATCTTTCTGAATCAATACAACAATTACAAAGACTTAGAAAAATCTATGAGAACATGGATCCTCATGCTAAGGAACAATTCAAAAATGACATTAAAGATATCCCCTTAGCACACCTCATCATTGGAGAATCCCAAACCCCTCCCCCATCTTCATCATATCAACCCTCATCATATCAACCTTCAACATCTTACATATCCACACCATGGACCTCATACCAACCTTCATTATATCAACAAACACCCTACACCTCATCCCCATCCACATCATATCAATCGTCATTCTTTCAACCTTCATACCAACCTACCTCTTACATATCCACACCATCAACCTCCCATCAACCTTCATCATATCAACCTCCATCATCCTCATATCAACCTCCATCATCCTCATATCAACCTTCAACCTCATACCAACTTCCATCATATCAACCTTCATCATATCAATCTTTACCCTCATATCATTCACCATCCCCTTACACATCCATGCCATCATACTTATCTAATCAACCAATACCTCCAACTTATCCATCCCCCAACCTTTGTCATGCTAACTTTGATCAAGGGAACACCAATCTAGCACACCTTATCTCCAAAATCCAAACCTCATATCAACAACCAAATCCCATCTCCTAATCCCCATCCTACAATCCTCCCATCACAATATCCCTCCAACCTTATCAACCTTAATCCATCACCTTATGTATCTCCCAATCCACCAACCCCTATCACATTTCCACCATCTAAACCACCATCAAATCTTCCAAGTCCCAACACCATCACATCCCAAGAATCCTTGTGGGATTTCCTCCAAAGAACATCACCAAGCAAAGCAAAGGAATCCCCCACCCCTCCAACACCATCATCTAGTCGAATACCATCCCTTGAACCCATCCACGAACCATCACAACCTAATCCCATCACCCCCATATCCAATCCCCATCCTAATCCCACACCAACCACCATCATTATCCATCCATTATATTGCTCTTCAACCCACACAATCATGAAGGATACCATCCATTGGCTATTAGCAAGGAATCAAACACCCTCATGCAATCCAACATCCACCAAATCTCTTGAACAACCCCCTATCATAAGTCAAGAACCATCAT
Organism: Cunninghamia lanceolata; assembly: GCA_027924645.1. NCBI lineage: Eukaryota > Viridiplantae > Streptophyta > Pinopsida > Cupressales > Cupressaceae > Cunninghamia > Cunninghamia lanceolata. Next base: position 280,167 of record BSBN01000081.1, on the reverse strand, counting down.
GTAGCCATGTTCAAGAAGACATAAGTCAAGCACCTACCACATCCATCCAAGCACCTACCACATCCATCCAAGCACTTATCACATCCATCCAAGCACCTACCATATCTATCCAAGTCACTCCCACTTCTATCCAAGCACATGAGTTATGTCAAGAATCAAATCCAAAGCATGTTGAAACATCAACCCCGTTTCCTAATCAAGATCTAACCATCCTATCTAATCCCATCCACGATCCCCTCCCATCTATTGATCAACTTATTGATCTCACCCCATCTTCTACCACCCCTTCACCATCCCCCATGAATCCTTCACCTCCATCTACCAATCCCATCCAAAATCCATCCCCTTATCCACTTGGCACAAGCACTTTCATCCGTGGTGACTCCATTGTAGGAGGCGAACAACTTCCATCCACCACCTATCTTTCTCCAACAAATAATGGACTCGCGTCTTGTTTCCAAAGCACTAAACATCCCATTGCATGTCGCATACTCCAACACATGAACTATCAAGGCAAAGGCTTAGGCCTTCATGAACAAAGCATCTTGGAGCCCATCCACACCACATTCCATCCATCTTCACATGGCCTTAGCTATACACCCCAAGAAAAACAATCTAAACATGTTGGTACCACCCACACACCTTCAAAAATCCATTCATCCAATCCCAAACATGGTGCATCTCATTGCACTCCCAAAACATATGTTGCCATCCCTCCTCCATCATCCTATCATTTGCAAAAGCATGTGACCATCCATCTTCCCCCATCAAATTTACCTCCACTACTTCCAACTCCAAATATTCCTATCAAATCCACTCTACCTCCTATCCTACCAACACCAAACATCCCTATCCACAAATCCTCTTATCCTCCCATACTTCCAACTCCTAATATCCCCATCCTCAAATCCCCTTATCCATTTATCCATAAATCCACTTTTTACCCCTCCACCCATAAATCCCCTAAATTTCCCAATCAAGAACAACAAAAGCACACATCTTTCAAACATGAAGCTTCCCCCAAATCCATGGGATTCAAAAGTAATAATTTGAATGCCTCAACTCATAAAGCACAAAAGCCTAAAGATATTATCCCTTCCAATAAAAATGAAAAATCCAAAAGGCTATCAAAGCCCACACCATCACAAGAAAAAGCAAAAGAAAAAATGGTGTGGGTCCCTAAGCAGAGATCAATCAAAACAAATGAGGCATCTACATCCCAATCAACTCCAAACTCCCAAACATCTTGCTCCACATCTAAAAATCCCATAAATCCTAAGTCTATTTGGGTCCCTAAAACCCCAAATCGATCATACAAAAATCCCCCATCTCGATCCCCATTACTCCCAACTCCACATCTAAAGTACAAGCTTCCAAATACATCACGATGTGTGCAACCGTTGGTCTTGGTTCCCCTCCATCACTTAACATTCCCACATACCCCCATCTCTCCATCTTTCGTTCACTATCCTACATATCTTCTCCATCACATTCCTATGGTCCATGCTTTTGCATAATCCACATCAAATATCCATTATCCACCATCCATTTCATCTTCTCCTATCTACCAACATCCACGCAATCATCATCCAAAATGCTATCCAACATGGGACCATCTTCTCCTTCCTATGGAAACAAACGCTAGAGTCGCCCCTCCATCAAAAAAGCAAAAAAAAAATCAAAAAATCAAGAAAATAGTAAAGAGAAAAAATCCGTCCAATGGTGAAAACCACTCCTTGTGGTGCCTTGGGCAAGTACCTTGATGAAAACCCCTTGTGGGCGTCATGTGTAATCCCTACTCCATCCATTTTGTATCCCTACACTTGGGGGCAAAACCATCTAATCATCCACATCCATAACATCCTTTTGCATATCCTATCCATATATCCTTATCCTATCATATTCCTATCCACTACCCCCTATTTATCCTATCATTTCCCATCCATCCTATCCACTATATATTTCTTTTACCATCTCCCACCTTAGATCTTGATGAAGACAAGGGGCAAAATATCAACAACATGCTTTGGACACCTTTCGGCATACTCCCTATTCAAGTATATCCCCCATCCATCTACTCCAAAGTCCATCCATTCAAACATGAACCCATCATGCAAAATTCTTTAAGCATTAGGGGCATAGGATTCCTTGCAACCTAGCCCTTGGACAAAATCCTCATCCCTATCTTCCATCTATCTAACATACATCCCTATCACTTGTCCAGTCATCTATCATGAATCAGTTAGCCATCATCCTTTCATCGCCAATCCCCCTATCCAACCCCATCACCTCCACCTCTAGACTTGGTGTTCCCTTGTCATTGGTATCTAGCATAAAGGTTATCCACACGGAATCCAATGCAACCATCTCATAATAAACCATTCCTTTTCCAAAATCAAAAAAGCCAAAAACATAAAAAAAAAAAAAAAAAAACCAAAAAACAATAGAAAACACACAAAATTCCAAAAATAATTTATCCACCACAAAATCACCCAAATCATCCAACATCTCATCATTCCACATCATCATCACAAATCAGAACTACATATCATAACCACTTGCATCTTAATGTGCCTTGATCCCGTGGATACAAGGTATGTAGGCAGTTTGGAATACTAGGATGTTTCCAGTACTCAGGTGCATAAGATGCACCCATCCAACCCATTGAGCTTACACTAGATCTAGGCATCGCATCACCCCATCAAAGCATCATCCCTTATCAAAAATCATCAACTATCAAATCAACATCAACCATAACTTGTCACCATCATATCTTGAGCCAATCTTACAACATCAACTAATCATGATCCAATCATCAATTGATTCCTGCCTTAGGATATATCTTTCCTATGATAGGCAGAATCTATCCAATCCTTATCCATTTTGGCAAGAGAGACAATGGCTATTTGTTTTGGTTCGTTGGTCTTTTTTGTTTTTGATTTTTATCTTTTGTCCTATTCAAAGATCGCATCAAAACTACCTTGATCTTACTATATCATGGTATGTGGTGAAAACATCTAGAATGTGGCATAGTCTTGCTTTTGTCTGTTGTGCTTGTGGGTTGGTTTCATTACTCCAAGCCAGTATTCATATCTTGTTGATCATAGGGTCAGTTCTAGCATATTGGTCCCCTTATGCATCTAAGGTTCATCATACCTTTTATGTACTAAGGACTTATGCTATGAGTCCCCTTCCCTCGTCAGGACAAGGTTGTACTATCTTGGGCATGCATGAGATCATCCCTTTGTTTGCGTGTCTAGTCCATGCAAATGTTGGATAAACATCATCACCCTAGTCTTCTATACCTTGGTGAAAACATATCCACTTTGCTATATCAAACCTAGGATTGCTCTAAATCATTTTTCAGCACAATGATCATCCACTAATCAATCTCCCACCATCATCATCCTTTCATCTCGCCACTTATCCTCCAACCAGTTTTACCAATCTCTTCCATCCATTTTGAGAGCACAACCGTGTTCTTGCAACCCACCTATCCTCTCTAGGGGGCATCACCCTTACCAATTATCCCCAAACCTTACCCTATTCTTCTAAGCCAAAATCTTTTTTCTATCCAATCCAACTCTATGTTTTAACTTCTTTGAAATGATGTTACTTAGCCGCAACATCATCTCAAAGAGGGGCAAATGTAAACACCTAAAATTGACTTGCTCTGCAAATCAATTTCTGGTATCTTCCCTAACCATCTGTCTATCCCTTGTGATCAATTAATTCATTTAATTTATCACTTAGACCTCACAACACTATCCCTCATTAATCAAATAAATATTCCCAATATTTATTTGGTTCAATTCTCCTTTTCCCTAATCCTCATCAATTAGATAAATCATGGTTATCTAATTGATCTAGCCTACCTCATCCTAGCCCTAGGATCAATTAAGCAAAACCTCTGTTTGATTAGTCCTAACCTCTCATTTGGGTGGCCAAACCTAGTTTAACACTCTTCCCCACATCCCCCAAATTAAAAATTCAAATAAATCACACATCACATTTACTTCTCTTACACACCCCTTACCTCACCCATCCTCATTCATTACCTCTTATCCCCAAATGAATTCTTAATTCATTTCCCATTCCCCAAATGAATTTATAATTCATTTCCCATTCTTTCACACCCATACCTCATTTATCACCCCTTTTCCCAAAATGAATAAAAGATCTACTTTTATTCCTAGCCCTTGATCTCATCTTTCAATCCTCACCCTCCATCCTCCTCTCAGAAAATCTATAAATGAAACCCTCTCCAAGCCATTTGAGGGAGACTCCTTCATGCATCAAACCTCTGCCAAAATCATTTCACAATCCCCTTTATCATGCCACCATAATATCCAAATCACTCTAAATCATCTCTCATTTCCATCTAGTCTCTCAAATCTATCATCTAATCCCTAATCATTCAACTACATTGTGTTGAGCATTTGAACAATCCACATACATTTTAGTTATCATGGGTAAAATCTAAGGAGACTAACCGAGTGCAACTCCTTCCTGCTTGGATTTGTGAGTTCATTTACGAAGGTATAATCTTGTGTATTTTACATTCGATTTATGTATTTATCTTCATTTTGTTTTCACTTATCACAGTTGGAGCAACCAATTGCTTTCTTCAGCTAGCCTCTCAAGGGATATGAATTGAATTATGACTTCATAGAAAGACAAGTGATTGTTATGGTCAAAGCCTTGAAGAAATTCAGACACATGGTCTCAAACAGTAAGATTCAGCTAATTGTGAATCACCCTAATGTCAAAGAGTTTCTCCTGAGCAAGGATATTAATGAAAAAAGAGTTGGGTGGATCACCAAGATAATGGAGTATGACATCAACATCATTATTACTAGACTAATCTGTGGCAAAGGTCTATGTGAACAAATGGCAGTAGATGTCAAAGGTAGAAGTGATGATGTATATGTTCAAGAGCAGGCACAATCAGTTGAGCCTCATACACCAACTGACTGGCATCATGACATGATCACATTCCTACAATCAAGTAGATGTCCAGATGGATTGAATCAATTAAAAGGAAGGTATTTCAGACTTTAATCAATCCCTTATGTTATTATTGATGGTGTCTTATTTAGAAGAGACATCAATGGAGTTCTTCTTAGGTGTATAATGCAAAATCAGACTTCAAGAGTACTAGAAAAATTTCATAATGGCACTGCTAGTGCCCATTATTCTCCCAGAACAACTGCAATGAAAATCATGAGGGTTGGTTATTACTAGCCTAGTTTGTTCAGTGATGTGCATAAGTGGATCAGAAATGGTAAAGAATGTGCATTATTTGCTGGAAAGTAGAGACTAGCGGCTCTTCCCCTTCATCCAATCAAAACAGAGCATCCTTTTGCTCAATGGGGTTTAGACTTCATTGGCGTAATTAATCCCCCTTCCAGTGCAGGTCATAAATGGATCCTTATAGACACTGATTATTTCACTAGATGGACAGAGGTAGTTGCTTTGAAGGATGCTACGAAGGCATCTATTGTGGATTTCCTTGAAGGTATAGACACAAGGTTTGGTGTGCCATCCACCATCATTTCTGATAATTCTAAGGCCTTCACAGGTGCAAAGGTCAGTGAATGGACACTGAATCATGGAGTGTATATGAAGACTTCATCAAACTACTATCCTCAGGCCAACAGTTTGGCTAAGTCCACCAACAAAAACTTTATCAGGATTATCAAGAAGACCTTGGAAGATAATCAAAGGACTTGGCATTCTAAGTTGAAGACTACTCTTTGGGCTAACATAATCACTCCCAAAAGAGCCATAGGTAATTCCCCTTTCATGTTGGTATATGGAAGGGAAGCAAGAGTTCCATTATCACTGGAGTTCCCTTCTCTTGAGTTAGCACAGTAGCTTGAATTAATGGAAAATGATGATCAGACTTGCAGAGCTGATGGAACTTGTAGAGAAGAGAGATGCTACAATGAGGACTCTTGAGGCTCATCAAGATCAGGTTAAGAGAACTTTTGGTAGGTCAGGAGCTGATAGAACATTCAGTGAGGGAGATATAGTGTTGAAGTGGGATGCAGATAGAGCCAAACCTGGAAGACATTGAAATTTTGATGCCTTGTGGAGTGGCCCTTACATCATCATTAGTTGCAAGCAAGATAATGCATTTCAACTTTCTAGGCTGAATGGTGAGGTCCTGCCCATCCCAGTCAATGGGATTCATTTCAAACCCTGCTTTTAGCATGGTTGTGAGGTCTTGTAAATAAGGTACGTTTCCCTTCAATAAGTGCCCTTGCACTCTGTTGTATTCTCATTAGGAGATACATGCTTACTTGTTTTTTGTTTTGGCTTGGTAGCTTGCCCAATGTTCTAGCTCCTCTATTCTTGTTTCAGTCTCTTTTGACTCCATGCCCAATGGATGCATAAGGGCCACTAATCTAATGTTTAGTAGACAAATATCCCTAAGAGGCTGCCAAAATATTGTCATATTTTGCTTGGCCCCAAAATATTCTATTTCCCTCCTTCTATCAGAGAAATCCGATCAGAGAAAGCCTAAATAGAAGGAGGAAAGCCTTAAATCATGCATTTCCCCATGCAATGCCTTGCAAAATTTCCTAAAATTTTGTTTGGATATCCTTGCAAAAAACCTAGAAACCCTTTGTCTTCAAGTGTCTTCCATTGCAGATAATTCTTAGTTTTATACTTAGTTATTTTTGTATGCATCTTTGTATGTATCATTGTATGTATATCTGTTGTATCCCATATACAATCCGATATACAATTTTAGATGCAAGGTGATATACAAAAAGAATATACAAGGGTCATTGGCGGGACTTTGGCCTATCGGTATGACAAGTCTTAGGTCTCCCCGACAACCTAATGTATATGCAAGATACAAGGTGGGATACAAAGGTGCAGATACAATTTGGACTTGATCGCCTTTTCATGATATATTTTATAGCGGTTTAGATCTACTTTTGTATTTGTATGTCAAGGATGCAAAGGATATACAAAAGTTGATACATGTAGGTAGATGCAATTCTGGACCTGACCATTCCTTCGTGCTATATTTGATAGCGGTTCAGCTCTGCCCTTGTATGTTGTATATCGAATTGCATGTGTACGATATACAAAGGCATATAAAAAGCCAGATACAATGAGAGATACAAATTTGAAGATGCAGTCACGTACGCCAATGCAGAATCAAAAAGTGCAATGTGCATTTGTACATGCTGAAAGGTAGAAAAGTCAAACATCTTTTGTATGTATAATTGCATGTATATGCAATATGCAAAAAGGTGAAGATACAATCTGGATGCGACTGGAGAATTGATTCTAGCAGACTTCAAGATGGGGTCCATGGTTGTATATCACATATACATGATCAGATACAAAGTGATATACAAAAGTGAGATACAAATGCCAGATCCGATTCCAATTCTAATCCACTTCATAAAATGTTGAAGTCTACTTTTGTATAATTGAATGTTTTGCATATGCAATCACATATGCAAAGGCATATACAAAGCTTGATTGGGGTTTTTTGCTAGTTTATTGTGCACCGGTGGGTCCCAGTTCCTTCATCAGTCTGTTTTGTAGTGATGGACTCCAGGCATAACTCAACGATCAAATAGGATGATGACACATCTCAAGGCCGATTCAAAGGAAGATGTAGGGGTTTTTCAGTGAGACTTTGCTTATCAGTGACCCAGTTTGAGGTCTCCCCAATGGCCGATTCAATGGCAGATGTAAAGCAATATACAAAGTACAAAATGTAGTTGATTGCAACTTTGACCGCATATATCTCCTTCATTCTAGAGAATTTTGACATGCTTCAAAAGGCAAAAGTGCTTATTTTTGCCTCTTATTTCATCTGGCAGGCTTTTGAGGGGAATATTCTCACTTTCAAAATATGATCTGGATTTGCATGCTTTGCTGATAGGACGTCTCAATGACCATTTTGGTGTGTGCAAAGGTCATTTCCTCCATAGTATTTCCGGTTGGTGAACCTTGTATTCACAATTCATGGTAGATGGCCCTATACTTCAATGTGACTGACTCTTCTATCTTGCTGGTGGATATCCCTGTGGTCTGCAAAAACTTTTGGGGTCTTCCCTTCAATGCCTTGTCCTATCTTGCATATGGGCAACCATTTTCTGAAGTTACAGATCTGCTAGAGACATGGTCTCTGTCCTTTTTACCACGGCCCTGTCCATGTGCCCCTATTCCTGCATTGATGACCTTGGATCCTGTGGAGTTGCCTCAACCTCCCCTGCATAAGAAGTTGACCTATGAAAGGCATTGTGACCTCGATGTTGAGGAGGATGGTAAATTTTGGGATGTTATGCTGTCATATTTTCTATAGTAAGACCTTTTAGAGTAATTCTAGGGTAAGGGAATGTGACTCACTATGCCTGAATCTGGCCTCTGCTATCTTCCTATTTATCCATCAATGAATGTAATTAGCTATACTATGTCTTTTCCTGCTACTGGATATTCTATAATGTAATGGTTTATGGCCTTCATGATCAATATATGCATGATTTCTTGCCTCTCTTATGTCCTAATTTCTATGTTTTACTTGGAGTTATAGTCTGTTCTATGAGTAAAGTGGCTCCTCTACAAGTTTGATCTTCATACCGAAGCCTCAATTAGCCTCATAAGTCTGTGTGAATTCCCTTCATGATTGAGATCATTGTTGTGTCTACACCAAGATCACGATCGTTCACTAAATCTAGTGCATCACCTTATTTCCCTTTCAGTTTCCTTCTAACCCTTTCCCCTGCAAGCATTAGCACTAGGTTTAGATATATTTCTCTAAGCATTAGGCTTAGAATGAGGAACCAGCCTTCTTTGGAGGTCTGATATCAATTTGCAAAGTCCCATACTTTTGAGAGCATTCCCATTGTGTCATTAGAATGCTTGGACTCTCTCCAAGCAGGGTACAATTCTATGTGACAACATTGACTTGTTATCAAACTTCTACAACTTCCGATAAAGTTCCAAATTCTTGATCCTTTTGGAAGTTGTCTAGAGATGAAAATACTATTTTCTTCCTCCTCCAGATATTTTGCCTTTACCAATTTCACCCAATTTAACTAAGGTTTTGAATGAATAGTCCAAACCAATTTCATTCCTAACGCCAAATTTTGGGCAAGAAGATCTTTAAGCCCTGTTCCATCGGCTTCTTTGGGTTCGTAGACCTGAGTCCATCTTATCAGAGGAAATTTATGCTGGTCTGAATTTCCTTGCACAAAGAAAAATCTCATTTTCTTATTGAGTTCTCAAAGGGCTAACATAGAAAGAGGGAAGCAAGACATTGTGTACACTGGTACTGTTGAAATGACTGCCTTGAGCAAAGTTAGCTGGTCTGCCCAAGAGACCCATTTTCTCCTCCATGAAGCCAATTTTACCATGATCCTTTCTAGAAGAGTGTTCCAAAATTTTCCTAGTCTCACCCCTTTTGTGAGTGGTAAACCTAGATATTTGCAGGGCATTTCTCCTTTTTTGAAATTTAGAATTCTGATAATGCTTCTTTCTTTCCTTCAAGAAGAATTGAAGAAAAAAACTTTTGATTTTTGCTGACTCACTTCCTGACCAAAGGCTGATGAATACTGATTCAAGATGTCCATGAAGGCTTTTGCTTCACTTTCTTTGGCTACTCTGAAGAGCATCATATCATCTGCGAATTGCTGATGGGTAATCATTGCGGTCCCACTACTAATCTAGATCCCATTTAGCTTTCCTTCAGCCCTAGCTTTGAAGTAGGTTCTACCCAACACATCTACCATGATTATAAATAGGAAAAGGGACAAAGGATCCCCCTATTGAAGACCTCTAGAAACCAAAAAGAAACCTTCTAGAGATCCATTGATTAGTACTAAAAACCTGGGACTGGCTACCCATTCGAAGATCCAGTCTATCCAATTATTGCCAAAGCTAAAAGATTCCAGTGCCTTGAATAGAAATCTCTAGTTTACCTTGTCATATGCTTTCTTTATGTCTAGTTTGATCAACATAGCCTCCTTTTTCATCCTTTGAACTAATTGGATGGCTTCTTGAGCAATAATTACTCCTAAGATTGATCTTCCTGGCACAAAACCCGTTTGCTCCTCTGAGATTATTTCTAGCAATATCAGTTTTAATCTGTTGGCTACAACCTTTGCTATTATTTTCTAAAGTGTGTTGCAAAGGGGTATTGGTCTAAAGTCTTCTAGTGCTTTCAACTTTTCTTTCTTTGGGATAAGAACAATAAAAGTGTTATTTACTTACTTGAGGATCTTCCTTGACCTTCTCGACTCCTCAATAGCTTCTGTAATCTCAGTGACCATAAATCCCCAGCACTTTTGGAAGAAAGTATATGGAAACCCATTTAGCCCTGGGGTTTTGTCTGGGTGAAGTCCAAAAACTACTTCCTTGATTTCTAATTCTGAGAAGCTCTGAGCTAGCAGTCTATTTTGATCCTCTGTAACCAATTTAGGGATGTTCCTCAGGAGCTGATTTTGAATTTCCAAAGAAGAGCCATTCCAATCATTAAGTAAATCCCTAAAAAAATCAACAGTAGTTTTGTTTATATCTTCTATCTCATTGATCTCCCTTCCATTAGCTAGTTTTAAAGAAGAGATCCTATTTAGTTCCCTTCTGACCCTTGTTGAATTACGAAAAAAAATTGTGTTTTTGTCCCCAGCTCTTAGCCAAGTTTCCCTGGATTTTTGTCTCTAGAAAACTTCCTCTTTTGCTAGTAGATCTCCCATCTTCCCTAAAAGTTCCTTTTCTTTTTGAAAGATGTTTGCATCCATTCCTTCTCTTAGAATCTTCTCATTTAGAGCTTCCAACTCAATTTTTGTATTCTTCTTCTCCTGAAAAATATTTTTGAAACTATTTCTATTCCATTGCTTGATGTTCTATTTAACTATTTTTAGCTTTGTGACCAAATTAAATAGTTTGAAGCCCCCAGGGTTAACCTCAGTCCACCATTTCTTGACCAGATCCAAAAAATCTGGGTCCTTGAACCACATATTTTTGAACTTGAAGGGATTTCTTACCGGTTTCCTTTCTCCAAGAATGTCCAAGCAGATAGGAAAATGGTCTGGACCTGATATAGGTAGAATCTTACCTTCGAAGGAGAAGGGAAAATTTCTTAGATCTCCTTTGAAGAGAAATCTATCAAGTTTCTCTGCTATATTACTGAAACCTAATCTTCTATTTGTCCAAGAATAATTGCCATTTCTCAAAGGGATATCCAATAGAGAGTTTCTATCCACAAAATTCTCAAAATCTAATTATGATTGCAATTTCATTTGTACTCCTCCCCCTTTATCTTCTGCTTTTAAGATTGCGTTAACATCTCCTCCTACTAGGAAGAAATCAAAATCCTGGTTGCCGCAAATTAAATCTAATTCCCACCATAGTTCCTTCTTTTCTAAACACGAATTGGGACCATAAACATTAATCAGCAAAAAACTCTTCAAACTTATGGTGGATTTGGGTCATTATTCTACGCAAGTCGAAACTGGCATTTGAGTGTTTGGCTACAAGATTCAAGGTCGAAGGCCGAAGTTGTTTGACATTTTTTGGTTACAGTTTGTTATTGTTGGCACCTACTTTGTGCTCCTTTGAATGCCTGTGCAGTAGTGCCCTCACACAAAATTCCAAGTGCCATGTTTGGGCAGAGTTCCATATGCCCCTGTTTGGGCCGATACAACCTGTTTGGGCAATAGCTCCATGCACCCTATTTTGGGTTGCCCCTATGCCATTATTCCAAAGCAATCCAATTTGTCTTCCTATACCTGCCTACAGATTTAAATATATTGAAAGGCGTTTTCAATATCTATGAACCTAGATGTGTTTGAAGCATCAAAATTGTAGGTTTTAGTGAAGTGAAGGCCAAGAGAGCATGCCTATTCCCTAGCCGCCATTATTCTTGGCCTCCCATGCTCATAAAAACCCTCATGCCATTTTTTTGCTACCTTTTCTCTTGGCCGCTCATTTTTGCTTCTCTACACTAAACTTTGGTCCTCCATCCGATCCAATAGGGCTATTGTTGGAACCTCTATTCATTGTATTCACATTGGATAATATGCATACAGGGATTTTCAGCATCCACACTCAGCATTCATGCAAGGAGGCTGCCATTCCTCTATATTTTTGGAATATTTACCCTATATCTGCTCTTCTTGCCCTAATTCATGGGCTTTGTAAATGTTTATTTATTTTATTTTGCAAGTTCAAAGCACTATAAATTTAACAACAAACATAGGAAAGGGACATTCATATTTGGGGTAAAAATAAATCCAATAGGGGAGGAATTTTAAAAATGGGGGCAAAATTAATTTGAAGGAGTTTGGTTATGTAAACCTTGTATCTTCATCCATTGAAGATGAAGGGTGAGGCCTGGGTTGGCAGGAGGCCAATTCCCCCTCACAAAATTAAACCATTGTATTCTTCATTCTTTGCCGAATCCAATGAGTCATTGGAAGGCTAGTTTCTCTCTCGCCATAGGCATTGTTTTTGCTAATTAGTGCCAGTTTATTAAAATAGGTCTATTTTGTGGGAACTTGTTTGTGTGATAACTTTTGCTCGGTAGCTCAAAATTGAGCACCGTTTTTTGCAAAAGCAAATATTTTCACATTTCCCATGCATCTAACCTATTTATATTGTAATAATGCACTAAGTTATAAAGTGCCACAAACAAGGGGAGGTCACCTAATACTAAATCGGGGGGGTGTATAGAATGTACCTTGAACATTTCAGAGTTGTGCCAAAGAGCACTTCATTGAGTTGTATCTAGAACACTTCCGCACATACTTTCCATTTTTTTAGTTATGGGGGTTATTCATGCACTAATTTATAAAGTGCCACAAAATCACTTGGGCTAAAAGTATTGAATTATGAGGGGGTTCATAGAGTTGTGTCAAGTACATTTCAGAGTTGTGCCAAGAGCACTTCCACAGAGTTGTGCCAAAGATCACTTCCACTACTACTTCATCATTCTTCAACATTCTTTTTCCCACATTGTATTGAGAAGTGTCAAGAACACTTCCACTACAACATCACTATCACCTAATGCTACATGTGCATCTAAAGTTGATTCCTAGAGAACTTCCAGAGATTCATCATAGCAAAAGATTGATATCAGCTCATTTGCTTCTATAGATTTCAGAGTTGCTTCATAGAAGGATTCCATAGAATCTTCAAAGCATGACTTCACATTGAATTTGGATTGTAGCCACATGGCATGCAATTGACACTCCACATATGGATATTGCAAGTATTGTAGGACTATCACTTTTAGTTGTATTGTGTCAAGTACACTTCCATTTTAATTAACATTTTATAATAATGTAATAATAATATAAATTTGATATTATTATATTTATATTTAATATTGTTATGCTATATAATTTTGATTTATACTAATTAGGGTTTTTAATAATTAGTACTATAAAATAGTTAGGGTTTATAATTATTAATATTATACTAGCATACCTATCTTTAGAAAAATCTATGTAAGCAAAGCCAGAGATATCATTCTTGAGGCACCTATTCCAACTTTAATCAATATTCAATTAAAAATAGGCACCTCGAGAATAATAAAGATAGGTATGCTAGTTTATTTTATTTAAACCTATGTTAGATAGATTTTAATTTTAGTTTTTTTAAACTATTTTTAAATATATATGTCAGCTATATTTTTAAATGGTTATAAAATTCAAGGTAAAAGTTAATAGTTTTTGTTAACATTTCAGCCATCACACTCCATCCTTTGTTGGACCATTGTATACCTTGTTGGTGTAGCAAATTTAAGGTACAACGTAATAGTTTTAGTTAACACGCTCATGCCATTACACTCCACCCTTTGTTGCCATTGTTGTATACGCCTCTCTGTGTAAATAAATTATTTGTAGTAAATAAAATAACATAGAGAATAAAAGATAACCCTAACAAAAAGTCATATACTAACATAGCTATCTTAAATACATCTATCTTCTAAAGATATCTATGATAGTTATAATTTTTTAATATAATTCTCATAGTAAAAATCTAAAACAAATGTCATTATACTAAATATTAATTTTCTTTAGGTTCCATAAATTTTTTTTATTTTAATGAGGAATAAGAGTAAATTCATTTTGAAAAAAAATAAATGGCTTAACCTGATTAGTTAAACTTCTCTCTTTATGGATTAAATTTCTTCTCCCAATTCAATTGCTTTATTTTCATTTGATTTGATTTGTCTTAAATGTATGTTTGAGTACTACTTATATTTATACACATTAATTTATTAGCTTTATTTTTATGTTCATTGATTTAATAAAACTAAAGACTATATATTTATAAATATTTTTATATGTCGATTCATTAATATTTTTGTTAACGCTCTTTAATATCTCTCCAAATACTTTAGATATATTTTTTAAATATAAGTATACTAGTGTAAATAAAGTGCCACTGTTGAATTCCGTTATGGGCCCGTATTACTCTCCCTTCCTTTCCGTCACAATGCCATAGAACAGCTATATATTCGTGAGGGATCAAACTTGGTTTATATTGTAGTTAAAAAGCTGGAAAGAAATGGAGAGCCCATTGAGATTGTGTCTGTGGCTGTGCATATCCCTAACTATGGCATCTCTCTGCACTGCAGGTAAATCAAAACAATTAAAGCATAAAAAGGTTATCTTATTATTATTAATGGTTTTGCTTGTTCTAGTGTTTATGAGAATCTAATCTGTTGTGTGTTGAATGGAGAAGAATTATCCAAAAAGACGATACAGCTGAAAAACAAGTGCTCGTTCTCCGTGTGGCCGGGAATATCTTCATGGAACACACATGAATACGACATACCTGTCGGGTTTCGGCCGCTGTTAAAACCCGGCGAGTCATATTCCATCGGCTTTGATAGGTCATGGCAGGGAGTGATTTGGGGAAGGATCGGATGTACATTCAATCGATCAGAGCGAGGCTTTTGTTATTCCGGCGACTGCGGAGGACATCTACGCTGTGAAAAAGCGCCGGTGAACCAAGCGATTTCAACGCCAATTACATCGGCCGTGTTTATGAACGGGTCTTGTGCTGTTGATTTGCAGGCGGGTTATAACCTCCCAATGTCAGTGAGTCCTTCACAAGTAAAGGAGTGTGGATCGCAGGAATGCAGTGCATATGTTGCTGACATTTGCCCCACAAATTTACAGGTGATGTGGAAAAATGAGGTGATTGGGTGTAAAGGTTCGTGCGAGTCATATCTGCGGACATGCAGTCCGCCCGAGTTCGGATCCGCTTTCAAGAAAACCTGCCCAAATGTTTCTCCTTTACAAGAGCGTGTCTGGTGCCTTTCTAGCACTCATTTCACCCTTACTTTTTGTCCAAAACAGTGACCCGAATTTCATGCTTCTTCTGTCTATTTAATGGAACTGCACGATACTGGTTCGATGTTTTTTACGATGGAATAAAAACTAATTCATTCAGTTGGATCGTGATTTCAAAAAATACAAATGAAAATCATAATTATTTATTTTAGTGCAAACCATTATATGTCTGAGTATTCTTTTTTTTTGTTTTCAAATTAATAAACGTATACACGACTTAAATATGTCTTAACTACTAGGGAGCGTTTCATCTCTAATTGTAACACCATCACTAGGTCGGTAGTGAATGATAACAGTAATGTTGAGACTGTACAAGGAAAGAAATAGTTACAAAAGTGTGGTGTTGAAGAAAGTTTTGTTTTCTAATCTATCGCTTGGCCCACACGTTATGGACTTTGACTAATTTTGTATATACAAGTGCCACGTATGCATAAAGTATTTGGATTCGGACCTTCCCTGTCAATCAATTTTTTGTATGATGGTCATCTCTTTGAAGTTGCCTTTCAAATATTAAAGAGTAAAGACTATATACATATATATGATTTGACAATTTATCTAAAATCTTACCTTTCAAGTGATATAGTCTTCCTAAAATTTTAATTGTATTTTACGACTAGAATGACTAAATATAGCCATACGACCATCAAATTTAAGCCTTGTAGTGGTGGATTTGTTAGAATGGATACCTTGGATTTCTTTGCTCTTAACAAAAAGAAGTTAATCATTCATATAACTTAAACTCGTGCTCCCACTATTAATAGATTATAAAAACAATCTACTTGATTATTAGAGAACTTCTCAACTTGCAGTCAAATAGTTCTTGTAGTTGGTCGATGCCACTAGCTCCTACATTTCCCCTTCTATTTATACTAGAAATGAAATTGGAGGTTCTTAGCAATTATAATTATCTTACTATAAATATAAACCCTAGTAGAGTGTGTTCTAGGTAAGATGAGATAAATTGATATCTTGGAATTAATATATGAAATTAAAATTTCATTATATAGAAAATTTGATATCTTGATTTGATAGATTAATTTTGAAATTTATATATCAATTGATATCAATATTAAATTATTCAAAATTGAAATTGATCATATATTGAAATCAAAATGTAATTAATATAAAAATTTAAATTGATAGATCAAAATTTACTTCTATAGAATTTGATATATCAAAATTTATTTATTGATAATATATCTTGAAATCAAATGATATATCAAAATTGATATTGGAATTGATATCAAAATTGATATTTAATTATCAATAGATCAAGTTTAATATATCAATAAATTAAAAATTGCTATATCAATACAAATTGATATCAAAATTGATATATATGAATTTTGATATCTTAAAATTAATATATATTCAAATATTATATATATATATATATATATATATATATATATATATATATATATATATATATATATATATCAAAATTGATATCCTGAAATTGATATTGAAATTGAAAGTTAATTTTGTGGTCAAGCTTAATTTTACATTTTTTTTATAGGTGATAAACACCTATACTTATATTTTAGCCAATAGGTCATTCTATATGTGCACACATCTTGTAACTACAAAAAAAAAAATTGTAATCCTAATAAAATGTAAAATTGGTGATAAAATAAGATTTTCCCATATGGCTATTCCTCATATGTTTTGTCAATATTGTTACATAAATAAATTGGGATTTGAATCACTAACCTATATTAATCACATGTTAATTAGTGTCAATCAATTTTGTTGTATGGACAATAGTATTATTTAAATAATAGTTCATATTTATTTAAAAATAAATAATACTTTTATTTTTTTAACTGATCATACATGAAGGTACATGTGTATTTGATGGTCATGAATACATTCTATATGAAAAATAACTTCTACTATATTTATAACTAAATTATTATTATAACTAATCCACTATTAATTTAGGTATTTATTATCACCTTCATGTAGTAAAAAGAGTGGTATTAGGAGTATTTTCCCACCAACTCTTGATGCATAGTGGAGAGTTAAACTAGTCAAAAATATTAAATAAGTAGTAGCTAACTCATCATGGGAGTGTGAGGATAATTCCCACGTAAGGGAACAATAAAGTGTTTACCTTTAATGAAAAAGCACATTCTCAATCACGTGGCACTCTTGGCACAATAAGGGAGGGGTGAATCCTCAAGTTAAAGAAGCTTCTCACTCTTGAAAATCATTTTTTACCCCATCTCCATAAAATAAAGATTTTCTTAAGTACAAGACTTGTGAATGGTGGAGAGCAAAATCTTTTCTACCATTTTTTGGGTGGTCATTTGTGAATAGACTCACATCATTACAATTCACTTCTTGCTACAATTGTAGTTGTGCATTTCACTTCTTGTTGTAATCACAGTTGTTCCTTTCGATGTAATTATAATTCTATGTTTGTGCCAATGCATTTTGTCCAACTCGTATCCTATTTAGTTTAATTGTTTGTTTTAATCCCTAAAATAAAGATCCTCTTAAGGACAAAAGTTGTGAATGGTTCTTGGGTGGTCATTTGTGAATAGACTTACATCATTACAATTCATTTTTGCTACAAATATAGTTGTGTCTTTCGATGTAATTATAATCCTATGTTTGAGTCAATTCATTTAGTCCAACTCATATGTTTAGGCTGGTTATTTTATTGATTGCTTATTTGTTGTTTATAGGTAGATGTTTATGTGAGGAGTGTGTTATTTCTCCTTATAATGATGTGGATGAGGATGTGAATTATTGTAAAGTGATTGGTCATTACTCCTTGCCTTAAATATAGACAATTATTGACAATAATTAGAACTACTTGAAAGGTTGAATGCAAACAATTTGTAATTGTAATTGTGTCCACATTTATAGTAGTTGTGTTATTCTCTACCTTGAGATCATTATTTTTTCCCTTTGGTAGGGTGTAGGATTATATAGATCAACTAAGAGGAGCATGGGAAAGTTAGTTTGAAATCAAAGTTAAAAACACACTCTTCACACAAAGTTAGTTCAATCATTTCACACAGTTTGTTCAAAAATGAACACTTCATATATATATGGTAAACACTAGAGTTTAAACATATCAAAGTTCAAGCATGTAGTGAATGCCAAGTTAGTAAACTCTACACTCTGAATGTGAAAATTCACACACACACAAACAATAAAATATCAAATCTAAGTGAAAGGTAAAATTCAAACACACTTCATATAAAGTGAATGCTAAAGTTAGTTCAAACACTCACACACACAAAAAGTGAATGTTAAATTTCAAGCACACACTTCACACACACAAAAGTAAACATAATTCAGCATGCCAATTTTCAATTGACACTAAGTGAATGTGAAATTTCAAACTTACCTAAACACACAACTAGTAAATAGATCTAATATGTGAATGACAAAGGTAGTTCACTCACATTTCACACACAAAAAAAAATGAATCCACAATTAACTCAAAAAAATTAAGGGGATGTCAAATTTCAAACATATGCTTCACATAAGAAAAGTGGATGTCAATACACAAACAATAAGTGGCTCAAATCCAAGTGAATGTCAAATTTAGTTCACACACACACAAAGTGAATGCAAAATTTAGTTCATACACATTTCATACACACAAAGTGAATGTCAAAAGTACACTCAAATATATAAAGTGAATGCCAAAAGTTCAAACAATAAGTGTACACAAAGTAATGCCTAGAGTTCAAACACACTTCAAACAAACAAAAAGTGTATGCCAAACCAAGAAACACACTAAACAAACAAAAGTCAAAGACACTTCAAAAACTTAATCAATTAATGTTAAAATTTAACTACACCCACAAAGTAAATGTCAAAGCACAAACATACACTTCATACAAACAATAAATGAAAAAAAAGTGAATTCAATCTTAAACATACAAAGTGAAACAAATATAAGTCAATGCCAAAGTTCAAACCCATACTTCACACAAATAATAAGTATATCAAATTAAAATGAATGCCAAAGTTGCATTCCACACAAACAATAAATAGATTCCAAAGTGAAACACACTAAATAAGCATATATAAAATACAAATTACAAATAATATAACACTACTTATGACAATGTTAATAGATTGTATTGTGGTTGAATGTGAGGCCATAGTTATCAATGTTTTTTTATGAATTAGTTCTCTAATGGTTCATTCACAATTTAGTTCATGTGGTTATTCATTTAATACCATTCCACTATTTTTATTTACCAAAAAAAAATTAAATCTCTTTATAGTATTTATAGCCTTGTCCACCAACTACTACATGTAATGACTTTCCAATTAAAATATAAATATAAACTATTTAGAAATAGGCCTATAAATATCTGTGCCTATCGGCCATTTGATAGCACCTTTAGTGCTTTTACTAGTTATAGAACTTATCAACTTCCAGTCAAATAGTTCTTGTAGTTGGTCAATGCCACTAGCTCCTACATTTCCCCCTCTATTTATACAAGAAACTATACCATGTTGGGGTGGACAAGTAAAGATAAAATTATTAAGTAATAAGTTTGATATGTTTTATTAGAATGTTGAATGAATTTGTAAGTTAAAATATTTTAAAATTTTATGTATTCTTTTACTTCTTATCTTTTTAATTTATAGTTAAGTAAATATAAGATATATTAAACAAGATGAAAGGTACAAAAGATATGTATAGTAAGTATAGATTTATACATTATTATTTTTTTCTACTATATTGTTAAATGTTATTGGAGGATGCCTCATAATGGTAGGCATGAACTACTTTGAACTACCAAGCTCACATGACTTCGTGTTAGTTTATTAGCTAGTTTGTCACTCATGATTCTTCATGTTGGAACATATTGATTATGTAATGCACTAAGCTTTCACCCAACACATTAATAGTAGACAAATGAATGAATTTTTTTTTGTGATATACAATTGTAACATAAATGTGTTGCAATGCACACGTATGCACTAGAGATATAGCAACACAATGCAATGACATGCTCATAGCACGTAGCACCAATGTAAACAACATGATTGCACATGTGGAAGACTTACACACTATCACATGACAACCTCATCGTGATGACCATATGATAAGGTAGAGTTTCCTCTAACTACAAAGAAAGGGTTTGAGACCACTAACCTCATCTCTTGTGAATAGATAAGGCATGAATGTGACATAAGCCTCCATTTCATAATCCAAGGAAACTTGAGCATTTTTCCATCCCACAACAAAAACCAAACACATATCAAACATCCTAAACAATATGGAAATGATATCCAAGCATAAGGAGTATCTAACTATGAGGTTGAATGGTAAGGTGAGTCACTATCATAGATTAATCTCTAGACTACTCATTTTCTCCTAAAGCATAAAATACAACACAAAAGGAAGCATAACTAACAAAGGAATAAAATACCACCAAACCAGGACGATAGGCACTCATGGTAGACCCTAGGAACCAACTTTAATTTAGGAAATTTTTCCATAAGCAATCAACAACTACCCATTATCCTAAGATCAACCCTATTGGACCAAATTACTCCTTTTTCTAGTTGGAATCACCCCTAGCTATCCTATAATCACTCCTTCAATCAATAGAATTTCCCCTAATAATATAGGTAGTCTTCAACTATGAGAAAGCCCTATTTTGGAAAATAAAACCTCTAAAACTTCAATTTTTTATTGTAACAAAGGCATAAGGATTCCCTACAACCATACTGTCCAAAATGACATCATAGACGAAGTTGAAAAAAAAATACAATATATACTAGGTCTACAACTATAGCATTGCCAAGACAAGCCAAGCCATGAACCTCGAACACAAAACATGTTATAGCATCCTTATATTATGAGTTACTATTAAATTCAACGTGAACCAATCATTTCTTATATGCTTGTTCAATTTTTCATGTCTAAAAACCATGGAGCCATAACAATTTATTTTAATAAAAAATCACTATTGCTAATTCATTAGCAAGTCTACCTTTTCAACCAATGTGATAGAAGCATACATTAATGATCCTAACTCTTAACCATAGAGCTAAATATACAATTCATACTAATGATTCTAACTCAACCAATAGATGAAATTCAAACCAAAACATAAACAAAAAGTATCATTTCAACTTCCAATATAAACTAAACCTACATATCCCAGAATCAAGACTTTCACGTCATAATAAATCTCTCATAAGATGAGATATAAATCAATCCCAATGATGAGATAAACATATTTTAAAATTTTATGTATTTCTTCTTCTTTGTTTCTTTAATTTATAATTGAGTAAATACATGATATTATCAAACAAGATGTGTATAATAAGTATATATTTATACATCATCATCCTCTTTGTTGCTACTATACTCTTAATCATTATTGGAGGATGGCTCATAATAGAAAGAAAGAACTATCCCAAACTATCTAGCCCAAATGACTTTGTGTTAGTTTCTTAGCTAGTTTGTCACTCATGATTCTTCATGATGGAATATGTTGATCATATAATGCTCCAAGATTTCACCAAAGACATTAATAGTAAACAAATGGCAAAAAACATTTCATGATGCAATTGCAACACAAACATGTTACCATGCACACATACACACTCGAGATGTCACAACATAACATAATGACACTCATAGAACATGATCTCAATGCATAAAGAATGAATGCACATGACAAAGAACTACACACTATTGTGTGAACCATAACATGATGCCCATATAATAGGGTATATTTTTCTCTAACCACAAATAAATGCTGCAAGACCACTAACCCCATCTGCCATGAACAAATAAGACATGAATGCAAACAAAACTCTATTACCTACTCTAGAGAAAATTGAGCATCATTCCATCCTAGAAAACCAACCAAGACACACTCACACATCCTAAACAATGTGCAAATGACATCCAAACATAAGAAATGTCTAAGTAGGACATTGAACAAAAAGGTGAGTCACTCTCTTGACCTAATGTTGCAGGACACTATATGTTTCCTCTCGAGGCATGAAATCTACTAGAAAATGAAATATAACTAATAAAGAACATAATATACCACCAAGCCAAGATGACAGGCATTCAAGGTAGACCGTACGCATTAACTTTAATTTAGGACCATTTTTGTAAATAGTTGGTAACTAACGATTGTCCTAGGATCACTACTATTTGATAAATTGTGCCTTTATCTAGACTATAATTTTGTAAGAAATTTGGGAATCATCCCTCGCTATTCAAAGATTTCCCCTTCAATTATTTGAATCACACCTAATCAAACAAGTGATTCTAGACTATTAAAATACATTATTTTAGACAACATGGCCTCTAGAGACTCTATTTTCAATTCTAAACAAGCATAAGGATTCCCTACAAGCCTACTATCCAAAATGACACCATAGACCAATATGACAACCTTCAAAACAAGTACAAAGTAGTAAAGTCTAAAACTAGAGCATTCTAAGCCAGGACAACTTATCAAGGTCAAACAAAAAGCATCCTATAACATCCTCATATTAAAAGTTACTATAAAAAAATTGAACTAGTCATTTATAATATGCTTAGGGTTTATTTTTGGTGATCCCACAATAGTGTGTGACACTTTTCTGCCTAAGTGGGACATGTTGAACACACAAAGATGCTAAGAGGGGGGGTGAATCAGCATATAGAAAAATTTAACTACTTTATCTCATATAAGATCAAATTACTTAGAGAACAAAAAGTAAAAGATGCACCACATTCATCAACACAAAGACAATAGGATTTTTATATGGAAACTCCAAACTTAGGGAATACCATAGTGAGTGTTAACTCACAATCTAATGCTTATTGCAATAAAAGTTTACAACATTATTTTAGGGCTACAAACTAAGGAAGCTACAACTCCCTACTGACTTTGTTTTAGGGATTGAACCCAAGGAAGCTCCTAATCCTTGAAGAAAGATTGCTTCTACAAAGATTACAATGATAACATAACTATGAACTGATATAGAAGAAGCATCTGACTTATGTTGTTGTTGCAGTTCCCTTTTCTGCACAATTACTCCATCATATCAACTTCGCACACTTCATGCTACTCATTCTAATCTATCACTTTTGTATATACTTCTCTTATCCACAAATGAATTTGTTCTTCTATCTATATCCTCTGCAACCACTTAATACCTCAATTAGGTCAACACCAAAAAGACCTTAAGATAAAATGTGTAATTCTATATGGGTCATCTTGAAAAAAATATATTTTGAGCTATTGATCACTTCACATGACACAACAAGGTTAATTACATCATAAAACATTCTTCAATTTCAAAACCATTGATTAGCTTTCACTACACATGAAAGAAACTAGACTATTGGCCCAAACAATAGTACCATTGCTAGATGAACATTTTCACATCACTAAGGAGAAGCAAAAAATATTATGCGGACAATGATTTCAACCATGTATCTTCTCAACACTATCCATACACCATTCTCCTTAATTTTCTAACAAATATATCCATCTACAAAACAAGAAACATCCCCAAACATATTTGCAAAACTATATGGGCACAACTTCTATTCTAGAGGAATGCAGAGCATTCCATCAGGTCTCCACCATTGCTTTGCATTGTCAAGTCACAGCCTAGAGCTCAGTCATTGATATCTTTCTTTGTTGAAAGTATAATAAGTTGAGATCTCGGATATAGCATACACATATATCATTCTACTTATCTTCAAAACCACAAGACTAAATCTTGTACTGTGGAGGGATGTGGACCAGAATACTGTAACTCTGCTTTAGGATATACATTGTGAAAGCCTTAGCCAAACCTTTACAACTTATCTCTAAGTACGGTACTCCAAACTGATAAGATATAAATATAAGGATACATGAAACATGTTAGAAAAGTTTATTCACCTCTGCATCATGCTTAGACACCAGACTAATCACCACATGACACTTAGCTTTTATTTCATCTGCTAGGTCTTCTAGACTGACTTGTCTTAAGCATGCAAACCCTACGTCTTTAACTTAGTCAAACCATCCCTCTCAAATATTCCACTGTATTAATCATGTTGATCTTGTGCCAAACCATCTCTCTCAAATCTTCCACCAATATTTAGCTTTTGTACAAGTAAGAGTTCAAGTTGACATCAATGACAACACATATTGCCAACAATCTCTCTATTTGTCATTGATGGCAACACTAAACCAAAATGCATACAAACACTCCCCCTTAGATGCATATTTATCTCTCTCCCCCTTTTACATCAAGGACAAAGGGCCTAACCTCTTATGTCATCCCAAAACTATATAAGCTCCCCCTTACTATATGATTTATATAAATAGTACTTCCCTTGAGATGAAAATGCCTCAAAAAGGGATGTTGTGTACACTACTATCCTCTGCAAGTCTATAGATTCAAAATTTTCTTATCAACAATACTCTTACAACCCATTTAGAAGGTAGAATGGATTTGTATATTACCTTGAGTTGTGTTAGAGTAGATGCCCAAATTTCTTTCTTTAAGGTAAGAATGTGATTCTAGCATTCAAACTACACATATAAGTCCTCAACCTCATCTATACTGCTAGGTGTCTTCATCTTCTGCTCAATCTTTTCAACCTCACCTAGTAATCTAGGTAATGAAGCCAGTCTCATATTTACTTCTTCTCTCAGCTAACCAAACTGCTTCTTTATATGTTCTCTTTGATCTTGTAGCTGTGACATCTATGCATGAAGGTTTTCAACTTGTGTCATGTTTTCTCCATTCTTGTCTTTTCACAAGCCATATACCTTAGCCAATCTAGAGATCTATGACTCAATAGAGTTAATCTAAGCTTTGATGTTCTTGGTGGAGTTAGGCCATTTCAGATAGAATAGGTATAAACCAGTGGCTTCATTGATGCATCCTTTAAACATTTTCAAAATTTCATGTAGGTTATTGTGTGCACTGCCATACTTATTAGATATCTCATCCATCCTTTTATCATTCATCTTTCTCAATGCCTCTTATTCTACTTTCTTTTCAACACAAGAAGAATGATCCTTAAAAGAATCCATTAATAGATTCACATTTTCCTTTGGGGATAGAGAGGGATCAATACTTAGCTTTGGTAAACCTTCTTGAATCAATTTCACTACATCCTCAACTAAGGTAGTCTTCTTTAGGTTTTCTTGCAGGAACTCCTTCCTTTTAGAAGCATACAATATATCACCAATTTGAAGTTTGTGAAGGGGTGAAATGTTTGACAAGTCTACTTTCCCTTCATGAGTAGGAATTTGCAGAAGTTGTGGTGTAATCACTGGATTGAACTACATCTAGAAATCTAATAGGTCTTTAAAAGAGTCTGACCCCAAATAACTCTGACCTATATCCACAGAAGTGTCCTTAAGTTCTTCATATTGATTATCCTCTATTTCATTTTGATATTTTTCATATTGTTTCTCCTCACTCTTCCCTAGAACTTTCTCTTCTTGTTCATCCTCAGTGTTATCCTCTTTCTTTTGTTCATCCTTCCCTATATCCTCTGGAGGAGGATTGTTATGTTCTGTACCTATTTTTGTGTTCTTCAGATGGGGGTACTTACTTTATCCTGACCCTATGTATTTTGTGTCTTAGTACTCTTTGAAGGGGGTATATTCTTTTCAACTTGATCTCCTAATTTTTGTGTTTCTTTCTCTTCTGAAGGAGGTGTACCCACATTACCTAGATCCTCTTCCTTTTGTGCTTCCATTTTTTCTAGAAGAGAAGTCTCCTTATCTTTCTAAGTCATCTCTCCTCTATATCCACTTTGTCATCAAAGGTTGATAGATCTGTATCCTGAAGAGGTACATTTGGGATATCTAGAGGAACTTGTTCCTCAACTATCACCTTAGCATTCTGTTACCAATTTGTGCTTGGCATCCCAATTAGGCTGGGCTATAAGAGTTATTTTCTAATGCTTTTAGAAAGCAAGTGGCTTAAAATAAAAGAGGAAGGAAGAGAATATCATATCAAAATAGTCAAGAGAGAGGCTTCAACCTCTACATTTTATCTAACATGTTTTCTCACTGTGCAGATACAAGTACATGAAGACCATTCATCTATCTTCTTTTTCGAAAAAGAAAACCTTTTGGTATGGTCATAACTCCTTGCTACTTTATCAGAATTCAAAGTATTTGGGCTCATTAGAAAGATAAACCAATTATCTAGATCAAGTTCTAGGTTGCTAAGCTTAGTGGTAACGCTACCCAATGGTGGATTGTCCTGATTTCACTCTAAAAAGCCTCTCAAAATGCAATTTACTAAGATGTAGAAAATATCAAAAAAATAAAAATTAAAAAAAGTGGGAATTATCAAAGATTTAAATCTTACATTACATGCTTGTCCAAATTTTACAATTCCTCAAGAAGTGTATATGATAGATCTTCCTGCTCACTTTGCATTATGTCTTTCTAGAGATTTTACAGCCAAGTTGGGAGGATATTTATCCTCTAACTGTTCACATTTGTTCTTTAGAACTAGATATGGTACAAAAATCACAATAAAATATGAGTTGCTAACTAAATATCACATTGAGCCATATGTTCCAAGTCCTGTTAATGCATATCTCACATTTCATGAGCAGGATTAGCAAGATCAGCTTGTTGTCTAAGATCCTAACACCCTTGTTGAAGGTATTGCAGACCTATTCTTAGATGAATGGGCAGCCGAGAATCATGAAGTTAATATAGTTGAGTATATAGAATAGGTGGACTTGGGCATTTACATGATTCAAGAACAAGGTATTGCTATCCCAAGTCTGATTAAAGATGTAAAAGTGCAAGAAAAACAATAGTCCAATGAGCTATGGAGTTTGTACTTTGATGGATCAAGGAGCAAAGTTGGTGCTAGAGGAGATGTTGTGCTAGCTTCTCCAAGTGGTGAAAGGTATTTTTTATCTTTTCATTTTTCTTTCAGTTGTTCAAATAATGTTACTAAGTATGAGGCCCTTGTTCATTGCCCGAAATGGGCTAGAAAGTGAAATGTTAAGTGTCTTCAAGTGTTTAAAGATAGCAAACTAGTGGTCAATCAAGTAAGGGTATTCATGCCAAAATAAATGACTTGTTAAAATTGTATAAACATAGAGTATGGGGCATGATTGAGGAATTTGATGCATTTAATTTATTGTCCATACCAAGAGCTCAGAATAAACAAGCTAATAAACTCACTGCCATGGGAGCTGAATTTGATATTCTAGCTGAAATAAAAAATGTTTCTCTTCAGAACTATGTGAAAGTTGTTCTTAGACTTGCTGTGTCAGATAATAACATTTATTGGTAGGTATTTGATAGTGATTAATAGATTATCAGTTTTATGATTGAAGAAGATAATTTTTTAGCTTCTAACTAGAAAAAGTTGTCTCAGCAGTATGAAGATCAGATTCTTCAACTTAAAACCAATAAGTTGCCAAAAGGTTTGGTAACTCTTGAGTCAATGTTCAACTCAGATGATCGAGTCAGAAAAGAGAAAACTGGCTTATCCATTAAATAGGAGCATTATGAGCAGATTGAGATTTTTAAAGGCAAGTTGTTAAAGCTTGGCAAGGTATGTACCTTAGAAGAAAAACATGCATTTGTTTTACTTTGTCATGAATTTTCTAATGTGTTTGCTTGGGAGTACCATGATTTGAAGGGCTTTGATCCTGAATTAGCTCAACATACTATAGAGCTGTAACCCAAGGCAAAACTCGTAAGACATCTAAATAGAGATCTCTGAATCCAAAGTTGGAACATCTTATGAAAGATGAGTTGAATAACCTCATTGAAAGTAATATCATCTTTCTAGTTAAGCATACTTCATGGGTGTCCAACCTTGTCCCTGTGAGAAAGAAAAATGAAGAAATCAGACATTGTGTCAATTTTAGGGACCTTAATAGAGCTTCTCTTAAGGATCATTACCTGCTGCCATCTATGGAACAAATTTTGCAGGTAGTATCTAGATCTGATAGATTCTCTCTTTTAGATGGTTTTTCAGGTTACAAACAAGTATTGGTGAAGGAAGAGGATCAATTCAAGACTATATTTACAACAAAATGGAGAACTATGGCATATAGGAAGATGCCATTCAGACTATCAAACCCAGGAGCTACTTTTCAAAGAGCTATGGACATGGCTTTCCATGGTCTGATGAATAAGTTTGTAATGGTTTACCTAGATGATATTACAGTTTTTTCAAAAAATGTTGATAATCATGTTGTTCACTTGAGACAGATATTTGAGAGATATAGAGAATATGGGGTTTCACTTAACCCCAAAAAGTGCATTTTTCCTATCCACAAACTGCTTGGACACATTGTTTCAAAGCATGGTATTTCAATAGATCTTGAAAGAATTTCTGCTATTCTAGAATTACCTCTACTAGCCCACAAGAAAGTCTTGCAAAGCTTTCTAGGTAGGATAAATTTTGTAAGAAGATTTATTCCTAATATTGTGGCTATTCTACAACCACTAACTTCTATGCTTAGAAAAGGGATTAGTTTCAGCTGGACTAAAGAAGGGAAGAGGAGTTTTGAGGAGATTAAGGAGGCCATTGCAGCAGCTCCAACACTTTTAAACCCAAATTTTGATAAAGATTTTATTCTTTATGCATTTAGAAGTGTTGATACTATTTCAATTATGTTATGTTAGCAAAATGAAGGACTAGAACAACCCATTGCATTTTTCAGCCAGGTTCTTCAAGATTATGAGGTAAAGTACTCTTTTGTTGAGAAACATGTTCTAGATGTGATCAGAAGTTTGAAAAAATTTAGGCATATGCTCTCTAACAACAAAATTTAGTTGCTGGTTACTCATCCTACTATTAAAGATTTCTCATTGAGTAAAGATATAAATGATAAATGGGTAGGTTGGATAAATAAAGTAATGGAGTATGATGTTAATATCAAGGTTACAAAGTTAGTTAGAGGCAAAGGCCTATGTGAACAACTAATAAGAGGTCAAATAGACATGAAAGAAGCTGATAATCAGACCATTTTGGTCATAGAAGATGACGAATCAGCTGTTGTTCCAGTTTCTTCTACAAACTGGATTCGATAGATAATTCTTTATCTTAACACTGGTGACTATCTTGAAGGGTTGGACAATGCAAAGAGGAGATACTTTAGATTGCAGGCCATTCCTTATGCTGTCATTGATGGAGTTTTATATAGAAAGGATTATCATAGAGTTTTGTTAAGGTGTATTGCACAAAATCAAATTGATAAAATTTTAGAAGAATTTAATGATGGACCTTTTGGAGGTCATTTTGCTGCTAGATCAACAACCCTTAAGATTATGAGAGCTGGATATTTATGGCCTAATATATTTAAAGATACTCATGCTTGGGTCAGAAGATGCACTAAATGTTCTTTATTTGCAGGAAAACAAATGCTAGCAGCATTGCCTTTACATCCGATTCAAGTGGATCAGCCCTTTGCCAAGTGGGGGCTTGATTTTATTGGGCCTATTAACCCACCTTCAAGTGTAGGTCACAAATGGATATTGACTACAACTGATTATTTTACAAAGTGGTCTGAAGCATTGAAGGAGGCCACTGAAACTTCAGTTCTCAACTTCTACTAGGACCTAGTTGCAAGGTTTGGTACTCAGGATTCCATTATTTCTGATAATACATTTGAATTTATTAGCTTGAAAATATCTGATTGGTCTATTAGAAATAACATTTATCTAAATACTTCATCCAATTATTACCCTTAGGGTAATGGATAGGCCGAATCTACTAATAAGAACTTGATCAAAATTATCAAAAGGACAATTGAGGACAATTAAAGAACTTGGAATGACAAGTTGAAGCTAGCCTTGTGGACTGATAGGATCACTCCTAAAAGAGCTACAAGTAAGTCTCCTTTTGTTCTTACCTATGGTAAAGAGGCTAGAGTTCCTATTTCAGTCGAGTTGTGTACACTAAGTCTAATTAAAGAGTTCGAGATGTTAGAGGAAGAGCCTATAGAAATCAGGCTTGCACAGCTGATGGAACTAGAGGAAACAAGGAAAGAAGCATTGAGAAATCTAGAGATTCATCAGGCCCAAATGAAAAGGAACTTTGATAGAAAAGTAGTTTCAAAAGTGTTTAAGGAGGGTGATCTTGTTTTCAAGTGGGATGAACTTAAAAGTAAACCTAGTAAGCATACCAAGTTTGATGTCATGTGGGATGGCTCTTATGTGATTACTGAATGCAAGAAGAATAATGCATTTTAGATTTCAAAGCTGACTAGAGAGGTATTACCTATTCTTGTGAACGAGATTCACCTACAGCAATGTTTTTGAAGATCAAAAGTTTGTAGATGTATGATAGTAGAGTATATGTTTTTCAGTTAAATAAGTGTTGTTGGCACATCTTTTCAATTCAGTTTGTTTTTTCAAAGAAGTGTTGTTGCATAGTTAGCTGATCCTGTTCAGAGCCATGGTAGTTTGCTTTTAGTTTTGTTTCAGTTGTTGTTCTTTTTCAAGCAGCTGAGTGTTCAAGGAGTTTTATGAGTTGCAAAGGCTAACGAAAGATTCTATTCCCCAATGGACATACATGCAACTAGCCACGAGAGTTCTAGCAGGTAAAAATGGCATGGAGGTCACCAAAAATGTTACCAAATTGTGCTTGGTAGCCCAATTAGGCTGGGCTATAAGAGTTGTTTTCTAATGCTTTTAGGAAGAAAGTGACTTAAAATAAAAGAGGAAGTGAATATCAGATCAAAATAGTCAAGAGAGAGGCTTCAGCCTCTACATTTTATCTAACATGTTTGCTCACTGTGTAGATATAGGTACTTGAAGACCATTCATCTATCTTCTTTCTGAGAAAAAAAGCTTTTTGGCAGGGTCATAACTCCTTGCTACTTTATCGAAATTGAAAGTTTTTGGGCTCATTAGAAAGATAAACCAATTATCTAGCTCATGTTCCAGTTTGCTACACTTAACAAAAAGGCTACCCGGCGGTGGATTCTTCTGATTTTGCTCCAAAGGCATCCAAAAATGCAATTTACTAAGATGTAGAAAAAATTAAAAAAAATTAAAAAAAATTAATTTTTGATATTTTCCCAAAAATATTATTCTGAACTTGTTCAGAAGTCTTTCAAGGTACACAAAAATAGGAGAGGAGTCGAACTGAAGTGCAAGGTCATGCAGGAAGAGATATTTGGAGTTCTATTTTTGACATGACTATTTTTGGCAGTTTCTTGGTCAAGTACTTTGAGACTTGGAGTTTTGAGCTATTTTTGCTCTTCTTGGAGGAGTTTTGGAGCCTAAATTTTAGGCTTTTCACTTGTGCTTGCCCATCAACTTGGAGTTACTTTTTCAAACTCATTCATGCATATTTTGGAGTTCAGTTGAGCTGGAGTTGACTGCCCATTTGTTTTAAAAAGATTATGCTTTTTTCCTTAGTTCTTGGTTTTTTGCCTTTGCATATTGTAGAGAGGAGATTGTCTTATAACTCAGCCATTTTTTACAGTTTTATAGTAGCAAAGTTCATTATTTCTAGCAATTTATTGTTATGTTTTGTAGAGATTCCCTCCATTTTCTAAAATAATCAAGGGTTCTTCTATCTGAATTTAGGTGTCCTGCTTATTTTATGAGTGATTTGATAAGAGTTTTCTGTGTTTTGTTTCAAAACCTCCAGATTCTTTGTCTCATTTATTAGATGCAAGTATAAAAATTTCAATTTATTACAGGTCACAAGCTTGAGCAAGATTATTCATGCCTTTCTCTGAAATACTTATGTGGTGAATCTGATCAATTTGGGTGGTAAGAGTAGGTTTATTAAGAATGTTTGTGAGTTATATTATAGTTTTAAATCAAAATATTGGTGCATCACCCCTTTAGGATAGATTTTGTAGTGCAGTTTTTAGTTTATTAAATTTTCTTCTATCTCTTTTCTCAATCAAGTCATAGATCTAAAGGGGCTTTTTAAAGGGAGCTGACTCTTACAAAGGTTCGTTCTCAAAACATATAGACCCACATATGAAAATGTTCCCATGTTGCATGGTATTGCCAAGCTTGTAAAGGCTTAGCATTCAGGGTGCAATCCCTCGTGACAACACATTCTTCATTTCCTCAAGAAGTTTTGCAGTTTTCTCTAATGTTTCCTTCTCTAGTTTCTCTATTTCTTACTGATCTTTTCCCATTACAATATTTATTCTCCTTTTTGTTCTAAATTATTTTTCTTGTTTTTGAGATATCTTGATCTTTTCTCCATCAGTGATGGATGGACCAACTTTTTCAATTGCATGTTTTCTCATCTCATCCTCGTTTCCCATGGCTTCATTTCTTTTGTTGATGAGTAGGTCTACAAGGTTTATAGGAAGCTAATGAATCAACACAATTAGGGCCATATTTAAGGCCATCATGTACCTAATTATTGCTTCCTCAATTGTGTCTTTATCATAAGGAAGAATCTTATCATAGAGATATGCAACTTGTTTCAAGACACCATGTTGGACTATAGAATTCACAGTGGCCTTAGGCTATAGAGGCTTATGCTCATATTCTTCTTGAGAAGTTTATTTTGATTTCTTTGGTGGTTTCTACTTCTTCCTCTCCTTCTCTTTCTCTTTTCGTTCTTCTTTCAAGCATACCAGATTCTTCTTCTTCTTCTTCTTCTTTTGCTTCATCATCATCATCTTCTATGTTCACCAAATTGATCTTTTCTCTCTTTTCTTTGACCTTAGGTCTATGTTTCTTTGTCTCTGCAGTCTTGGTTTGAACTATCACTTCAATAGCAGGTCTTTTCTTGTTGGGAGGTGTAGGAGTAGGTCTGAAGGATTTTGAAGAGGTAGTAGCAACAGAGGTAGACCTACTTGTCCTTTTAGGTGCTTATGTAGTAGAAGACATCTGATCTTCTCTTGAAGGACCCTCCGGAGTGTTAAGCATTTCTTCCAAATATGACTTCATCATTTCTACTTTAGATTTTACCTTCTCTACCTTTTCTTCTATCTCCTTCCAAATTGTTTTATTGGTGATTTCATCATAAGTTCCAAATCTTTTAGCAGCATGATCCTTAGGCTTGTTGAACAACATATCAACATAACTAATGAAATCATGTGGTTATCTAAAAAGTCCTTGTCTCTACTACTTCCACTTAGAAAATATCCTTATCCACAATAAATGTAATATCATTCTTATATTAAATTTCAACAAACTTTCCTAGTATCCTTTTTATACTATGTCATATAGTGTGTCATATTTTTTTATGACCAGGAAAACTAAGCATATAGCTTTTAATTTGGTGAGAAACAAGGATATCTACCTTCCACTCTATACCCTTCATTGTAGGAAATTCCTTAGAAAATAGAACATAAGACAAATGATTAGGGACCCATATCAGAATTTGCATCTAGACTCCTTTGTTCTTATTAGGTTGTCCATCAATTGCTTCCACAAGATCTCACAAAGATCATAGTCCTTCCCTTCTTTCACCATTTGATAGGAAGTGTAAATTGCAATGCCAGTAGCATAATTTTCTCTATTGGTATAATATATTTTGTATGTTATGCCTATTGTGGCATACCAGACCCTAGATATTTTATGTCATTTATAGTTAGGGTTCTTTTATCAAATTTCACTCTAGTAAGTCTCATCACTTCCTCATTCTTCATAGCTTTCAATATAGGTACAAATCTGGAGGAGCATAGTCCGATCACAGCTCTGATGGCTTCTTTAGTGATCATGTAAGGCTGATAAAGGCAGAAAAAATCCTCATCAATCTAACTTAGGGAAAGCCTAACCCATTCTTCTTCATACCAGAAATTAGGGGGTAAAAGTACAAACTTGTGTCACACTTTGGGCCAAATAAATAATTTCAGCCGATTGAGTTTTGTCTGAATGAGTTTCAGTTGAAACCATGTGGCAGCTAATGGGCTCTGACGTGGCCACATATATTTCGTCAACAAGGTGTCGGTCAAAACCTTTTAGACTGAATATGATTTGGCTAAATACCTCAAATATAAAAAATTAAAGAAAAGAAATGAGCATGAGTATTTTGTATATTTAGGTGAATTTGTTACAATAAAGACTGCTCAAGCAATGACTAGGCCTACAAATTACTATTGGACCCAAGGTAATATCTTCATTCTGCATTCTTTCTTACATCGATTGTGTCTTGAAACCTCTCATTTGGTGACAAGAACTAACAAAAACATGCCCCCTGACAGGTAAGATCATCACGAATCGAAGCACGTTAGGGAACTGCATGTAGGTTTACCCACATCAGTCATCCTAGGATTAGAAGAGGCAATCCACAATCTTGAGTTTAGTGGCCTCTCCTTCCCCTACCAGAGGCGACCCCAACTACCCCTAGTCATCACCCTCTACTAATTCAAAATTTCATTGATAAGAAATAAAAGGGATATACAAGTTAGAACTAAATGACATTAGGGTTAGCCTGTGGGTTGGAACATCCATTTTCAACCATACAAAATCATTT
Organism: Cunninghamia lanceolata; assembly: GCA_027924645.1. Lineage (NCBI taxonomy): Eukaryota > Viridiplantae > Streptophyta > Pinopsida > Cupressales > Cupressaceae > Cunninghamia > Cunninghamia lanceolata. The sequence goes on along the minus strand of BSBN01000081.1, from coordinate 245,425 downwards.
TCATAGATTTTCTACCAAAATTTTCTTTCGCCACAAATTAGAACAAGAGTAACACTTCATATTCCTCTGCATGTTTTGTGGAAAATTGACTGGAGTTTTCCAAAATATGATTGTTGTATCCCTATATAAAGAGTAGACACGAGATCAAAAAAAGAGAGAAGAGCATACAAAATGGTCTGGGGTTTGGGAATGAGTCTGGGTAAGACTTTGGGAACTCTGGCCCCTTGCAAGTTGAGTCGGGATAGCGTGCTAGAGTTTAGAACATGCAATATCGACAAGCTCTTAATTCGTTTGTTTCTGAGATTTTTTTTTATACAATTGTAGCATTAGATCAATTTGCTTTGTTTTGTGGTTATTTGTCATACAAATCACTAAGTGTGTGTGTCATACTTCCCAACTATTTTTTGATGAGTCCATGTGAACATATATCTCTGTGCAAGAATATTGAATGATTGTAAGCATTTTTTGATTTTTTAAAACAAATGTGGCCTTCTCAATAACATGACTAGGAATAGTGGGTCTATTGTTATCCCCTTTCAACTCCCACAAATCATTGAATATTAAAGTACTCTTTACCACCATTTTCCATTTTGTGTACTATGTGCCATTTAACTTATCTAAGTTGGTGAATAGTTGTGAAATCTTCAACATCATTAGAAGGATAAATTAACAAAATGAAGACCCAAAAAATCAAAGAAACCCTTCAAAAAATACTCAATGAACATAGTTATTCTTCCCACCTTATAACTGCCAAAAAATATTTTCTTTTAAAACTAAAGCAAGTAAATGGCAGAAACAACTTGTATTCAAATTCTTTTCCTATGCTAATGTTTTTTAGTAGCAATTGAAGGAAAAAAGACACAATGAAGGATGGGGGAACACGATAGAGATTACCATCACCAAACACAAAGATTTTAATCACTCGGATTATCCATGCGGCCCTTCACCCACAACACTTTTCTTCCATGATGCTCTAATACCTCATGTACAATATATTCATCACCCTAATTAATCCTTCTCCTAAGGTAATTTTATCAATCTATGAAATAAAAGGGGTCCTAGTAAATATGTCAATTGTGTGATATATATGTATGTACATGCTAATACAATACAAGTGAAACTCTAATGCTTGGATTAGATTAATCCATTTGATATAATAAATACGTTAGTTTTATTATTATATAAAAGATCCATATATCCCAATTTAAAGTGTTTTGGCATACAAGATGAAGGGTAACATACACATTATTTGAAAGATATTTGAAAAGAAATAAAACATTTTGAATTAGGAGGAGCAATCTACATGTTTGGTCTTGTTTAAGGAACAAACATTTCCCATTAATATAGTCTAGGATGATATAAAGGTCTATAGATATGGATTGGTTGAGTTGGAAAAAGTAATGCAAAAAATCATAGCATTAACAAAGTTTGAGCACAAGACAAACCTCTATTAGTGCATCATTTTCCTTGAGATGATTTTCCTATCTAGTCTACCCCCAACAATGATTAAAGATATATTACTTGTTTTATGATCAAACTCTTCTTCATTAAGACATCCATACAAATTTAGATTTTTAATTATGTGAAATTTAAGTCTTGGGCTATGCTTAATGGGAAGATGAAACCTTTGTAGGTTCTTCAACACACAAATATTAGTATGAAAGATTGATGAAATGAACAATTAAAGATCTAGTGAAAATAAATTAAATTTCAAATCTAAAAAAGGGGTGAATTCAACAAAAAAATATATATTGAAATTAAAAAATATAGAATACGAAATCCTAGAGTCAAGAACTAGGATATGTTTTTCATTAGGGGTCCACCAAAATGTAAGAAAATAAAGCATGCCCTACAATTAATTCATGACCTGTCTAATTGGATGATTAAGAAAAAGGTAAGAAGATCATAGGGCTCCTTCATATGGATAATTATTGCACATATTAAACCATTATTAGTCATTGTTGATCATAAGTTGTTGACACACTCTTCCTACATTGTATACATGCCTTCATCCTCTACACACATTTTATTTTAGGGATTACCATTATCAAGCATCATTACAATTGTGAATGTGTTGTAGTCAAGAGGTTTTCAAAGATACAATGATGATAATTAGCAAGAAAGGGGCCTCTATAGAAGAAAATTGTGATGTCTTCTTTAGAGATGTGTGGGTCATATTTTCCTAACACAAAGTATTATTTTAGATAAAGAAAAAAATATTTTTTGTCAAAAATATGGTTCATGAGAAACAAAACAAATATTAGATGTTCATCATTCCATTTACAACTAAATGAAAACATATCATAAATTAAATTATTGTGCATATTCTATAAATGTCACTCAAAGTATATTTACACATGGGTTGAAATCTTATCATGTGTCCAACATAGATATAACTTACATCTTCCTTGCTCCACAATACATATCATATGGATTTATAACTATTAACATGGATTTGTATTTGTTTTCCTATGCTTATGTAGTGTAAAAATTATAATTCTTATCACATTATTATAATCCTTTTCATACCTTAATCAAAATTTTCTGATGTCTATTCTATCTTTAAAATGAATAATCATTTATCTTATACCTAGTTTGAACCTATGTTCCTATTCTTTTTGCTTATATATTATTATGGTGCATGCCCTTTCATTTCTCTAGCATAATTTTAGATCTCTATCTTTAATTTGGGGATGAAATACCTTAGTTACATATACCATTATTTGGGGATGAAATGCCTTAGTTAAATACCTCTTTCCTATACTATACACACTTGTATGATTTTTTTTGGAATTTAGAGATACCTTGCATTTTTATATTTTCCTATACTTAAGAAAAATGTATACACCTTGACAATTAGATGTAGTCTATATTCTTTCTCAATATTATTATTTGATATGTTATACCTTCTTATCACATGATGCTACATATGACACATTACTTAAATACATGATTTATGTATTTATATGCTTACATTACTTTTATGTATGTGAATGTTTCATTAGGATATTTTAGTACCACTTTTTTTATAGGTAAAATTTCATAATCCTACTCTCTCCCTTTCTCCCTCAAGTTTTCATAGATAGTTGAATCAACTTAAAATTCTTCTTGTTTTTACTTCATGATGAAAGCTACACAATTCACATATTTCCTATACTTTGTAATTTCCTATGGAGCATCTTACTAGGAAATTGGTTACTGCATATTTACTTTTACTAAAATAAAATAAGTAAATATTTTTAATTTAATTTTTTTGTTTTAATTAAAATCATATCTTTGTATTTATATAGATATGGCTGATGATCAAGGTTCACATTATTCCACTTAGTCTCAAGAGGAAGCTTAGGCTACGTCTAATTTGTATAATTATAGAATTAGGAGATTAGAGAAATCTTGGAGATGTTTGGACCAAACAATACAAAACTCCCCTAATTTGGCTAATAGAGATAAATTAGTTAATATTCAATACGAGATTACACATAAGATTGACATGATTCGATTATACTATCTGTATGATGACATTAGCATTGAGAAGTTTTATACGTCCCTTGCCAAGATTGTTACTACCACTAAGAAAATTCAATCTATTTCTCAAAGAGTTTCACTACATAATGTGTAATGCCCCTCCGTATTCACTTTGGTTGTGCAGTGTGAGACAAGAATTATACCATGATGAACATGCAGAGATAAGTATTATTCTAGAATTTAAAGGGTTGGAAGCTGCTTTTTAGAGGGGACAATAGATAGAGAAGAAATTGTTTCCAAAGAGACATATTTGAGACTCCATCTATTTCTGTGAGCTCCACTTTTGCTTAGCAATGCCTTCTCCTTGCATTATTTATTTGAATGCATGTACCTTCTTTCTACTATTGCAAATCTAATGTATGACAAAATATTTCCTTTCAATATGTATTGATGGAGGTGCCTTCATTAATTATAGATTTCTATTTGTGAGTGTTTTAGTGTTCGGAGTTGTCCCACGATGTGAAATAATGATATAGGAAAATATTCTAACCCTTGGTTGCACCTATTGGTATAGTCATATAATCTCCTTATCTGAGTGTTATAGTGTTGGATATAGCATCACACCATGAAAATATCCATGTTGCATTGGTTTAAACTTGTCAGTTGTTCCTATCGTCAGAAGATTTTTTAAACTTGTCAGTTGTTCCTATTGGCCAAGTTATTTCCAACTACCATTTGTCTTTTTTGAGATAGCCAGACATTAACTTCAGCCACACGCTTATAGTAAAATAGTAAATATATTCCTAACATTCTAAATTTTTTGAAGGGAGGGCTTAAAGTAAATGATGGGAAATATATATGGAAGGGAAGAATTGAGGAGAGGGGATGGGAAGTGCAAACAGAAAACAAAAAGGATCACCTTATGATGAATCGACCCATGGCCATGGAGGAAACCTTGTTTTAAAATGAGGAGGAGGAGATGATAGTAATAGAAAGGAAATAGGGAAGAAAGATAGTTTTGTGAAATAATTAAGATGCAGATCATGGCTTCAATTTTTAGATAGATTTTTCATGATCACTTTCAGTGCTTTCACAAGCTTTTGGAGGAAGATAATGGAAATTTCAGGTATGCAATTTCTTGTATAAAACTTCTAAGATGAATGTGCTTGAAATTGTTGGAATTGGGTCTGGGTTGAAATCTCACTCTTCCATTTGGATTATTTTCTATTGGGGTTGATTTCATATATTTGATGATCATAGGCTAAGTGGAAATATTTTATTATGCTCCTATCAGAAAATTATTGCATTCAGGTGGATGTTTTCCATTTGACCTAAGTGATCACATTATTCTTGTACTTTATTTGCTATGGGCCTTTGTTTAGTATTATCTATATGCTTGAAAGATTCTAAAAAGAATTCTAACAAATCTGTTTTGACGTTTCTTTGAGGCATACTATTTAATAGGTCCACATGCCTCTCTATAGCATGCATTGTTTTGCACAATTCTTTTCAAAACTTTTCCTACTATTTATCTAATATCTGACAAATTTTCCTTTTATAAATATGACTCTCACCTATGATGATTTGGAAGGATATCTTTCCTAGAAATTTGAACAGTGTGTAATTTGCATCTAAATAGCATATCAAACACATGCAAATCTGAAGTGATTAGTTAGTAGTTGTGGCATATTACTATTCTAGTAAGAAGGTTCTTTATTTGAAAAGGATACATTCTATAACATTGATTGACTCGTATATATAAATATTTATCTATAATTAATTGATCCTGTTATATATAGAATAGTGTTACAAATGTCAATGAAATGTATATAAATATATGTAAATATATTCAGAAATCATAATAACAATTTAGCTATTCGATATACTAATGTAATACAATAAACAATAACTGGTATTACATGGCATAGGGTTTGTTGTTTTAACAAACGGTTACACTATATTTATTTTACTGATTAAATTTATGGTAATGGTTCATATGTGCTTTATGATGCCTGTAGATCACATATGAATTCAAAGAGTTTTCTTGGTATGTCTTTTACAATCCATTTTGGACATATCCTGTAACCATTGCACTTTATGGATAATATGCCCTTGGAGATTTTATGTCGAATGGTTTACAAATATGTGTTCCAGAGTCTTCCAAAGCTTTTGTTGGATGACAATTGTATTGTTTAAAATTTTCTAAAGACATATTCAACTAATCCATTCTAGATAGTCATGCAATCGGTTGAGACATTTTGTTAAACAGTCTTGTGCCTTATTTGTGCTTCCGCTCTTCATATAGATGTATTCCAGAGCATTTTCAACTATTTATCTGTCATATAACCTTCTTCTATTAAGTCTGAATGGTTATTCATTCCCTATTCTAATACTCTCATTATGGCATGGGTGTATAGCACATTTGCAAAGTGTAATGCCCTGCCTTGCAACCCTAGAGATAAGTCAACTAAAGAAACATAAAAAGGCGGAAAACTTTTTTTTTTTAATAGAAGTTTTCCACCCTTTAATGTTACTTTAGTTGACTTGTTTCTAGGGTTACATGGCGGGGCATTATATTTGGTATCAGAGCCAAGTTTCAGCACTAGGATCTCTGGTTAATGTTGTTGCCCATGTCTAGTTAAAGTAATTCTTCTTATACATGTGATAGGGACTCCTATGTTGGATACCATGCTTTAATCTAAACACCTAGATTGATGCATTAGATAGATGGTCATGATATTAACTTTCAGCATCATGTGAAAGTAAACTAGATAAGGGAAGGGGATAACAAGTAATGTTATGATTGTGCACAGGGAATCACATTGGTTATGGAAATAAACGTACTTATGGTAGTAATAAAAATTGTGTATGTAAATGTAAATCTACCCCTGTAAATGCGAGAAACCAGTAACTATGCATCGGTTGAGTGTTGTGAATACCCTGTACTTTCTTTGTGTGCCCCTGGGATGGTGATACTGGGTACCCATCCATGGGAAATATGTGTATTTTAGGTATGGGATTAACCATACCACTATGTGTGTTTGCATGTTTGTTACCCAATTAAGGGCCAACCCTTGTGTGGTTGAAAATATATATATAAAAGACTAGCCAAAAGTTAGATTCATAGACTCTCTTCTTTTGGTTCTCTAGTCCCTCAGTCTATTAAGGGGTAGTAGCAGCCACAAAGTTCTTTGGGTGGAGTGTGTAGTGTATGCTTATGATAGTGCAGAGCAGTCCCTCGCTCAACTGAACCTGAGAAAATGTACTCACTACTTTCCCTTATGATGGATCAAGGTACTTGATCCACATGTGCTAGCCTAATCCCCACAGTTCTTGAGCATCTGGATGGTATTTCTTAGATGATCCTCTACCTTGTCTTCACAAAAGGTATGATATGCCACATGAGTTGTCAATTGGGGGCTAGGGTCTAGGACCTGCATGTACAATCCAACTGGAACTATGAGATGACATGTGTCACCACTTGGAGGCCTGGGTCTAGGACCTGCATGGATAGCCCAAGTGAGACCATGTGCACCATGTATATCTTGAGGTCCAACATGTGGAGAGAGGTTTGTTACCCATGCTGAGATAGATTATGTATCTGCACATGTTCCGACATGATGCAATAGGTACGATGCCACACCTCACTGATGTTTCGACATAGTGTTAGTGATGATGCCATGTTGTTGATGGTAGCGAGATGGGCTTGAGAACATGATGCCACGTGCTTAGACATGTGAAGGTACACTATGAGATTGTGTTATAGCCTACTTGTGTGATGAGTGTAATGGGGCCTCTCACACTTGTAGAGGCATACTCATGTTTTCTTTCAATAGTGTTTGGGTCATTTAGCATATGGGTATGTCCTAACCATGTAGACCTCTGGCTATGGCGAGTACCTATATGTGCCTTTTCCACGAGGTGTCACTATGCAAGGTGTTTTTTGTGTGTTCCTACTTCCGCAGAGCCATAGACACATTGCCATGTGGTATATGACTAGTACACACCTTCTCTGGCTGGCATATGACCATGCCGCACTGAGATACGATGCAAGATGTAGCCAAGGTGCACATTTTATGTGGACAACCAAGGAGTGCATGGGCCACTTAGCTAGTCCATCTGGCGTGATGACACGTGAAGGGTGTAGTTGAGGAGTACACTTTGAGCCATTTGGATGGCATGCTCACTCCGCACCACATGAGGGCTACTGCTATAGCCTAATGTTGTTCCCTCCTTCCTCGTTTGGTGGCTACTATCTAGTCACCCAGTGTTGTACAGTGCAATTTTGAAGATTGTGGACTTTCTTTATGGTTATTGATGATTTTCTATTGATTGTGAAGGCCGCCACTTTGTCTCTACTTGTGTGTGATAGTTTAGCCACACTTTGTGATCTTATTTGCAAGTAATCCTTGTGGTTACATTTGATTTAGTGTTGAAATTGCACACATTTCTTGCCTTATTGCTGAAATTGAATTTTTATTAAATCTTTCTTTATGACTTTGGTGGCTAAACTAGTTTATCCTTATTATTTTCGATGTTGGCCATGTGTCATATTGTGATTCCTCTCCAAGGACGTATGAGGCGGGCTTGGTGAGTGTATACGAGGAAGTAGACAGAGGGAACCTTAAGGATGGGGGTATGTGAGGTTGTTATATAGCTAGGACCCACTGCCCACCTATGTGTGATGACTATCTCTTTGAGGCTAACCACCTTATATAACAAGAGAGAGGTCATTGTGGTCTTGTTTGGATGGTCTCACCCTGTGTGTGTGGCCTAACACCAACAAGTCACTAAGCATGAGGTGCTGATTATGTGAGATGGCTCTTGGCTCTTGGCTCATGGATTATGTATCATGGATTAGTATACTACTTTCAGGTATCCAGCTAGACCCTTGTGTAGCCTTGTGATGTGAACTTGTGTGTAAGTGTAGAATGTATGGTAAATAATGATAAATTATGTTTGGATTTAGTATGGTACAATAATTAAAGTGAAATGTCTTGTTTATAAATGCTAGATATTTATGGAAAATGTGTGTTTTATGTGTTGATATTTTGTGAAAATGTAGTATTCTGATCTATTGATTCCTTAACAGTAAGTTGGAAGAAGAATTCTAATGATGGTGTGCTTGAAAATTAAATACTTTATATGTATATGATATGAGAATTTGTTTACTAGTTAGGATTTAAAAGGGTGCAATGTTTTCTTTGTCTTAAAGAAACTGATGGGTGTCAATGCTAAAATGTAAGGATTTTGAGTGGTTCATGTACTATGGAATCATTATTGAAATATAAGTTTTGATTGTGTTACTATTGTGACATTGAAAACTAGAAGGGTAAAATATATTTGAAATGGAGTATATAAATTTATATTTTATAAATCTTTTCCATACCCAAACTGGTTTATATATATTAATTTTATGAAATGAATCATTTTTAATGTTGGAACTAATGTGTGATGTTTCCATCCTAGTTTACGACTTCGAGGAGGAAGTCAAGTCTTAGGGGGGAAGGATGTAGTGCCCCTCCATTCTCACCATGGATGAACAAATGCATGCGATGTGTATCTAGAATGTTTGGGGGGAAGAACATGGGAGAGAGGATGCTGGTAATGGTATGGTATCATTCACACTTGTAGGCCAAATTCCAAGGTATGGCTATGTCATGATCCAGGTAAGCTATGTTGATAGATAAAGTGTGGTCAGAGTCAAACCAAATGCATTTCATTAAATTGAATAGATAGAAATTAAGAGCATATTTACTAATAGTGTATTAATTATATTACTTCCACCTTCTTATTGTCAATGAGGTGTAAATTGCTATTGAGTGTTTGACCATTAAAATAATAGTATTTTAGTAGAGTACACCTGTCACCACCTTAAGAACAATTTTTGTGAACCACAGCATATTTTTAGAAAATCATAGGAATTTCCATGAATTTTTGGGGAGCTGTTATTATCATCTAATCTTAGCGCAGGCCATTTTTGTAATAGTTCTTTTACCATTTATTTCACAAGACTACTGGATATGAAATAATGGGCAATCGGTTGCTTGAATTTCTCAATTTTACTTACACCAAATGGGATGACTACGATAGTTTTTTCTTTTATTTCTAGCTTTATAACAATTTGAGCAATAAGGATAGGGGGATCAGGTAGTAGGAATGGTGACTTCCTTGCAGAATTTCAAGTGTTCATGGTCGCTAACTTTGGTGATTCTATCTCTAATTACCTTTATTTACATTGTGCATATTTTTTAAATGCCCCATATACCATTTTCTCTAGAATTCAATGGAGTCCAACAGAAAATATCCAATGCGCCCTCACTAGAAAATAAAATTATTGGAGAGGAGCAACATAAAGAGAACTCTTATGGAGTAGTTGTGTATAGAAATGCTCCATGGAAGAATGACATTGGAAGGTGGCTATCTAGATGCCATGTTATTGTGGAACCAGTTCCCATTAATGAGACTATTGGTGGGAAAATAAACAAAAGGTAGTTGCAGCGGTCACGTCATTTGTAACTCTAAACATGGGGAGTGTCAGTGTTTTCATGGTTATACTGGTTGTGGGTTCTTTTAATGTAATGTGAAAAAAACTTGGACTACATTCTTAATAATTTGGTCACAGTGGAATCTAGGTCAGTGCTAACTTATTGTGGCCAGTGGTATCAAAATCTAGTTGTTGCTCTAATGGGTTTAGCATCATGAAGGTATGTATGTCAGCATCTAGATCATATGGGGCACAGTGTGGTGGTAGAAGCATTTGTGGAATCAGCAGGGCAAGGATGCATTGTTTACGGTGATGCCGTCACCCTCGTCAGATTACAAGTAACTCTTCCTCTGCCTCTACATCTAGATACCACTGTAGAATATGTTTTTTAGTTATGACATTCTAAGTCTCCTTAAGACTCCTATTCCATGAAATTATTACAAATTTTAGCAGGATGTGTGGAAAATATTACATTTCAAATTCATGTGAGTTGTGGGCATTTTGCCAAACATTTCATGTGCCTTGTTTGGGTTCCATATCTTGCATGCATAAGGTCTGTGACCTTTCCAACCATGGCATTACGCCTACCAATGTGCATAAACCTAAAGATTTCTAAGGTCAATTCAACAAACCCATGTTGTGCATGTTGACCAGGGTATTTTCCAGCTATAATATCTATCTAAAATCCACCATCCATTATGCACATTAATTTACTGTTTTATGGCTCTATATGGGCACATAGATATATGCAAAATCTGTCTCTAAATGACACATAGGTATGGACATTTACTGGTTTTATCACAATCTCCTTCTATTATGAACTTAAGAAAGCTAAGAAAGAATTATTTATACTCCTTGTAATTGTATTGTTTTGATGATTCCTTGACGATGCATGTGTCTGATAAAAGCAAATACATTTTATAATTGTTCTACAAATTTCTACGACTATATTCATTAAAATATACTTCGACAAATATAATATCCATTATATTTAAAGTTGTTTTAATCCGAATCAAATGAAATAATTGAGTGTTATTTCTGGTGGTAGGAAGACTTTTTTTGTATCGTTTAGATTATGCACATAATCCAGTGTTTTCTTAGTTTCCTTGTTTAGATTTACCTTATCAAGACTTCGATATATTCATGATGCAAATAGAAAGATTTTATGATTCCTTATTATGATAGGTCTTGATGGTACTCTCCTTAGGTGTCTTTAAAGTGAGGAATATCAAACTGCCTTGAGAGAAGTTCACGAAGGAATTTGTGAAACCCACTCTAGTGGTCCTACTTTGGCTAAGAAACTCATGTGTATGGGATACTATTGGCCAACTATGGAAACAGACTCCTATCATTTTGTGAAAAGGTGGAAGAAATGTCAAATTCATCAAAACCTAATACATGCACCAACACAAGAGTTGCAGCCTTTAAAAAATCCATTGCCTTTCTGCCAATGGGGACTCGACTTAGTGGGCAAGATTCACCCCCCATCATCCAACAAACATAAATTCATAATAATGCCACTGAGTACTTTACTAAGTAGATCGAAGCCATACCCCTTACCAATGTCACAGGCAAGCAAATTGCCTTGTTCATCTTGAATTATATCATTTGCCACTATGGCATTCCTTTATCCATTATCACTGATAATTGTAGACCCTTTAAAAATTAGGATGTCAAAGAACTATTTGACAAGTTCCATATACAACATCATTTTTCCACCCCGTACTACCCCCAAGGAAACGGTCAGGCAGAGGCGTCTAATAAAACCATCTTGAAAATCTTGAAGAAGACTGTCAATGATGCTGGTTGTGATTGGCATATCTAACTGAATCCAACTCTATGGGCCTACCATACGAGTATTCGCACACCCACAGGTGCAATGCCATATTCCCTTGTCTATGGCTCTAAATCCATCTTGCCCATTGAAGTCGAGTTACCATCCTTGCGAGTATCATTAAAAGGTATAATAACTGATGAAGATTATCGGGTTGCCAAACTATAGGAGTTAGAGCTATTGGAGGAAAGAAGACAAAATGCCTTTGATCATCTGAAAGCCTATCAACAAACGATGTCAAGGAGTTAAAACCACAGAGTAAAACCCAAAGTCTTTCAAGTTGGTGACCTAGTTCTCAAGGAAAATTCTAGAAATCAGTAGGACAGGGAAAATAAAGGCAAGTTTGAACCCAACTGGCTTGGTCCATATGTAATCATTTCTACTTATAGATCAAGAGCCTATCAATTAGTAACATCAGAAGGTGAACTGTTGGATGACCCAATCAACAATATGCATCTTCATAAGTTTTATACCTAAAAACCCAATGCAAGGGAATTTTAAAAAAATCATGCAAATAAAAGCAAGTGGTGAAAACCTGGAAACAGACGCTATTTGTGATAAACTGCTTCCTCCATCTTTAGGATTTCAGTCCTTTTTCCATCTTTTTTTACCACATCCATCAAAACACATAAAGGTACCTATCATGGCTTGTTACTTGCTCACCCTTATCGTCTTATCACCTTAGTCTATCCATCCAATAACTCATCAATTTCAGTCATCTATCCCAACTCCATCGTTACTGTTACCGTCAAACTATGTCACCTCTAACCCATCACGTAGGCAAGGCCATCATTGATGAGCCCCCGAGGCTTCCTATCCAGACATATCCCTCATCATATCATAAACATTTGATTCACCATTTATTCATCCGTCACCAATATCAACCTCCATGGTCGAACTACATCGCCTCTGAGCTATCACATAGGCAAGGCCATCATTAATGAGCCCCCAAGGCTTCCCACTCCCTAGGTCTCAGGTCCACATCATCAAACTACATTGAATCTACATTGTCACATAGGCAAGGCCATCATCGATGAGCTCTCGAGGCACTAGGTCAGTCCCTTAGGGCCCATCACATTGAGTTTTACCATCCATTGAGTCCATATGTTTCATCCATAATAAGTAGATCCTCTACTTATTGATGTCTATTAACCTATCATAAGGTAAATGTACCCAACCAGATATTTTGGGATTTCTATTTTATTATTTTCAAAGGGAAGTGAAAATGGTGGAAAGCAAATAACTCAGGAGAGCATATCAAACTAAAATTTGAGGTGAGCTGAAGCGAGTTTAGTCAAAAATGTCTTGGGACTCAATTGAATGTGAACCGGGCATTCTGACAGAAGTCATTGGAAAAATGGAAGTGAAGGGAGTTCAAGTAGTGGAATTGTATTCTCTAGACTTGCAATGCTTAACTGATCTTCTTATTTATGGCCTAATCTTCCTGTCCAAGTTAAGACTACATGATAGACCTGTATTGAGTTTCCACCATTATAGCCCTAATCTCTTCTTTACAAAGGAGGAGCTCAACCACGGTTGTGCAACTCAGGCTATTATTTCCATTCTCTTGAATTGCCCAGCTATGGACATTGGCCCACATCTCTCAAATTGGAAGCAGTATAGTAGAGATTTTCCACCTTTTCTCAAATCTCTATGTATCTTGAATAACGATGCAATTCGCAATGCCCATAACAGTTTTGCCAAACAAGAGCCTATTGTTTCTTCATCTGAAGATGGTGTATACACTTTCATTAACTATGTACCAGTTAGTAACACTATATATATTAGATGGGATGAAGGAAGGGCCCATCTATCTTGGACAGTTTGATGGAATTTCAGCTACCTTGGATTGGTTGAATGTAGTCCAGCCAATACTTCAAGAATGAATGGAGAAATATATGGAAAGTAATATAGATTTTAGTGGTTTAGCAGTTATAAAAAATAAGAAAGAAGAGTATACTACCTATCTGGTGTATCTTCAGAGTAGGAATGAGCAGGTTTTGAATCAATTGATAGGGAGGATGGATTTAGGAAGCCTCCTATAGATTTTAGCGAAAACAAATTCTGAACTTGAAACTGTCAAGCAAAACATATCAATGGAGGATGAAAAAATTAGAAGGTGGAGAAGGGAGAATGAAATAAGGAAGCATAACTATGCACCCTTTTTGTTCAATTTTCTTAAAACTTTGTCTGACAAGGGTAAACTCAACGATGTAATTAAGAAAGCCAAGTTTGAGTAAAGGAAATAAAAATTGTGTATGAATGGAAGAGATGAAGCTTCCATAGATTGAATTAAATATGCTTATTCCTTCAATGAAATTTTATTGTTATATATTGCAAGTTTTTTTATTTGTAGCAAGTAATTAGAACATCTACCATGTAGGCCTCTGTCTTAGATGTGCTATAACACATATATATCCTCTAAATCCAATAGCCTTTTCTTATACTTGTTGTTACATGAATTATAGAGTACCTTATTTAATTTGAATTTCAATAGTTTGAATTTAAATGTTTTTAAAGTGAATGTACTAATTTTAAAAAAAAGTTAGGTATTTGAGTAAATAAAAATATAAGAAGTAGTATATTCATAAATAAATTAGTAAGTGATATTTTTGAAATAGTTATTAATTTATATTTTTGAATTATTTTATTTTAGACATTATTTACTTTATATTTTATTGAAGAGATATTTTATTTTTCAATAACAATAAAATAAATCATAACTAAAAAATATTCTCAGTTTTAAAAACTAAATTGAAAAAATTCACAATTTATTATTATTTTCTTTATGGGTTGTAGTTAGAATTAGAGTTAGTGCTATAATTATGTTTATGGGGTTATTGTTAGGGGTAGAATTATGGTTAAAATTAGAGTTAGGTTTAGAATTAGAGTTAGTGATAGCATTACTATAAGGATTAAGGTTAGGGTTATAGTTACAATTTGGGTTCCAATTAGAAGTTAGGGCTACAATTAGGGTTAGGGTTCATCTCCAACTTAGAATTATGGTTAGAAATATGGTTATGGTTGGGGCTAGGGTTAGGGATAGAATTAGGTTAGGTTATGTTTAGAACTAGAGTTAGGGTTACAAATAGGTTTAGGGTTAAGGTTTAAAATGAGCATTAGGGTCATAGTTAGTACTACAATTAGGTCTAGAATTAGGGTTACAACTATGGTTAGAACTAGGGTTGGGGTTAGTGTTAGAATTAGGGTTATGGTTAGAAAGAGTTTTATAATTAGTGTTAGGCTTAGCGTTTAGGTTAAAATCAGGGTTAGGGTTAGAATTAGAGTTAGGATTAACATTACATTTAGGATTAGAGTTAGAACTTAAAATTAGGGTTACAATTAGGGTTATCATTAGGGTTAGTCTTGTGGCTAGAGTTAGGGTTACAATTAGAGTTTGGGTTAGCATTAGTGTTAGGATTAAATTTATAGTTATGGTTAGGGATAAAATTAGGGTTACGATTAAATGTAGGATTAGAGTTAAGGGTTAAAATTAGGGTTACAATTAGAGTTAGGTTTAGGGTTAGTACTGGGAAGAGGGTTAGGTTAGAATAGGGTTAAGATTAAGAATAGGGTTAGGGATAGTATTAGGGTTAAAATTAGGGTTACAATTAGGGTTAGGGTTATCGTTAGTATTAGGGGTGAGGATTCTGGTTAAAATTAGGTATAGGGATATAATTAGGGTTAGAATTAGAGTTAGGGTTAGGGTTACAAACTTGGATATCTCAAGATTAGAATTATAATTGGATTTAGGATAGGGTTACGATTACAATTAGAATTAGGGTTAGGATTACAATTAGAATTAGTGTTAGAATTAGGGTAGGGTTAGGGTTTAGGTCAGAATTAGGGTTAAAACTATGACTACAATCAGGTCTAGGGTTGGTGTTAGAATTAGGGTTAGGGTTATAGTTACAATAAAACAAGAAAGGTTATTTACGTTTATATCTATATATGGTTAGAGTTAAGGTTGGGATTAGGGTTGGAATTAGTAATAGAGTAAGGGTTAGTGATAGAATTGGGGTTATAGTTAGGGTTAGAATTATGGTTAGAATTAGGGTTAGGGTTGGAATTAGAGTTAGGGATAGCATTACTATCAAGATTAAGGTTAGGGTTGTAGTAATAACTTGGGTTTGAAATAGTAATAGAATTAGTATTGGGGTAAGAATTAGTGTCAGGGATAAAATCAAGATTAGAATAATAATTGGATTTAGGGTTAATGTTACAATTAGGGTTAAGATTAAGGTTATAATTAGTGGTAAAATTAGGGTTAGGGTTAGGGTTAGGGTTACGGTTTAGGTTATAATTAGCATTAAAACTATGATTAGAATTAGGGTTAGGGTTTGAGTTAGAATTAGGGTTGGTATTAATGACTTCTTAGCACAATAATTATTATAACCCTAATTATTTTATATTTTATAATAATAATAATTATAATTTAAAATAATTAGGGTTTCTAATAGTTATGATGTAAAATCATTAGGCTTTATTTAATAATTAATATTATATCAATAATATATATATTTTAAATGTATATATCAATTATATATATATATTTTTTTCTATGTAATAAGGAGATGTTTTATATTAATTTAAAAAAAATACAGTTTTCCAGTTCTGAGATATTTCCAAAAATATCCTATAGCTGCATCTGACTAGATTGATACTACTGATAGATAGATATGCCATGCAAGATAGGACCAGCAAAACATAGAAACTGATATATAGCCTATATTAAAACCACCTTATAACCCCATACCTATAAACAAAGAACCCAGACTAGAAATAACCAGTAGAAAAGAAACCCTAACCACTTTAAGCCTCCATTTCGTAGTTATGTAGCTTCATATTGAAATCTCCCATCTAGTGCAAGCCTTGATTCTCCACGATCTGACAATACTTCAGTAAAAAATTTACCACCACCCTCGCATGTTGTCTGAACCATACTAGATCCTCCCCCCTCATGTGGAGAATGAAATGGAAGTATTTCATGACACTTCTAGGATGCTGCAGAAGGGGAATGTCTCTCAGCCACGACATGCCTGCACCAAAAGAAACTATCTCCAAAGTCTCCTCCAACCCACCTAACACACTAGGAATAAAGAGCCTTCTAGCCACTGAATTCACCCATGTCTTAGCCACATTCAACTCTAGCAGAGTAGCCACAAACTGGGAACTTATGTCTATGTCCAATAAATGTCATTCGCTACCCTCTACAAACTCCTTACCCAGAATCATCTTAGTTGCCCCCAGAACAAGTTCATCCTAGCCCTTTAGGAGGCGATTAAGATGAAGGTCAGTGATAGCCCCCAGAAATGCCATTTGCCTCTTATCACAAACCAACCGAATAGGGGTTTCCATTCCTGTGCACCGAATCTAGTCTACTGAGAGCCATAACACCTTAGGTTTCTCTATAATTTTGCAATGCTTCAAAATAGAAAGGCAACAATTCTTAAAGGAGACGGCTCTTGCTTCGCCTTACTCTTTAATTATATCAGCTATCCCATCTTCTGCCCTTCTAGACTGTTAGCTACCGCTTAACTACTGTCCACTCGTGAGAGCCGAATCCTCACCCTCATGCTTGCGAAAGCACTAAAATAGACTTGTTGTTTCATCATTGCAATCCATCCCTTCAAGCATGTGAAACAAGCTAAGTAAGGTTGTTAATTAATACACCCTTTCCGCTCGAGAAGGTTCTAACGAAATAGAGGCTAGTCCAAGTGTCGCTCTTACCGAATCCTAGTTGGCTATCAGCTATTCTGCATGCCTCTTATGGTACCGAAGCCCTAATCCTTCCACACCAATACATGTGGAAGGACTCCTGCCCATCCACCCATTTTGAGAGGAAAAAAGGTCAGCCAATTTCCAACACTTCTCTACATTCTTTTCCATCCACTGGCAAATTTGACAAAGAATCTACTTCTGTGTTACCTTCCCTAAGTATGTGCTTGATCTGAATATGCTCAAAAGAGTCTGGAATTTGTAATGCTTGATCGAACATTACTTTCAGTTTCTAGTTTTCCAACCTTCTAGTCCTCAGCCCATTGATTGTAAGCAAGTAATCCCCTTCTATCTCCAGTTTTCTAATACTTAATTCTCTATAAAAGCTTAATCCAAGGATTAATGCTTGCAATTCAACTACATTATTGGTCTTGCTTGGTAATTTTTGGGACAATCTACCAAGAGTTTTTCCTTCCCAGTCTCGAATAATGCGTCCCACTCCGGAGGCTCTAGGATTCCCCTATGAGGCCCCGTCTAAGTTTAACTTGAACCATCCAAAATCTGGAGGGCTCCATTTGACTTGCATCCTGTCTTCCCTGGTAGCCTTCTAATTTGCTATAGCCAGAATCTTTAGTCTCAACCAGAGCTTTCTCATATCTACATCCCATCTAGTGAATTTCTAATTCTTTTGTCCCTCACCAGCTAACCTTGCTCACAAAAGATGGGAAAGTTCTTTCCTTCTCTTGAAAAATTCTTTTGTTCCTCTCTTTCAAAATTTCCCATAAAACCATTAAAGGACATATGCTCCAGAGCCCTTCATATAATGATCTTTGAAAGATCAAAGGCCAAGCCAGGAGAAAGTCTAACAGCTTAACTGGGAATGTTGACTGCCACTTCAATTTGGAGTAGAACCACTTCCAAGTATTAAGCGTGAACTCACAGTTAAGACAAATGTGATCTCCAGATTCCCCTTCTTTTTTGCAAAGCACACACCTTGAGGGCCCTGCATAGCACATTTTCTTAAATCTGTCAGCTGTGAGCACTCTTCCCCTTGAAGCAGCCCAAGTGAAAATGTGAGCCTTGGGAAGGTAGAACTTATTCCAACATAAATTGAAAGGTAGGCTTGACTCTATCCCTTGCTCCCCTTTGAGCACTCTATACCCTTCATTTACACTA
Organism: Cunninghamia lanceolata; assembly: GCA_027924645.1. Lineage (NCBI taxonomy): Eukaryota > Viridiplantae > Streptophyta > Pinopsida > Cupressales > Cupressaceae > Cunninghamia > Cunninghamia lanceolata. Next base: position 226,745 of record BSBN01000081.1, on the reverse strand, counting down.
TATTGCCCAGAGGGAGAAGCATTCCATCTCAGCTCATTTGCCCCTTCCCTAAAAATCATTCTTCAATTCCTCAAGGCTGCTTCAAACACTTATGCAATTTTGATGTCCACTCCTATTTCCCTAACATCCTTCCATTTTATGAATGCTCCGACTGAAGTTGGTTAATTCATAGCTTAGTCTCTTACCAATTCTCCTCATGCTTGCTTAGTGATTATTCTTAATGGGTCCAAGTCATCTCTGCTTGCTAACGTAGTTTGACCATCCCACAAATCTTCCTAGAAGAGAACTCTACTACCATATCTTATTTCCTAGGTTAGCTGACTATGGTCATATTTTTCTTGGCCCCAAAATATTCTGTTTCCCTCCTTCTATCAGAGAAATCTAATCAGAGAAAGACTAAATAGAAGGAGGAAATCCTTAAATCCCGCATTTCCCTATGTTGTTCCTTGCAAAATTTCCCAAAATCTCATCTAGATATCCTTGCAAAAAACTCAGAAAAACCCAGAAACCCTTTGTCTTCAAGTGCTTTCCATTGCAGATAATTCTCAGTTTTATACTTAGTCATTTTTGTATGCATCTTTGTATGTATCATTGTATGTATATCTCTTGTATCACATATACAATCGTATATACAATTTCAGATGCAAGGCGATATACAAAAAGAATATATAAGGGTCATCGGCAAGACTTTGGCCTATCGATATGACAAGTCTTAGGTCTCCTCGATAGCCGAATGTATATGCAAGATACAAGGCAGGATACAAAGGTGTAGATACAATCTGGACCTGATTGATTTTTCATGATATATTTGATAGCGGTTCATATCTACTTTTCTATTTGTATGTCAAGGATGCAAAGGATATACAAAAGTTGATACATGTATGTAGATGCAATTCCAGACTCGACCATTCCTTCATGCTAAATTTGATAGCGGATCACCTCTGCCCTTGTATGTTGTATATCTAATTGCATGTGTGTGATATACAAAGGCATATACAAAGCCAGATACAATGAGAGATACAAATTTGAAGATGCAATCACGGACACCAATGTAGAATCAAAAAAGTACAAAGTGCATTTGTAAATGCCAAAAGGTAGAAAAGTCAAACATCTTTTGTATGTATAATTACAGGTATATGCAATATGCAAAAAGGCAAAGATACAATCTGGATGCGACTCGAGAATTGATTCTGGTGGACTTCATTATGGGGTCTGCAATTGTATATCACATATACATGATCAGACACAAAGTGATATACAAAGATGAGATACAAATACCAGATCCAATTCCAATTCCAATCCGCTTCATAAAATGTTGAAGTCCACTTTTGTATATTTGTATGTTTTGTATATGCAATCACATATGCAAAGGCATATACAAAGCCCAATTGAGGTTTTTTGCTGGTCTATTGTGCAGTGGTGGGTCCAAGTTCCTTCATCTGTCTATTTTGCAACAATGGACTCCAGGCACTACTCAACGATCAAATGGAATGATAACATGTGTCAATGCCGATTCAAAGGAAGATGTAGGGGGTTTTCGACAAGACTTTGCTTATAGGTGACCTAGTTTGAGGTCTCCCTGATGGCTGATTCAATGGCAGATGCAAAGAAATATACAAAGTGTAAGATGCAATTGACCACAACTTTGACCGTGGATATCTCCTTCATTCTGGAGAATTTCAACATGCTTCAAAAGGAAAAAGTGCTTATTTTTGCCTCTTCTTTCATCTGGTGGGCTTTTGAGGGGAATATTCTCACTTTCAAAATATGATCTAGATTTGCATGCTTGGCTAATAGGACGTCTCAACGACCATGTTTGCATGTGCAAAGGTTGTTTCCTCCTCAGTAATTCTAGTTTGTGAACTCTATATTCACAATTCATGGCAGATGGCCCTGTTCTTCAATGCAATTGATTTCTCTGGCTTGCTGGTGGATATCCATGTGGTCTGCGAAGACTTTTAGGGTCTTCCCTTTAATGCCATGTCCTATCTTGCATATGGGAAACCATTTTCTGAAGTTACAGATCTACTAGAGACATGGTCTCTGTCCTTTCTACCACGCCCTTGCCCATGTGCCCTTGTTCCTACATTGATGGCCTCAGATCCTGTGGAGCTGCCTCACCGTCCCCTACATAAGAAATTGACCTATAAAAGGCATCGTGACCTCATTGTTGAGGAGGATGGTAAATTTTGGGCTGTTAGGCTGCTAAATTTTCTATAGTAAGACCTCTTAGAGTAATTACAGGGTAAGGGAATGTGATTTACTGTGTCTAAATCTAGCCTCTGTTGTCTTTCTGTTTATCCACCAATGAATGTAATTAGCTATATTGTGTCTTTTCCTGCTACTAGATACTCTATAATGTAATGGTTTCTGGCCCTCATGATCAATATATGCATGATTTCTTGCTTCTCTTGTGTCCTAATTTATGTGTTTTACTTGGAGTTATAGTCTATTCTGTGAGTTAAACATCTCCTCTCCAGGGTTGATCTTCATATCGAAGCCTAAATCAGCCTCATAAGTCTGTGTGAATTCCCTTCATGATTGAGATCATTGTTGTGTCTACACCAAGATCACCATCGCTCACTGAATCTGGTGCATCACCCTATTTCCCTTTCAGTTTCCTTCTAACCCTTTCCCCCTGCAAGGATTAGCACTAGGTTTAGATATATTTCTCTAAGCATTAGGCTTAGAATGAGGAATCAGCCTTCTCTGGAGGTCTAATCTTAATTTGCAAAGTCCCATACTTTCGAGATCATTCCCATTGTGTCATTAGAATGCTTGGACTCTCTCCAAGCAGTGTGCAATTCTATGTGAGAACAATTTCTGGCACACCTGGTGGGACTACTCTACTCTGAGTGAGAGCTAGACTGAGGATTTCGTGTCACTCTTTGTCTACATGCCACTGTGAAAGTGTTAACAGACACTCGGTGACTCTCTACTGATCCAGTTCCTTCATCATATTTCAACATTTCATGCCTATGTAGACAAGGTCTTCTTCTAGAGGTAACTTCCAAATTGTTGAAGTCTCATTTGATGATAGAAAGAGAAGAACAAGATTATCTAGGTCCCTTGTGAGGGAAATTATAAACCATCATTTAAATCATACAAGGGCACAGTCCACTCCTCCTCCATTAGATTTTCAAGTTAGGTCTCAACATTTAACCAAAACTTTTCATATCCCCTTTATTATCAACCTGAACATACCTAACATGGTGAGGAATCTGCCATTTGTTGCATATCAAGGAGACAACCCTCTAGCCCTAGCCCAATATGATTACATCCTTACATCATCCTTGAAGGCTATACCATTTTTTAGTGGCGAGAACTCTATCACCCCTACTGAGCACATACAAGATGTTGTCAGTGTCTGTTCGGTCCACCATGTTACTGCTAACAACGTGGCCATGAGATTGCTGGTCTCTTCTTTCAAAGGCAAGGCCTTACAGTGGTATAGAGGCCTCCAACCTAATTCAATACATAACTGGGATGACTTGGGCACTAAATTGTGCCAACACTTTGAAGATAGAAGTGACCATTTGTCACTTATGGAATAGTTGGCTTCAATCAAAAGGGCTCCACATGAGTACATGGTAGATTTCAACTACCATTTTCAGAAGACATGGGATAGGATCCCTCAGCTGGTGAACCCCTCTCCTAACACTTCATTTATATACTATTTGAGGTCTTTAAATCCTGATATTGTAGTTATGATTCAATCAATGGGTGGAGTTGTCTTGCCTAATGCTTATGATATAGCCATTAGGGTAGAAAATTGCCTAATCTAGGTAGGGAAAATTTGCCCAAGGCCGCCTATGCCTCTATTTCTAGAAAACCCTATCATGTAGCCTACTGCTATTGCTCCAATTCCCATTGCAGTCAACCCTATCCCCTCTCTAGCTTCACCTACACTTCAACAAATAGAGGAGAGAGATGCTCAGATCAGAAGGTTAACTAATGAGTTGACATTGGCGAGGAGGCAAAATGCACAACCAAGCTAGCCATATCAGTAGCCTAATCAACATTATCAACCCTTCAATTAGTGGTATCAATAGAATAGGCCATCATATCAGAATAATACGCAAAGACAAAGATAGCCTAGCTAGATCAGACCACTCAATGTTGTTAATCCTAATGTAGCTACCACTTCAAGGCCCCTTGTGCTGATCTAGAACAATCTAGCTCAAGATAGTGACTAGTGTCACCCTTGCGATCAACCACATGACCAAAATATGTGCCAAGAAGGACATTTCAGTCACGCTTTAATAGTGCAAGATCAGCCATCAAGCTTGGAGCATTAGGTTAACATCAACCAAGGAGTGGTTGACAGTCAAGAACAAATGCAAAATGATGTAACTCTAATGAATTAGACTTATGATGATCACTGTGGTGTTAATCAAAGTTCTAGTCCAGTTGCATTCAATACAAGATCAAAGAGAAGGGCTGTTGAAGACACATCAGTGCCTGCAATCAGCCAATCACCTATCCCTAATATGAATCCAACCTAATCTACAAAGGAAAATATGCCTACCGTTCCATCAAAGAAAGTAGATCAAATAGTGGAAGGGGCAGAAATAGTGCCAACTCTATAGCCTCAGTCCAAAGAACAACAAAATAGAAGTGACCATGTAGTCACTAAAACATCTCATTAGGGCAGCCAAACACCTTTCAATATAGTGGAGCAGATGAAGAAAACAAACATAGGCATTAGCATGTGTGATGCATTGCAAATTCCATCTCAAAGGAACCTACTCCAGGAGGCTCTAATTGATATTAGTCATGATGGTGCAGAATTGTCAAGTGAAAGGACTACTGCCCCAGTTAATCTATGTCAACCCAAGGAAGAGGTAAGTACAAGCAAAACTAAGAAGCTCCCTCCATTCCATGTTTCCCTAGTCATAGATGATAAATTGTTGCATAATTGTATGATAGATTCAGGGGTAGGTACCTCTGTCATGCCAAAGGTCATTACTAAGAAGTTAGGAATAGAGTATGAGCCTGTAAGCAAAGGTGTAGTTCAAGTAGATGGTACTGTTGTCAAGATAGTAGGTCTTATTAAAGATCTAGAACTCACCCCACATGCATGCCCTGGCTACTCTGTTTCACAAGACATCTATTATTGACCTCCTTGCATACTTTGGTATATGTTTGTCTAGGGATTTCACTACAAAAATAGGTGGATATTTGTCATCTGACTGGTCACATATGTTTTTTAGAACCAGATATAGTACCCAAGTGACTATTAGGGCTGAACCAATTGCTAATGACCACATAGAACCCTACTATCCAAACCCTGACAACATGAATTGTACAATACATGAGTTGGAGGAGAAAGATAACAATAGACATGAGGCTACCACTCCTATGGATGAAGTACTAGATATCCTACTTGATGAGTGGGCCAATTGCTTTCAGTTTGACACTCTCGATTGTATAGAAGATACAGGGCTAGGTACTTATTATATCCATGAGGAAGATGCTATTATCCCCAGTCTTGAAAAGGAAAGATCAGATCCGATGGGGATATGGTAGATTTACTTTGATGGCTCCAGAAGCAAACAAAAGAGGAAGTTTTGGGGTTGTATTGATTTCACCCCTAAAGGAAAGGTATTTCTCTTCATTTAGACTACAATTTAGCTATACTAACAATGTAGCTGAATATGAAGCCTTGATTCAAGGCATACAGATAGCTCCAAAAAGAGGAATAAAAATGTTACAAATATTTGGTGACAGTCAACTTGTTGTTCACCAAATTAGAAAGTTAAGTGCTTCAAAGAATGACTTGCTAAAGTCATACAAACATAGAGTCTAGGACCTGATTGAAGACTTTGATGCCTTCAACATTTAGGCGATCCCTAGACATAAGAACAAGGATGCTAATAGGTTGGTTGTGGTTGCTGCCCAGTTTGATATTCCTTTGAATGTCAAACAAGTTTCAGATTAGCATGTAAAGATTGTGGTTAGGCCTGCTGTGCCTGACAATGGGATAAGCTGGCAAGTGTTTGATAGTGACCAGCAAATTATGAGTTTCTTGCAAGATGACACAGAGTTTAAAATTAGTCAGTTTTGCAAGAACAGTATGGCGATCAGATCATCCAGCTAAAAACCAACAAATTGCCTAGAGGACTCATCACCCTAGAAAAAATGTTTGGGCCTAATGATCAGCAAAAGAAAGAAAAGATGAATATAACAGTAAAGAAGCAAGACTATGAAGAGGTAGAGGTTGCACATGGCAAATTTCTAAAACATGGTAAGGTAAATACTCAAGCTGAAAGGCAAGGTTACATTAGGCTTTCTGATGAGTTTAATGATCTAATTGTTTGGGATTATATATATTTGAAATGTTTTGATCCTAGTTTAATCCAACACACCATTGACCTAGATCCCAATGCCAAGCTTGTCTGCCAAAAGCAAAGGCCTGTCAATCATAAAATAGAACCATTAATGAGAAAGGAGCTATCCAAGCTTATAGAGGCTAAGATCATTTATCCTATTAAAAATTTCTCTTGGGTAGCCAACTTAGTTCCAGTTAGGAAGAAGAATGGAGAAATTAGACTATGTGTGGACTTTAGAGACTTGAACAAGGTCTCACTTAAAGACCACTACCCACTCGCTTCCATAGAGCAGATCCTACAAACAGTAGCAGGTGCTGAAAGGTTTTCCTTCCTAGATGGCTACTCAAGCTACAATCAAATCCTAGTGAAGGAATTAGATCAGTACAAAACAACCTTTACCACCAAATGGGGTACTTTGTCTTATCAAAAGATGCCTTTTAGATTGACAAATGCTGGAGCCACCTTTCAAAGAGCAATGCATTTGGCTTTCAAAGGTCTGATCAATGATATTATCTTAGTATATCTTGATGATTTGATAGTATATTCCAAGCATGCAGCAAACCATTTGGGTCATTTAAGAAAAGTCTTCGAAAGATGTAGAGAGTTTGGGATATCATTAAATCCCAAGAAGTGTATATTTGTTGTCCCTGAAGGTAATTTGCTAGGACATGTGGTCTCCAAGGAAGGATTGGCCATTGCTCCAAAAAGAACAAGCGCCATTCTTGCTTTTCCCCTTCCCAGCCATAAGAAAGGTCTACAGAGTTTCCTGGGGAAGATAAATTTTGTGAGAAGGTTCATACCTAATTTTGTCTCAATAGCAAAACCCCTCACAGCTATGCTAAAGAAGAATGCTACTTTGATTTGGTCTAAGGAAGGTAGGGATAGTTTTGAAGCTATCAAACAAGCAATTACACAAGCTCCTACACTGATAAATTCTAATTATGAGAAAGATTTCATCCTTTATGCCTTTGGAGGCAAGGAGAGTATATCAATTGTCATGACACAACAAAATGAGGAGAAGTTGGTGTAGACACCTAAAATTGACTTGCTCTGCAAATTAATTTCCCATATCTTCCCTAACCATCTATCTATCCCTTGTGATCAATTAATTCATTTAATTTATCACTTAGACCTCACAACACTATCCCTCATTAATCAAATAAATATTCCCAATATTTATTTGGTTCAATTCTCCTTTTCCCTAATCCTCATCAATTAGATAAACCATGGTTATCTAATTGATCTAGCCTACTAATTGACCTACCCTAACCTACCCTAGCCTACCTTATCCTAGCCCTAGGATCAATTAAGCAAAACCTCTGTTTGATTAGTCCTAACCTCTCATTTGGGTGGTCAAACCTAGTTTAACACCCTTCCCCACATCCCCCAAATTAAAAATTCAAATAAATCACACATCACATTTACTTCTCTTACACACCCCTTACCTCACCCATCCTCATTCAATACCTCTTATCCCCAAATGAATTCTTAATTCATTTCCCATTCCCCAAATGAATTTTTAATTCATTTCCCATTCTTTCACACCCGTACCTCATTTATCACCCCTTTTCCCAAAATGAATAAAAGATTTACTTTTATTCCTAGCCTTTGATCTCATCTTTCAATCCTCACCCTCCATCCTCCTCTCAGAAAATCTATAAATGAAACCCTCTCCAAGCCATTTGAGGGAGACTCCTTCATGCATCAAACCTCTGCCAAAATCATTTCACAATCCCCTTTATCATGCCACCATAATGTCCAATTCACTCTAAATCATCTCTCATTTCCATCTAGTCTCTCAAATCTATCATCTAATCCCTAATCATTCATCTACATTGTGTTGAGTATTTGAGCAATCCACATACATTTCAGTTATCATGGGTAAAATCTAAGGAGACTAATCGGGTGCAACTCCTTCCCACTTAGATTTGTGAGTTCATTTATGAAGGTATAATCTTGTGTATTTTGCATTCAATTTATGTATTTATCTTCATTTTGTTTTCACTTATCACATTGGCATGCTCGGTGGGACCCACAAGGTCTGAATCTAATCATTTGTTGTGAGTTTCTGTGCTTTAGACGTGTTTCTACAGGTGCAGCGCCATCCTACCTTCGCAGCGATGCCATCACTGGCACATTTTAGCGCTATTCTCTATTTTAGTGCTATCCTGCATAGCACATTTCTTGCTTAGGACTCATTCATGTGTCCATTTTCACCCATCTTCTTCCTGTTGATTTTTTCTATCTAATTTGCTCTCTATTTTGCAGGAATATTGGAAAATACAAGGGGAGGTTATGCTAATTTTTTTCAAAATCCAATCATATTTTTTAGTTATCATTTTGTCTTGTTTTCTTCATCTATTATACTAACAAGGTTAACAGGACCTCAATTTTGCTATCTGACCCTTTGTGTTGTTCAGGAAAAACCTCTTTTTTGCAGGTCAGACGCGTTCAGTGCTGTATCTCCGCTATCACCCAGAATGGCACTATCTGTGGGCATAATCAGACTGTCTGACAAGATGTGCAGTGGTGCGTTCATAATCCTCTTTTAGCACTATCTCCTTCTTTACCGCCTTCATGGTCATATTATAATGCTATATTCTATTTTGGCACTTTCTGGTTCTTGTACTAGTGCTATTTACTTAAGTAGTGCCCTTTGTCTAACTTTGTAATGCTATCTTCTATTTTGGCGCCTTCCGGGTCTCATATTAGCGCTATCGTATCAATTGGCGCTATCTGTAAAGGTGTTAGTTTCTTAGTCAATTTTCTGTCAGTGTCACCATTTGTAGTCTGCAGTGGCACTATTGTATCCCTATATTAGCGCTATTTATTTAAAGATAACTTTTCTTCTCTGTGCAGGGACTGACAGTTTTTGTAGGTTATCACCATCACTAGGAGGACACTAACAATCTGTTGTAGGGTGTTTCTTTATCTTAGTCTAGCAAAAACATTTCAATTGGGCTCTTAAAACAAACCCTTGCATGCTATTTTACACAACATTTCAATTAATCAAGTCTTTGTGTGTGTGCCAAACTTTTAACATTGGTGTTCTTAAAATTAATCATTGCTTGCAACAAACAACTACCAAACACTTCAATTTTTGGGCTTTAAAAAGAACCACAACTTGCATCAATCAAATCATTGGTTTTAAAAAGAACAACAATCTGCATTCTTCACACATGTAATCAAGAAAATCCAATCTAATTTATGTGAAGTGTCTTCGTGGTTTGTGTTTGTGTTGTGAAAAGTGAATGCTCTTCCCTCACACCATTTGGTGACCTTGGGAATCAAAAGATTTTCATAACACTTGCATTAATCACCCCCAACATAATCCAAATAAATAAAATGAACCATGTTTAGTGTGATGCAATCATAGAAAATACGTATGCTCTCCCCTTGCATCTTTGTATGAACTTGGGGATCAAAAGTGTTTTCATGATTGTATTGCTTTTGTAAACTTTAGAGGGCCTGCCACCCTGCTTCGAAAGGTGGGAACGACCCAAGCGGCAACAAGATAAAGCTAAGCTCTTTCAAGCCACTATATAAATTAATGTGTTTGTGACGAAAGTCACAAGCAACAGGTGTGGTTGTGTTATACCGATAGCCAACCTCCCCCAAAACCCTCCAAGGCGTAACCCTTGGAGGCTGGGAGACTCCATAATGGAGAGTAGCGCTGCCGCATGTATAACCACCTGAACGAAAGCATGCATTACAAACCTTTGTTTTAGTGGCCCAAATCCCTAAGTTTGTACATGCTTGATTATTACATTTTTCATAAATCAAACCTTTGGCCATTGTGTTTTCTTGCTTGATTGTTTGTCTACTTGCCAAGAAAAATCAAATTCATCCATCAATCCAACCATTTGCATCCTTTAACGCCATTCCTCTCTATTTCAGCATCATTTTCCATCTATTTTAGCACCTTCTTCATCCATGTCTAAAAATCAAATTTTCCCATCAAAAACATCAATTTTATAAGCCCATTTTCAAAAAAATTCTGGTCGAGAGGCTACGCCCTTGCACCCCCCCTCACGTCAAGCCAGGTTTTCCTCCCAACACCGCTAAACCATCCCCCCATTTATCAAACCCCATAAGTTGAGCTTATCCAATCCCTTTATTTGAGCTTGATCAAATTCATCGTAATCCACTTCATCCCTACTCACAATCATCTTCATAATCCTTAATCCAATTCATTATCATCATCTTAATCCCATTCTTCCATCCATTTGATCAACATTATCCAAATCCTCATCCCAAAATCAAGCCCAAGTCAAAATCATAACATCAATCCAAAACCAAAATCAAATCCAACATCAATCATCCCTCATCCATTGTCAACTCTAATCAAACATTCCAATTCCTAATCCTTAATCAAATATCATCTTTTGCAAATTAAACCTTGGTTAAGGACCTAGTCTCCTTCATCCTCCATCAATCCCCTCATCCAAAAGCCCAACCACAATTATCCACATCATTAACAAAATCCCCCAACATCATTATCAAACTCCAAATCCAAATCAACCCAATAAAAAAACAAGACCTTAATTGATCACCTGATCAAATCAACCCAATCAACCCTCTTGCTTAAGATCATTAGTCTATCTTAAGCATAGAGAACCATTCATCAAATTAAATCAAATCAAATCAAATCATCCTAAGGTCTTGAAATTTTGATTCCCAACATCACAACCATCCATCATCCCCCATCATCCCATACTATCTCCCACAGAATGGATCTTTCTGAATCAATACAACAATTACAAAGACTTAGAAAAATCTATGAGAACATGGATCCTCATGCTAAGGACCAATTCAAAAATGACATTAAAGATATCCCCTTATCACACCTCATCATTGGAGAATCCCAAACCCCTCTCCCATCTTCATCATATCAACCCTCATCATATCAACCTTCAACATCTTACATATCCACACCATGGACCTCATACCAACCTTCATTATATCAACAAACACCCTACACCTCATCCCCATCCACATCATATCAATCGTCATTCTTTCAACCTTCATACCAACCTACCTCTTACATATCCACACCATCAACCTCCCATCAACCTTCATCATATCAACCTCCATCATCCTCATATCAACCTCCATCATCCTCATACCAACCTTCAACCTCATACCAACTTCCATCATATCAACCTTCATCATATCAATCTTTACCCTCATATCATTCACCATCCCCTTACACATCCATGCCATCATACTTATCTAATCAACCACTACCTCCAACTTATCCATCCCCCAACCTTTGTCATGCTAACTTTGATCAAGGGAACACCAATCTAGCACACCTTATCTCCAAAATCCAAACCTCATATCAACAACCAAATCCCCCATCTCCTAATCCCCATCCTACAATCCTCCCATCACAATATCCCTCCAACCTTATCAACCTTAATCCATCACCTTATGTATCTCCCAATCCACCAACCCCTATCACATTTCCACCATCTAATCCACCATCAAATCTTCCAAGTCCCAACACCATCACATCCGAAGAATCCTTGTGGGATTTCCTCCAAAGAACATCACCAAGCAAAGCAAAGGAATCCCCCACCCCTCCAACACCATCATCTAGTCCAATACCATCCCTTGAACCCATCCACGAACCATCACAACCTAATCCCATCAGCCCCATATCCAATTCCCATCCTAATCCCACACCAACCACCATCATTATCCATCCATTATATTGCTCTTCAACCCACACAATCATGAAGGATACCATCCATTGGCTATTAGCAAGGAATCAAACACCCTCATGCAATCCAACATCCACCAAATCTCTTGAACAACCCCCTATCATAAGTCAAGAACCATCATGTAGCCATGTTCAAGAAGACATAAGTCAAGCACCTACCACATCCATCCAAGCACCTACCACATCCATCCAAGCACTTATCACATCCATCCAAGAACCTACCATATCTATCCAAGTCACTCCCACTTCTATCCAAGCACGAGTTATGTCAAGAATCAAATCCAAAGCATGTTGAAACATCAACCCCATTTCCTAACCAAGATCTAACCATCCTATCTAATCCCATCCACGATCCCCTCCCATCTATTAATCAACTTATTGATCTCACCCCATCTTCTACCACCCCTTCACCATCCCCCATGAATCCTTCACCTCCATCTACCAATCCCATCCAAAATCCATCCCCTTATCCACTTGGCACAAGCACTTTCATCCGTGGTGACTCCATTGTAGGAGGCGAACAACTTCCATCCACCACCTATCTTTCTCCAACAAATAATGGACTCACATCTTGTTTCCAAAGCACTAAACATCCCATTGCATGTCGCATACTCCAACACATGAACTATCAAGGCAAAGGCTTAGGCCTTCATGAACGAAGCATCTTGGAGCCCATCCACACCACATTCCATCCATCTTCGCATGGCCTTGGCTATACACCCCAAGAAAAACAATCTAAACATGTTGGTACCACCCACACACCTTCCAAAATCCATTCATCCAATTCCAAACATGGTGCATCTCATCGCACTCCCAAAACATATGTTGCCATCCCTCCTCCATCATCCTATCATTTGCAAAAGCATGTGACCATCCATCTTCCCCCTTCAAATCTACCTCCACTACTTCCAACTCCAAATATTCCTATCAAATCCACTCTACCTCCTATCCTACCAACACCAAACATCCCTATCCACAAATCCTCTTATCCTCCCATACTTCCAACTCCTAATATCCCCATCCTCAAATCCCCTTATCCATTTATCAATAAATCCACTTTTTACCCCTCCACCCATAAATCCCCTAAATTTCCCAATCAAGAACAACAAAAGCACACATCTTTCAAACATGAAGCTTCCCCCAAATCCATGGGATTTAAAAGTAATAATTTGAATGCCTCAACTCATAAAGCACAAAAGCCTAAAGATATTATCCCTTCCAATAAAAATGAAAAATCCAAAAGGCTATCAAAGCCCACACCATCACAAGAAAAAGCAAAAGAAAAAATGGTGTGGGTCCCTAAGCAGAGATCAATCAAAACAAATGAGGCATCTACATCCCAATCAACTCCAAACTCCCAAACATCTTGCTCCACATCTAAAAATCCCATAAATCCTAAGTCTATTGGGTCCCTAAAACCCCAAATCGATCATACAAAAATCCCCCATCTCGATCCCCATTACTCCCAACTCCACATCTAAAGTACAAGCTTCCAAATACATCACGATGTGTGCAACCGTTGGTCTTGGTTCCCCTCCATCACTTAACATTCCCACATACCCCCATCTCTCCATCTTTCATTCACTATCCTACATATCTTCCCCATCACATTCCTATGGTCCATGCTTTTGCATAATCCACATCAAATATCCATTATCCACCATCCATTTCATCTTCTCCTATCTACCAACATCCACGCAATCATCATCCAAAAAAGCAAAAAAAAAAAACCAAAAAATCAAGAAAATAGTAAAGAGAAAAAATCCGTCCAATGGTGAAAACCACTCCTTGTGGTGCCTTGGGCAAGTACCTTGATGAAAACCCCTTGTGGGCATCATGCGTAATCCCTACTCCATCCATTTTGTATCCCTACACTTGGGGGCAAAACCATCTAATCATCCACATCCATAACATCCTTTTGCATATCCTATCCATATATCCTTATCCTATCATATTCCTATCCACTACCCCCTATTTATCCTATCATTTCCCATCCATCCTATCCATTATATATTTCTTTTACCATCTCCCACCTTAGATCTTGATGAAGACAAGGGGCAAAATATCAACAACATGCTTTGGACACCTTTCGGCATACTCCCTATTCAAGTATATCCCCCATCCATCTACTCCAAAGTCCATCCATTCAAACATGAACCCATCATGCAAAATTCTTTAAGAATTAGGGGCATAGGATTCCTTGCAACCTAGCCCTTGGACAAAATCCTCATCCCTATCTTCCATCTATCTAACATACATCCCTATCACTTGTCCATTCATCTATCATGAATCAGTTAGCCATCATCCTTTCATCGCCAATCCCCCTATCCAACCCCATCACCTCCACCTCTAGACTTGGTGTTCCCTTGTCATTGGTATCTAGCATAAAGGTTATCAACACGGAATCCAATGCAACCATCTCATAATAAACCATTCCTTTTCCAAAATTAAAAAATCCAAAAACATCACAAAAAAATAAAAAAAAACCAAAAAACAATAGAAAACACACAAAATTCCAAAAATAATTTATCCACCACAAAATCACCCAAATCATCCAACATCTCATCATCCCACATCATCATCACAAATTAGAACTACATATCATAACCACTTGCATCTTAATGTGCCTTGATCCCGTGGATACAGGGTATGTAGGTAGTCTGGAATACTAGGATGTTTCCAGTACTCAGGTGCATAAGATGCACCCATCCAACCCATTGAGCTTACACTAGATCTAGGCATCGCATCACCCCATCAAAGCATCATCCCTTATCAAAAATCATCAACTATCAAATCAGCATCAACCATAAATTGTCACCATCATATCTTGAGCCAATCTTACAACATCAACTAATCATGATCCAATCATCAATTGATTCCTGCCTTAGGATATATCTTTCCTATGATAGGCAGAATCTATCCAATCCTTATCCATTTTGGCAAGAGAGACAATGGCTATTTGTTTTGGTTCGTTGGTCTTTTTTGTTTTTGATTTTTATTTTTTGTCCTATTCAAAGATCGCATCAAAACTACCTTGATCTTACTATATCATGGTATGTGGTGAAAACATCTAGAATGTGGCATAGTCTTGCTTTTGTCTGTTGTGCTTGTGGGTTGGTTTCATTACTCCAAGCTAGTATTCATATCTTGTTGATCATAGGGTCAGTTCTAGCATATTGGTCCCCTTATGCATCTAAGGTTCATCATACCTTTTATGTACTAAGGACTTATGCTATGAGTCCCCTTCCCTCGTCAGGACAAGGTTGTACTATCTTGGGCATGCATGAGATCATCCCTTTGTTTGCGTGTCTAGTCCATGCAAATGTTGGATAAACATCATCACCCTAGTCTTCTATACCTTGGTGAAAACATATCCACTTTGCTATATCAAACCTAGGATTGCTCTAAATCATTTTTCAGCACAATGATCATCCACCAATCAATCTCCCACCATCATCATCCTTTCATCTCGCCACTTATCCTCCAACCACTTTTACCAATCTCTTCCATCCATTTTGAGAGCACAACCGTGTTCTTGCAACCCACCTGTCCTCTCTAGGGGGCATCACCCTTACCAATTATCCCCAAACCTTACCCTATTCTTCTAAGCCAAAATCTTTTTTCTATCCAATCCAACTCTATGTTTTAACTTCTTTGAAATGATGTTACTTAGCTGCAACATCATCTCAAAGAGGGGCAAATGTAAACACCTAAAATTGACTTGCTCTGCAAATCAATTTCTGGTATCTTCCCTAACCATCTGTCTATCCCTTGTGATCAATTAATTCATTTAATTTATCACTTAGACCTCACAACACTATCCCTCATTAATCAAATAAATATTCCCAATATTTATTTGGTTCAATTCTCCTTTTCCCTAATCCTCATCAATTAGATAAATCATGGTTATCTAATTGATCTATCCTACCTCATCCTAGCCCTAGGATCAATTAAGCGAAACCTCTATTTGATTAGTCCTAACCTCTCATTTGGGTGGCCAAACCTAGTTTAACACTCTTCCCCACATCCCCCAAATTAAAAATTCAAATAAATCACACATCACATTTACTTCTCTTACACACCCCTTACCTCACCCATCCTCATTCATTACCTCTTATCCCCAAATGAATTCTTAATTCATTTCCCATTCCCCAAATGAATTTTTAATTCATTTCCCATTATTTCACACCCATACCTCATTTATCACCCCTTTTCCCAAAATGAATAAAAGATTTACTTTTATTCCTGCCCTTGATCTCATCTTTCAATCCTCACCCTCCATCCTCCTCTCAGAAAATCTATAAATGAAACCCTCTCCAAGCCATTTGAGGGAGACTCCATGCATCAAACCTCTGCCAAAATCATTTCACAATCCCCTTTATCATGCCACCATAATATCCAAATCACTCTAAATCATCTCTCATTTCCATCTAGTCTCTCAAATCTATCATCTAATCCCTAATCATTCATCTACATTGTGTTGAGCATTTGAACAATCCACATACATTTTAGTTATCATGGGTAAAATCTAAGGAGACTAACCGAGTGCAACTCCTTCCTGCTTGGATTTGTGAGTTCATTTACGAAGGTATAATCTTGTGTATTTTACATTCGATTTATGTATTTATCTTCATTTTGTTTTCACTTATCACAGTTGGAGCAACCAATTGCTTTCTTCAGCTAGCCTCTCAAGGGATATGAATTGAATTATGACTTCATAGAAAGACAAGTGATTGTTATGGTCAAAGCCTTGAAGAAATTCAGACACATGGTCTCAAACAGTAAGATTCAGCTAATGGTGAATCACCCTAATGTCAAAGAGTTTCTCCTGAGCAAGGATATTAATGAAAAAAGAGTTGGGTGGATCACCAAGATAATGGAGTATGACATCAACATCATTATTACTAGACTAATCTGTGGCAAAGGTCTATGTGAACAAATGGCAGTAGATGTCAAAGGTAGAAGTGATGATGTATATGTTCAAGAGCAGGCGCAATCAATTGAGCCTCATACACCAACTGACTGGCATCATGACATGATCACATTCCTACAATCAAGTAGATGTCCAGATGGATTGAATCAATTAAAAGGAAGGTATTTCAGACTTTAATCGATCCCTTATGTTATTATTGATGGTGTCTTATTTAGAAGAGACATCAATGGAGTTCTTCTTAGGTGTATAACGCAAAATCAGACTTCAAGAGTACTAGAAAAATTTCATAATGGCACTGCTAGTGCCCATTATTCTCCCAGAACAACTGCAATGAAAATCATGAGGGCTGGTTATTACTAGCCTAGTTTGTTCAGTGATGTGCATAAGTGGATCAGAAATTGTAAAGAATGTGCATTATTTGCTGGAAAGTAGAGACTAGCGGCTCTTCCCCTTCATCCAATCAAAACAGAGCATCCTTTTGCTCAATGGGGTTTAGACTTCATTGGCGTAATTAATCCCCCTTCCAGTGCAGGTCATAAATGGATCCTTATAGACACTGATTATTTCACTAGATGGACAAAGGTAGTTGCTTTGAAGGATGCTACGAAGGCATCTATTGTGGATTTCCTTGAAGGTATAGCCACAAGGTTTGGTGTGCCATCCACCATCATTTCTGATAATTCTAAGGCCTTCACAAGTGCAAAGGTCAGTGAATGGACACTGAATCATGGAGTGTATATGAAGACTTCATCAAACTACTATCCTCAGGCCAATGGTTTGGCTAAGTCCACCAACAAAAACTTTATCAGGATTATCAAGAAGACCTTGGAAGATAATCAAAGGACTTGGCATTCTAAGTTGAAGACTACTCTTTGGGCTGACATAATCACTCCCAAAAGAGCCATAGGTAATTCCCCTTTCATGCTGGTATATGGAAGGGAAGCAAGAGTTCCATTATCACTGGAGTTCCCTTCTCTTGAGTTAGCACAGTAGCTTGAATTAATGGAAAATGATGATCAGACTTGCAGAGCTGATGGAACTTGCAGAGAAGAGAGATGCTACAATGAGGACTCTTGAGGCTCATCAAGATCAGGTTAAGAGAACTTTTGGTAGGTCAAGAGCTAACAGAACATTCAGTGAGGGAGATATAGTGTTGAAGTGGGATGCAGATAGAGCCAAACCTGGAAGACATTCAAATTTTGATGCCTTGTGGAGTGGCCCTTACATCATCATTAGTTGCAAGCAAGATAATGCATTTCAACTTTCTAGGCTGAATGGTGAGGTCCTGCCCATCCCAGTCAATGGGATTCATTTCAAACCCTGCTTTTAGCATGGTTGTGAGGTCTTGTAAATAAGGTACATTTCCCTTCAATAAGTGCCCTTGCACTCTATTGTGTTCTCATTAGGAGATACATGATTACTTGTTTTTTGTTTTGGCTTGGTAGCTTGCCCAATGTTCTAGCTCCTCTATTCTTGTTTCAGTCTCTTTTGACTCCATGCCCAATGGATGCATAAGGGCCACTGATCTAATGTTTAGTAGACAAATATCCCTAAGAGGCTGCCAAAATATTGTCATATTTTTCTTGGCCCCAAAATATTCTATTTCCCTCCTTCTATCAAAGAAATCTGATCAGAGAAAGCCTAAATAGAAGGAGGAAAGCCTTAAATCATGCATTTCCCCATGCAATGCCTTGCAAAATTTCCCAAAATTTTGTTTGGATATCCTTGCAAAAAACCTAGAAACCCTTTGTCTTCAAGTGTCTTCCATTGCAGATAATTCTTAGTTTTATACTTAGTTATTTTTTTATGCATCTTTGTATGTATCATTGTATGTATATCTGTTGTATCCCATATACAATCCGATATACAATTTTAGATGCAAGGTGATATACAAAAAGAATATACAAGGGTCATTGGCAGGACTTTGGCCTATCGGTATGACAAGTCTTAGGTCTCCCCGACAGCCTAATGTATATGCAAGATACAAGGTGGGATACAAAGGTGCAGATACAATTTGGACTTGATCGCCTTTTCATGATATATTTTATAGTGGTTTAGATCTGCTTTTGTATTTGTATGTCAAGGATGCAAAGGATATACAAAAGTCGATACATGCAGGTAGATGCAATTCTGGACCTGACCATTCCTTCGTGCTATATTTGATAGCGGTTCAGCTCTGCCCTTGTATGTTGTATATCGAATTGCATGTGTACGATATACAAAGGCATATAAAAGCCAGATACAATGAGAGATACAAATTTGAAGATGCAGTCACGTACGCCAATGCAGAATCAAAAAGTGAAATGTGCATTTGTACATGCTGAAAGGTAGAAAAGTCAAACATCTTTTGTATGTATAATTGCATGTATATGCAATATGCAAAAAGGTGAAGATACAATCTGGATGCGACTGGAGAATTGATTCTAGCAGACTTCAAGATGGGGTCCATGGTTGTATATCACATATACATGATCAGATACAAAGTGATATACAAAGGTGAGATACAAATGCCAGATCCGATTCCAATTCTAATCCACTTCATAAAATGTTGAAGTCTACTTTTGTATAATTGAATGTTTTGTATATGCAATCGCATATGCAAAGGCATCTACAAAGCTTGATTGGGGTTTTTTGCTAGTTTATTGTGCACCGGTGGGTCCCAGTTCCTTCATCAGTCTGTTTTGTAGTGATGGACTCCAGGCATAACTCAACGATCAAATAGGATGATGACACGTCTCAAGGCTGATTCAAAGGAAGATGTAGGGGTTTTTCAGTGAGACTTTTCTTATCAGTGACCCAGTTTGAGGTCTCCCCAATGGCCGATTCAATGGCAGATGTAAAGCAATATACAAAGTACAAAATGTAGTTGATTGCAACTTTGACCACATATATCTCCTTCATTCTAGAGAATTTTGACATGCTTCAAAAGGCAAAAGTGCTTATTTTTGCCTCTTATTTCATCTAGCAGGCTTTTGAGGGGAATATTCTCACTTTCAAAATATGATCTGGATTTGCATGCTTTGCTGATAGGACGTCTCAATGACCATTTTGGTGTGTGTAAAGGTCATTTCCTCCATAGTATTTCCGGTTGGTAAACCTTGTATTCACAATTCATGGTAGATGGCCCTATTCTTCAATGTGACCAACTCTTCTATCTTGCTGGTGGATATCCCTGTGGTCTGCGAAAACTTTTGGGGTCTTCCCTTCAATGCCTTGTCCTATCTTGCATATGGGCAACCATTTTCTAAAGTTGCAGATCTGCTAGAGACATGGTCTCTGTCCTTTTTACCACGGCCCTGTCCATGTGCCCCTATTCCTACATTGATGACCTTGGATCCTGTGGAGTTGCCTCAACCTCCCCTGCATAAGAAGTTGACCTATGAAAGGCATTGTGACCTCGATGTTGAGGAGGATGGTAAATTTTGGGATGTTATGCTGTCATATTTTCTATAGTAAGACCTCTTAGAGTAATTGTAGGGTAAGGGAATGTGACTCACTATGCCTGAATCTGGCCTCTGCTATCTTCCTGTTTATCCATCAATGAATGTAATTAGCTATACTATGTCTTTTCCTGCTACTGGATATTCTATAATGTAATGGTTTATGGCCTTCATGATCAATATATGCATGATTTCTTGCCTCTCTTATGTCCTGATTTCTATGTTTTACTTGGAGTTATAGTCTGTTCTGTGAGTAAAGTGGCTCCTCTACAGGTTTGATCTTCATACCGAAGCCTCAATTAGCCTCATAAGTCTATGTGAATTCCCTTCATGATTGAGATCATTGTTGTGTCTACACCAAGATCACGATCGTTCACTAAATCTAGTGCATCACCTTATTTCCCTTTCAATTTCCTTCTAACCCTTTCCCCTGCAAGCATTAGCACTAGGTTTAGATATATTTCTCTAAGCATTAGGCTTAGAATGAGGAACCAGCCTTCTTTGGAGGTCTGATATCAATTTGCAAAGTCCCATACTATTGAGAGCATTCCCATTGTGTCATTAGAATGCTTGGACTCTCTCCAAGCAGGGTACAATTCTATGTGACAACATTGACTTGTTATCAAACTTCTACAACTTCCGATAAAGTTCCAAATTCTTGATCCTTTTGGAAGTTGTCTAGAGATGAAAATACTATTTTCTTCCTCCTCCAGATATTTTGCCATTACCAATTTCACCCAATTTAACTAAGGTTTTGAATGAATAGTCCAAACCAATTTCATTCCTAACGCCAAATTTTGGGCAAGAAGATCTTTAAGCCCTGTTCCATTAGCTTCTTTGGGTTCGTAGACCTGAGTCCATCTTATCAGAGGAAATTTATGCTAGTCTGAATTTCCTTGCACAAAGAAAAATCTCATTTTCTTATTGAGTTCTCAAAGGGCTAACATAGAAGGAGGGAAGCAAGACATTGTGTACACTGGTACTGTTGAAATGACTGCCTTGAGCAAAGTTAGCTGGTCTACCCAAGAGACCCATTTGCTCCTCCATGAAGCCAATTTTACCATGATCCTTTCTAGAAGAGTGTTCCAAATTTTTCCTAGTCTCACCCCTTTTGTGAGTGGTAAACCTAGATATTTGCAGGGCATTTCTCCTTTTTTGAAATTTAGAATTCTGATAATGCTTCTTTCTTTCCTTCAAGAAGAATTTAAGAAAAAAACTTTTGATTTTTGCTGACTCACTTCTTGACCAAAGGCTATTGATTACTGATTCAAGATGTCCATGAAGGCTTTTGCTTCACTTTCTTTGGCTACTCTGAAGAGCATCGTATCATCTGTGAATTGTTGATGGGTAATCTTTGCGGTCCCACTACTAATCTGGATCCCATTTAGCTTTCCTTCAGCCCTAGCTTTGAAGTAGGTTCTACCCAACACATCTACCATGATTATAAATAGGAAAAGGGACAAAGGATCCCCCTATTGAAGACCTCTAGAAACCAAAAAGAAACCTTCTAGAGATCCATTGATTAGTACTAAAAACCTGGGACTGGCTACCCATTCGAAGATCCAGTCTATCCAATTATTGCCAAAGCTAAAAGATTCCAGTGCCTTGAATAGAAATCTCTAGTTTACCTTGTCATATGCTTTCTTTATGTCTAGTTTGATCAACATAGCCTCCTTTTTCATCCTTTGAACTAACTGGATGGCTTCTTGAGCAATAATTACTCCTAAGATTGATCTTCCTGGCACAAAACCCGTTTGCTCCTCTGAGATTATTTCTTGCAATATCAGTTTTAATCTGTTGGCTACAACCTTTGCTATTATTTTCTGAAGTGTGTTGCAAAGGGGTATTGGTCTAAAGTCTTCTAGTGCTTTCAACTTTTCTTTCTTTGGGATGAGAACAATAAAAGTGTTATTTACTTACTTGAGGATCTTCCTTGACCTTCTGGACTCCTCAATAGCTTCTGTAATCTCAGTGACCATAAATCCCCAGCACTTTTGGAAGAAAGTAGATGGAAACCCATTTAGCCCTGGGGTTTTGTCTGGGTGAAGTCCAAAAACTACTTCCTTGATTTCTAATTCTGAGAAGCTCTGAGCTAGCAGTCTATTTTGATCCTCTGTAACCAATTTAGGGATGTTCCTCAGGAGCTGATTTTGAATTTCCAAAGAAGAGCCATTCCAATCATTAAGTAAATCCCTAAAAAAATCAACAGTAGTTTTGTTTATATCTTCTATCTCATTGATCTCCCTTCCATTAGCTAGTTTTAAAGAAGAGATCCTATTTAGTTCCCTTCTTACCCTTGTTGAATTATGAAAAAAAATTGTGTTTTTGTCCCCAGCTCTTAGCCAAGTTTCCCTGGATTTTTGTCTCTAGAAAACTTCCTCTTTTGCTAGTAGATCTCCCATCTTCCCTAAAAGTTCCTTTTCTTTTTGAAAGATGTTTGCATCCATTCCTTCTCTTAGAATCTTCTCATTTAGAGCTTCCAACTCAATTTTTGTATTCTTCTTCTCCTGAAAAATATTTTTGAAACTATTTCTATTCCATTGCTTGATGTTCTATTTAACTATTTTTAGCTTTGTGACCAAATTAAATAGTTTGAAGCCCCCAGGGTTAACCTCAGTCCACCATTTCTTGACCAGATCCAAAAAATCTAGGTCCTTGAACCACATATTTTTGAACTTGAAGGGATTTCTTACCGGTTTCCTTTCTCCAAGAATGTCCAAGCAGATAGGAAAATGGTCTGGACCTGATATAGGTAGAATCTTACCTTTGAAGGAGAAGGGAAAATTTCTTAGATCTCCTTTGAAGAGAAATCTATCAAGTTTCTCTGCTATATTACTGAAACCTAATCTTCTATTTGTCCAAGAATAATTATCATTTCTCAAAGGGATATCCAACAGAGAGTTTCTATCCACAAAATTCTCAAAATCTAATTATGATTGCAATTTCGTTTGTACTCCTCCCCTTTTATCTTCTGCTTTTAAGATTGCATTAACATCTCCTCCTACTAGGAAGAAATCAAAAGCCTGGTTGCCACAAATTAAATCTAATTCCCACCATAGTTCCTTCTTTTCTAAACAAGAATTGGGACCATAAACATTAATCAGCAAAAAACTCTTCAAACTTATGGTGGATTTGGGTCATTATTCTACGCAAGTCGAAACTGGCATTTGAGTGTTTGGCTACAAGATTCAAGGTCGAAGGCTGAAGTTGTTTGACATTTTTTGGTTACAGTTTGCTATTGTTGGCACCTGCTTTGTGCTCCTTTGAATGCCTGTGCAGTAGTGCCCTCACACAAAATTCCAAGTGCCATGTTTGGGCAGAGTTCCATATGCCCCTGTTTGGGCCGATACAACCTGTTTGGGCAATAGCTCCATGCACCCTATTTTGGGTTGCCCCTATGCCATTATTCCAAAGCAATCCAATTTGTCTTCCTATACCTGCCTACAGATTTAAATATATTGAAAGGCGTTTTCAATATCTATGAACCTAGATGTGTTTGAAGCATCAAAATTGTAGGTTTTAGTGAAGTGAAGGCCAAGAGAGCATGCCTATTCCCCAGCCGCCATTATTCTTGGCCTCCCATGCTCCTAAAAACCCTCATGCCATTTTTTTGCTACCTTTTCTCTTGGCCACTCATTTTTGCTTCTCTACACTAAACTTTGGTCCTCCATCCGATCCAATAGGGCTATTGTTGGAACCTCTATTCATTGTATTCACATTAGATAATATGCATACAGGGATTTTCAGCATCCACACTCAGCATTCATGCAAGGAGGCTGCCATTCCTCTATATTTTGGGAATATTTACCCTATATCTGCTCTTCTTGCCCTAATTCATGGGCTTTGTAAATGTTTTTTTATTTTATTTTGCAAGTTCAAAGCACTATAAATTTAACAACAAACATAGGAAAGGGACATTCATATTTGGGGTAAAAATAAATCCAATAGGGGAGGAATTTTAAAAATCGGGGCAAAATTAATTTGAAGGAACTACTGGTTATGTAAACCTTGTATCTTCATCGATTGAAGATGAAGGGTGAGGCCTGGGTTGGCAGGAGGCCAATTCCCCCTCACAAAATTAAACCATTGTATTCTTCATTCTTTGCCGAATCCAATGAGTCATTGGAAGGCTAGTTTCTCTCTCGCCATAGGCATTGTTTTTGCTAATTAGTGCCAGTTTATTAAAATAGGTCTATTTTGTGGGAACTTGTTTGTGTGATAACTTTTGCTCGGTAGCTCAAAATTGAGCACCGTTTTTTGCAAAAGCAAATATTTTCACATTTCCCACGCATCTAACCTATTTATATTGTAATAATGCACTAAGTTATAAAGTGCCACAAACAAGGGGAGGTCACCTAATACTAAATCGGGGGGGTGTATAGAATATACCTTGAACATTTCAGAGTTGTGCCAAAGAGCACTTCATTGAGTTGTATCTAGAACACTTTCGCACATACTTTCCATTTTTTAGTTATGGGGGTTATTCATGCACTAATTTATAAAGTGCCACAAAATCACTTGGGCTAAAAGTATTGAATTATGAGGGGGTTCATAGAGTTGTGTCAAGTACATTTCAGAGTTGTGCCAAGAGCACTTCCACAGAGTTGTGCCAAAGATCACTTCCACTACTACTTCATCATTCTTCAACATTCTTTTTCCCACATTGTATTGAGAAGTGTCAAGAACACTTCCACTACAACATCACTATCACCTAATGCTACATGTGCATCCAAAGTTGATTCCTAGAGAACTTCCAGAGATTCATCATAGCAAAAGATTGATATCAGCTCATTTGCTTCTATAGATTTCAGAGTTGCTTCATAGAAGGATTCCATAGAATCTTCAAAGCATGACTTCACATTGAATTTGGATTGTAGCCACATGGCATGCAATTGACACTCCACATATGGATATTGCAAGTATTGTAGGACTATCACTTTTAGTTGTATTGTGTCAAGTACACTTCCATTTTAATTAACATTTTATAATAATGTAATAATAATATAAATTTGATATTATTATATTTATATTTAATATTGTTATGCTATATAATTTTGATTTATACTAATTAGGGTTTTTAATAATTAGTACTATAAAATAGTTAGGGTTTATAATTATTAATATTATACTAGCATACCTATCTTTAGAAAAATCTATGTAAGCAAAGCCAGAGATATCATTCTTGAGGCACCTATTCCAACTTTAATCAATATTCAATTAAAAATAGGCACCTCGAGAATAATAAAGATAGGTATGCTAGTTTATTTTATTTAAACCTATGTTAGATAGATTTTAATTTTAGTTTTTTTAAACTATTTTTAAATATATATGTCAGCTATATTTTTAAATGGTTATAAAATTCAAGGTAAAAGTTAATAGTTTTTGTTAACATTTCAGCCATCACACTCCATCCTTTGTTGGACCATTGTATACCTTGTTGGTGTAGCAAATTTAAGGTACAACGTAATAGTTTTAGTTAACACGCTCATGCCATTACACTCCACCCTTTGTTGCCATTGTTGTATACGCCTCTCTGTGTAAATAAATTATTTGCAGTAAATAAAATAACATAGAGAATAAAAGATAACACTAACAAAAAGTCATATACTAACATAGCTATCTTAAATACATCTATCTTCTAAAGATATCTATGATAGTTATAATTTTTTAATATAATTCTCATAGTAAAAATCTAAAACAAATGTCATTATACTAAATATTAATTTTCTTTAGGTTCCATAACTTTTTTTTATTTTAATGAGGAATAAGAGTAAATTCATTTTGAAAAAAAATAAATGGCTTAACCTGATTAGTTAAACTTCTCTCTTTATGGATTAAATTTCTTCTCCCAATTCAATTGCTTTATTTTCATTTGATTTGATTTGTCTTAAATTTATGTTTGAGTACTACTTATATTTATACACATTAATTTATTAGCTTTATTTTTATGTTCATTGATTTAATAAAACTAAAGACTATATATTTATAAATATTTTTATATGTCGATTCATTAATATTTTTGTTAACGCTCTTTAATATCTCTCCAAATACTTTAGATATATTTTTTAAATATAAGTATACTAGTGTAAATAAAGTGCCACTGTTGAATTCCGTTATGGGCCCGTATTACTCTCCCTTCCTTTCCGTCACAATGCCATAGAACAGCTATATATTCGTGAGGGATCAAACTTGGTTTATATTGTAGTTAAAAAGCTGGAAAGAAATGGAGAGCCCATTGAGATTGTGTCTGTGGCTGTGCATATCCCTAACTATGGCATCTCTCTGCACTGCAGGTAAATCAAAACAATTAAAGCATAAAAAGGTTATCTTATTATTATTAATGGTTTTGCTTGTTCTAGTGTTTATGAGAATCTAATCTGTTGTGTGTTGAATGGAGAAGAATTATCCAAAAAGACGATACAGCTGAAAAACAAGTGCTCGTTCTCCGTGTGGCCGGGAATATCTTCATGGAACACACATGAATACGACATACCTGTCGGGTTTCGGCCGCTGTTAAAACCCGGCGAGTCATATTCCATCGGCTTTGATAGGTCATGGCAGGGAGTGATTTGGGGAAGGATCGGATGTACATTCAATCGATCAGAGCGAGGCTTTTGTTATTCCGGCGACTGCGGAGGACATCTACGCTGTGAAAAAGCGCCGGTGAACCAAGCGATTTCAACGCCAATTACATCGGCCGTGTTTATGAACGGGTCTTGTGCTGTTGATTTGCAGGCGGGTTATAACCTCCCAATGTCAGTGAGTCCTTCACAAGTAAAGGAGTGTGGATCGCAGGAATGCAGTGCATATGTTGCTGACATTTGCCCCACAAATTTACAGGTGATGTGGAAAAATGAGGTGATTGGGTGTAAAGGTTCGTGCGAGTCATATCTGCGGACATGCAGTCCGCCCGAGTTCGGATCCGCTTTCAAGAAAACCTGCCCAAATGTTTCTCCTTTACAAGAGCGTGTCTGGTGCCTTTCTAGCACTCATTTCACCCTTACTTTTTGTCCAAAACAGTGACCCGAATTTCATGCTTCTTCTGTCTATTTAATGGAACTGCACGATACTGGTTCGATGTTTTTTACGATGGAATAAAAACTAATTCATTCAGTTGGATCGTGATTTCAAAAAATACAAATGAAAATCATAATTATTTATTTTAGTGCAAACCATTATATGTCTGAGTATTCTTTTTTTTTGTTTTCAAATTAATAAACGTATACACGACTTAAATATGTCTTAACTACTAGGGAGCGTTTCATCTCTAATTGTAACACCATCACTAGGTCGGCAGTGAATGATAACAGTAATGTTGAGACTGTACAAGGAAAGAAATAGTTACAAAAGTGTGGTGTTGAAGAAAGTTTTGTTTCCTAATCTATCGCTTGGCCCACACGTTATGGACTTTGACTAATTTTGTATATACAAGTGCCACGTATGCATAAAGTATTTGGATTCGGACCTTCCCTGTCAATCAATTTTTTGTATGATGGTCATCTCTTTGAAGTTGCCTTTCAAATATTTAAGAGTAAAGACTATATACATATATATGATTTGACAATTTATCTAAAATCTTACCTTTCAAGTGATATAGTCTTCCTAAAATTTTAATTGTATTTTACGACTAGAATGACTAAATATAGCCATACGACCATCAAATTTAAGCCTTGTAGTGGTGGATTTGTTAGAATGGATACCTTGGATTTCTTTGCTCTTAACAAAAAGAAGTTAATCATTCATATAATTTAAACTCGTGCTCCCACTATTAATAGATTATAAAAACAATCTACTTGATTATTAGAGAACTTCTCAACTTGCAGTCAAATAGTTCTTGTAGTTGGTCGATGCCACTAGCTCCTACATTTCCCCTTCTATTTATACTAGAAATGAAATTGGAGGTTCTTAGCAATTATAATTATCTTACTATAAATATAAACCCTAGTAGAGTGTGTTCTAGGTAAGATGAGATAAATTGATATCTTGGAATTAATATATGAAATTAAAATTTCATTATATATAAAATTTGATATCTTGATTTGATAGATTAATTTTGAAATTTATATATCAATTGATATCAATATTAAATTATTCAAAATTGAAATTGATAAATTAATCCATATAAATCTAAATTGAATTTGATCTAGATCAATATTGAAATTGATAAATATCAAATTTGAAATTGATATCTTGAAATATATATATCAAAATAAAATTGATATCAAATTTGATTATATCTTAAAAATTGAAATTGATCATATATTGAAATCAAAATGTAATTAATATAAAAATTTAAATTGATAGATCAAAATTTACTTCTATAGAATTTGATATATCAGAATTTATTTATTGATAATATATCTTGAAATCAAATGATATATCAAAATTGATATTGGAATTGATATCAAAATTGATATTTAATTATCAATAGATCAAGTTTAATATATCAATAAATTAAAAATTGCTATATCAATACAAATTGATATCAAAATTGATATATATGAATTTTGATATCTTAAAATTAATATATATTCAAAAATTATATTTTTCTATATATATCAAAATTGATATTGAAATTGAAAGTTAATTTTGTAGTCAAGCTTAATTTTACATTTTTTTTATAGGTGATAAACACCTATACTTATATTTTAGCCAATAGGTCATTCTATATGTGCACACATCTTGTAACTACAAAAAAAAAAAATTGTAATCCTAATAAAATGTAAAATTGGTGATAAAATAAGATTTTCCCATATGGCTATTCCTCATATGTTTTGTCAATATTGTTACATAAATAAATTGGGATTTGAATCACTAACCTATATTAATCACATGTTAATTAGTGTCAATCAATTTTGTTGTATGGACAATAGTATTATTTAAATAATAGTTCATATTTATTTAAAAATAAATAATACTTTTATTTTTTTAACTGATCATACATGAAGCTACATGTGTATTTGATGGTCATGAATACATTCTATATGAAAAATAACTTCTACTATATTTATAACTGAATTATTATTATAACTAATCCACTATTAATTTAGGTATTTATTATCACCTTCATATAGTAAAAAGAGTGGTATTAGGAGTATTTTCCCACCAACTCTTGATGCATAGTGGAGAGTTAAACTAGTCAAAAATATTAAATAAGTAGTAGCTAACTCATCATGGGAGTGTGAGGATAATTCCCACGTAAGGGAACAATAAAGTGTTTACCTTTAATGAAAAAGCACATTCTCAATCACGTGGCACTCTTGGCACAATAAGGGAGGGGTGAATCCTCAAGTTAAGGCAGAAGCTTCTCACTCTTGAAAATCATTTTTTACCCCATCTCCATAAAATAAAGATTTTCTTAAGTACAAGACTTGTGAATGGTGGAGAGCAAAATCTTTTCTACCATTTTTTGGGTGGTCATTTGTGAATAGACTCACATCATTACAATTCACTTCTTGCTACAATTGTAGTTGTGCATTTCACTTCTTGTTGTAATCACAGTTGTTCCTTTCGATGTAATTATAATTCTATGTTTGTACCAATGCATTTTGTCCAGCTCGTATCCTATTTAGTTTAATTGTTTATTTTAATCCCTAAAATAAAGATCCTCTTAAGGACAAAAGTTGTGAATGGTTCTTGGGTGGTCATTTGTGAATAGACTTACATCGTTACAATTCATTTTTGCTACAAATATAGTTGTGTCTTTCGATGTAATTATAATCCTATGTTTGAGTCAATTCATTTAGTCCAACTCATATGTTTAGGCTGGTTATTTTATTGATTGCTTATTTGTTGTTTATAGGTAGATGTTTATGTGAGGAGTGTGTTATTTCTCCTTATAATGATGTGGATGAGGATGTGAATTATTGTAAAGTGATTGGTCATTACTCCTTGCCTTAAATATAGACAATTATTGACAATAATTAGAACTACTTGAAAGGTTGAATGCAAACAATTTGTAATAGTAATTGTGTCCACATTTATAGTAGTTGTGTTATTCTCTACCTTTAGATCATTATTTTTTCCCTTTGGTAGGGTGTAGGATTATATAGATCAACTAAGAGGAGCATGGGAAAGTTAGTTTGAAATCAAAGTTAAAAACACACTCTTCACACAAAGTTAGTTCAATCATTTCACACAGTTTGTTCAAAAATGAACACTTCATATATATATGGTAAACACTAGATTTTAAACATATCAAAGTTCAAGCATGTAGTGAATGCCAAGTTAGTAAACTCTACACTCTGAATGTGAAAATTCACACACACACAAACAATAAAATATCAAATCTAAGTGAAAGGTAAAATTCAAACACACTTCATATAAAGTGAATGCTAAAGTTAGTTCAAACACTCACACACACAAAAAGTGAATGTTAAATTTCAAGCACACACTTCACACACACAAAAGTAAACATAATTCAGCATGCCAATTTTCAATTCACACTAAGTGAATGTGAAATTTCAAACTTACCTAAACACACAACTAGTAAATAGATCTAATATGTGAATGACAAAGGTAGTTCACTCACATTTCACACACAAAAAAAAATGAATCCACAATTAACTCAAAAAAATTAAGGGGATGTCAAATTTCAAACATATGCTTCACATAAGAAAAGTGGATGTCAATACACAAACAATAAGTGGCTCAAATCCAAGTGAATGTCAAATTTAGTTCACACACACACACACACACAAAGTGAATGCAAAATTTAGTTCATACACATTTCATACACACAAAGTGAATGTCAAAAGTACACTCAAATATATAAAGTGAATGCCAAAAGTTCAAACAATAAGTGTACACAAAGTAATGCCTAGAGTTCAAACACACTTCAAACAAACAAAAAGTGTATGCCAAACCAAGAAACACACTAAACAAACAAAAGTCAAAGACACTTCAAAAACTTAATCAATTAATGTTAAAATTTAACTACACCTACAAAGTAAATGTCAAAGCACAAACATACACTTCATACAAACAATAAATGAAAAAAAAGTGAATTCAATCTTAAACATACAAAGTGAAACAAATATAAGTCAATGCCAAAGTTCAAACCCATACTTCACACAAATAATAAGTATATCAAATTAAAATGAATGCCAAAGTTGCATTCCACACAAACAATAAATAGATTCCAAAGTGAAACACACTAAATAAGCATATATAAAATACAAATTACAAATAATATAACACTACTTATGACAATGTTAATAGATTGTATTGTGGTTGAATGTGAGGCCATAGTTATCAATGTTTTTTTATGAATTAGTTCTCTAATGGTTCATTCACAATTTAGTTCATGTGGTTATTCATTTAATACCATTCCACTATTTTTATTTACCAAAAAAAAATTAAATCTCTTTATAGTATTTATAGCCTTGTCCACCAACTACTACATGTAATGACTTTCCAATTAAAATATAAATATAAACTATTTAGAAATAGGCCTATAAATATATGTGCCTATCGGCCATTTGATAGCACCTTTAGTGCTTTTACTAGTTATAGAACTTATCAACTTCTAGTCAAATAGTTCTTGTAGTTGGTCAATGCCACTAGCTCCTACATTTCCCCCTCTATTTATACTAGAAACTATACCATGTTGGGGTGGACAAGTAAAGATAAAATTATTAAGTAATAAGTTTGATATGTTTTATTAGAATGTTGAATGAATTTGTAAGTTAAAATATTTTAAAATTTTATGTATTCTTTTACTTCTTATCTTTTTAATTTATAGTTAAGTAAATATAAGATATATTAAACAAGATGAAAGGTACAAAAGATATGTATAGTAAGTATAGATTTATACATTATTATTTTTTTCTACTATATTGTTAAATGTTATTGGAGGATGCCTCATAATGGTAGGCATGAACTACTTTGAACTACCAAGCTCACATGACTTCGTGTTAGTTTATTAGCTAGTTTGTCACTCATGATTCTTCATGTTGGAACATATTGATTATGTAATGCGCTAAGCTTTCACCCAACACATTAATAGTAGACAAATGAATGAATTTTTTTTTGTGATATACAATTGTAACATAAATGTGTTGCAATGCACACGTATGCACTAGAGATATAGCAACACAATGCAATGACATGCTCATAGCACATAGCACCAATGCAAACAACATGATTGCACATGTGGAAGACTTACACACTATCACATGACAACCTCATCGTGATGACCATATGATAAGGTAGAGTTTCCTCTAACTACAAAGAAAGGGTTTGAGACCACTAACCTCATCTCTTGTGAATAGATAAGGCATGAATGTGACATAAGCCTCCATTTCATAATCCAAGGAAACCTGAGCATTTTTCCATCCCACAACAAAAACCAAACACATATCAAACATCCTAAACAATATGGAAATGATATCCAAACATAAGGAGTATCTAACTATGAGGTTGAATGGTAAGGTGAGTCACTATCATAGATTAATCTCTAGACTACTCATTTTCTCCTAAAGCATAAAATACAACACAAAAGGAAGCATAACTAACAAAGGAATAAAATACCACCAAACCAGGACAATAGGAACTCATGGTAGACCCTAGGAACCAACTTTAATTTAGGAAATTTTTCCATAAGCAATCAACAACTACCCATTATCCTAAGATCAACCCTATTGGACCAAATTACTCCTTTTTCTAGTTGGAATCACCCCTAGCTATCCTATAATCACTCCTTCAATCAATAGAATTTCCCCTAATAATATAGGTAGTCTTCAACTATGAGAAAGCCCTATTTTGGAAAATAAAACCTCTAAAACTTCATTTTTTATTCTAACAAAGGCATAAGGATTCCCTACAAGCATACTGTCCAAAATGACATCATAGACGAAGTTGAAAAAAAATACAATATATACTAGGTCTACAACTATAGCATTGCCAAGACAAGCCAAGCCATGAACCTCGAACACAAAACATGTTATAGCATCCTTATATTATGAGCTACTATTAAATTCAACGTGAACCAATCATTTCTTATATGCTTGTTCAATTTTTCATATCTAAAAACCATGGAGCCATAACAATTTATTTTAATAAAAAATCACTATTGCTAATTCATTAGCAAGTCTACCTTTTCAACCAATGTGATAGAAGCATACAGTAGTGATCCTAACTCTTAACCATAGAGCTAAATATACAATTCATACTAATGATTCTAACTCAACCAATAGATCAAATTCAAACCAAAACATAAACAAAAAGTATCATTTCAACTTCCAATATAAACTAAACCTACATATCCTAGAATCAAGACTTTCACGTCATAATAAATCTCTCATAAGATGAGATATAAATCAATCCCAATGATGAGATAAACATATTTTAAAATTTTATCTATTTTTTCTTCTTTGTTTCTTTGATTTATAATTGAGTAAATACATGATATTATCAAACAAGATGTGTATAATAAGTATATATTTATACATCATCATCCTCTTTGTTGCTACTATACTCTTAATCATTATTGGAGGATGGCTCATAATAGAAAGAAAGAACTATCCCAAACTATCTAGCCCAAATGACTTTGTGTTAGTTTCTTAGCTAGTTTGTCACTCATGATTCTTCATGATGGAATATGTTGATCATATAATGCTCCAAGATTTCACCAAAGACATTAATAGTAAACAAATGGTAAAAAACATTTCATGATGCAATTGCAACACAAACATGTTACCATGCACACATACACACTCGAGATGTCACAACATAACATAATGACACTCATAGAACATGATCTCAATGCATAAAGAATGAATGCACATGACAAAGAACTACACACTATTGTGTGAACCATAACATGATGCCCATATAATAGGGTATATTTTTCTCTAGCCACAAATAAATGCTGCAAGACCACTAACCCCATCTGTCATGAACAAATAAGACATGAATGCAAACAAAACTCTATTACCTACTCTAGAGAAAATTGAGCATCATTCCATCCTAGAAAACCAACCAAGACACACTCACACATCCTAAACAATGTGCAAATGACATCCAAACATAAGAAATGTCTAAGTAGGACATTGAACAAAAAGGTGAGTCACTCTCTTGACCTAATGTTGCAGGACACTATATGTTTCCTCTCGAGGCATGAACTCTACTAGAAAATGAAATATAACTAATAAAGAACATAATATACCACCAAGCCAAGATAACAGGCATTCAAGGTAGACCGTATGCATTAACTTTAATTTAGGACCATTTTTGTAAATAGTTGGTAACTAACCATTGTCCTAGGATCACTACTATTTGATAAATTGTGCCTTTATCTAGACTATAATTTTGTAAGAAATTTGGGAATCATCTCTCGCTATTCAAAGATTTCCCCTTCAATTATTTGAATCACACCTAATCAAACAAGTGATTCTAGACTATTAAAATACATTATTTTAGACAACAGGGCCTCTAGAGACTCTATTTTCAATTCTAAACAAGCATAAGGATTCCCTACAAGCCTACTATCCAAAATGACATCATAGACCAATATGACAACCTTCAAAACAAGTACAAAGTAGTAAAGTCTAAAACTAGAGCATTCTAAGCTAGGACAACTTATCAAGGTCAAACAAAAAGCATCCTATAACATCCTCATATTAAAAGTTACTATAAAACAATTGAACTAGTCATTTATAATATGCTTAGGGTTTATTTTTGGTGATCCCACAATAGTGTGTGACACTTTTCTGCCTAAGTGGGACATGTTGAACACACAAAGATGCTAAGAGGGGGGGTGGATCAGCATATAGAAAAATTTAACTACTTTATCTCATATAAGATCAAATTACTTAGAGAACAAAAAGTAAAAGATGCACCACATTCATCAACACAAAGACAATAGGATTTTTATATGGAAACTCCAAACTTAGGGAATACCATAGTGAGTGTTAACTCACAATCTAATGCTTATTGCAATAAAAGTTTACAACATTGTTTTAGGGCTACAAACCAAGGAAGCTACAACTCCCTACTGACTTTGTTTTAGGGATTGAACCCAAGGAAGCTCCTAATCCTTGAAGAAAGATTGCTTCTACAAAGATTACAATGATAACATAATGATGAACTGATATAGAAGAAGCATTTGACTTATGTTGTTGTTGCAGTTCCCTTTTCTGCACAATTACTCCATCATATCAACTTCGCACACTTCATGCTACTCATTCTAATCTATCACTTTTGTATATACTTCTCTTATCCACAAATGAATTTGTTCTTCTATCTATATTCTCTGCAACCACTTAATACCTCAATTAGGTCAACACCAAAAAGACCTTAAGATAAAATGTGTAATTCTAGATGGGTCATCTTGAAAAAAATATATTTTGAGCTATTGATCACTTCACATGACACAACAAGGTTAATTACATCATAAAACATTCTTCAATTTCAAAACCATTGATTAGCTTTCACTACACATGAAAGAAACTAGACTATTGGCCCAAACAATAGTACCATTGCTAGATGAACATTTTCACATCACTAAGGAGAAGCAAAAAATATTATGCGGACAATGATTTCAACCATGTATCTTCTCAACACTATCCATACACCATTCTCCTTAATTTTCTAACAAATATATCCATCTACAAAACAAGAAACATCCCCAAACATATTTGCAAAACTATATGGGCACAACTTCTGTTCTAGAGGAATGCAGAGCATTCCATCAGGTCTCCACCATTGCTTTGCACTGTCAAGTCACAGCCTAGAGCTCAGTCATTGATATCTTTCTTTGTTGAAAGTATAATAAGTTGAGATCTTGGATATAGCATACACATATATCATTCTACTTATCTTCAAAACCACAAGACTAAATCTTGTACTGTGGAGGGATGTGGACCAGAATACTGTAACTCTGCTTTAGGATATACATTGTGAAAGCCTTAGCCAAACCTTTACAACTTATCTCTAAGTACGGTACTCCAAACTGATAAGATATAAATATAAGGATACATGAAACATGTTAGACAAGTTTATTCACCTCTGCATCATGCTTAGACACCAGACTAATCACCACATGACACTTAGCTTTTATTTCATCTGCTAGGTCTTCTAGACTGACTTGTCTTAAGCATGCAAACCCTACATCTTTAACTTAGTCAAACCGTCCCTCTCAAATATTCCACTGTATTAATCATGTTGATCTTGTGCCAAACCATCTCTCTCAAATCTTCAACCAATATTTAGCTTTTGTACAAGTAAGAGTTCAAGTTGACATCAATGACAACACATATTGCCAACAATCTCTCTATTTGTCATTGATGGCAACACTAAACCAAAATGCATACAAACACTCCCCCTTAGATGCATATTTATCTCTCTCCCCCTTTTACATCAAGGACAAAGGGCCTAACCTCTTATGTCATCCCAAAACTATATAAGCTCCCCCTTACTTTATGATTTATATAAATAGTACTTCCCCTGAGATGAAAATGCCTCAAAAAGGGATGTTGTGTACACTACTATCCTCTGCAAGTCTATAGATTCAAAATTTTCTTATCAACAATACTCTTACAACCCATTTAGAAGGTAGAATGGATTTGTATATTACATTGAGTTGTGTTAGAGTAGATGCCCAAATTTCTTTCTTTAAGGTAAGAATGTGATTCTAGCATTCAAACTACACATATAAGTCCTCAACCTCATCTATACTGCTAGGTGTCTTCATCTTCTGCTCAATCTTTTCAACCTCACCTAGTAATCTAGATAATGAAGCCAGTCTCATATTTACTTCTTCTCTCAACTAACCAAACTGCTTCTTTATATGTTCTCTTTGATCTTGTAGCTGTGACATCTATGCATGAAGGTTTTCAACTTGTGTCATGTTTTCTCCATTCTTGTCTTTTCACAAGCCATATACCTTAGCCAATCTAGAGATCTATGACTCAATAGAGTTAATCTGAGCTTTGATGTTCTTGGTGGAGTTAGGCCATTTCAGATAGAATAGGTATAAAGCAGTGGCTTCATTGATGCATCCTTTAAACATTTTCAAAATTGTGTGCACTGCCATACTTATTAGATATCTCATCCATCCTTTTATCATTCATCTTTCTCAATGCCTCTTATTCTACTTTCTTTTCAACACAAGAAGAATGATCCTTAAAAGAATCCATTAATAGATTCACATTTTCCTTTGGGGATAGAGAGGGATCAATACTTAGCTTTGGTAAACCTTCTTGAATCAATTTCACTACATCCTCAACTAAGGTAGTCTTCTTTAGGTTTTCTTGCAGGAACTCCTTCCTTTTAGAAGCATACAATATATCACCAATTTGAATTTTGTGAAGGGGTGAAATGTTTGACAAGTCTACTTTCCCTTCATGAGTAGGAATTTGCAGAAGTTGTGGTGTAATCACTAGATTGAACTACATCTAGAAATCTAATAGGTCTTTAAAAGAGTCTGACCCCAAATAACTCTGACCTATATCCATAGAAGTGTCCTTAAGTTCTTCATCTTGATTATCCTCTATTTCATTTTGATATTTTTCATTTTGTTTCTCCTCACTCTTCCCTAGAACTTTCTCTTCTTGTTCATCCTCAGTGTTATCCTCTTTCTTTTGTTCATCCTTCCCTATATCCTCTGGAGGAGGATTGTTATGTTCTATACCTATTTTTGTGTTCTTCAGATGGGGGTACTTACTTTATCCTGACCCTATGTATTTTGTGTCTTAGTACTCTTTGAAGGGGGTATATTCTTTTCAACTTGATCTCCTAATTTTTGTGTTTCTTTCTCTTCTGAAGGAGGTGTACCCACATTACCTAGATCCTCTTCCTTTTGTGCTTCCATTTTTTCTAGAAGAGAAGTCTCCTTATCTTTCTAAGTCATCTCTCCTCTATATCCACTTTGTCATCAAAGGTTGATAGATCTGTATCCTGAAGAGGTACATTTGGGATATCTAGAGGAAATTGTTCCTCAACTATCACCTTAGCATTCTGTTACCAATTTGTGCTTGGCATCCCAATTAGGCTGGGCTATAAGAGTTATTTTCTAATGCTTTTAGAAAGCAAGTGGCTTAAAATAAAAGAGGAAGGAAGAGAATATCATATCAAAATAGTCAAGAGAGAGGCTTCAACCTCTACATTTTATCTAACATGTTTTCTCACTGTGCAGATACAAGTACATGAAGACCATTCATCTATCTTCTTTCTGAAAAAGAAAACCTTTTGGTATGGTCATAACTCCTTGCTACTTTATCAGAATTCAAAGTATTTGGGCTCATTAGAAAGATAAACCAATTATCTAGATCAAGTTCTAGGTTGCTAAGCTTAGTGGTAATGCTACCCGATGGTGGATTGTCCTGATTTCACTCTAAAAAGCCTCTCAAAATGCAATTTACTAAGATGTAGAAAATATCAAAAAAATAAAAATTAAAAAAAGTGGGAATTATCAAAGATTTAAATCTTACATTACATGCTTGTCCAAATTTTACAATTCCTCAAGAAGTGTATATGATAGATCTTCCTGCTCACTTTGCATTATGTCTTTCTAGAGATTTTACAGCCAAGTTGGGAGGATATTTATCCTCTAACTGTTCACATTTGTTCTTTAGAACTAGATATGGTACAAAAATCACAATAAAATATGAGTTGCTAACTAAATATCACATTGAGCCATATGTTCCAAGTCCTGTTAATGCATATCTCACATTTCATGAGCAGGATTAGCAAGATCAGCTTGTTGTCTAAGATCCTACCACCCTTGTTGAAGGTATTGCAGACCTATTCTTAGATGAATGGGTAGCCAAGAATCATGAAGTTAATATAGTTGAGTATATAGAATAGGTGGACTTGGGCATTTACATGATTCAAGAACAAGGTATTGCTATCCCAAGTCTGATTAAAGTGCAAGAAAAACAATAGTCCAATGAGCTATGGAGTTTGTACTTTGATGGATCAAGGAGCAAAGTTGGTGCTAGAGGAGATGTTGTGCTAGTTTCTCCAAGTGGTGAAAGGTATTTTTTAGCTTTTCATTTTTCTTTCAGTTGTTCAAATAATGTTACTAAGTATGAGGCCCTTGTTCATGGCCCGAAATGGGCTAGAAAGTGAAATGTTAAGTGTCTTCAAGTGTTTAGAGATAGCAAACTAGTGGTCAATCAAGTAAGGGTATTCATGCCAAAATAAATGACTTGTTAAAATTGTATAAACATAGAGTATGGGGCATGATTGAGGAATTTGATGCATTTAATTTATTGTCCATACCAAGAGCTCAGAATAAACAAGCTGATAAACTCACTGCCATGGGAGCTGAATTTGATATTCTAGATGAAATAAAAAATGTTTCTCTTCAGAACTATGTGAAAGTTGTTCTTAGACTTGCTGTGTCAGATAATAACATTTATTGGTAGGTATTTGATAGTGATTACTAGATTATCAGTTTTATGATTGAAGAAGATAATTTTTTAGCTTCTAACTAGAAAAAGTTGTCTCAGCAGTATGAAGATCAGATTCTTCAACTTAAAACCAATAAGTTGCCAAAAGGTTTGGTAACTCTTGAGTCAATGTTCAACTCAGATGATCAAGTCAGAAAAGAGAAAACTGGCTTATCCATTAAATAGGAGCATTATGAGCAGATTGAGATTTTTAAAGGCAAGTTGTTAAAGCTTGGCAAGGTATGTACCTTAGAAGAAAAACAAGCATTTGTTTTACTTTGTCATGAATTTTCTAATGTGTTTGCTTGGGAGTACCATGATTTGAAGGGCTTTGATCCTGAATTAGCTCAACATACTATAGAGCTGTAACCCAAGGCAAAACTCATAAGACATCTAAATAGAGATCTCTGAATCCAAAGTTGGAACATCTTATGAAAGATGAGTTGAATAACCTCATTGAAAGTAATATCATCTTTCTAGTTAAGCATACTTCATGGGTGTCTAACCTTGTCCCTGTGAGAAAGAAAAATGAAGAAATCAGACATTGTGTCAATTTTAGGGACCTTAATAGAGCTTCTCTTAAGGATCATTACCTGCTGCCATCTATGGAACAAATTTTGTAGGTAGTATCTAGATCTGATAGATTCTCTCTTTTAGATGGTTTTTCAGGTTACAAACAAGTATTGGTGAAGGAAGAGGATCAATTCAAGACTGTATTTACAACAAAATGGAGAACTATGGCATATAGGAAGATGCCATTCAGACTATCAAACCCAGGACCTACTTTTCAAAGAGCTATGGACATGGCTTTCCATGGTCTGATGAATAAGTTTGTAATGGTTTACCTAAATGATATTACAGTTTTTTCAAAAAATGTTGATAATCATGTTGTTCACTTGAGATAGATATTTGAGAGATATAGAGAATATGGGGTTTCACTTAACCCTAAAAAGTGCATTTTTCCTATCCACAATCTGCTTGGACACATTGTTTCAAAGCATGGTATTTCAATAGATCCTGAAAGAATTTCTGCTATTCTAGAATTACCTCTACTAGCCCACAAGAAAGGCTTGCAAAGCTTTCTAGGTAGGATAAATTTTGTAAGAAGATTTATTCCTAATATTGTGGCTATTCTACAACCACTAACTTCTATGCTCAGAAAAGGGATTAGTTTCAGCTGGACTAAAGAAGGGAAGAGGAGTTTTGAGGAGATTAAGGAGGCCATTGCAGCAGCTCCAACACTTTTAAACCCAAATTTTGATAAAGATTTTATTCTTTATGCATTTAGAAGTGTTGATACTATTTCAATTATGTTATGTTAGCAAAATGAAGGACTAGAACAACCCATTGCATTTTTCAGCCAGGTTCTTCAAGATTATGAGGTAAAGTACTCTTTTGTTGAGAAACATGTTCTAGATGTGATCAGAAGTTTGAAAAAATTTAGGCATATGCTCTCTAACAACAAAATTTAGTTGCTGGTTACTCATCCTACTGTTAAAGATTTCTCATTGAGTAAAGATATAAATGATAAATGGGTAGGTTGGATAAATAAAGTAATGGAGTATGATGTTAATATCAAGGTTACAAAGTTAGTTAGAGGCAAAGGCCTATGTGAACAACTAATAAGAGGTCAAATAGACATGAAACAAGCTAATAATTAGACCATTTTGGTCATAGAAGATAATGAATCAGCTGTTGTTCCAGTTTCTTCTACAAACTGGATTCGATAGATAATTCATTATCTTAACACTGGTGACTATCCTGAAGGGTTGGACAATGCAAAGAGGAGATACTTTAGATTGCAAGTCATTCCTTATGTTGTCATTGATGGGGTTTTATATAGAAAGGATTATCATAGAGTTTTGTTAAGGTGTATTGCACAAAATCAAATTGATAAAATTTTAGAAGAATTTCATGATGGACCTTTTGGAGGTCATTTTGCTGCTAGATCAACAACCCTTAAGATTATGAGAGCTGGATATTTATGGCCTAATATATTTAAAGATACTCATGCTTGGGTCAGAAGATGCACTAAATGTTCTTTATTTGCAGGAAAACAAATGCTAGCAGCATTGCCTTTGCATCCGATTCAAGTGGATCAGCCCTTTGCCAAGTGGGGGCTTGATTTTATTGAGCCTATTAACCCACCTTCAAGTGTAGGTCACAAATGGATATTGACTACAACTGATTATTTTACAAAGTGGTCTGAAGCTATAGCATTGAAGGAGGCCACTGAAACTTTAGTTCTCAACTTCTACTAGGACCTAGTTGCAAGGTTTGGTACTCAGGATTCCATTATTTCTGATAATACATTTGAATTTATTAGCTTGAAAATATCTGATTGGTCTATTAGAAATAACATTTATCTAAATACTTCATCCAATTATTACCCTTAGGGTAATGGATAGGCCGAATCTACTAATAAGAACTTGATCAAAATTATCAGAAGGACAATTGAGGACAATTAAAGAACTTGGAATGACAAGTTGAAGCTAGCCTTGTGGACTGATAGGATCACTCCTAAAAGAGCTACAAGTAAGTCTCCTTTTGTTCTTACCTATGGTAAAGAGGCTAGAGTTCCTATTTCAGTCGAGTTGTGTACACTAAGTCTAATTAAAGAGTTCGAGATGTTAGAGGAAGAGCCTATAGAAATCAGGCTTGCACAGCTGATGGAACTAGAGGAAACAAGGAAAGAAGCATTGAGAAATCTAGAGATTCATCAGGCCCAAATGAAAAGGAACTTTGATAGAAAAGTAGTTTCAAAAGTGTTTAAGGAGGGTGATCTTGTTTTCAAGTGGGATGAACTTAAAAGTAAACCTAGTAAGCATACCAAGTTTGATGTCATGTGGGATGGCTCTTATGTGATTACTGAATGCAAGAAGAATAATGCATTTTAGCTTTCAAAGCTGACTAGAGAGGTATTACCTATTCTTGTGAACAAGATTCACCTAAAGCAGTGTTTTTGAAGATCAAAAGTTTGTAGATGTATGATAGTAGAGTATATGTTTTTCAGTTAAATAAGTGTTGTTGGCACATCTTTTCAATTCAGTTTGTTTTTTCAAAGAAGTGTTGTTGTATAGTTAGCTGATCCTGTTCAGAGCCATGGTAGTTTGCTTTTAGTTTTGTTTCAGTTGTTGTTCTTTTTCAAGCAGCTGAGTGTTCAAGGAGTTTTATGAGTTGCAAAGGCTAACGAAAGATTCTATTCCCCAATGGACATACATGAAACTAGCCACGAGAGTTCTAGCAGGTAAAAATGGCATGGAGGTCACCAAAAATGTTACCAAATTGTGCTTGGTAGCCCAATTAGGCTGGGCTATAAGAGTTGTTTTCTAATGCTTTTAGGAAGAAAGTGACTTAAAATAAAAGAGGAAGTGAAAATCAGATCAAAATAGTCAAGAGAGAGGCTTCAGCCTCTACATTTTATCTAACATGTTTGCTCACTGTGCAGATATAGGTACTTGAAGACCATTCATCTATCTTCTTTCTGAGAAAAAAAGCTTTTTGGCAGGGTCATAACTCCTTGCTACTTTATCGAAATTGAAAGTTTTTGGGCTCATTAGAAAGATAAACCAATTATCTAGCTCATGTTCCAGTTTGCTACGCCTAACAAAAAGGCTACCCGGCGGTGGATTCTTCTGATTTCGCTCCAAAGGCATCCAAAAATGCAATTTACTAAGATGTAGAAAATATTAAAAAAAATTAAAAAAATTCAATTTTTGATATTTTCCCAAAAATATTATTCTGAACTTGTTCAGAAGTCTTTCAAGGTACACAAAAATAGGAGAGGAGTCGAACTGAAGTGCAAGGTCATGCAGGAAGAGATATTTGGAGTTCTATTTTTGACATGACTATTTTTGGCAGTTTCTTGGTCAAGTACTTTGAGACTTGGAGTTCTGAGCTATTTTTGCTCTTCTTGGAGGAGTTTTGGAGCCTAAATTTTAGGCTTTTCACTTGTGCTTGCCCATCAACTTGGAGTTACTTTTTCAAACTCATTCATGCATATTTTGGAGTTCAGTTGAGCTGGAGTTGACTGCCCATTTGCTTTTGGGGATAGTTTTGTATTAAAAAAAGATTATGCTTTTTTCTTAGTTCTTGGTTTTTTGCCTTTGCATATTGTAGAGAGGAGATTGTCTTATAACTCAGCCATTTTTTACAGTTTTATAGTAGCAAAGTTCATTATTTCCAGCAATTTATTGTTATGTTTTGTAGAGATTCTCTCCATTTTCTAAAATAATCAAGGGTTCTTCTATCTGAATTTAGGTGTCCTGCTTATTTTATGAGTGATTTGATAAGAGTTTTCTGTGTTTTGTTTCAAAACCTCCAGATTCTTTGTCTCATTTATTAGATGCAAGTATAAAAATTTCAATTTATTACAGGTCACAAGCTTGAGCAAGATTATTCATGCCTTTCTCTGAAATACTTATGTGGTGAATCTAATCAATTTGGGTGGTAAGAGTAGGTTTATTAAGAATGTTTGTGAGTTATATTATAGTTTTAAATCAAAATATTGGTGCATCACCCCTTTAGGATAGATTTTGTAGTGCAGTTTTTAGTTTATTAAATTTTCTTCTATCTCTTTTCTAAATCAAGTCATAGATCTAAAGGGGCTTTTTAAAGGGAGCTGACTCTTACAGAGGTTCGTTCTCAAACATATAGACCCACCTATGAGAATGTTCCCATGTTGCATGGTATTGCCAAGCTTGTAAAGGCTTAGCATTCAGGGTGCAATCCCTCGTGACAACACATTCGTCATTTCCTCAAGAATTTTTGTAGTTTTCTCTAATGTTTCCTTCTCTAGTTTCTCTATTTCTTCCTGATCTTTTCCCATTAGAATATTTATTCTCCTTTTTGTTCTAAATTATTTTTCTTGTTTTTGAGATATCTTGATCTTTTCTCCATCAGTGATGGATGGACCAACTTTTTCAATTGCATGTTTTCTCATCTCATCCTCGTTTCCCATGGCTTCATTTCTTTTGTTGATGAGTAGGTCTACAAGGTTTATAGGAAACTAATGAATCAACACAATTAGGGCCATATTTAAGGCCATCATGTACCTAATTATTGCTTCCTCAATTGTGTCTTTATCATAAGGAAGAATCTTATCATAGAGATATGCAACTTGTTTCAAG
This sequence comes from Cunninghamia lanceolata, assembly GCA_027924645.1. Lineage (NCBI taxonomy): Eukaryota > Viridiplantae > Streptophyta > Pinopsida > Cupressales > Cupressaceae > Cunninghamia > Cunninghamia lanceolata. Next base: position 181,792 of record BSBN01000081.1, on the reverse strand, counting down.
ACACCATGTTGGACTATAGAATTCACAGTGGCCTTAGGCTATAGAGGCTCATGCTCATATTCTTCTTGAGAAGTTTATTTTGATTTCTTTGGTTTTCCTTGTCTTTTTCCTTTGGTGGTTTCTACTTCTTCCTCTCCTTCTCTTTCTCTTTTCGTTCTTCTTCTTCTTCTTTTGCTTCATCATCATCATCTTCTATGTTCACCAGATTGATCTTTTCTCTCTTTTCTTTGACCTTAGGTCTATGTTTCTTTGTCTCTGCAGTCTTGGTTTGAACTATCACTTCAATAGCAGGTCTTTTCTTGTTGGGAGGTGTAGGAGTAGGTCTGAAGGATTTTGAAGAGGTAGTAGCAACAGAGGCAGACCTACTTGTCCTTTTAGGTGCTTATGTAGTAGAAGACATCTAATCTTCTCTTGAAGGACCCTCTGGAGTGTTAAGCATTTCTTCCAAATATGACTTCATCATTTCTACTTTAGATTTTACCTTCTCTACCTTTTCTTCTATCTCCTTCCAAATTGTTTTATTGGTGATTTCATCATAAGTTCCAAATCTTTTAGCAGCATGATCCTTAGGCTTGTTGAACAACATATCAACATAACTAATGAAATCATGTGGTTATCTAAAAAGTCCTTGTCTCTACTACTTCCACTTAGAAAATATCCTTATCCACCATAAATGTAATATCATTCTTATATTAAATTTCAACAAACTTTCCTAGTATCCTTTTTATACTATGTCATATAGTGTGTCATATTTTTTTATGACCAGGAAAACTAAGCATATAGTTTTTAATTTGGTGAGAAACAAGGATATCTACCTTCCACTCTATACCCTTCATTGTAGGAAATTCCTTAGAAAATAGAACATAAGACAAATGATTAGGGACCCATACTGGAATTTGCATCTAGACTCCTTTGTTCTTATTAGGTTGTCCATCAATTGTTTCCACAAGATCTCACAAAGATCATAGTCCTTCCCTTCTTTCACCATTTGATAGGAAGTGTAAATTGCAATGCCAGTAGCATAATTTTCTCTATTGGTATAATATATTTTGTATGTTATGCCTATTGTGGCATACCAGAACCTAGATATTTTATGTCATTTATAGTTAGGGTTCTTTTATCAAATTTCACTCTAGTAAGTCTCATCACTTCCTCATTCTTCATAGCTTTCAATATAGGTACAAATCTGGAGGAGCATAGTCCGGTCACAGCTCTGATGGCTTCTTTAGTGATCATGTAAGACTGATCAAGGCAGAAAAAATCCTCATGAATCTAACTTAGGGAAAGCCTAACCCATTCTTCTTCATACCAAAAATTAGGGGGTAAAAGTACAAACTTGTGTCACACTTTGGGCCAAATAAATAATTTCAGCCGATTGAGTTTTGTCTGAATGAGTTTCAGTTGAAACCATGTGGCAGCTAATGGGCTCTGACGTGGCCACATATATTTGGTCAACAAGGTGTTGGTCAAAACCTTTTAGACTGAATATGATTTGGCTAAATACCTCAAATATAAAAAATTAAAGAAAAGAAATGAGCATGAGTATTTTGCATATTTAGGTGAATTTGTTACAATAAAGACTGCTCAAGCAATGACTAGGCCTACAAATTACTATTGGACCCAAGGTAATATCTTCATTCTGCATTCTTTCTTGCATCGATTGTGTCTTGAAACCTCTCATTTGGTGACAAGAACCAACAAAAACATGCCCCCTGACAGGTAAGATCATCACGAATCGAAGCACGTTAGGGAACTGCATGTAGGTTTACCCACATCAGTCATCGTAGGATTAGAAGAGGTAATCCACAATCTTGAGTTTAGTGGCCTCTCCTTCCCCTACCAGAGGCGACCCCAACTACCCCTAGTCATCACCCTCTACTAATTCAAAATTTCATTGATAAGAAATAAAAGGGATATACAAGTTAGAACTAAATGACATTAGGGTTAGCCTGTGGGTTGGAACATCCATTTTCAACCATACAAAATCATTTTCATAGATTTTCTACCAAAATTTTCTTGCGCCACAAATTAGAACAAGAGTAACACTTCATATTCCTCTGCATGTTTTGTGGAAAATTGACTGGAGTTTTCATATATGATTGTTGTATCCCTATATAAAGAGTAGACACGATATCAAAAAAAGAGAGAAGAGCATACAAAATGGTCTGGGGTTTGGGAATGAGTCTGGGTAGGACTTTGGGAACTCTGGCCCCTTGCAAGTTGAGTCGGGATAGTGTGCTAGAGTTTAGAACATGCAATATCGACAAGATCTTAATTTGTTTGTTTCTGAGATTTTTTTTTATACAATTGTAGCATTAGATCAATTTGCTTTGTTTTGTGGTTATTTGTCATACAAATTACTAAGTGTGTGTGTCATACTTCCCAACTATTTTTTTATGAGTCCATGTGAACATATATCTCTGTGCAAGAATATTGAATGATTGTAAGCATTTTTTGATTTTTTAAAACAAATGTGGCCTTCTCAATAACATGACTAGGAATAGTGGGTCTATTGTTATCCCCTTTCAACTCCCACAAATCATTGAATATTAAAGTACTCTTTACCACCATTTTCCATTTTGTGTAGTATGTGCCATTTAACTTATCTAAGTTGGTGAATAGTTGTGAAATCTTCAACATCCTTAGAAGGATAAATTAACAAAATGAAGACCCAAAAAATCAAAGAAACCCTTCAAAAAATACTCAATGAACATAGTTATTCTTCCCACCTTATAACTGCCAAAAAATATTTTCTTTTAAAACTAAAGCAAGTAAATGGCAGAAACAACTTGTATTCAAATTCTTTTCCTATGCTCTTGTTTTTTAGTAGCAATTGAAGGAAAAAAGACACAATGAAGGATGGGGGAACAAGATAGAGATTGCCATCACCAAACACAAAGATTTTAATCACTCGGATTATCCATGCGGCCCTTCACCCACAACACTTTTCTTCCATGATGCTCTAATACCTCATGTACAATATATTCATCACCCTAATTAATCCTTCTCCTAAGGTAATTTTATCAATCTATGAAATAAAAGGGGCCCTAGTAAATATGTCAATTGTGTGATATATATGTATGTACATTCTAATACAATACAAGTGAAACTCTAATGCTTGGATTAGATTAATCCATTTGATAAAATAAATACGTTAGTTTTATTATTATATAAAAGATCCATATATCCCAATTTAAAGTGTTTTGGCATACAAGATGAAGGGTAACATACACATTATTTGAAAGATATTTGAAAAGAAATAAAACATTTTGAATTAGGAGGAGCAATCTACATATTTGGTCTTGTTTAAGGAACAAACATTTCCCATTAATATAGTCTAGGATGATAGAAAGGTCTATAGATATGGATTGGTTGAGTTGGAAAAAGTAATGCAAAAATTCATAGCATTAGCAAAGTATGAGCACAAGACAAACCTCTATTAGTGCATCATTTTCCTTGAGATGATTTTCCTATCTAGTCTACCCCCAACAATGATTAAAGATATATTACTTGTTTTATGATCAAACTCTTCTTCATTAAGACATCCATACAAATTTAGATTTTTAATTATGTGAAATTTAAGTCTTGGGCTATGCTTAATGGGAAGATGAAACCTTTGTAGGTTCTTCAACACACAAATATTAGTATGAAAGATTGATGAAATGAACAATTAAAGATCTAGTGAAAATAAATTAAATTTCAAATCTAAAAAAGAGGTGAATTCAACAAAAAAATATATATTGAAATTAAAAAATATAGAATACGAAATCCTAGAGTCAAGAACTAGGATATGTTTTTCATTAGGGGTCCACCAAAATGTAAGAAAATAAAACATGCCCTACAATTAATTCATGACCTGTCTAATTGGATGATTAAGAAAAAGGTAAGAAGATCATAGGGCTCCTTCATATGGATAATTATTGCACATATTAAACCATTATTAGTCATTGTTGATCATAAGTTGTTGACACACTCTTCCTAAATTGTATACATGCCTTCATCCTCTACACACATTTTATTTTAGGGATTACCATTATCAAGCATCATTACAATTGTGAATGTGTTGTAGTCAAGAGGTTTTCAAAGATACAATGATGATAATTAGCAAGAAAGGGGCCTCTATAGAAGAAAATTGTGATGTCTTCTTTAGAGATGTGTGGGTCATATTTTCCTAACACAAAGTATTATTTTAGATAAAGAAAAAAATATTTTTTTGTCAAAAATATGGTTCATGAGAAACAAAACAAATATTAGATGTTCATCATTCCATTTACAACTAAATGAAAACATATCATAAATTAAATTATTGTGCATATTCTATAAATGTCACTCAAAGTATCTTTACACATGGGTTGAAATCTTATCATGTGTCCAACATAGATATAACTTACATCTTCCTTGCTCCACAATACATATCATATGGATTTATAACTATTAACATGGATTTGTATTTGTTTTCCTATGCTTATGTAGTGTAAAAATTATAATTCTTATCACATTATTATAATCCTTTTCATACCTAAATCAAAATTTTCTAATGTCTATTCTATCTTTAAAATGAATAATCATTTATCTTATACCTAGTTTGAACCTATGTTCCTATTTTTTTGCTTATATATTATTATGGTGCATGCCCTTTCATTTCTCTAGCATAATTTTAGATCTCTATCTTTAATTTGGGGATGAAATACCTTAGTTACATATACCATTATTTGGGGATGAAATGCCTTAGTTAAATACCTCTTTCCTATACTATACACACTTGTATGATTTTTTTCGGAATTTAGAGATACCTTGCATTTTTATATTTTCCTATACTTAAGAAAAATGTATACACCTTGACAATTAGATGTAGTCTATATTCTTTCTCAATATTATTATTTGATATGTTATACCTTCTTATCACATGATGCTACATATGACACATTACTTAAATACATGATTTATGTATTTATATGCTTACATTACTTTTATGTATGTGAATGTTTCATTAGGATATTTTAGTACCACTTTTTTTATAGGTAAAATTTCATAATCCTACTCTCTCCCTTTCTCCCTCAAGTTTTCATAGATAGTTGAATCAACTTAAAATTCTTCTTGTTTTTACTTCATGATAAAAGCTACACAATTCACATATTTCCTATACTTTGTAATTTCCTATGGAGCATCTTACTAGGAAATTGGTTACTGCATATTTACTTTTACTAAAATAAAATAAGTAAATATTTTTAATTTAATTTTTTTGTTTTAATTAAAATCATATCTTTGTATTTATATAGATATGGCTGATGATCAAGGTTCACATTATTCCACTTAGTCTCAAGAGGAAGCTTAGGCTACGTCTAATTTGTATAATTATAGAATTAGGAGATTAGAGAAATCTTGGAGATGTTTGGACCAAACAATACAAAACTCCCCTAATTTGGCTAATAGAGATAAATTAGTTAATATTCAATACGAGATTACACATAAGATTGACATGATTCGATTATACTATCTGTATGATGACATTAGCATTGAGGAGTTTTATACGTCCCTTGCCAAGATTGTTACTACCACTAAGAAAATTCAATCTGTTTCTCAAAGAGTTTCACTACATAATGTGTAATGCCCCTCCGTATTCACTTTGGTTGTGCAGTGTGACACAAGAATTATACCATGATGAACATGCAGAGATAAGTATTATTCTAGAATTTAAAGGGTTGGAAGCTGCTTGTTAGAGGGGACAATAGATAGAGAAGAAATTGTTTCCAAAGAGACATATTTGAGACTCCATCTATTTCTGTGAGCTCCACTTTTGCTTAGCAGTGCCTTCTCCTTGCATTATTTATTTGAATGCATGTACCTTCTTTCTACTATTGCAAATCTAATGTATGACAAAATCTTTCCTTTCAATATGTATTGATGGAGGTGCCTTCATTAATTATAGATTTCTATTTGTGAGTGTTTTAGTGTTCGGAGTTGTCCCACGATGTGAAATAATGATATAGGAAAATATTCTAACCCTTGGTTGCACCTATTGGTATAGTCATATAATCTCCTTATCTGAGTGTTATAGTGTTGGATATAGCATCACACCATGAAAATATCCATGTTGCATTGGTTTAAACTTGTCAGTTGTTCCTATCATCAGAAGATTTTTTAAACTTGTCAGTTGTTCCTATCGGCCAAGTTATTTCTAACTACCATTTGTCTATTTTGAGATAGCCAAACATTAACTTCAGCCACACGCTTATAGTAAAATAGTAAATATATTCCTAACATTCTAAATTTTTCGAAGGGAGGGCTTAAAGTAAATGATGGGAAATATATATGGAAGGGAAGAATTGAGGAGAGGGGATGGGAAGTGCAAACAGAAAACAAAAAGGATCACCTTATGATGAATCGACCCATGGCCATGGAGGAAACCTTGTTTTAAAATGAGGAGGAGGAGATGATAGCAATAGAAAGGAAATAGGGAAGAAAGATAGTTTTGTGAAATAATTAAGATGCAGATCATGGCTTCAATTTTTAGATAGATTTTTCATGATCACTTTCAGTGCTTTCACAAGCTTTTGGAGGAAGATAATGGAAATTTCAGGTATGCAATTTCTTGTATAAAACTTCTAAGATGAATGTGCTTGAAATTGTTGGAATTGGGTCTGGGTTGAAATCTCACTCTTCCATTTGGATTATTTTCTATTGGGGTTGATTTCATATATTTGATGATCATAGGCTAAGTGGAAATATTTTATTATGCTCCTATCAAAAAATTATTGCATTCAGGTGGATGTTTTCCATTCGACCTAAGTGATCACATTATTCTTGTACTTTATTTGCTATGGGCCTTTGTTTAGTATTATCTATATGCTTGAAAGATTCTAAAAAGAATTCTAACAAATCTGTTTTGACGTTTCTTTGAGGCATACTGTTTAACAGGTCCACATGCCTCTCTATAGCATGCATTGTTTTGCACAATTCTTTTCAAAACTTTTCCTACTATTTATCTAATATCTAACAAATTTTCCTTTTATAAATATGACTCTCACCTATGATGATTTGGAAGGATATCTTTCCTAGAAATTTGAACAGTGTGTAATTTGCATCTAAATAGCATATCAAACACATGCAAATTTGAAGTGATTAGTTAGTAGTTGTGGCATATTGCTATTCTAGTAAGAAGGTTCTTTATTTGAAAAGGATACATTCTATAACATTGATTGACTCGTATATATAAATATTTATCTATAATTAATTGATCCTGTTATATATAGAATAGCATTACAAATGTCAATGAAATGTATATAAATATATGTAAATATATTCATAAATCGTAATAACAATTTAGCTATTCGATATACTGATGTAATACAATAAACAATAACTGGTATTACATGGCATAGGGTTTGTTGTTTTAACAAACGGTTACACTATATTTATTTTACTGATTAAATTTATGGTAATGGTTCATATGTGCTTTATGATGCCTATAGATCACATATGAATTCAAAGAGTTTTCTTGGTATGTCTTTTACAATCCATTTTGGACATATCCTGTAACCATTGCACTTTATGGATAATATGCCCTTGGAGATTTTATGTCAAATGGTTTACAAATATGTGTTCCAGAGTCTTCCAAAGCTTTTGTTGGATGACAATCGTATTGTTTAAAATTTTCTAAAGACATATTCAACTAATCCATTCTAGATAGTCATGCAATCGGTTGAGACATTTTGTTAAACAGTCTTGTGCCTTATTTGTGCTTCCGCTTTTCATATAGATGTATTCTAGAGCATTTTCAACTATTTATCTGTCATATAACCTTCTTCTATTAAGTCTGAATGGTTATTCATTCCCTATTCTAATACTCTCATTATGGCATGGGTGTATAGCACATTTGCAAAGTGTAATGCCCCGCCATGCAACCCTAGAGATAAGTCAACTAAAGAAACATAAAAAGGCAGAAAACTTTTTTTTTTTAATAGAAGTTTTCTGCCCTTTAATGTTACTTTAGTTGACTTGTTTCTAGGGTTGCATGGCGGGGCATTATATTTGGTATCAGAGCCAAGTTTCAGCACTAGGATCTCTGGTTAATGTTGTTGCCCATGTCTAGTTAAAGTAATTCTTCTTATACATGTGATAGGGACTCCTATGTTGGATACCATGCTTTAATCTAAACACCTAGATTGATGCACTAGATAGATGGTCATGATATTAACTTTCAGCATCATGTGAAAGTAAACTAGATAAGGGAAGGGGATAACAAGTAATGTTATGATTGTGCACAGGGAATCACATTGGTTATGGAAATAAACGTACTTATGGTAGTAATAAAAATTGTGTATGTTAATGTAAATCTGCCCCTGTAAATGCGAGAAACCAGTAACTATGCATCGGTTGAGTGTTGTGAATACCCTGTACTTTCTTTGTGTGCCCCTGGGATGGTGATACTAGGTACCCATCCATGGGAAATATGTGTATTTTAGGTATGGGATTAACCATACCACTATGTGTGTTTGCATATTTGTTACCCAATTAAGGGCCAACCCTTGTGTGGTTGAAAATATATATATAAAAGACTAGCCAAAAGTTAGATTCATAGACTCTCTTCTTTTGGTTCTCTAGTCCCTCAGTCTATTAAGGGGTAGTAGTAGCCACAAAGTTCTTTGGGTGGAGTGTGTAGTGTATGCTTATGATAGTGCAGAGCGGTCCCTCACTCAACTGAACCTGAGAAAATGTACTCACTACTATCCCTTATGATGGATCAAGGTACTTGATCCACATGTGCTAGCCTAATCCCCACAGTTCTTGAGCATCTAGATGGTATTTCTTAGATGATCCTCTACCTTGTCTTCACAAAAGGTATGATATGCCACATGAGTTGTCAATTGGGGGCTAGGGTCTAGGACCTTCATGGACAATCCAACTGGAACTATGAGATGACATGTGTCACCACTTGGGGGCTTGGGTCTAGGACCTGCATGGATAGCCCAAGTGAGACCATGTGCACCATGTATATCTTGAGATCCAACATGTGGAGAGAGGTTTGTTACGCATGCTAAGATAGATTATGTATCTGCACATGTTCCGACATGATGCAATAGGTACGATGCCACACCTCACTGATGTTTCGACATAGTGTTAGTGATGATGCCATGTTGTTGATGGTAGTGAGATGGGCTTGAGAACATGATGCCACATGCTTAGACATGTGAAGGTACACTATGAGATTGTGTTATAGCCTACTTGTGTGATGAGTGTAATGGGGCCTCACACACTTGTAGAGGCATACTCATGTTTTCTTTCAATAGTGTTTGGGTCATTTAGCATATGGGTATGTCCTAGCCATGTAGACCTCTGGCTATGGTGAGTACCTATATGTGCCTTTTCCACAAGGTGTCACTATGCAAGGTGTTTTTTGTGTGTTCCTACTTCCGCAGAGCCATAGACACATTGCCATGTGGTATATGACTAGTACACACCTTCTCTGGCTGGCATATGACCATGCCGCACTGAGATATGATGCAAGATGTAGCCAAGGTGCACATTCCATGTGGACAACCAAGGAGTGCATGGGCCACTTGGCTAGTCCATCTGGCGTGATGACACGATGAAGGGTGTAGCTGAGGAGTACACTTTGAGCCATTTGGATGGCATGCTCACTCCGCACCACATGAGGGCTATTGTTATAGCCTAATGTTGTTCCCTCCTTCCTCGTTTGGTTGCTACTATCTAGTCACCCAGTGTTGTATAGTGCAATTTTGAAGATTGTGGACTTTCTTTATGGTTATTGATGATTTTCTATTGATTGTGAAGGCCGCCACTTTGTCTCTACTTGTGTGTGATAGTTTAGCCACACTTTGTGATCTTATTTGCAAGTAATCCTTGTGGTTACATTTGATTTAGTGTTGAAATTGCACACATTTCTTGCCTTATTGCTGAAATTGAATTTTTATTAAATCTTTCTTTATGACTTTGGTGGCTAAACTAGTTTATCCTTATTATTTTTCGATGTTGGCCATGTGTCATATTGTGATTCCTCTCCAAGGACATATGAGGCGGGCTTGGTGAGTGTATATGAGGAAGTAGACAGAGGGAACCTTAAGGATGGGGGTATGTGAGGTTGTTATACAGCTAGGACCCACTGCCCACCTATGTGTGATGACTATCTCTTTGAGGCTAACCACCTTATATAACAAGAGAGAGGTCATTGTGGTCTTGTTTGGATGGTCTCACCCTGTGTGTGTGGCCTAACACCAACAAGTCACTAAGCGTGAGGTGCGGATTATGTGAGATGGCTCTTGGCTCTTGGCTCATGGATTATGTATCATGGATTAGTATACTACTTTCCGGTATCCAGCTAGACCCTTGTGTAGCCTTGTGATGTGAACTTGTGTGTAAGTGTAGAATGTATGGTAAATAATGATAAATTATGTTTGGATTTAGTATGGTACAATAATTAAAGTGAAATGTCTTGTTTATAAATGCTAGATATTTATGGAAAATGTGTGTTTTATGTGTTGATATTTTGTGAAAATGTAGTATTCTGATCTATTGATTCCTTAACAGCAAGTTGGAAGAAGAATTGCAATGATGGTGTGCTTGAAAATTAAATACTTTATATGTATATGATATGAGAATTTGTTTACTAGTTAGGATTTAAAAGGGTGCAATGTTTTCTTTGTCTTGAAGAAACTGATGGGTGTCAATGCTAACATGTAAGGATTTTGAGTGGTTCATGTACTATGGAATCATTATTGAAATACAAGTTTTGATTGTGTTACTATTGTGACATTGAAAACTAGAAGGGTAAAATATATTTGAAATGGAGTATATAAATTTATATTTTATAAATCTTTTCCATACCCAAACTGGTTTATATATATTAATTTTATGAAATGAATCATTTTTAATGTTGGAACTAATGTGTGATGTTTCCATCCTAGTTTATGACTTCGAGGAGGAAGTCAAGTCTTAGGGGGGAAGGATGTAGTGCCCCTCCATTCTCACCATGGATGAACAAATGCATGCGATGTGTATCTAGAATGTTTGGGGGGAAGAACATGGGAGAGAGGATGCTAGTAATGGTATGGTATCATTCACACTTGTAGGCCAAATTCCAAGGTATGGTTGTGTCATGATCCAGGTAAGCTATGTTGATAGATAAAGTGTGGTCAGAGTCAAACCAAATGCATTTCATTAAAATGAATAGATAGAAATTAAGAGCATATTTACTAATAGTGTATTAATTATATTACTTCCACCTTCTTATTGTCAATGAGGTGTAAATTGCTATTGAGTGTTTGACCATTAAAATAATAGTATTTTAGTAGAGTACACCTGTCACCACCTTAAGAAGAATTTTTGTGAACCACAGCATATTTTTAGAAAATCATAGGAATTTCCATGAATTTTTGGGGAGCCATTATTATCATCTAATCTTAGCGCAGGCCATTTTTGTAACAGTTCTTTTACCATTTATTTCACAAGACTACTGGATATGAAATAATGGGCAATCGGTTGCTTGAATTTCTCAATTTTACTGACACCAAATGGGATGACTACGATAGTTTTTTCTTTTATTTCTAGCTTTATAACAATTTGAGCAATAAGGATAGGGGGATCAGGCAGTAGGAATGGTGACTTCCTTGCAGAATTTCAAGTGTTCATGGTAGCTGACTTTGGTGATTCTATCTCTAATTACCTTTATTTACATTGTGCATATTTTTTTAATGCCCCATATACCATTTTCTCTGGAATTCAATGGAGTCCAACAGAAAATATCCAATGCGCCCTCACTAGAAAATAAAATTATTGGAGAGGAGCAACATAAAGAGAACTCTTATGGAGTAGTTGTGTATAGAAATGCTCCATGGAAGACTGACATTGGAAGGTGGCTATCTAGATGCCATGTTATTGCAGAACTAGTTCCCATTAATGAGACTATTGGTGGGAAAATAAAGAAAAGGTAGTTACAGCGGTCACGTCATTTGTAACTCTAAACATGGGGAGTGTTAGTGTTTTCATGGTTATACTGGTTGTGGGTTCTTTTAATATAATGTGAAAAAAACTTGGACTACATTCTTAATAATTTGGTCACAGTGGAATCTGGGTCAGTGCTAACTTATTGTGGCCAGTGGTATCAAAATCTAGTTGTTGCTCTAATGGGCTTAGCATCATGAAGGTATGTATGTCAGTATCTAGATCATATGGGGCATAGTGTGGTGGTAGAAGCATTTGTGGAATTAGCAGGACAAGGATGCATTGTTTACGGTGATGCCGTCACCCTCGTCAGATTACAAGTAACTCTTCCTCTGCCTCTACATCTAGATACCACTGTAGAATATGTTTTTTAGTTATGATGTTCTAAGTCTCCTTAAGACTCCTATTCCATGAAATTATTACAAATTTTAGTAGGATGTGTGGAAAATATTGCATTTCAAATTCATGTGAGTTGTGGGCATTTTGCCAAACATTTCATGTGCCTTGTTTGGGTTCCATATCTTGCATGCATAAGGTCTGTGACCTTTCCAACCATGGCATTACTCCTACCAATGTGCATAAACCTAAAGATTTCTAAGGTCAATTCAACAAACCCATGTTGTGCATGTTGACCAGGGTATTTTCTAGCTATAATATCTATCTAAAATCCACCATCCATTATGCACATTAATTTAATGTTTTATGGCTCTATATGGGCACATAGATATATGCAAAATCTATCTCTAAATGACACATAGGTATGGACATTTACTGGTTTTATCACAATCTCCTTCTATTATGAACTGAAGAAAGCTAAGAAAGAATTATTTATACTCCTTGTAATTGTATTGTTTTGATGATTCCTTGACGATGCATGTGTCTGATAAAAGCAAATACATTTTATAATTGTTCTACAAATTTCTACGACTATATTCATTAAAATATACTTCGACAAATATAATATCCATTATATTTAAAGTTGTTTTAATCCGAATCAAATGAAATAAATGAGTGTTATTTCTGGTGGTAGGAAGACTTTTTTTGTATCGTTTAGATTATGCACATAATCCAATGTTTTCTTAGTTTCCTTGTTTAGATTTACCTTATCAAGACTTCGATATATTTATGATGTAAATAGAAAGATTTTATGATTCCTTATTATGATAGGTCTTGATGGTACTCTCCTTAGGTGTCTTTAAAGTGAGGAATATCAAACTACCTTGAGAGAAGTTCACGAAGGAATTTGTGAAACCCACTCTAGTGGTCCTACTTTGGCTAAGAAACTCATGTGTATGGGATACTATTGGCCAACTATGGAAACAGACTCCTATCATTTTGTGAAAAGGTGGAAGAAATGTCAAATTCATCGGAACCTAATACATGCACCAACACAAGAGTTGCAGCCTTTAAAAAATCCATTGCCTTTCTGCCAATGGGGACTCGACTTAGTGGGCAAGATTCACCCCCCATCATCCAACAAACATAAATTCATAATAACTACCACTGAGTAGTTTACTAAGTAGATCGAAGCCATACCCCTCACCAATGTCACAGGCAAGTAAATTGCCTTGTTCATCTTGAATTATATCATTTGCCACTATGGCATTCCTTTATCCATTATCACTGATAATTGTAGACCCTTTAAAAATTAGGATGTCAAAGAACTATTTGACAAGTTCCATATACAACATCATTTTTACACCCCGTACTACCCCCAAGGAAACGGTCAGGCAGAGGCGTCTAATAAAACCATCTTGAAAATCTTGAAGAAGACTGTCAATGATGCTGGTTGTGATTGGCATATCTAACTGAATCCAACTCTGTGGGCCTACCATACAAGTATTCGCACACCCACAGGTGCAATGCCATATTCCCTTGTCTATGGCTCTAAATCCATCTTGCCCATTGAAGTCGAGTTACCATCCTTGCGAGTATCATTAAAAGGTATAATAACTGATGAAGATTATCGGGTTGACAAACTATAGGAGTTAGAGCTATTGGAGGAAAGAAGACAAAATGCCTTTAATCATCTGAAAGCCTATCAACAAACGATGTCAAGGAGTTAAAACCACAGAGTAAAACCCAAAGTCTTTCGAGTTGGTGACCTAGTTCTCAAGGAAAATTCTAGAAATCAGTAGTACAGGGAAAATAAAGGCAAGTTTGAACCCAACTGGCTTGGTCCATATGTAATCATTTCTACTTATAGATCAAGAGCCTATCAATTAGTAACATCAAAAGGTGAATTGTTGGATGACCCAATCAACAATACGCATCTTCATAAGTTTTGTACCTAAAAACCCAATGCAAGGGAATTTTAAAAAAATCATGCAAATAAAAGCAAGTGATGAAAACCTGGAAACAGACACTATTTGTGATAAACCGCTTCCTCCATCTTTAGGATTTCAGTCCTTTTTTCATCTTTTTTTACCACATCCATCAAAACACATAAAGGTACCTATCATGGCTTGTTACTTGCTCACCCTTATCGTCTTATCACCTTAGTCTATCCATCCAATAACTCATCAATTTCAGTCATCTATCCCAACTCCATCATTACTGTTACCGTCAAACTATGTCACCTCTGACCCATCACGTAGGCAAGGCCATCATTGATGAGCCCCCGAGGCTTCCTATCCAGACATATCCCTCATCATATCATAAACATTTGATTCACCATTTATTCATCCGTCACCAATATCAACCTCCATGGTCAAACTACATTGCCTCTGAGCTATCACATAGGCAAGGCCATCATTAATGAGCCCCCAAGGCTTCCCACTCCCTAGGTCTCAGGTCCACATCATCAAACTACATTGAATCTACATTGTCACATAGGCAAGGCCATCATCGATGAGCCCCCGAGGCACTAGGTCAGTCCCTTAGGGCCCGTCACATTGAGTTTTACCATCCATTGAGTCCATATGTTTCATCCATAATAAGTAGATCCTCTACTTATTGATGTCTATTAACCTATCATAAGGTAAATGTACCCAACCAGATATTTTGGGATTTTTATTTTATTATTTTCAAAGGGAAGTGAAAATGGTGGAAAGCAAATAATTCAGGAGAGCATATCAAATTAAAATTTGAGGTGAGCTGAAGCGAGTTTAGTCAAAAATGTCTTGGGACTCAATTGAATGTGAACCGGGCATTCTGACAGAAGTCATTGGAGAAATGGAAGTGAAGGGAGTTCAAGTAGCGGAATTGTATTCTCTAGACTTGCAATGCTTAACTGATCTTCTTATTTATGGCCTAATCTTCCTATCCAAGTTAAGACTACATGATAGACCTGTATTGAGTTTCCACCATTATAGCCCTAATCTCTTCTTTACAAAGGAGGAGCTCAACCATGGTTGTGCAACTCAAGCTATTATTTCCATTCTCTTGAATTGCCCAGCTATGGACATTGGCCCACATCTCTCAAATTGGAAGCAGTATAGTAGAGATTTTCCACCTTTTCTCAAATCTCTATGTATCTTGAATAACGATGCAATTCGCAATGCCCATAACAGTTTTACCAAACAAGAGCCTATTGTTTCTTCATCTGAAGATGGTGTATACACTTTCATTAACTATGTACCAGTTAGTAACACTATATATATTAGATGGGATGAAGGAAGGGCCCATCTATCTTGGACAGTTTGATGGAATTTCAGCTACCTTGGATTGGTTGAATGTAGTCCAGCCAATACTTCAAGAATGAATGGAGAAATATATGGAAAGTAATATAGATTTTAGTGGTTTAGCAGTTATAAAAAATAAGAAAGAAGAGTATACTACCTATCTGGTGTATCTTCAGAGTAGGAATGAGCAAGTTTTGAATCAATTGATAGGGAGGATGGATTTAGGAAGCCTCCTATAGATTTTAGCGAAAACAAATTCTGAACTTGAAACTGTCAAGCAAAACATATCAATGGAGGATGAAAAAATTAGAAGGTGGAGAAGGGAGAATGAAATAAGGAAGCATAACTATGCACCCTTTTTGTTCAATTTTCTTAAAACTTTGTCTGACAAGGGTAAACTCAACGATGTAATTAAGAAAGCCAAGTTTGAGTAAAGGAAATAAAAATTGTGTATGAATGGAAGAGATGAAGCTTCCATAGATTGAATTAAATATGCTTATTCCTTCAATGAAATTTTATTGTTATATATTGCAAGTTTTTTTATTTGTAGCAAGTAATTAGAACATCTACCATGTAGGCCTCTGTCTTAGATGTGCTATAACACATATATATCCTCTAAATCCAAGAGCCTTTTCTTATACTTGTTGTTACATGAATTATAGAGTACCTTATTTAATTTGAATTTCAATAGTTTGAATTTAAATGTTTTTAAAGTGAATGTACTAATTTAAAAAAAAAGTTAGGTATTTGAGTAAATAAAAATATAAGAAGTAGTATATTCATAAATAAATTAGTAAGTGATATTTTTGAAATAGTTATTAATTTATATTTTTGAATTATTTTATTTTAGACATTATTTACTTTATATTTTATTGAAGAGATATTTTATTTTTCAATAACAATAAAATAAATCATAACAAAAAAATATTCTCAGTTTTAAAAACTAAATTGAAAAAATTCACAATTTATTATTATTTTCTTTATGGGTTGTAGTTAGAATTAGAGTTAGTGCTATAATTATGTTTATGGGGTTATTGTTAGGGGTAGAATTATGGTTAAAATTAGAGTTAGGTTTAGAATTAGAGTTAGTGATAGCATTACTATAAGGATTAAGGTTAGGGTTATAGTTACAATTTGGGTTCCAATTAGAAGTTAGGGCTACAATTAGGGTTAGGGTTCATCTCCAACTTAGAATTATGGTTAGAAATATGGTTATGGTTGGGGCTAGGGTTAGGGATAGAATTAGGTTAGGTTATGTTTAGAACTAGAGTTAGGGTTACAAATAGGTTTAGGGTTAAGGTTTAAAATGAGCATTAGGGTCATAGTTAGTACTACAATTAGGTCTAGAATTAGGGTTACAACTATGGTTAGAACTAGGGTTGGGGTTAGTGTTAGAATTAGGGTTATGGTTAGAAAGAGTTTTATAATTAGTGTTAGGCTTAGTGTTTAGGTTAAAATCAGGGTTAGGGTTAGAATTAGAGTTAGGATTAACATTACATTTAGGATTAGAGTTAGAACTTAAAATTAGGGTTACAATTAGGGTTATCATTAGGGTTAGTCTTGTGGCTAGAGTTAGGGTTACAATTAGAGTTTGGGTTAGCATTAGTGTTAGGATTAAATTTATAGTTATGGTTAGGGATAAAATTAGGGTTACGATTAAATGTAGGATTAGAGTTAAGGGTTAAAATTAGGGTTACAATTAGAGTTAGGTTTAGGGTTAGTACTGGGAAGAGGGTTAGGTTAGAATAGGGTTAAGATTAAGAATAGGCTTAGGGATAGTATTAGGGTTAAAATTAGGGTTACAATTAGGGTTAGGGTTATCATTAGTATTAGGGTGAGGATTCTGGTTAAAATTAGGTATAGGGATATAATTAGGGTTAGAATTAGAGTTAGGGTTAGGGTTACAAACTTGGATATCTCAAGATTAGAATTATAATTGGATTTAGGATAGGGTTACGATTACAATTAGAATTAGGGTTAGGATTACAATTAGAATTAGTATTAGAATTAGGGTAGGGTTAGGGTTTAGGTCAGAATTAGGGTTAAAACTATGACTACAATCAGGTCTAGGGTTGGTGTTAGAATTAGGGTTAGTATTGGCCTAAACATTAGGGTTAGGGTTATAGTTACAATAAAACAAGAAAGGTTATTTACGTTTATATCTATATATGGTTAGAGTTAAGGTTGGGATTAGGGTTGGAATTAGTAATAGAGTAAGGGTTAGTGATAGAATTGGGGTTATAGTTAGGGTTAGAATTATGGTTAGAATTAGGGTTAGGGTTAGAATTAGAGTTAGGGATAGCATTACTATCAAGATTAAGGTTAGGGTTGTAGTAATAACTTGGGTTTGAAATAGTAATAGAGTTAGTATTGGGGTAAGAATTAGTGTCAGGGATAAAATCAAGATTAGAATAATAATTGGATTTAGGGTTAATGTTACAATTAGGGTTAAGATTAAGGTTATAATTAGTGGTAAAATTAGGGTTAGGGTTAGGGTTAGGGTTAGGGTTAGGGTTAGGGTTACGGTTTAGGTTATAATTAGCATTAAAACTATGATTAGAATTAGGGTTAGGGTTTGAGTTAGAATTAGGGTTGGTATTAATGACTTCTTATCACAATAATTATTATAACCCTAATTATTTTTATTTTATAATAATAATAATTATAATTTAAAATAATTAGGGTTTATAATAGTTATGATGTAAAATCATTAGGCTTTATTTAATAATTAATATTATATCAATAATATATATATTTTAAATGTATATATCAATTATATATATATATTTTGCTACGTAATAAGGAGATGTTTTATATTAATTTAAAAAAAATACAGTTTTCCAATTCTGAGATATTTCCAAAAATAGCCTATAGCTGCATCCGACTAGATTGATACTACCGATAGATAGATATGCTATGCAAGACAGGACCAGAAAAACATAGAAACTGATATATAGCCTATATTAAAACCACCTTATAACCCCATACCTATAAACAAAGAACCTAGACTAGAAATAACCAGTAGAAAAGAAACCCTAACCATTTTAAGCCTCCATTTCGTAGTTATGTAGCTTCATATTGAAATCTCCCATCTAGTGCAAGCCTTGATTCTCCACGATCTGACAATACTTCAGCAGAAAATTCACCGCCACCCTCGCATGTTGTCTGAACCATACTAGATCCTCCCCCCTCATGTGGAGAATGAAATGGAAGTATTTCATGACACTTCTAGGATGCTGTAGAAGGGGAATGTCTCTCAGCCACGGCATGCCTGCACCAAAAGAAACTATCTCCAAAGTCTCCTCCAACCCACCTAACACACTAGGAATAAAGAGCCTTCTAGCCACCGAATTCACCCATGTCTTAGCCACATTCAACTCTAGCAGAGTAGCCACAAACTGGGAACTTATGTCTATGTCCAATAAATGTCATTCGCTACCCTATACAAACTCCTTACCCAGAATCATCTTGGTTGCCCCTAGAACAAGTTCATCCTAGCCCTTTAGGAGGCGCTTAAGATGAAGGTCAGTGATACCCCCCAGAAATGCCATTTGCCTCCTATCACAAACCAACCGAATAGGGGTTTCCATTCCTGTGCACTGAATCTAGTCTGCTGAGAGCCATAACACCTTAGGTTTCTCTATAATTTTGCAATGCTTCAAAATAGAAAGGCAACAATTCTTAAAGGAGACGGCTCTTGCTTCGCCTTACTCTTTAATTATATCAGCTATCCCATCTTCTGCCCTTCTAGACTGTTAGCTACCGCTTAAGTACTGTCCACTCTTGAGAGCCGAATCCTCACCCTCATGCTTGCGAAAGCACTAAAACAGACTTGTTGTTTCATCATTGCAATCCGTCCCTTCAAGCATGTGAAACAAGCTAAGTAAGCTTGTTAATTAATACACCCTTTCCACTCGAGAAGGTTCTAACGAAATAGAGGCTAGTCCAAGTGTTGCTCTTACCGAATCCTAGTTGGCTATCAGCTATTCTGCACGCCTCTTATGGTATCGAAGCCCTAATCCTTCCACACCAATACGTGTGGAAGGACTCCTGCCCATCCACCCACTTTGAGAGGAAAAAAGGTCAGCCAATTTCCAACACTTCTCTGCATTCTCTTCCATCCACTGGCAAATTTGACAAAGAATCTACTTCTATGTTACCTTCCCTAAGTATGTGCTTGATCTGAATATGCTCAAAAGAGTCTGGAATTTGTAATGCTTGATCGAACATTACTTTCAGTTTCTAGTTTTCCAAGCTTCTAGTCCTCAGCCCATTGATTGTAAGCAAGTAATCCCCTTCTATCTCTAGTTTTCTAATACTTAATTCTCTATAAAAGCTTAATCCAAGGATTAATGCTTGCAATTCAGCTACATTATTGGTCTTGCTTGGTAATTTTTGGGACAATCTACCAAGAGTTTTTCCTTCCCAGTCTCAAATAATGCATCCCACTCCGGAGGATCTAGGATTCCCCTATGAGGCCCCGTCTAAGTTTAACTTGAACCATCCAAAATCTGGAGGGCTCCATTTGACTTGCATCATGTCTTCCCTGGTAGCCTTCTAATCTGCTATAGCAAGAATCTTTAGTCCCAACCAGAGCTTTCTCATATCTACATCCCATCTAGTGAATTTCTGATTCTTTTGTCCCTCACCAGCTAACCTTGCTCACAAAAGATGGGAAAGTTCTTTCCTTCTCTTGAAAAATTCTTTTGTTCCTCTCTTTCAAAATTTCCCATAAAACCATTAAAGGACATATGCTCCAGAGCCTTTCATATAATGATCTTTGAAAGATCAAAGGCCAAGCCAAGAGAAAGTCTAACAGCTTAAATGGGAATGTTGACTGCCACTTCAATTTGGAGTAGAACCACTTCCAAGTATTAAGCATGAACTCACAGTTAAGACAAATGTGATCTCTAGATTCCCCTTCTTTTTTGCAAAGCACACACCTTGAGGGCCCTGCATAGCCCATTTTCTTAAATCTGTCAGCTGTGAGCACTCTTCCCCTTGAAGCAGCCCAAGTGAAAATGTGAGCCTTGGGAAGGTAGAACTTATTCCAACATAAATTGAAAGGTAGGCTTGACTCTATCCCTTGCTCCCCTTTGAGCACTCTATACCCTTCATTTACACTATATTGCCCAGAGGGAGAAGCATTCCATCTTAGCTCATCTGCCCCTTCCCTAAAAATCATTCTTCAATTCCTCAAGGCTGCTTCAAACACTTATGCAATTCTGATGTCCACTCCTATTTCCCTAACATCCTTCCATTTTATGAATGCTCCGACTGAAGTTGGTTAATTCATAGCTTAGTCTCTTACCAATTCTCCTCATGCTTGCTTAGTGATTATTCTTAATGGGTCCAAGTCATCTCTGCTTGCTAATGTAGTTTGACCATCCCACAAATCTTCCTAGAAGAGCACTCTACTACCATATCTTATTTCCTAGGTTAGCTGACTATGGTCATATTTTTCTTAGCCCCAAAATATTCTGTTTCCCTCCTTCTATCAGAGAAATCTAATCAGAGAAAGACTAAATAGAAGGAGGAAATCCTTAAATCCTGCATTTCCCTATGTTGTTCCTTGCAAAATTTCCCAAAATCTCATCTGGATATCCTTGCAAAAAACTCAGAAAAACCCAGAAACCCTTTGTCTTCAAGTGCTTTCCATTGCAGATAATTCTCAGTTTTATACTTAGTCATTTTTGTATGCATCTTTGTATGTATCATTGTATGTATATCTCTTGTATCACATATACAATCGTATATACAATTTCAGATGCAAGGCGATATACAAAAAGAATATATAAGGGTCATCGGCAAGACTTTGGCCTATCGATATGACAAGTCTTAGGTCTCCCTGATAGCCGAATGTATATGCAAGATACAAGGCAGGATACAAAGGTGTAGATACAATCTAGACCTGATTGATTTTTTATGATATATTTGATAGCGGTTCATATCTACTTTTCTATTTGTATGTCAAGGATGCAAAGGATATACAAAAGTTGATACATGTATGTAGATGCAATTCCAGACTCGACCATTCCTTCATGCTAAATTTGATAGCGGATCACCTCTGCCCTTGTATGTTGTATATCTAATTGCATGTGTGTGATATACAAAGGCATATACAAAGCCAGATACAATGAGAGATACAAATTTGAAGATGCAATCACAGACGCCAATGTAGAATCAAAAAAGTACAAAGTGCATTTGTAAATGCCAAAAGGTAGAAAAGTCAAACATCTTTTGTATGTATAATTACAGGTATATGCAATATGCAAAAAGGCAAAGATACAATCTGGATGTGACTCGAGAATTGATTCTGGTGGACTTCAATATGGGGTCTGTAATTGTATATCACATATACATGATCAGGCACAAAGTGATATACAAAGATGAGATACAAATACCAGATCCAATTCCAATTCCAATCCGCTTCATAAAATGTTGAAGTCCACTTTTGTATATTTGTATGTTTTGTATATGCAATCACATATGCAAAGGCATATACAAAGCCCAACTGAGGTTTTTTGCTGGTCTATTGTGCAGTGGTGGGTCCAAGTTCCTTCATCTATCTATTTTGCAACAATGGACTCCAGGCACTACTCAACAATCAAATGGAATGATAACACGTGTCAAGGCCGATTCAAAGGAAGATGTAGGGGGTTTTTGACAAGACTTTGCTTATAGGTGACCTAGTTTGAGGTCTCCCTGATGGCTGATTCAATGGCAGATGCAAAGAAATATACAAAGTGTAAGATGCAATTGACCACAACTTTGACCATGGATAACTCCTTCATTCTGGAGAATTTCAACATGCTTCAAAAGGAAAAAGTGGTTATTTTTGCCTCTTCTTTCATCTGGTGGGCTTTTGAGGGGAATATTCTCACTTTCAAAATATGATCTAGATTTGCATGCTTGGCTAATAGGATGTCTCAATGACCATGTTTGCATGTGCAAAGGTTGTTTCCTCCGTAGTAATTCTAGTTTGTGAACTCTATATTCACAATTCATGGAAGATGGCCCTGTTCTTCAATGCAATTGATTTCTCTGGCTTGCTGGTGGATATCCATGTGGTCTGCGAAGACTTTTGGGGTCTTCCCTTCAATGCCATGTCCTATCTTGCATATGGGAAACCATTTTCTGAAGTTACAGATCTACTAGAGACATGGTCTCTGTCCTTTCTACCACGCCCTTGCCCATGTGCCCTTGTTCCTACATTGATGACCTCAGATCCTGTGGAGCTGCCTCAGCATGCCCTACATAAGAAATTGACCTATAAAAGGCATTGTGACCTCGTTGTTGAGGAGGATGGTAAATTTTGGGCTGTTATGCTGCCAAATTTTCTATAGTAAGACCTCTTAGAGTAATTACAGGATAAGGGAATGTGACTTACTGTGTCTAAATCTGGCCTCTTTTGTCTTTCTGTTTATCCACCAATGAATGTAATTAGCTATATTGTGTCTTTTCCTGCTACTAGATACTCTATAATGTAATGGTTTCTAGCCCTCATGATCAATATATGCATGATTTCTTGCTTCTCTTGTGTCCTAATTTATGTGTTTTACTTGGAGTTATAGTCTATTCTGTGAGTTAAACATCTCCTCTCCAGGGTTGATCTTCATATCGAAGCCTAAATCAGCCTCATAAGTCTGTGTGAATTCCCTTCATGATTGAGATCATTGTTGTGTCTACACCAAGATCACCATCGCTCACTGAATCTGGTGCATCACCCTATTTCCCTTTCAGTTTCCTTCTAACCCTTTCCCCCTGCAAGGATTAGCACTAGGTTTAGATATATTTCTCTAAGCATTAGGCTTAGAATGAGGAATCAGCCTTCTCTGGAGGTCTGATCTTAATTTGCAAAGTCCCATACTTTCGACATCATTCCCATTGTGTTATTAGAATGCTTGGACTCTCTCCAAGCAGTGTGCAATTCTATGTGAGAATAATTTCTGGCACACCTGGTGGGACTACTCTACTCTGAGTGAGAGCTAGACTGAGGATTTGGTGTCACTCTTTGTCTACATGCCACTGTGAAAGTGTCAACAGACACTTGGCGACTCTCTACTGATCCAGTTCCTTCATCATATTTCAACATTTCATGCCTGTGTAGACAAGGTCTTCTTCTAGAGGTAACTTCCAATTTGTTGAAGTCTCATTTGATGATAGAAAGAGAAGAACAAGATTATCTAGGTCCCTTGTGAGGGAAATTATAAACCATCATTTAAATCATACAAGGGCACAGTCCACTCCTCCTCCATTAGATTTTCAAGTTAGGTCTCAACATTTAACCAAAACTTTTCATATCCCCTTTATTATCAACCTGAACATACCTAACATGGTGAGGAATCTACCATTTGTTGCATATCAAGGAGACAACCCTCTAGCCCTAGCCCAATATGATTACATCCTTACATCATCCTTGAAGGCTATACCATTTTTTAGTGGCGAGAACTCTATCACCCCTACTAAGCACATACAAGATGTTGTCAGTGTCTGTTCGGTCCACCATGTTATTGCTAACAATGTGGCCATGAGATTGCTGGTCTCTTCTTTCAAAGGCAAGGCCTTACAGTGGTATAGAGGCCTCCAACCTAATTCAATACATAACTAGGATGACTTGGGCACTAAATTGTGCCAACACTTTGAAGATAGAAGTGACCATTTGTCACTTATGGAATAGTTGGCTTCAATCAAAAGGGCTCCACATGAGTACATGGTAGATTTCAACTACCATTTTCAGAAGACATGGGATAGGATCCCTCAGCTGGTGAACCCCTCTCCTAACACTTCATTTATATACTATTTGAGGTCTTTAAATCCTAATATTGCAGTTATGATTCAATCGATGGGTGGAGTTGTCTTGCCTAATGCTTATGATATAGCCATTAGGGTAGAAAATTGCCTAATCTAGGTAGGGAAAATTTGCCCAAGGCCGCCTATGCCTCTGTTTCTAGAAAACCCTATCATGCAGCCTACTGCTATTGCTCCAATTCCCACTACAGTCAACCCTATCCCCTCTCTAGCTTCACCTACACTTCAACAAATAGAGGAGAGAGATGCTCAGATCAGAAGGTTAACTAATGAGTTGACATTGGTGAGGAGGCAAAATGCACAACCAAGCCAGCCATATCAGTAGCCTAATCAACATTACCAACCCTTCAATTAGTGGTATCAATAGAATAAGCCATCATATCAGAATAATACGCAAAGACAAAGATAGCCTAGCTAGATCAGACCACTCAATGTTGTTAATCCTAATGTAGCTACCACTTCAAGGCCCCTTGTGCCGATCTAGAACAATCTAGCTCAAGATAGTGACTAGTGTCACCCTTGCGATCAACCACATGACCAAAATATGTGCCAAGAAGGACATTTCAGTCACGCTTTAATAGTGCAAGATCAGCCATCAAGCTTGGAGCATTAGGTTAACATCAACCAAGGAGTGGTTGACAGTCAAGAACAAATGTAAAATGATGTAACTCTAATGAATTAGACTTATGATGATCACTGTGGTGTTAATCAAAGTTCTAGTCCGGTTGCATTCAATACAAGATCAAAGAGAAGGGCTGTTGAAGACACATCAGTGCCTGCAATCAGCCAATCACCTATCCCTAATATGAATCCAACCCAATCTGCAAAGGAAAAGATGCCTACCGTTCCATCAAAGAAAGTAGATCAAATAGTGGAAGGGGCAGAAATAGTGCCAACTCTATAGCCTCAGTCCAAAGAACAACAAAATAGAAGTGACCATGTAGTCACTAAAACATCTCATAAGGGCAGCCAAACACCTTTCAATATAGTGGAGCAGATGAAGAAAACAAACATAGGCATTAGCATGTGTGATGCATTGCTAATTCCATCTCAAAGGAACCTGCTCCAGGAGGCTCTAATTGATATTAGTCATGATGGTGCAGAATTGTCAAGTGAAAGGACTGCTGCCCCAATTAATCTATGTCAACCCAAGGAAGAGGTAAGTACAAGCAAAACTAAGAAGCTCCCTCCATTCCATGTTTCCCTAGTCATAGATGATAAATTGTTGCATAATTGTATGATAGATTCAGGGGCACGTACCTCTGTCATGCCAAAGGTCATTACTAAGAAGTTAGGAATAGAGTATGAGCCTGTAAGCAAAGGTGTAGTTCAAGTAGATGGTACTGTTGTCAAGATAGTAGGTCTTATTAAAGACCTACAACTCACCCCACATGCATGCCCTGGCTACTCTGTTTCACAAGACATCTATTATTGACCTCCTTGCATACTTTGGTATCTGTTTGTCTAGGGATTTCATTACAAAAATAGGTGGATATTTGTCATCTGACTGGTCACATATGTTTTTTAGAACCAGATATGGTACCAAAGTGACTATTAGGGCTGAACCAATTGCTAATGACCACATAGAACCCTACTATCCAAACCCTGACAACATGAATTGTACAATACATGAGTTGGAGGAGAAAGATAACAATAGACATGAGGCTACCACTCCTATGGATGAAGTACTAGATATCCTACTTGATGAGTGGGCCAATTGCTTTCAGTTTGACACTCTCGATTGTATAGAAGATACAGGGCTAGGTACTTATTGTATCCATGAGGAAGATGCTATTATCCCCAGCCTTGAAAAGGAAAGATCAGATCCGAGGGGGATATGGTAGATTTACTTTGATGGCTCTAGAAGCAAAAAAAAGAGCAAGTTTTGGGGTTGTATTGATTTCACCCCTAAAGGAAAGGTATTTCTCTTCATTTAGACTGCAATTTAGTTGTACTAACAATGTAGCTGAATATGAAGCCTTGATTCAAGGCATACAGGTAGCTCAAAAAAGAGGAATAAAAATGTTACAAATATTTGGTGACAGTCAACTTGTTGTTCACCAAATTAGAAAGTTAAGTGCTTCAAAGAATGACTTGCTAAAGTCATACAAACATAGAGTCTAGGACCTGATTGAAGACTTTGATGCCTTCAACATTTAGGTGATCCCTAGACATAAGAACAAGGATGCTAATAGGTTGGTTGTGGTTGGCGCCCAGTTTGATATTCCTTTGAATGTCAAACAAGTTTCAGATTAGCATGTAAAGATTGTGGTTAGGCCTGCTGTGCCTAACAATGGGATAAGCTGGCAAGTGTTTGATAGTGACCAGCAAATTATGAGTTTCTTGCAAGATGACACAGAGTTTAAAATTAGTCAGTTTTGCAAGAACAGTATGGTGATCAGATCATCCAGCTGAAAACCAACAAATTGCCTAGAGGCCTCATCACCCTAGAAAAAATGTTTGGGCCTAATGATCAGCAAAAGAAAGAAAAGATGAATATAACAGTAAAGAAGCAAGACTATGAAGAGGTAGAGGTTGCACATGGCAAATTTCTAAAACATGGTAAGGTAAATACTCAAGCTGAAAGGCAAGGTTACATTAGGCTTTGTGATGAGTTTAATGATCTAATTGTTTGGGATTATATATATTTGAAATGTTTTGATCCTAGTTTAATCCAACACACCATTGACCTAGATCCCAATGCCAATCTTGTCTGCCAAAAACAAAGGCCTGTTAATCATAAAATAGAACCATTAATGAGAAAGGAGCTATCCAAGCTTATAGAGGCTAAGATCATTTATCCTATTAAAAATTTCTCTTGGGTAGCCAACTTAGTTCCAGTTAGGAAGAAGAATGGAGAAATTAGACTATGTGTGGACTTTAGAGACTTGAACAAGGTCTCACTTAAAGACCACCACCCACTCGCTTCCATGGAGCAGATCCTACAAACAGTAGCAGGTGCTGAAAGGTTTTCCTTCCTAGATGGCTACTCAAGCTACAATCAGATCCTAGTGAAGGAATTAGATCAGTACAAAATAGCCTTTACCACCAAATGGGGTACTTTGTCTTATCAAAAGATGCTTTTTGGATTGACAAATGCTGGAGCCACCTTTCAAAGAGCAATGCATTTGGCTTTCAAAGGTCTAATCAATGATATTATCTTAGTATATCTTGATGATTTGATAGTATATTCCAAGCATGCAGCAAACCATTTGGGTCATTTAAGAAAAGTCTTCGAAAGATGTAGAGAGTTTGGGATATCATTAAATCCCAAGAAGTGTATATTTGTTGTCCCTGAAGGTAATTTGCTAGGACATGTGGTCTCCAAGGAAGGATTGGCCATTGCTCCAAAAAGAACAAGCGCCATTCTTTCTCTTCCCCTTCCCAGCCATAAGAAAGGTCTACAGAGTTTCCTGGGGAAGATAAATTTTGTGAGAAGGTTCATACCTAATTTCGTCTCAATAGCAAAACCCCTCACAGCTATGCTAAAGAAGAATGCTACCTTGATTTGGTCTAAGGAAGGTAGGGATAGTTTTGAAGCTATCAAACAAGCAATTACACAAGCTCCTACACTGATAAATTCTAATTATGAGAAAGATTTCATCCTTTATGCCTTTGGAGGCAAGGAGAGTATATCAATTGTCATGACACAACAAAATGAGGAGAAGTTGGTGTAGACACCTAAAATTGACTTGCTCTGCAAATTAATTTTCCATATCTTCCCTAACCATCTATCTATCCCTTGTGATCAATTAATTCATTTAATTTATCACTTAGACCTTACAACACTATCCCTCATTAATCAAATAAATATTCCCAATATTTATTTGGTTCAATTCTCCTTTTCCCTAATCCTCATCAATTAGATAAATCATGGTTATCTAATTGATCTAGCCTACTAATTGACCTACCCTAACCTACCCTAGCCTACCTTATCCTAGCCCTAGGATCAATTAAGCAAAACCTCTATTTGATTAGTCCTAACCTCTCATTTGGGTGGTCAAACCTAGTTTAACACCCTTCCCCACATCCCCTAAATTAAAAATTCAAATAAATCACACATCACATTTACTTCTCTTACACACCCCTTACCTCACCCATCCTCATTCAATACCTCTTATCCCCAAATGAATTCTTAATTCATTTCCCAATCCCCAAATAAATTTTTAATTCATTTCCCATTCTTTCACACCCATACCTCATTTATCACCCCTTTTCCCAAAATGAATAAAAGATTTACTTTTATTCCTAGCCTTTGATCTCATCTTTCAATCCTCACCCTCCATCCTCCTCTCAGAAAATCTATAAATGAAACCCTCTCCAAGCCATTTGAGGGAGACTCCTTCATGCATCAAACCTCTGCCAAAATCATTTCACAATCCCCTTTATCATGCCGCCATAATGTCCAATTCACTCTAAATCATCTCTCATTTCCATCTAGTCTCTCAAATCTATCATCTAATCCCTAATCATTCATCTACATTGTGTTGAGTATTTGAGCAATCCACATACATTTCAGTTATCATGGGTAAAATCTAAGGAGACTAATCGGGTGCAACTCCTTCCTGCTTAGATTTGTGAGTTCATTTATGAAGGTATAATCTTGTGTATTTTGCATTCAATTTATGTATTTATCTTAATTTTGTTTTCACTTATCACATTGGCATGCCCGGTGGGACCCACAAGGTCTGAATCTAATCATTTGTTGTGAGTTTCTGTGCTTTAGACGTGTTTCTACAGGTGCAGTGCCATCCTACCTTCGCAGCGATGCCATCACTGGCACATTTTAGCGCTATTCTCTATTTTAGCGCTATCCTGCGTAGCACATTTCTTGCTTAGGACTCATTCATGTGTCCATTTTCACCCATCTTCTTCTTGTTGATTTTTTCTGTCTAATTTGCTCTCTGTTTTGCAGGAATATTGGAAAATACAAGGGGAGGTTATGCTAATTTTTTTAAAAATCCAATCATATTTTTTAGTTATCATTTTGTCTCATTTTCTTCATCTATTATACTAACAAGGCTAACAGGACCTCAATTTTGCTATCTGACCCTTTGTGTTGTTCAGGAAAAACCTCTTTTTTGTAGGTCAGACACGTTCAGTGCTGTATCTCCGCTATCACCCAGATTGGCACTATCTATGGGCATAATCAGACTGTCTGACAAGATGTGCAGTGGTGCGTTCATAGTCCTCTTTTAGCACTATCTCCTTCTTTACCGCCTTCATGGTCATATTATAATGCTATATTCTATTTCGGCACTTTTTGGTTCTTGTACTAGTGCTATTTACTTACGTAGTGCCCTTTGTCTAACTTTGTAATGCTATCTTCTGTTTTGGTGCCTTCCGGGTCTCATATTAGTGCTATCGTATCAATTGGTGCTTTCTGTAAAGGTGTCATTTTCTTAGTCAATTTTCTGTTAGTGTTGCCATTTGTAGTCCGCAGTGGCACTATTGTATTCCTATATTAGCGCTATTTATTTAAAGATAACTTTTCTTCTCTGTGCAGGGACTAACAGTTTTTGTAGGTTATCACCATCACTAGGAGGACACTAACAATCTGTTGTAGGGTGTTTCTTTATCTTAGTCTAGCAAAAACATTTCAATTGGGCTCTTAAAACAAACCCTTGCATGGTATTTTACACAGCATTTCAATTAATCAAGTCTTTGTGTGTGTGCCAAACTTTTAACATTGGTGTTCTTAAAATTAATCATTGCTTGCAACAAACAACTACCAAACACTTCAATTTTTGGGCTTTAAAAAGAACCACAAATTGCATCAATCAAATCATTAGTTTTAAAAAGAACAACAATCTGCATTCTTCACACATGTAATCAAGAAAATCCAATCTAATTTGTGTGAAGTGTCTTCATGGTTTGTGTTTGTGTTGTGAAAAGTGTATGCTCTTCCCTCGCACCATTTGGTGACCTTGGGAATCAAAAGATTTTTATAACACTTGCATTAATCACCCCCAACATAATCCAAATAAATAAAATGAACCATGTTTAGTGTGATGCAATCATAGAAAATACGTATGCTCTCCCCTCGCATCTTTGTATGAACTTGGGGATCAAAAGTGTTTTCATGATTGTATTGCTTTTGTAAACTTTAGAGGGCATGCCACCCTGCTTCGAAAGGTGGGAACGACCCAAGCAGCAACAAGATAAAGCCAAGCTCTTTCAAGCCACTATATAAATTAATGTGTTTGTGATGAAAGTCACAAGCAACAGGTGTTGTTGTGTTATACCGACAGCCAACCTCCCACAAAACACTCCAAGGCGTAACCCTTGGAGGCTGGGAGACTCCATAATAGAGAGTAGCACTGCCGCATGTATAACCACCTGAACGAAAGCACTCATTACAAACCTTTGTTTTAGTGGCCCAAATCCCTAAGGTTGTACATGCTTGATTATCACATTTTTCATAAATCGAACCTTTGGCCATTGTGTTTTCTTGCTTGATTGTTTGTCTACTTGCCAAGAAAAATCAAATTCATCCATCAATCCAACCATTTGCATCCTTTAACGCCATTCCTCTCTATTTCAGCGTCATTTTCCATCTATTTTAGTGCCTTCTTCATCCATGTCTAAAAATCAAATTTTCCCATCAAAAACATCAATTTTATAAGCCCATTTTCAAAAAAATTCTGGTCGGGAGGCTACACCCTTGCACCCCCCCTCACGTCGAGCTAGGTTTTCCTCCCAACACCGCTAAACCATCCCCCCATTTATCAAACCCCATAAGTTGAGCTTATCCAATCCCTTTATTTGAGCTTGATCAAATTCATCGTAATCCACTTCATCCCTACTCACAATCATCTTCATAATCCTTAATCCAATTCATTATCATCATCTTAATCCCATTCTTCCATCCATTTGATCAACATTATCCAAATCCTCATCCCAAAATCAAGCCCAAGTCAAAATCATAACATCAATCCAAAACCAAAATCAAATCCAACATCAATCATCCCTCATCCATTGTCAACTCTAATCAAACATTCCAATTCCTAATCCTTAATCAAAGATCATCTTTTGCAAATTAAACCTTGGTTAAGGACCTAGTCTCCTTCATCCTCCATCAATCCCCTCATCCAAAAGCCCAACCACAATTATCCACATCATTAACAAAATCCCCCAACATCATTATCAAACTCCAAATCCAAATCAACCCAATCAAAAAACAAGACCTTAATTGATCACCTGATCAAATCAACCCAATCAACCCTCTTGCTTAAGATCATTAGTCTATCTTAAGCATAGAGAACCATTCATCAAATTAAATCAAATCAAATCAAATCATCCTAAGGTCTTGAAATTTTGATTCCCAACATCACAACCATCCATCATCCCCCATCATCCCATACTATCTCCCACAGAATGGATCTTTCTGAATCAATACAACAATTACAAAGACTTAGAAAAATCTATGAGAACATGGATCCTCATGCTAAGGAACAATTCAAAAATGACATTAAAGATATCCCCTTAGCACACCTCATCATTGGAGAATCCCAAACCCCTCCCCCATCTTCATCATATCAACCCTCATCATATCAACCTTCAACATCTTACATATCCACACCATGGACCTCATACCAACCTTCATTATATCAACAAACACCCTACACCTCATCCCCATCCACATCATATCAATCGTCATTCTTTCAACCTTCATACCAACCTACCTCTTACATATCCACACCATCAACCTCCCATCAACCTTCATCATATCAACCTCCATCATCCTCATATCAACCTCCATCATCCTCATATAAACCTTCAACCTCATACCAACTTCCATCATATCAATCTTTACCCTCATATCATTCACCATCCCCTTACACATCCATGCCATCATACTTATCTAATCAACCAATACCTCCAACTTATCCATCCCCCAACCTTTGTCATGCTAACTTTGATCAAGGGAACACCAATCTAGCACGCCTTATCTCCAAAATCCAAACCTCATATCAACAACCAAATCCCCCATCTCCTAATCCCCATCCTACAATCCTCCCATCAAAATATCCCTCCAACATTATCAACCTTAATCCATCACCTTATGTATCTCCCAATCCACCAACCCCTATCACATTTCCACCATCTAATCCACCATCACATCCAAAGAATCCTTGTGGGATTTCCTCCAAAGAACATCACCAAGCAAAGCAAAGGAATCCCCCACCCCTCCAACACCATCATCTAGTCCAATACCATCCCTTGAACCCATCCACGAACCATCACAACCTAATCCCATCACCCCCATATCCAATCCCCATTCTAATCCCACACCAACCACCATCATTATCCATCCATTATATTGCTCTTCAACCCACACAATCATGAAGGATACCATCCATTGGCTATTAGCAAGGAATCAAACACCCTCATGCAATCCAACATCCACCAAATCTCTTGAACAACCCCCTATCATAAGTCAAGAACCATCATGTAGCCATGTTCAAGAAGACATAAGTCAAGCACCTACCACATCCATCCAAGCACCTACCACATCCATCCAAGCACTTATCACATCCATCCAAGCACCTACCATATCTATCCAAGTCACTCCCACTTCTATCCAAGCACATGAGTTATGTCAAGAATCAAATCCAAAGCATGTTGAAACATCAACCTCGTTTCCTAATCAAGATCTAACCATCCTATCTAATCCCATCCATGATCCCCTCCCATCTATTGATCAACTTATTGATCTCACCCCATCTTCTACCACCCCTTCACCATCCCCCATGAATCCTTCACCTCCATCTACCAATCCCATCCAAAATCCATCCCCTTATCCACTTGGCACAAGCACTTTCATCCGTGGTGACTCCATTGTAGGAGGCGAACAACTTCCATCCACCACCTATCTTTCTTCAACAAATAATGGACTCGCGTCTTGTTTCCAAAGCACTAAACATCCCATTGCATGTCGCATACTCCAACACATGAACTATCAAGGCAAAGGCTTAGGCCTTCATGAACAAAGCATCTTGGAGCCCATCCACACCACATTCCATCCATCTTCGCATGGCCTTGGCTATACACCCCAAGAAAAACAATCTAAACATGTTGGTACCACCCACACACCTTCCAAAATCCATTCATCCAATCCCAAACATGGTGCATCTCATCGTACTCCCAAAACATATGTTGCCATCCCTCCTCCATCATCCTATCATTTGCAAAAGCATGTGACCATCCATCTTCCCCCATCAAATTTACCTCCACTACTTCCAACTCCAAATATTCCTATCAAATCCACTCTACTTCCTATCCTACCAACACCAAACATCCCTATCCACAAATCCTCTTATCCTCCCATACTTCCAACTCCTAATATCCCCATCCTCAAATCCCCTTATCCTTTTATCCATAAATCCACTTTTTACCCCTCCACCCATAAATTCCCTAAATTTCCCAATCAAGACCAACAAAAGCACACATCTTTCAAACATGAAGCTTCCCCCAAATCCATGGGATTCAAAAGTAATAATTTGAATGCCTCAACTCATAAAGCACAAAAGCCTAAAGATATTATCCCTTCTAATAAAAATGAAAAATCCAAAAGGCTATCAAAGCCCACACCATCACAAGAAAAAGCAAAAGAAAAAATGGTGTGGGTTCCTAAGCACAGATCAATCAAAACAAATGAGGCATCTACATCCCAATCAACTCCAAACTCTCAAACATCTTGCTCCACATCTAAAAATCCCATAAATCCTAAGTCTATTTGGGTCCCTAAAACCCCAAATTGATCATACAAAAATCCCCCATCTCGATCCCCATTACTCCCAACTCCACATCTAAAGTACAAGCTTCCAAATACATCACGATGTGTGCAACCGTTGGTCTTGGTTCCCCTCCATCACTTAACATTCCCACATACCCCCATCTCTCCATCTTTCGTTCACTATCCTACATATCTTCCCCATCACATTCCTATGGTCCATGCTTTTGCATAATCCACATCAAATATCCATTATCCACCATCTATTTCATCTTCTCCTATCTACCAACATCCACGCAATCATCATCCAAAATGCTATCCAACATGGGACCATCTTCTCCTTGCTATGGAAACAAACGCTAGAGTCCCCCCTCCATCAAAAAAGCAAAAAAAAAATCAAAAAATCAAGAAAATAGTAAAGAGAAAAAATCTGTCCAATGGTGAAAACCACTCCTTGTGGTGCCTTGGGCAAGTACCTTGATGAAAACCCCTTGTGGGCGTCATGCGTAATCCCTACTCCATCCATTTTGTATCCCTACACTTGGGGGCAAAACCATCTAATCATCCACATCCATAACATCCTTTTGCATATCCTATCCATATATCCTTATCCTATCATATTCCTATCCACTACCCCCTATTTATCCTATCATTTCCCATCCATCCTATCCATTATATATTTCTTTTACCATCTCCCACCTTAGATCTTGATGAAGACAAGGGGCAAAATATCAACAACATGCTTTGGACACCTTTCGGCATACTCCCTATTCAAGTATATCCCCCATCCATCTACTCCAAAGTCCATCCATTCAAACATGAACCCATCATGCAAAATTCTTTAAGCATTAGGCGCATAGGATTCCTTGCAACCTAGCCCTTGGACAAAATCCTCATCCCTATCTTCCATCTATCTAACATACATCCCTATCACTTGTCCATTCATCTATCATGAATCAGTTAGCCATCATCCTTTCATCGCCAATCCCCCTATCCAACCCCATCACCTCCACCTCTAGACTTGGTGTTCCCTTGTCA
Organism: Cunninghamia lanceolata; assembly: GCA_027924645.1. Classification (NCBI taxonomy): domain Eukaryota; kingdom Viridiplantae; phylum Streptophyta; class Pinopsida; order Cupressales; family Cupressaceae; genus Cunninghamia; species Cunninghamia lanceolata. The sequence goes on along the minus strand of BSBN01000081.1, from coordinate 146,623 downwards.
TTGGTATCTAGCATAAAGGTTATCCACACGGAATCCAATGCAACCATCTCATAATAAACCATTCCTTTTCCAAAATCAAAAAATCCAAAAACATCACAAAAAAATAAAAAAAACCAAAAAACAATAGAAAACACACAAAATTCCAAAAATAATTTATCCACCACAAAATCACCCAAATCATCCAACATCTCATCATCCCACATCATCATCACAAATCAGAACTACATATCATAACCACTTGCATCTTAATGTGCCTTGATCCCGTGGATACAGGGTATGTAGGCAGTCTGGAATACTAGGATGTTTCCAGTACTCAGGTGCATAAGATGCACCCATCCAACCCATTGAGCTTACACTAGATCTAGGCATTGCATCACCCCATCAAAGCATCATCCCTTATCAAAAATCATCAACTATCAAATCAGCATCAACCATAACTTGTCACCATCATATCTTGAGCCAATCTTACAACATCAACTAATCATGATCCAATCATCAATTGATTCCTGCCTTAGGCTATATCTTTCCTATGCTAGGCAGAATCTATCCAATCCTTATCCATTTTGGCAAGAGAGACAATGGCTATTTGTTTTGGTTCGTTGGTCTTTTTTGTTTTTGATTTTTATCTTTTGTCTTATTCAAAGATCGCATCAAAACTGCCTTGATCTTACTATATCATGGTATGTGGTGAAAACATCTAGAATGTGGCATAGTCTTGCTTTTGTCTGTTGTGCTTGTGGGTTGGTTTCATTACTCCAAGCCAGTATTCATATCTTGTTGATCATAGGGTCAGTTCTAGCATATTGGTCCCCTTATGCATCTAAGGTTCATCATACCTTTTATGTACTAAGGACTTATGCTATGAGTCCCCTTCCCTCGTCAGGACAAGGTTGTACTATCTTGGGCATGCATGAGATCATCCCTTTGTTTGCGTGTCTAGTCCATGCAAATGTTGGATAAACATCATCACCCTAGTCTTCTATACCTTGGTGAAAACATATCCACTTTGCTATATCAAACCTAGGATTGCTCTAAATCATTTTTCAGCACAATGATCATCCACCAATCAATCTCCCACCATCATCATCCTTTCATCTTGCCACTTATCCTCCAACCACTTTTACCAATCTCTTCCATCCATTTTGAGAGCACAACCGTGTTCTTGCAACCCACCTATCCTCTCTAGGGGGCATCACCCTTACCAATTATCCCCAAACCTTACCCTATTCTTCTAAGCCAAAATCTTTTTTCTATCCAATCCAACTCTATGTTTTAACTTCTTTGAAATGATGTTACTTAGCCGCAACATCATCTCAAAGAGGGGCAAATGTAAACACCTAAAATTGACTTGCTCTGCAAATCAATTTCTGGTATCTTCCCTAACCATCTGTCTATCCCTTGTGATCAATTAATTCATTTAATTTATCACTTAGACCTCACAACACTATCCCTCATTAATCAAATAAATATTCCCAATATTTATTTGGTTCAATTCTCCTTTTCCCTAATCCTCATCAATTAGATAAATCATGGTTATCTAATTGATCTAGCCTACCTCATCCTAGCCCTAGGATCAATTAAGCAAAACCTCTGTTTGATTAGTCCTAACCTCTCATTTGGGTGGCCAAACCTAGTTTAACACTCTTCCCCACATCCCCCAAATTAAAAATTCAAATAAATCACACATCACATTTACTTCTCTTACACACCCCTTACCTCACCCATCCTCATTCATTACCTCTTATCCCCAAATGAATTCTTAATTCATTTCCCATTCCCCAAATGAATTTTTAATTCATTTCCCATTCTTTCACACCCATACCTCATTTATCACCCCTTTTCCCAAAATGAATAAAAGATTTACTTTTATTCCTGCCCTTGATCTCATCTTTCAATCCTCACCCTCCAACCTCCTCTCATAAAATCTATAAATGAAACCCTCTCCAAGCCATTTGAGGGAGACTCCTTCATGCATCAAACCTCTGCCAAAATCATTTCACAATCCCCTTTATCATGCCACCATAATATCCAAATCACTCTAAATCATCTCTCATTTCCATCTAGTCTCTCAAATCTATCATCTAATCCCTAATCATTCATCTACATTGTGTTGAGCATTTGAACAATCCACATACATTTTAGTTATCATGGGTAAAATCTAAGGAGACTAACCGAGTGCAACTCCTTCCCGCTTGGATTTGTGAGTTCATTTACGAAGGTATAATCTTGTGTATTTTACATTCGATTTATGTATTTATCTTCATTTTGTTTTCACTTATCACAGTTGGAGCAACCAATTGCTTTCTTCAGCTAGCCTCTCAAGGGATATGAATTGAATTATGACTTCATAGAAAGACAAGTGATTGTTATGGTCAAAGCCTTGAAGAAATTCAGACACATGGTCTCAAACAGTAAGATTTAGCTAATGGTGAATCACCCTAATGTCAAAGAGTTTCTCCTGAGCAAGGATATTAATGAAAAAAGAGTTGGGTGGATCACCAAGATAATGGAGTATGACATCAACATCATTATTACTAGACTAATCTCTGGCAAAGGTCTATGTGAACAAATGGCAGTAGATGTCAAAGGTAGAAGTGATGATGTATATGTTCAAGAGCAGGCGCAATTAGTTGAGCCTCATACACCAACTGACTGGCATCATGACATGATCACATTCCTACAATCAAGTAGATGTCCAGATGGATTGAATCAATTAAAAGGAAGGTATTTCAGACTTTAATCGATCCCTTATGTTATTATTGTTGGTGTCTTATTTAGAAGAGACATCAATGGAGTTCTTCTTAGGTGTATAACGCAAAATCAGACTTCAAGAGTACTAGAAAAATTTCATAATGGCACTGCTAGTGCCCATTATTCTCCTAGAACAACTGCAATGAAAATCATGAGGGCTGGTTATTACTAGCCTAGTTTGTTCAGTGATGTGCATAAGTGGATCAGAAATGGTAAAGAATGTGCATTATTTGCTGGAAAGTAGAGACTAGCGGCTCTTCCCCTTCATCCAATCAAAATAGAGCATCCTTTTGCTCAATGGGGTTTAGACTTCATTGGCGTAATTAATCCCCCTTCCAGTGCAGGTCATAAATGGATCCTTATAGACACTGATTATTTCACTAGATGGACAGAGGTAGTTGCTTTGAAGGATGCTACGAAGGCATCTATTGTGGATTTCCTTGAAGGTATAGCCACAAGGTTTGGTGTGCCATCCACCATCATTTCTGATAATTCTAAGGCCTTCACAGGTGCAAAGGTCAGTGAATGGACACTGAATCATGGAGTGTATATGAAGACTTCATCAAACTACTATCCTCAGGCCAACAGTTTGGCTAAGTCCACCAACAAAAACTTTATCAGGATTATCAAGAAGACCTTGGAAGATAATCAAAGGACTTGGCATTCTAAGTTGAAGACTACTCTTTGGGCTGACATAATCACTCCCAAAAGAGCCATAGGTAATTCCCCTTTCATGCTGGTATATGGAAGGGAAGCAAGAGTTCCATTATCACTGGAGTTCCCTTCTCTTGAGTTAGCACAGTAGCTTGAATTAATGGAAAATGATGATCAGACTTGCAGAGCTGATGGAACTTGCAGAGAAGAGAGATGCTACAATGAGGACTCTTGAGGCTCATCAAGATCAGGTTAAGAGAACTTTTGGTAGGTCAGGAGCTGATAGAACATTCAGTGAGGGAGATATAGTGTTGAAGTGGGATGCAGATAGAGCCAAACCTGGAAGACATTCAAATTTTGATGCCTTATGGAGTGGCCCTTACATCATCATTAGTTGCAAGCAAGATAATGCATTTCAACTTTCTAGGCTGAATGGTGAGGTCCTGCCCATCCCAGTTGGTGCAGGAGCACCCCTAAAGACAGGATATAGGTTCATTGTCCGCATGACAGGACATTAGTCTATTTTTAGCATGTTTGACTTCATGATGTAAAAAGGTCCATTGGACTAATGCATATGTATTAGATCAGCCTAGGAGAGTGTGCAGGTAGTTAGAGTTCGTGATCAGGTAGTATGAGCTGTCCTCTCCCAGCCGCTTGGAAGCTCCCAGCCGCTGGGAACCGAGTTGGTAGTACTCGTAGGATATTGCTATAAATAACTTAGATTAGTTAGGGTTTGATATGATATCAGAGAGAGTAGTAGAGAGTAGTAGTTATGTTATGTTGTACTGGTGATTGAGTGAGATCAAGAGATCAGTCCAGACATTGTGAAACATTGTTGTAGAAACAGGACATTTGTGTTTCATCTAAATAAGATCTCATCAATTGCATTATCTGGTTTATCAGCTATTTATGTTTTGATTTCTGTTCTGATTACAGGTTAATGGATACTTTCAACCCTTCCACCGGTTGATTCTGTGAATCGGTGGAATGGTCATACATGTTAGTTTAGGTTGTATTTTAGTTTTCTGTTTATGCATTTCATTGTGTGGGAGCTCGATTGGTAGCATGCTATGAATCAACCTAGCATCCTCATGTGCTAGGATTTAGGAAGATAAACTGTTAAGTTTTGATCTGAAGGTGATCCGGCCTGATCATCATGTTTTCTTTGTAAAATTGTGTGGTTCTGTGAGTTTGCATGTAGCTAACGGATATATAGGGATCTGCATGTGCTTTTCTAGACGGAGTGAATCGCATCGACATATGCGAGTATATCGCTATCCGGATCGGGTTATGAAGCTGACGAAGACTGTATGTTTCAAGTGCATCAGGATGATATAAATCAGATATATACTCAGTGTGTATATCATCGTCAGGATCATCTTTCGTCTGCATGTCGCTATCGCATGCAAAAGTGAAAGTTCATTTTTTGGCTAAGGACCGGAAAGGTCATCATCAGGATATTGAAAAGATCACCGGCTATTCATTATCATGTTGCGGAGGATATAAGTGTCTTATATCCTGTTGACATCATCATCGGGTGCAAGTGACGTCATCGTCATTAGGATATTGCGAATATCACCCTATGCAAGTTTATCCTGCTGTCACTAAGTGTTTTGGCATCGGCGTAAGTCATCGGCATAAAGTTTGGTTAACATCATCAGGATGTTTCAATATGACCGGATAAGTCATATCCTGATGCTGTTGTTTGAGTAGTTGGATATCGGGGTGAAAGGTGCTTGAAGCTGTCGTCATCAGGATATATCGGAGGAATTAGATATTTTATATCCTACTGATGAAGATGATGTCGAACATCATGATGATGAAGATAGAGTTTGGCAGTATGATGAATAGTGAACATCAGGAGGATGTTTGTGCTTGCCGAATGTGATGATGCTGCTGATAGGCGAAAGGCGAAAGGCGATAAGGAAGTGAACAGTAGTTAGCAGGAGGATATTTCATGCCTCTTCGAAATATGATGATGCTATCTGTGTTAGCAAGAAATATGATGATGATGATAAGCCGATAGGTATTACATACTGCATGTCCAGGATTTTAACATGCTGGTTGTGTTAATGACTCCTCCTTCCCATTTGTAAGCTTCTGTTGCTTTTTCCTCTACATCATAGTGGTATCAAAGCAAAGGAAGGATCTTTTGGAAAAGATAAGGATATAGCAGGATGTCAGATGAGGAAGGAACATCTGAGATGCCAGCAAGGATGACCAACATTGAGTTGGCAGTTCTGGTGAAGAAACAGATTGCAAAGAGCAAGGCCGTGAAGGCTCAGAATCAGGAATTGAAGGATGAGTTAGAGAAGTTGAGGAACAGAGTAAGTTTTGGTAGAGAAGAAGATAGGGAAGAAGAAGAGATCCCTAGTTGGAATGAGGAGGTCATTCCTGCAGACTAGAGACCACTGTTGAATGCCCTCAAGGCCATGGAGAGGAGAACCATGGATGTGAAATTGGATTTGCCAGTGTTTACAAGAAAGATGGAACCTGATTCAGTGATGGAGTGGATAGACTCCTTGAACAATTTCTTTGAAACAGAGGAGATACCAGAACAACAGAGGGTGAAAATAGCCCAGTCAAAAATGAAAGAAGCTGCCTTGACATGGTAGAATTTCATCCAAGATGATAGAGTACAGGAAGGAAAGCATAGAGTCACTACATGGAAGAAAATGATGGCATTAGTAAAGGAAGCTTATGTCCCATTGGATTACAGTATCCAATTACACAAGAGGAAGCAAAACCTGAAGCAGAAGGAGCTAGATGTCAGCTCATATACAGAAGAATTCATGAAACTTTGTATGAAAACAAAGGTAAAGGAAAGTGAAGACGAGAAGGTAGCTAGATACCTTAATGGATTGAGGTTCAACATTCAGGAAGATTTAAGTCTGCATAATCCAGATACAGTTCAGAAATGCTTTCAGTTGGCATTGAAAGTGGAAGAGAAGTTAAAGAGAAAACAAGAACAACACAATAGAGGAAGAGGAAGACAACAAAGGGGTGGAAGAGGTCCTTTTAGAGGTAGAGGACATGGACATGGATATCAAGGAGAATCCAGTCATGACAATAGTAAGGGAAACAATAGTCAGAACCAGGGGGAAAATTATAGTCAGCAAGGAAACTTCAGAGGTAGAAGACCTTTCAGAGGAAGATCCCAGGGCAGAGGATCCATCAAATGTTATAACTGTAACAAAGAAGGCCATATAGCCAGCAGATGTCCAGAAAAGGCCACAAGCTCAACAGGAGAAAGGAGAACAAATCTGATCCAAGAACTTGATAATCAAAGTATGACAGGCTCTAATGCTTTTCAGAGTGTGAATGCTCCTGATAATTGTGGATACCCAGAAAGTGGAGAGTCTCCAATGATGAGAAGAACAGTGACTACCATGAAGGTACCTGACAAAGAATCCCCTCAAAGAAAGTTTCTTTTCAGGACTATTTGCAAAGCAGGAGGTAAGGCATGTAAAGTTTTGATTGATTCTGGTTCTACTGAAAATTTTGTGTCTGAAGAAATGGTGACAAAACTTAAGCTTAGGAGATTGCCTCACCCATCCCCATATAAAGTCTCATGGCTTACCCAAGGTCAGCAGACAATTGTAGAAGAGCAGGCTTGGGTAGAACTTTAGATTGGAGCATATAAGGATAAGTTGTTGTTTGATATTACCACGATGGATGCTTGCAATCTTTTATTTGGTAGACCATGGCAGTATGATTTGAAGGCACAACATGATGGTGTTAGAAACACCTATACAATCACTAAAGATGGTAAGGTTATAAAGTTACTACCATTGACGGAGGAGGAGAAATCTAAAGGAAAAGAGGTGAAGGTAATGCTGATGCAAGGTAAACAATTCATGAAAGAAGTAGCAGCAGAAGGTGCAGTTGCATATGCCCTAATCCCATGTATGAGGGTGAATAGAGAACAGCAGCAAGAAGTCAAGGAAGAGAGAAAGCAAAGGTTCATAGACCCAACTATCCAAGAGCTATTGGATAAGTACAAAGGTATCATCTCAGAAGGAATGCCAAGATCCCTACCACTTGTCAGGGATATTAGTCACTGCATAGACTTAATTCCAGGGTCAACACATCCAAACAAAGCAGCCTATAAGCTAACTCCATAACAGAATGTAGAAGTAGCCAGACAAATTGAAGAATTATTGGATTCAGGTCTGATTGGGAAAAGTTTAAGTCCATGTGCAGTACCAGCTGTACTAGCACCAAAGAAGGAAGGTACTTGGAGGCTTTGCACAGATTCCAGAGCTATTAACAAGATCACAATCAGGTATAGGTTTCCAATCCCTAGGATAAAGGATTTACTTGACTGTTTGGGAGGTGCTAAGTATTTTACAAAAATAGATCTAAAGAGTGGATATCATCAGATCAGGATTAGGCCAGGAGATGAATGGAAAACAACATTCAAAACTAATGAAGGGTTATATGAGTGGAAGGTTATGCCTTTTGGTTTATCTAATGCACCTAGTACTTTTATGAGGTTGATGAATGAGGTTTTGAAAGAGTTCATTGGTAAGTTTGTCATAGTATATCTAGATGACATTCTGATTTTCAGCAACACAAAAGAAGAACACCTCAGACACATAGATTTGGTTCTTAAGAGGTTACATGAAAAGCAGCTGATGATAAATTTAGACAAGTGTTTGTTCATGCAAGAGGAGATCACATATTTGGGTTTTGTCATTTCACAAGGAAAGTTACAAATGGATAAGGAGAAGGTAAGTGCCATATTGTCTTGGCCAACCCCAAAGACTATGAATGATGTCAGAAGTTTCCATGGGTTAGCAACCTTCTACAGGAAGTTTATAAGAGGGTTTAGTCATATTTGTGCACCCATGCTTGATACCATCAAAGGAGGACAGAAGTGCAGATTTGTTTGGACTCAACGAGCAGATGATTCTTTTGAAACATTGAAGAAGAAGGTGGCACAGTAGCCAGTCCTTGCACTTCCAGACTTTAACAAAATCTTTCAGGTGGAATGTGATGCCAGTCACATGGCCATTGGAGCAGTACTCAGCCAAGAAGGTAGACCTATTGCATTTTTCAGTGAGAAGCTCAATGATGCTAAAAAGAGGTATTCCTCATATGATTTGGAAATGTATGCTTTAGTCCAGTCACTCAAGAAATGGAGGCATTACTTGATGCCAAAGGAATTCATAGTATTCACAGATAACCAGGCTCTGAGTTTCATAAACAGCTAGGAAAAGCTGAACCACAGACACATGAAATGGGTAGAAACCTTACAAGCATTTACTTTTAGATTGAAGCATAAGAAAGGAGTCAAGAATAAAGTTGCAGATGCTTTGAGCAGGAGAGTTCTAACAGTCAACCAGATTCAGTTAGAAAGTGTTGGCATTGATTCACTAAAGACCATGTATGAGACTGATGAAGATTTTGGGGAGATATATCATGTATGTACTTCTTTTGGAGAGAAATATCATGCTGAATACTCTGAATTTTTGATTCAGGATGGATTGTTGTTCAAAGGTGGACAGTTATGTATTCCAAGGTGTTCTATGAGGTTAAACATCATTAAGGAGAAACATTGTGGAGCTATGGCAGGTCATTTTGGTCTAGATAAGACTCTTGATCTTGTCCGAAGACATTACTTTTGGCCTAAGTTACAATCAGATGTCCGAAAGTTTGTAGAGACATGTGTGATATGTCAGAAAGCTAAAGGCAGGTCGACTAATGCAGGTTTATATCAGCCCTTACCCATTCCTTCCAGACCATGGGAAAGCATAAGTATGGATTTTGTCTTGGGTTTACCAAGGACAAGGACAGGGTTTGACAGTGTTTTTGTTGTAGTGGATAGATTCAGCAAAATGGCACATTTCTTGCCATGCAAAACCACTGCTGATGCTTCATACATTGCAGATTTGTTTTTCAGGGAGATTGTCAGGATCCATGGATTGCCATTGAGCATAGTGTCAGATAGGGATGTGAAGTTTATTGGTCACTTCTGGAGAACTCTTTGGAAGAAACTTGGAACAAATTTGTCTTTTTCCTCTGCATATCATCCTCAAATGGATGGACAGACTGAAGTAGTGAACCGTTCCTTAGGAAATTTGCTTAGATGTTTGACAAAACAACATGGAGAAAAGTGGGATAATATTCTATCTCAAGCTGAATTTTCCTATAATGATACTGTCAATAGGAGCACAGGGAAATCACCTTTTCAGATAGTTTATGGTATGCATCCAAGAGGAATTTTGGAATTGAGAGATCTACCTACAGTAGACCCTATTAGTGCAGAAGGAGAAGCTTTTGCAGAAGCCATCAAAGAGGTTCATGATCAAGTCAAGACCCAACTACAACAAACCACCTTGAAGTATAAGGAATATGCTGATCAAAAGAAGAAGGATGTACAGTTTGATGTTGGAGATTTGGTATGGGTTCATTTGACGAAGGACAGACTTCCTAAGGGCAAATATACTAAACTCATGCAGAGAAAAGTTGGTCCATGTCAGATCTTGCACAAGCATGGACAGAATGCTTATGAGATACAACTCCCCCCTGATCTTGGTTTGTCCCCTATATTCAATGTATGTGATTTAACTCCATACAAGTCTTATCCAGATGCAGACCAGGATCTCCTACAGGATACAGTCCATGATAACATTCCCAAGCATGATCCTCCACAGTTGCAGAAGGTTTTGGACACCAGAGTGGTCAAACAGACCCGGAACAAACAGTACTTGGAGTATCTAGTCTCTTGGAAGGGAAAACCGAATTCTGAAGCAGTATGGATGACTGAAGAGCAGATCCAGAAACATGGTGCAGATCTTCATACTCTCATCCCAAGTGGACTTGAGATTTCTTCTTCTGGGGAGTATGGTGCAGGAGCACCCCTACAAGACAGGATATAGGTTCATTGTCCGCATGACAGGACATTAGTCTACTTTTAGCATGTTTGACTTCATGATGTAATAAGGTCCATTGGACCAATGCATATGTATTAGATCAGCCTAGGAGAGTGTACAGGTAGTTAGAGTTCGTGATCAGGTAGTATGAGCTGTCCTCTCCTAGCCGCTGGGAACCGAGTTGGTAGTACTCGTAGGATATTGCTATAAATAACTCAGATCAGTTAGGGTTTGACATGATATCAGAGAGAGTAGTAGAGAGTAGTAGTTATGTTATGTTGTACTGGTGATTGAGTGAGATCCAGAGATCAGTCCAGACATTGTGAAACATTGTTGTAGAAATAGGACATTTGTGTTTCATCTAAATAAGATCTCATCAATTGCATTATCTGGTTTATCAGCTGTTTATGTTTTGATTTCTGTTCTGATTATAGGTTAATGGATACTTTCAACCCTTCCACCGGTTGATTCTGTGAATCGGTGGAATGGTCATACATGTTAGTTTAGGTTGTATTTTAGTTTTCTGTTTATGCATTTCATTGTGTGGGAGCTCGATTGGTAGCATGCTATGAATCAACCTAGCATCCTCATGTGCTAGGATTTAGGAAGATAAACTATTAAGTTTTGATCTGAAGGTGATCCAGCCTGATCATCATGTTTTCTTTGTAAAATTGTGCGGTTCTATGAGTTTGCATGCAGCTGACGGATATACAGGGATCTGCATGTGCTTTTCCAGACGGAGTGAATCGCATCGACATCTGCGAGTATATCGCTATCCGGATCGGGTTATGAAGCTGACGAAGACTGTATGTTTCAAGTGCATCAGGATGATATAAATCAGATATATACTCAGTGTGTATATCATCATCAGGATCATCTTTCGTCTGCATGTCGCTATCGCATGCAGAAGTGAAAGTTTATTTTTTGGCTAAGGACCGGAAAGGTCATCATCAGGATATTGAAAAGATCACCGGATATTCATTATCATGTTGCGGAGGATATAAGTGTCTTATATCCTGTTGACATCATCATCAGGTGCAAGTGACATCATCGTCATCAGGATATTACGAATATCACCCTATGCAAGTTTATCCTGCTGTCGCTAAGTGTTTTGGCATCGGCGTAAGTCATCGGCATAAAGTTTGGTTAACATCATCAGGATGTTTCAATATGACCGGATAAGTCATATCCTGATGCTGTTGTTTGAGTAGTCGGATATCGGGGTGAAAGGTGCTTGAAGCTGTCGTCATCAGGATATATCAGAGGAATCAGATATTTTATATCCTGCTGATGAAGATGATGTCGAACATCATGATGATGAAGATAGAGTTTGGCAGTATGATGAACAGTGAACATCAGGAGGATGTTTGCGCTTGCCGAATGTGATGATGCTACTGACAGGCAAAAGGCGAAAGGTGATAAGGAAGTGAACAATAGTTAGCAGGAGGATATTTCATGCCTCTTCAAAATATGATGATGCTGTCTGTGTTAGCAAGAAATATGATGATGATGATAAGCTGATAGGTATTACATACTGCATGTCCAGGATTTTAACATGCTGGTTGTGTTAATGACTCCTCCTTCCCATTTGTAATCTTCTGTTGCTTTTTCCTCTGCATCACCAGTCAATGGGATTCATTTCAAACCTTGCTTTTAGCATGGTTGTGAGGTCTTGTAAATAAGGTACATTTCCCTTCAATAAGTGCCCTTGCACTCTGTTGTATTCTCATTAGGAGATACATGCTTAGTTGTTTTTTGTTTTGGCTTGGTAGCTTGCCCAATGTTCTAGCTCCTCTATTCTTGTTTCAGTCTCTTTTGACTCCATGCCCAATGGATGCATAAGGGCCACTGATCTAATGTTTAGTAGACAAATATCCCTAAGAGGCTGCCAAAATATTGTCATATTTTGCTTGGCCCCAAAATATTCTATTTCCCTCCTTCTATCAGAGAAATCCGATCAGAGAAAGCCTAAATAGAAGGAGGAAAGCCTTAAATCATGCATTTCCCCATGCAATGCCTTGCAAAATTTCCTAAAATTTTGTTTGGATATCCTTGCAAAAAACCTAGAAACCCTTTGTCTTCAAGTGTCTTCCATTGCAGATAATTCTTAGTTTTATACTTAGTTATTTTTGTATGCATCTTTGTATGTATCATTGTATGTATATCTGTTGTATCCCATATACAATCCGATATACAATTTTAGATGCAAGGTGATATACAAAAAGAATATACAAGGGTCATTGGCGGGACTTTGGCCTATCGGTATGACAAGTCTTAGGTCTCCCCGACAGCCTAATGTATATGCAAGATACAAGGTGGGATACAAAGGTGCAGATACAATTTGGACTTGATCACCTTTTCATGATATATTTTATAGCGGTTTAGATCCGCTTTTGTATTTGTATGTCAAGGATGCAAAGGATATACAAAAGTCGATACATGCAGGTAGATGCAATTCTGGACCCGACCATTCCTTCGTGCTATATTTGATAGCAGTTCAGCTCTGCCCTTGTATGTTGTATATCGAATTGCATGTGTATGATATACAAAGGCATATAAAAAGCCAGATACAATAAGAGATACAAATTTGAAGATGCAGTCATGTACGCCAATGCAGAATCAAAAAGTGCAATGTGCATTTGTACATGCTGAAAGGTAGAAAAGTCAAACATCTTTTGTATGTATAATTGCATGTATATGCAATATGCAAAAAGGTGAAGATACAATCTGGATGCGACTGGAGAATTGATTCTAGCAGACTTCAAGATGGGGTCCATGGTTGTATATCACATATATATGATCAGATACAAAGTGATATACAAAAGTGAGATACAAATGCCAGATCCGATTCCAATTCTAATCCACTTCATAAAATGTTGAAGTCTACTTTTGTATAATTGAATGTTTTGTATATGCAATCACATATGCAAAGGCATATACAAAGCTTGATTGGGGATTTTTGCTAGTTTATTGTGCACCGGTGGGTCCCAGTTCCTTCATCAGTCTGTTTTGTAGTGATGGACTCCAGGCATAACTCAACGATCAAATAGGATGATGACACGTCTCAAGGCCGATTCAAATGAAGATGTAGGGGTTTTTCAGTGAGACTTTGCTTATCAGTGACCCAGTTTGAGGTCTTCCCAATGGCCGATTCAATGGCAGATGTAAAGCAATATACAAAGTACAAAATGTAGTTGATTGCAACTTTGACCGCATATATCTCCTTCATTCTAGAGAATTTTGACATGCTTCAAAAGGCAAAAGTGCTTATTTTTGCCTCTTATTTCATTTGGCGGGCTTTTGAGGGGAATATTCTCACTTTCAAAATATGATCTGGATTTGCATGCTTTGCTGATAGGACGTCTCAATGACCATTTTGGTGTGTGCAAAGGTCATTTCCTCCATAGTATTTCCGGTTGGTGAGCCTTGTATTCACAATTCATGGTAGATGGCCCTATTCTTCAATGTGACTGACTCTTCTATCTTACTGGTGGATATCCCTATGGTCTGCGAAAACTTTTGGGGTCTTCCCTTCAATGCCTTGTCCTATCTTGCATATGGGCAACCATTTTCTGAAGTTGCAGATCTGCTAGAGACATGGTCTCTGTCCTTTTTACCACGGCCCTGTCCATGTGCCCCTATTCCTGCATTGATGACCTTGGATCCTGTGGAGTTGCCTCAACCTCCCCTGCATAAGAAGTTGACCTATGAAAGGCATTGTGACCTCGATGTTGAGGAGGATGGTAAATTTTGGGATGTTATGCTATCATATTTTCTATAGTAAGACCTTTTAGAGTAATTGTAGGGTAAGGGAATGTGACTCACTATGCCTGAATCTGGCCTCTGCTATCTTCCTGTTTATCCATCAATGAATGTAATTAGCTATACTATGTCTTTTCCTGCTACTGGATATTCTATAATGTAATGGTTTATGGCCTTCATGATCAATATATGCATGATTTCTTGCCTCTCTTATGTCTTGATTTCTATGTTTTACTTGGAGTTATAGTCTGTTCTGTGAATAAAGTGGCTCCTCTACAGGTTTGATCTTCATACCGAAGCCTCAATTAGCCTCATAAGTCTGTGTGAATTCCCTTCATGATTGAGATCATTGTTGTGTCTACACCAAGATCACGATCGTTCACTAAATCTAGTGCATCACCTTATTTCCCTTTCAATTTCCTTCTAACCCTTTCCCCTGCAAGCATTAGCACTAGGTTTAGATATATTTCTCTAAGCATTAGGCTTAGAATGAGGAACCAGCCTTCTTTGGAGGTCTGATATCAATTTGCAAAGTCCCATACTATTGAGAGCATTCCCATTGTGTCATTAGAATGCTTGGACTCTCTCCAAGCAGGGTACAATTCTATGTGACAACATTGACTTGTTATCAAACTTCTACAACTTCCGATAAAGTTCCAAATTCTTGATCCTTTTGGAAGTTGTCTAGAGATGAAAATACTATTTTCTTCCTCCTCCAGATATTTTGCCTTTACCAATTTCACCCAATTTAACTAAGGTTTTGAATGAATAGTCCAAACCAATTTCATTCCTAACGCCAAATTTTGGGCAAGAAGATCTTTAAGCCCTGTTCCATCAGCTTCTTTGGGTTCGTAGACCTGAGTCCATCTTATCAGAGGAAATTTATGCTAGTCTGAATTTCCTTGCACAAAGAAAAATCTCATTTTCTTATTGAGTTCTCAAAGGGCTAACATAGAAAGAGGGAAGCAAGACATTGTGTACACTGGTACTGTTGAAATGACTGCCTTGAGCAAAGCTAGCTGGTCTACCCAAGAGACCCATTTGCTCCTCCATGAAGCCAATTTTACCATGATCCTTTCTAGAAGAGTGTTCCAAATTTTTCCTAGTCTCACCCCTTTTGTGAGTGGTAAACCTAGATATTTGCAGGGCATTTCTCCTTTTTTGAAATTTAGAATTCTGATAATGCTTCTTTCTTTCCTTCAAGAAGAATTTAAGAAAAAAACTTTTGATTTTTGCTGACTCACTTCCTGACCAAAGGCTGTTGAATACTGATTCAAGATGTCCATGAAGGCTTTTGCTTCACTTTCTTTGGCTACTCTGAAGAGCATCGTATCATCTGCGAATTGCTGATGGGTAATCTTTGCGGTCCCACTACTAATCTGGATCCCATTTAGCTTTCCTTCAGCCCTAGCTTTGAAGTAGGTTCTACCCAACACATCTACCATGATTATAAATAGGAAAAGGGACAAAGAATCCCCCTATTGAAGACCTCTAGAAACCAAAAAGAAACCTTCTAGAGATCCATTGATTAGTACTAAAAACCTGGGACTGGCTACCCATTCGAAGATCCAGTCTATCCAATTATTGCCAAAGCTAAAAGATTCCAGTGCCTTGAATAGAAATCTCTAGTTTACCTTGTCATATGCTTTCTTTATGTCTAGTTTGATCAACATAGCCTCCTTTTTCATCCTTTGAACTAACTGGATGGCTTCTTGAGCAATAATTACTCCTAAGATTGATCTTCCTGGCACAAAACCCATTTGCTCCTCTGAGATTATTTCTGGCAATATCAGTTTTAATCTGTTGGCTACAACCTTTGCTATTATTTTCTAAAGTGTGTTGCAAAGGGGTATTGGTCTAAAGTCTTCTAGTGCTTTCAACTTTTCTTTCTTTGGGATGAGAACAATAAAAGTGTTATTTACTTACTTGAGGATCTTCCTTGACCTTCTGGACTCCTCAATAGCTTCTGTAATCTCAGTGACCATAAATCCCCAGCACTTTTGGAAGAAAGTAGATGGAAACCCATTTAGCCCTGGGGTTTTGTCTGGGTGAAGTCCAAAAACTACTTCCTTGATTTCTAATTCTGAGAAGCTCTGAGCTAGCAGTCTATTTTGATCCTCTGTAACCAATTTAGGGATGTTCCTCAGGAGCTGATTTTGAATTTCCAAAGAAGAGCCATTCCAATCATTAAGTAAATCCCTAAAAAAATCAATAGTAGTTTTGTTTATATCTTCTATCTCATTGATCTCCCTTCCATTAGCTAGTTTTAAAGAAGAGATCCTATTTAGTTCCCTTCTTACCCTTGTTGAATTATGAAAAAAAATTGTGTTTTTGTCCCCAGCTCTTAGCCAAGTTTCCCTGGATTTTTGTCTCTAGAAAACTTCCTCTTTTGCTAGTAGATCTCCCATCTTCCCTAAAAGTTCCTTTTCTTTTTGAAAGATGTTTGCATCCATTCCTTCTCTTAGAATCTTCTCATTTAGAGCTTCCAACTCAATTTTTGTATTCTTCTTCTCCCGAAAAATATTTTTGAAACTATTTCTATTCCATTGCTTGATGTTCTATTTAACTATTTTTAGCTTTGTGACTAAATTAAATAGTTTGAAGCCCCCAGGGTTAACCTCAGTCCACCATTTCTTGACCAGATCCAAAAAATCTGGGTCCTTGAACCACATATTTTTGAACTTGAAGGGATTTCTTACCGGTTTCCTTTCTCCAAGAATGTCCAAGTAGATAGGAAAATGGTCTGGACCTGATATAGGTAGAATCTTACCTTTGAAGGAGAAGGGAAAATTTCTTAGATCTCCTTTGAAGAGAAATCTATCAAGTTTCTCTGCTATATTACTGAAACCTAATCTTCTATTTGTCCAAGAATAATTGCCATTTCTCAAAGGGATATCCAACAGAGAGTTTCTATCCACAAAATTCTCAAAATCTAATTATGATTGCAATTTCGTTTGTACTCCTCCCCTTTTATCTTCTGCTTTTAAGATTGCATTAACATCTCCTCCTACTAGGAAGAAATCAAAAGCCTGGTTGCCACAAATTAAATCTAATTCCCACCATAGTTCCTTCTTTTCTAAACAAGAATTGGGACCATAAACATTAATCAGCAAAAAACTCTTCAAACTTATGGTGGATTTGGGTCATTATTCTACGCAAGTCGAAACTGGCATTTGAGTGTTTGGCTACAAGATTCAAGGTCGAAGGCCGAAGTTGTTTGACATTTTTTGGTTACAGTTTGCTATTGTTGCCACCTGCTTTGTGCTCCTTTGAATGCCTGTGCAGTAGTGCCCTCACAAAATTCCAAGTGCCATGTTTGGGCAGAGTTCCATATGCCCCTGTTTGGGCTGATACAACCTGTTTGGGCAATAGCTTCATGCACCCTATTTTGGGTTGCCCCTATGCCATTATTCCAAAGCAATCCAATTTGTCTTCCTATACCTGCCTATAGATTTAAATATATTGAAAGGCGTTTTCAATATCTATGAACCTAGATGTGTTTGAAGCATCAAAATTGTAGGTTTTAGTGAAGTGAAGGCCAAGAGAGCATGCCTATTCCCCAGCCGCGATTATTCTTGGCCTCCCATGCTCCTAAAAACCCTCATGCCATTTTTTTGCTACCTTTTCTCTTGGCCGCTCATTTTTGCTTCTCTACACTAAACTTTGGTCCTCCATCCGATCAAATAGGGCTATTGTTGGAACCTCTATTCATTGTATTCACATTGGATAATATGCATACAGGGATTTTCAGCGTCCACACTCAGCATTCATGCAAGGAGGCTGCCATTCCTCTATATTTTGGGAATATTTACCCTATATCTGCTCTTCTTGCCCTAATTCATGGGCTTTGTAAATGTTTTTTTATTTTATTTTGCAAGTTCAAAGCACTATAAATTTAACAACAAACATAGGAAAGGGACATTCATATTTGGGGTAAAAATAAATCCAATAGGGGAGGAATTTTAAAAATGGGGGCAAAATTAATTTGAAGGAACTACTGGTTATGTAAACCTTGTATCTTCATCGATTGAAGATGAAGGGTGAGGCCTGGGTTGGCAGGAGGCCAATTCCCCCTCACAAAATTAAACCATTGTATTCTTCATTCTTTGCCGAATCCAATGAGTCATTGGAAGGCTAGTTTCTCTCTCACCATAGGCATTGTTTTTGCTAATTAGTGCCAGTTTATTAAAATAGGTCTATTTTGTGGGAACTTGTTTGTGTGATAACTTTTGCTCGGTAGCTCAAAATTGAGCACCGTTTTTTGCAAAAGCAAATATTTTCACATTTCCCACGCATCTAACCTATTTATATTGTAATAATGCACTAAGTTATAAAGTGCCACAAACAAGGGGAGGTCACCTAATACTAAATCGGGGGGGTGTATAGAATGTACCTTGAACATTTCAGAGTTGTGCCAAAGAGCACTTCATTGAGTTGTATCTAGAACACTTCTGCACATACTTTCCATTTTTTTAGTTATGGGGGTTATTCATGCACTAATTTATAAAGTGCCACAAAATCACTTGGGCTAAAAGTATTGAATTATGAGGGGGTTCATAGAGTTGTGTCAAGTACATTTCAGAGTTGTGCCAAGAGCACTTCCACAGAGTTGTGCCAAAGATCACTTCCACTACTACTTCATCATTCTTCAACATTCTTTTTCCCACATTGTATTGAGAAGTGTCAAGAACACTTCCACTACAACATCACTATCACCTAATGCTACATGTGCATCCAAAGTTGATTCCTAGAGAACTTCCAGAGATTCATCATAGCAAAAGATTGATATCAGCTCATTTGCTTCTATAGATTTCAGAGTTGCTTCATAGAAGGATTCCATAGAATCTTCAAAGCATGACTTCACATTGAATTTGGATTGTAGCCACATGGCATGCAATTGACACTCCACATATGGATATTGCAAGTATTGTAGGACTATCACTTTTAGTTGTATTGTGTCAAGTACACTTCCATTTTAATTAACATTTTATAATAATGTAATAATAATATAAATTTGATATTATTATATTTATATTTAATATTGTTATGCTATATAATTTTGATTTATACTAATTAGGGTTTTTAATAATTAGTACTATAAAATAGTTAGGGTTTATAATTATTAATATTATACTAGCATACCTATCTTTAGAAAAATCTATGTAAGCAAAGCCAGAGATATCATTCTTGAGGCACCTATTCCAACTTTAATCAATATTCAATTAAAAATAGGCACCTCGAGAATAATAAAGATAGGTATGCTAGTTTATTTTATTTAAACCTATGTTAGATAGATTTTAATTTTAGTTTTTTTAAACTATTTTTAAATATATATGTCAGCTATATTTTTAAATGGTTATAAAATTCAAGGTAAAAGTTAATAGTTTTTGTTAACATTTCAGCCATCACACTCCATCCTTTGTTGGACCATTGTATACCTTGTTGGTGTAGCAAATTTAAGGTACAACGTAATAGTTTTAGTTAACACGCTCATGTCATTACACTCCACCCTTTGTTGCCATTGTTGTATACGCCTCTCTGTGTAAATAAATTATTTGCAGTAAATAAAATAACATAGAGAATAAAAGATAACACTAACAAAAAGTCATATACTAACATAGCTATCTTAAATACATCTATCTTCTAAAGATATCTATGATAGTTATAATTTTTTAATATAATTCTCATAGTAAAAATCTAAAACAAATGTCATTATACTAAATATTAATTTTCTTTAGGTTCCATAACTTTTTTTTATTTTAATGAGGAATAAGAGTAAATTCATTTTGAAAAAAAATAAATGGCTTAACCTGATTAGTTAAACTTCTCTCTTTATGGATTAAATTTCTTCTCCCAATTCAATTGCTTTATTTTCATTTGATTTGATTTGTCTTAAATTTATGTTTGAGTACTACTTATATTTATACACATTAATTTATTAGCTTTATTTTTATGTTCATTGATTTAATAAAACTAAAGACTATATATTTATAAATATTTTTATATGTCGATTCATTAATATTTTTGTTAACGCTCTTTAATATCTCTCCAAATACTTTAGATATATTTTTTAAATATAAGTATACTAGTGTAAATAAAGTGCCACTGTTGAATTCCGTTATGGGCCCGTATTACTCTCCCTTCCTTTCCGTCACAATGCCATAGAACAGCTATATATTCGTGAGGGATCAAGAGCGTGTCTGGTGCCTTTCTAGCACTCATTTCACCCTTACTTTTTGTCCAAAACAGTGACCCCAATTTCATGCTTCTTCTGTCTATTTAATGGAACTGCACGATACTGGTTCGATGTTTTTTACGATGGAATAAAAACTAATTCATTCAGTTGGATCGTGATTTCAAAAAATACAAATGAAAATCATAATTATTTATTTTAGTGCAAACCATTATATGTCTGAGTATTCTTTTTTTTTGTTTTCAAATTAATAAACGTATACACGACTTAAATATGTCTTAACTACTAGGGAGCGTTTCATCTCTAATTGTAACACCATCACTAGGTCGGTAGTGAATGATAACAGTAATGTTGAGACTGTACAAGGAAAGAAATAGTTACAAAAGTGTGGTGTTGAAGAAAGTTTTGTTTCCTAATCTATCGCTTGGCCCACACGTTATGGACTTTGACTAATTTTGTATATACAAGTGCCACGTATGCATAAAGTAGTTGTGCATTTCACTTCTTGTTGTAATCACAGTTGTTCCTTTCGATGTAATTATAATTCTATGTTTGTGCCAATGCATTTTGTCCAACTCGTATCCTATTTAGTTTAATTGTTTGTTTTAATCCCTAAAATAAAGATCCTCTTAAGGACAAAAGTTGTGAATGGTTCTTGGGTGGTCATTTGTGAATAGACTTACATCATTACAATTCATTTTTGCTACAAATATAGTTGTGTCTTTCGATGTAATTATAATCCTATGTTTGAGTCAATTCATTTAGTCCAACTCATATGTTTAGGCTGGTTATTTTATTGATTGCTTATTTGTTGTTTATAGGTAGATGTTTATGTGAGGAGCGTGTTATTTCTCCTTATAATGATGTGGATGAGGATGTGAATTATTGTAAAGTGATTGGTCATTACTCCTTGCCTTAAATATAGACAATTATTGACAATAATTAGAACTACTTGAAAGGTTGAATGCAAACAATTTGTAATAGTAATTGTGTCCACATTTATAGTAGTTGTGTTATTCTCTACCTTGAGATCATTATTTTTTCCCTTTGGTAGGGTGTAGGATTATATAGATCAACTAAGAGGAGCATGGGAAAGTTAGTTTGAAATCAAAGTTAAAAACACACTCTTCACACAAAGTTAGTTCAATCATTTCACACAGTTTGTTCAAAAATGAACACTTCATATATATATATATGGTAAACACTAGAGTTTAAACATATCAAAGTTCAAGCATGTAGTGAATGCCAAGTTAGTAAACTCTACACTCTGAATGTGAAAATTCACACAAACACAAACAATAAAATATCAAATCTAAGTGAAAGGTAAAATTCAAACACACTTCATATAAAGTGAATGCTAAAGTTAGTTCAAACACTCACACACACAAAAAGTGAATGTTAAATTTCAAGCACACACTTCACACACACAAAAGTAAACATAATTCAGCATGCCAATTTTCAATTCACACTAAGTGAATGTGAAATTTCAAACTTACCTAAACACACAACTAGTAAATAGATCTAATATGTGAATGACAAAGGTAGTTCACTCACATTTCACACACAAAAAAAAATGAATCCACAATTATCTCAAAAAAAATTAAGGGGATGTCAAATTTCAAACATATGCTTCACATAAGAAAAGTGGATGTCAATACACAAACAATAAGTGGCTCAAATCCAAGTGAATGTCAAATTTAGTTCACACACACACAAAGTGAATGCAAAATTTAGTTCATACACATTTCATACACACAAAGTGAATGTCAAAAGTACACTCAAATATATAAAGTGAATGCCAAAAGTTCAAACAATAAGTGTACACAAAGTAATGCCTAGAGTTCAAACACACTTCAAACAAACAAAAAGTGTATGCCAAACCAAGAAACACACTAAACAAACAAAAGTCAAAGACACTTCAAAAACTTAATCAATTAATGTTAAAATTTAACTACACCCACAAAGTAAATGTCAAAGCACAAACATACACTTCATACAAACAATAAATGAAAAAAAAGTGAATTCAATCTTAAACATACAAAGTGAAACAAATATAAGTCAATGCCAAAGTTCAAACCCATACTTCACACAAATAATAAGTATATCAAATTAAAATGAATGCCAAAGTTGCATTCCACACAAACAATAAATAGATTCCAAAGTGAAACACACTAAATAAGCATATATAAAATACAAATTACAAATAATATAACACTACTTATGACAATGTTAATAGATTGTATTGTGGTTGAATGTGAGGCCATAGTTATCAATGTTTTTTTATGAATTAGTTCTCTAATGGTTCATTCACAATTTAGTTCATGTGGTTATTCATTTAATACCATTCCACTATTTTTATTTACCAAAAAAAAATTAAATCTCTTTATAGTATTTATAGCCTTGTCCACCAACTACTACATGTAATGACTTTCCAATTAAAATATAAATATAAACTATTTAGAAATAGGCCTATAAATATCTGTGCCTATCGGCCATTTGATAGCACCTTTAGTGCTTTTACTAGTTATAGAACTTATCAACTTCCAGTCAAATAGTTCTTGTAGTTGGTCAATGCCACTAGCTCCTACATTTCCCCCTCTATTTATACTAGAAACTATACCATGTTGGGGTGGACAAGTAAAGATAAAATTATTAAGTAATAAGTTTGATATGTTTTATTAGAATGTTGAATGAATTTGTAAGTTAAAATATTTTAAAATTTTATGTATTCTTTTACTTCTTATCTTTTTAATTTATAGTTAAGTAAATATAAGATATATTAAACAAGATGAAAGGTACAAAAGATATGTATAGTAAGTATAGATTTATACATTATTATTTTTTTCTACTATACTGTTAAATGTTATTGGAGGATGCCTCATAATGGTAGGCATGAACTACTTTGAACTACCAAGCTCACATGACTTCGTGTTAGTTTATTAGCTAGTTTGTCACTCATGATTCTTCATGTTGGAACATATTGATTATGTAATGCGCTAAGCTTTCACCCAACACATTAATAGTAGACAAATGAATGAATTTTTTTTTGTGATATACAATTGTAACATAAATGTGTTGCAATGCACACGTATGCACTAGAGATATAGCAACACAATGCAATGACATGCTCATAGCACATAGCACCAATGCAAACAACATGATTGCACATGTGGAAGACTTACACACTATCACATGACAACCTCATCGTGATGACCATATGATAAGGTAGAGTTTCCTCTAACTACAAAGAAAGGGTTTGAGACCACTAACCTCATCTCTTGTGAATAGATAAGGCATGAATGTGACATAAGCCTCCATTTCATAATCCAAGGAAACCTGAGCATTTTTCCATCCCACAACAAAAACCAAACACATATCAAACATCCTAAACAATATGGAAATGATATCCAAACATAAGGAGTATCTAACTATGAGGTTGAATGGTAAGGTGAGTCACTATCATAGATTAATCTCTAGACTACTCATTTTCTCCTAAAGCATAAAATACAACACAAAAGGAAGCATAACTAACAAAGGAATAAAATACCACCAAACCAGGACGATAGGCACTCATGGTAGACCCTAGGAACCAACTTTAATTTAGGAAATTTTTCCATAAGCAATCAACAACTACCCATTATCCTAAGATCAACCCTATTGGACCAAATTACTCCTTTTTCTAGTTGGAATCACCCCTAGCTATCCTATAATCACTCCTTCAATCAATAGAATTTCCCCTAATAATATAGGTAGTCTTCAACTATGAGAAAGCCCTATTTTGGAAAATAAAACCTCTAAAACTTCATTTTTTATTCTAACAAAGGCATCAGGATTCCCTACAAGCATACTGTCCAAAATGACATCATAGACGAAGTTGAAAAAAAATACAATATATACTAGGTCTACAAATATTGCATTGCCAAGACAAGCCAAGCCATGAACCTCGAACACAAAACATGTTATAGCATCCTTATATTATGAGCTACTATTAAATTCAACGTGAACCAATCATTTCTTATATGCTTGTTCAATTTTTCATGTCTAAAAACCATGGAGCCATAACAATTTATTTTAATAAAAAATCACTATTGCTAATTCATTAGCAAGTCTACCTTTTCAACCAATGTGATAGAAGCATACATTAATGATCCTAACTCTTAACCATAGAGCTAAATATACAATTCATACTAATGATTCTAACTCAACCAATAGATCAAATTCAAACAAAAACATAAACAAAAAGTATCATTTCAACTTCCAATATAAACTAAACCTACATATCCTAGAATCAAGACTTTCACGTCATAATAAATCTCTCATAAGATGAGATATAAATCAATCCCAATGATGAGATAAACATATTTTAAAATTTTATCTATTTTTTCTTCTTTGTTTCTTTGATTTATAATTGAGTAAATACATGATATTATCAAACAAGATGTGTATAATAAGTATATATTTATACATCATCATCCTCTTTGTTGCTACTATACTCTTAATCATTATTGGAGGATGGCTCATAATAGAAAGAAAGAACTATCCCAAACTATCTACCCCAAATGACTTT
Source organism: Cunninghamia lanceolata (assembly GCA_027924645.1). NCBI lineage: Eukaryota > Viridiplantae > Streptophyta > Pinopsida > Cupressales > Cupressaceae > Cunninghamia > Cunninghamia lanceolata. The sequence goes on along the minus strand of BSBN01000081.1, from coordinate 121,818 downwards.
GTGTTAGTTTCTTAGCTAGTTTGTCACTCATGATTCTTCATGATGGAATATGTTGATCATATAATGCTCCAAGATTTCACCAAAGACATTAATAGTAAACAAATGGCAAAAAACATTTCATGATGCAATTGCAACACAAACATGTTACCATGCACACATACACACTCGAGATGTCACAACATAACATAATGACACTCATAGAGCATGATCTCAATGCATAAAGAATGAATGCACATGACAAAGAACTACACACTATTGTGTGAACCATAACATGATGCCCATATAATAGGGTATATTTCTCTCTAGCCACAAATAAATGCTGCAAGACCACTAACCCCATCTGTCATGAACAAATAAGACATGAATGCAAACAAAACTCTATTACCTACTCTAGAGAAAATTGAGCATCATTCCATCCTAGAAAACCAACCAAGACACACTCACACATCCTAAACAATGTGCAAATGACATCCAAACATAGGAAATGTCTAAGTAGGACATTGAACAAAAAGGTGAGTCACTCTCTTGACCTAATGTTGCAGGACACTATATGTTTCCTCTCGAGGCATGAACTCTACTAGAAAATGAAATATAACTAATAAAGAACATAATATACCACCAAGCCAAGATGACAGGCATTCAAGGTAGACCGTATGCATTAACTTTAATTTAGGACCATTTTTGTAAATAGTTGGTAACTAACCATTGTCCTAGGATCACTACTATTTGATAAATTGTGCCTTTATCTAGACTATAATTTTGTAAGAAATTTGGGAATCATCCCTCGCTATTCAAAGATTTCCCCTTCAATTATTTGAATCACACCTAATCAAACAAGTGATTCTAGACTATTAAAATACATTATTTTAGACAACAGGGCCTCTAGAGACTCTATTTTCAATTCTAAACAAGCATAAGGATTCCCTACGAGCCTACTATCCAAAATGACATCATAGACCAATATGACAACCTTCAAAACAAGTACAAAGTAGTAAAGTCTAAAACTAGAGCATTCTAAGCCAGGACAACATATCAAGGTCAAACAAAAAGCATCCTATAACATCCTCATATTAAAAGTTACTATAAAACAATTGAACTAGTCATTTATAATATGCTTAGGGTTTATTTTTGGTGATCCCACAATAGTGTGTGACACTTTTCTGCCTAAGTGGGACATGTTGAACACACAAAGATGCTAAGAGAGGGGGTGAATCAGCATATAGAAAAATTTAACTACTTTATCTCATATAAGATCAAATTACTTAGAGAACAAAAAGTAAAAGATGCACCACATTCATCAACACAAAGACAATAGGATTTTTATATGGAAACTCCAAACTTAGGGAATACCATAGTGAGTGTTAACTCACAATCTAATGCTTATTGCAATAAAAGTTTACAACATTGTTTTAGGGCTACAAACCAAGGAAGCTACAACTCCCTACTGACTTTGTTTTAGGGATTGAACCCAAGGAAGCTCCTAATCCTTGAAGAAAGATTGCTTCTACAAAGATTACAATGATAACATAACTATGAACTGATATAGAAGAAGCATCTAACTTATGTTGTTGTTGCAGTTCCCTTTTCTGCACAATTACTCCATCATATCAACTTCGCACACTTCATGCTACTCATTCTAATCTATCACTTTTGTATATACTTCTCTTATCCACAAATGAATTTGTTCTTCTATCTATAATCTCTGCAACCACTTAATACCTCAATTAGGTCAACACCAAAAAGACCTTAAGATAAAATGTGTAATTCTATATGGGTCATCTTGAAAAAAATATATTTTGAGCTATTGATCACTTCACATGACACAACAAGGTTAATTACATCATAAAACATTCTTCAATTTCAAAACCATTGATTAGCTTTCACTACACATGAAAGAAACTAGACTATTGGCCCAAACAATAGTACCATTGCTAGATGAACATTTTCACATCACTAAGGAGAAGCAAAAAATATTATGCGGACAATGATTTCAACCATGTATCTTCTCAACACTATCCATACACCATTCTCCTTAATTTTCTAACAAATATATCCATCTACAAAACAAGAAACATCCCCAAACATATTTGCAAAACTATATGGCCACAACTTCTGTTCTAGAGGAATGCAGAGCATTCCATCAGGTCTCCACCATTGCTTTGCACTGTCAAGTCACAGCCTAGAGCTCAGTCATTGATATCTTTCTTTGTTGAAAGTATAATAAGTTGAGATCTCGGATATAGCATACACATATATCATTCTACTTATCTTCAAAACCACAAGACTAAATCTTGTACTGTGGAGGGATGTGGACCAGAATACTGTAACTCTGCTTTAGGATATACATTGTGAAAGCCTTAGCCAAACCTTTACAACTTATCTCTAAGTACGGTACTCCAAACTGATAAGATATAAATATAAGGATACATGAAACATGTTAGACAAGTTTATTCACCTCTGCATCATGCTTAGACACTAGACTAATCACCACATGACACTTAGCTTTTATTTCATCTACTAGGTCTTCTAGACTGACTTGTCTTAAGCATGCAAACCCTACGTCTTTAACTTAGTCAAACCGTCCCTCTCAAATATTCCACTGTATTAATCATGTTGATCTTGTGCCAAACCATCTCTCTCAAATCTTCCACCAATATTTAGCTTTTGTACAAGTAAGAGTTCAAGTTGACATCAATGACAACACATATTGCCAACAATCTCTCTATTTGTCATTGATGGCAACACTAAACCAAAATGCATACAAACACTCCCCCTTAGATGCATATTTATCTCTCTCCCCCTTTTACATCAAGGACAAAGGGCCTAACCTCTTATGTCATCCCAAAACTATATAAGCTCCCCCTTACTATATGATTTATATAAATAGTACTTCCCCTGAGATGAAAATTCCTCAAAAAGGGATGTTGTGTACACTACTATCCTCTGCAAGTCTATAGATTCAAAAAATTTTTATCAACAATACTCTTACAACCCATTTAGAAGTTAGAATGGATTTGTATATTACCTTGAGTTGTGTTAGAGTAGATGCCCAAATTTCTTTCTTTCAGGTAAGAATGTGATTCTAGCATTCAAACTACACATATAAGTCCTCAACCTCATCTATACTGCTAGGTGTCTTCATCTTCTGCTCAATCTTTTCAACCTCACCTAGTAATCTAGATAATGAAGCCAGTCTCATATTTACTTCTTCTCTCAGCTAACCAAACTGCTTCTTTATATGTTCTCTTTGATCTTGTAGCTGTGACATCTATGCATGAAGGTTTTCAACTTGTGTCATGTTTTCTCCATTCTTGTCTTTTCACAAGCCATATACCTTAGCCAATCTAGAGATCTATGACTCAATAGAGTTAATCTGAGCTTTGATGTTCTTGGTGGAGTTAGGCCATTTCAGATAGAATAGGTATAAAGCAGTGGCTTCATTGATGCATCCTTTAAACATTTTCAAAATTTCTTGTAGGTTATTGTGTGCACTGCCATACTTATTAGATATCTCATCCATCCTTTTATCATTCATCTTTCTCAATGCCTCTTATTCTACTTTCTTTTCAACACAAGAAGAATGATCCTTAAAAGAATCCATTAATAGATTCACATTTTCCTTTGGGGATAGAGAGGGATCAATACTTAGCTTTGGTAAACCTTCTTGAATCAATTTCACTACATCCTCAACTAAGGTAGTCTTCTTTAGGTTTTCTTGCAAGAACTCCTTCCTTTTAGAAGCATACAATATATCACCAATTTGAAGTTTGTGAAGGGGTGAAATGTTTGACAAGTCTACTTTCCCTTCATGAGTAGGAATTTGCAGAAGTTGTGGTGTAATCACTGGATTGAACTACATCTAGAAATCTAATAGGTCTTTAAAAGAGTCTGACCCCAAATAACTCTGACCTATATCCACAGAAGTGTCCTTAAGTTCTTCATCTTGATTATCCTCTATTTCATTTTGATATTTTTCATTTTGTTTCTCCTCACTCTTCCCTAGAACTTTCTCTTCTTGTTCATCCTCAGTGTTATCCTCTTTCTTTTGTTCATCCTTCCCTATATCCTCTGGAGGAGGATTGTTATGTTCTGTACCTATTTTTGTGTTCTTCAGATGGGGGTACTTACTTTATCCTGACCCTATGTATTTTGTGTCTTAGTACTCTTTGAAGGGGGTATATTCTTTTCAACTTGATCTCCTAATTTTTGTGTTTCTTTCTCTTCTGAAGGAGGTGTACCCACATTACCTAGATCCTCTTCCTTTTGTGCTTCCATTTTTTCTAGAAGAGAAGTCTCCTTATCTTTCTAAGTCATCTCTCCTCTATATCCACTTTGTCATCAAAGGTTGATAGATCTGTATCCTGAAGAGGTACATTTGGGATATCTAGAGGAACTTGTTCCTCAACTATCACCTTAGCATTCTGTTACCAATTTGTGCTTGGCATCCCAATTAGGCTGGGCTATAAGAGTTATTTTCTAATGCTTTTAGAAAGCAAGTGGCTTAAAATAAAAGAGGAAGGAAGAGAATATCATATCAAAATAGTCAAGAGAGAGGCTTCAACCTCTACATTTTATCTAACATGTTTTCTCACTGTGCAGATACAAGTACATGAAGACCATTCATCTATCTTCTTTCTGAAAAAGAAAACCTTTTGGTATGGTCATAACTCCTTGCTACTTTATCAGAATTCAAAGTATTTGGGCTCATTAGAAAGATAAACCAATTATCTAGATCAAGTTCTAGGTTGCTAAGCTTAGTGGTAACACTACCCGATGGTGGATTGTCCTGATTTCACTCTAAAAAGCCTCTCAAAATGCAATTTACTAAGATGTAGAAAATATCAAAAAAATAAAAATTAAAAAAAGTGGGAATTATCAAAGATTTAAATCTTACATTACATGCTTGTCCAAATTTTACAATTCCTCAAGAAGTGTATATGATAGATCTTCCTGCTCACTTTGCATTATGTCTTTCTAGAGATTTTACAGCCAAGTTGGGAGGATATTTATCCTCTAACTGTTCACATTTGTTCTTTAGAACTAGATATGGTACAAAAATCACAATAAAATATGAGTTGCTAACTAAATATCACATTGAGCCATATGTTCCAAGTCCTGTTAATGCATATCTCACATTTCATGAGCAGGATTAGCAAGATCAGCTTGTTGTCTAAGATCCTAACACCCTTGTTGAAGGTATTGCAGACCTATTCTTAGATGAATGGGCAGCCGAGAATCATGAAGTTAATATAGTTGAGTATATAGAATAGGTGGACTTGGGCATTTACATAATTCAAGAACAAGGTATTGCTATCCCAAGTCTGATTAAAGATGTAAAAGTGCAAGAAAAACAATAGTCCAATGAGCTATGGAGTTTGTACTTTGATGGATCAAGGAGCAAAGTTGGTGCTAGAGGAGATGTTGTGCTAGTTTCTCCAAGTGGTGAAAGGTATTTTTTAGCTTTTCATTTTTCTTTCAGTTGTTCAAATAATGTTACTAAGTATGAGGCCCTTGTTCATGGCCCGAAATGGGCTAGAAAGTGAAATGTTAAGTGTCTTCAAGTGTTTAGATATAGAAAACTAGTGGTCAATCAAGTAAGGGTATTCATGCCAAAATAAATGACTTGTTAAAATTGTATAAACATAGAGTATGGGGCATGATTAAGGAATTTGATGCATTTAATTTATTGTCCATACCAAGAGCTCAGAATAAACAAGCTGATAAACTCATTGCCATGGGAGCTGAATTTGATATTCTAGCTGAAATAAAAAATGTTTCTCTTCAGAACTATGTGAAAGTTGTTCTTAGACTTGCTGTGTCAGATAATAACATTTATTGGTAGGTATTTGATAGTGATTAATAGATTATCAGTTTTATGATTGAAGAAGATAATTTTTTAGCTTCTAACTAGAAAAAGTTGTCTCAGCAGTATGAAGATCAGATTCTTCAACTTAAAACCAATAAGTTGCCAAAAGGTTTGGTAACTCTTGAGTCAATGTTCAACTCAGATGATCAAGTCAGAAAAGAGAAAACTGGCTTATCCATTAAATAGGAGCATTATGAGCAGATTGAGATTTTTAAAGGCAAGTTGTTAAAGCTTGGCAAGGTATGTACCTTAGAAGAAAAACATGCATTTGTTTTACTTTGTCATGAATTTTCTAATGTGTTTGCTTGGGAGTACCATGATTTGAAGGGCTTTGATCCTGAATTAGCTCAACATACTATAGAGCTGTAACCCAAGGCAAAACTCGTAAGACATCTAAATAGAGATCTCTGAATCCAAAGTTGGAACATCTTATGAAAGATGAGTTGAATAACCTCATTGAAAGTAATATCATCTTTCTAGTTAAGCATACTTCATGGGTGTCCAACCTTGTCCCTGTGAGAAAGAAAAATGAAGAAATTAGACATTGTGTCAATTTTAGGGACCTTAATAGAGCTTCTCTTAAGGATCATTACCTGCTGCCATCTATGGAACAAATTTTGCAGGTAGTATCTAGATCTGATAGATTCTCTCTTTTAGATAGTTTTTCAGGTTACAAACAAGTATTGGTGAGGGAAGAGGATCAATTCAAGACTGTATTTACAACAAACTGGGGAACTATGGCATATAGGAAGATGCCATTCAGACTATCAAACCCAGGAGCTACTTTTCAAAGAGCTATGGACATGGCTTTCCATGGTCTGATGAATAAGTTTGTAATGGTTTACCTAGATGATATTACAGTTTTTTGAAAAAATGTTGATAATCATGTTGTTCACTTGAGACAGATATTTGAGAGATATAGAGAATATGGGGTTTCACTTAACCCAAAAAAGTGCATTTTTCCTATCCACAAACTGCTTGGACACATTGTTTCAAAGCATGGTATTTCAATAGATCCTGAAAGAATTTCTGCTATTCTAGAATTACCTCTACTAGCCCACAAGAAAGGCTTGCAAAGCTTTCTAGGTAGGATAAATTTTATAAGAAGATTTATTCCTAATATTGTGGCTATTCTACAACCACTAACTTCTATGCTCAGAAAAGGGATCAGTTTCAGCTGGGAAGAGGAGTTTTGAGGAGATTAAGGAGGCCATTGCAGCAGCTCCAACACTTTTAAACCCAAATTTTGATAAAGATTTTATTCTTTATGCATTTAGAAGTGTTGATACTATTTCAATTATGTTATGTTAGCAAAATGAAGGACTAGAACAACCCATTGCATTTTTCAGCCAGGTTCTTCAAGATTATGAGGTAAAGTACTCTTTTGTTGAGAAACATGTTCTAGATGTAATCAGAAGTTTGAAAAAATTTAGGCATATGCTCTCTAACAACAAAATTTAGTTGCTGGTTACTCATCCTACTGTTAAAGATTTCTCATTGAGTAAAGATATAAATGATAAATGGGTAGGTTGGATAAATAAAGTAATGGAGTATGATGTTAATATCAAGGTTACAAAGTTAGTTAGAGGCAAAGGCCTATGTGAACAACTAATAAGAGGTCAAATAGACATGAAAGAAGCTGATAATTAGACCATTTTGGTCATAGAAGATGATGAATCAGCTGTTGTTCCAGTTTCTTCTACAAACTGGATTCGATAGATAATTCATTATCTTAACACTGGTGACTATCCTAAAGGGTTGGACAATGCAAAGAGGAGATACTTTAGATTGCAGGCCATTCCTTATGCTGTCATTGATGGAGTTTTATATAGAAAGGATTATCATAGAGTTTTGTTAAGGTGTATTGCACAAAATCAAATTGATAAAATTTTAGAAGAATTTCATGATGGACCTTTTGGAGGTCATTTTGCTACTAGATCAACAACCCTTAAGATTATGAGAGCTGGATATTTATGGCCTAATATATTTAAAGATACTCATGCTTGGGTCAAAAGATGCACTAAATGTTCTTTAGTTGCAGGAAAACAAATGCTAGCAGCATTGCCTTTGCATCTGATTCAAGTGGATCAGCCCTTTGCCAAGTGGGGGCTTGATTTTATTGGGCCTATTAACCCACCTTCAAGTGTAGGTCACAAATGGATATTGACTACAACTGATTATTTTACAAAGTGGTCTGAAGCTATAGCATTGAAGGAGGCCACTGAAACTTCAGTTCTCAACTTCTACTAGGACCTAGTTGCAAGGTTTGGTACTCAGGATTCCATTATTTCTGATAATACATTTGAATTTATTAGCTTGAAAATATCTGATTGGTCTATTAGAAATAACATTTATCTAAATACTTCATCCAATTATTACCCTTAGGGTAATGGATAGGCTGAATCTACTAATAAGAACTTGATCAAAATTATCAGAAGGACAATTGAGGACAATTAAAGAACTTGGAATGACAAGTTGAAGCTAGCCTTGTGGACTGATAGGATCACTCCTAAAAGAGCTACAAGTAAGTCTCCTTTTGTTCTTACCTATGGTAAAGAGGCTAGAGTTCCTATTTCAGTCGAGTTGTGTACACTAAGTCTAATTAAAGAGTTGGAGATGTTAGAGGAAGAGCCTATAGAAATCAGGCTTGCATAGCTGATGGAACTAGAGGAAACAAGGAAAGAAGCATTGAGAAATCTAGAGATTCATCAGGCCCAAATGAAAAGGAACTTTGATAGAAAAGTAGTTTTGAAAGTGTTTAAGGAGGGTGATCTTGTTTTCAAGTGGGATGAACTTAAAAGTAAACCTAGTAAGCATACCAAGTTTGATGTCATGTGGGATGGCTCTTATGTGATTACTGAATGCAAGAAGAATAATGCATTTTAGCTTTCAAAGCTGACTAGAGAGGTATTACCTATTCTTGTGAACGAGATTCACCTAAAGCAGTGTTTTTGAAGATCAAAAGTTTGTAGATGTATGATAGTAGAGTATATGTTTTTCAGTTAAATAAGTGTTGTTGGCACATCTTTTCAATTCAGTTTGTTTTTTCAAAGAAGTGTTGTTGCATAGTTAGCTGATCCTGTTCAGAGCCATGGTAGTTTGCTTTTAGTTTTGTTTCAGTTGTTGTTCTTTTTCAAGCAGCTGAGTGTTCAAGGAGTTTTACGAGTTGCAAAGGCTAACGAAAGACTCTATTCCCCAATGGACATGCATGCAACTAGCCATGAGAGTTCTAGCAGGTAAAAATGGCATAGAGGTCACCAAAAATGTTACCAAATTGTGCTTGGTAGCCCAATTAGGCTGGGCTATAAGAGTTGTTTTCTAATGCTTTTAGGAAGAAAGTGACTTAAAATAAAAGAGGAAGTGAATATCAGATCAAAATAGTCAAGAGAGAGGCTTCAGCCTCTACATTTTATCTAACATGTTTGCTCACTGTGCAGATATAGGTGCTTGAAGACCATTCATCTATCTTCTTTCTGAGAAAAAAAGCTTTTTGGCAGGGTCATAACTCCTTGCTACTTTATCAGAATTCAAAGTTTTTGAGCTCATTAGAAAGATAAACCAATTATCTAGCTCATGTTCTAGTTTGCTACGCCTAACAAAAAGGCTACCTGGTGGTGGATTGTTCTGATTTCGCTCCAAAGGCATCCAAAAATGCAATTTACTAAGATGTAGAAAATATTAAAAAAAAATTAAAAAAATCAATTTTTGATATTTTCCCAAAAATATTATTCTGAACTTGTTCAGAAGTCTTTCAAGGTACACAAAAATAGGAGAGGAGTTGAACTGAAGTGCAAGGTCATGCAGGAAGAGATATTTGGAGTTCTATTTTTGACATGACTATTTTTGGCAGTTTCTTGGTCAAGTACTTTGAGACTTGGAGTTCTGAGCTATTTTTGCTCATCTTGGAGGAGTTTTGGAGCCTAAATTTTAGGCTTTTCACTTGTGCTTGCCCATCAACTTGGAGTTACTTTTTCAAACTCATTCATGCATATTCTGGAGTTCAGTTGAGCTGGAGTTGACTGCCCATTTGCTTTTGGGGATAGTTTTGTATTAAAAAAAGACTATGCTTTTTTCCTTAGTTCTTGGTTTTTTGCCTTTGCATATTGTAGTGAGGAGATTGTCTTATAACTCAGCCATTTTTTATAGTTTTATAGTAGCAAAGTTTATTATTTCCAGCAGTTTATTGTTATGTTTTGTAGAGATTCCCTCCATTTTCTAAAATAATCAAGGGTTCTTCTATCTGAATTTAGGTGTCCTACTTATTTTATGAGTGATTTGATAAGAGTTTTCTGTGTTTTGTTTCAAAACCTCCAGATTCTTTGTCTCATTTATTAGATGCAAGTATAAAAATTTCAATTTATTACAGGTCACAAGCTTGAGCAAGATTATTCATGCCTTTCTCTGAAATACTTATGTGGTGAATCTGATCAATTTGGGTGGTAAGAGTAGGTTTATTGAGAATGTTTGTGAGTTATATTATAGTTTTAAATCAAAATATTGGTGCATCACCCCTTTAGGATAGATTTTGTAGTGCAGTTTTTAGTTTATTAAATTTTCTTCTATCTCTTTTCTCAATCAAGTCATAGATCTAAAGGGGCTTTTTAAAGGGAGCTGACTCTTACAGAGGTTCGTTCTCAAAACATATAGACCCACATATGAGAATGTTCCCATGTTGCATGGTATTGCCAAGCTTGTAAAGGCTTAGCATTCAGGGTGCAATCCCTCGTGACAACACATTCTTCATTTCCTCAAGAATTTTTGCAATTTTCTCTAATGTTTCCTTCTCTAGTTTCTCTATCTCTTCCTGATCTTTTCCCATTAGAATATTTATTCTCCTTTTTGTTCTAAATTATTTTTCTTGTTTTTGAGATATGTTGATCTTTTCTCCATCAGTGATGGATGGACCAACTTTTTCAATTGCATGTTTTCTCATCTCATCCTCGTTTCCCATGGCTTCATTTCTTTTGTTGATGAGTAGGTCTACAAGGTTTATAGGAAGCTAATGAATCAACACAATTAGGGCCATATTTGAGGCCATCATGTACCTAATTATTGCTTCCTCAATTGTGTCTTTATCATAAGGAAGAATCTTATCATAGAGATATGCAACTTGTTTCAAGACACCATGTTGGACTATAGAATTCACAGTGGCCTTAGGCTATAGAGGCTCATGCTCATATTCTTCTTGAGAAGTTTATTTTGATTTCTTTGGTTTTCCTTGTCTTTTTCCTTTGGTGGTTTCTACTTCTTCCTCTCCTTCTCTTTCTCTTTTCGTTCTTCTTTCAAGCATACCAGATTCTTCTTCTTCTTCTTCTTCTTCTTTTGCTTCATCATCATCATCTTCTATGTTCACCAAATTGATCTTTTCTCTCTTTTCTTTGACCTTAGGTCTATGTTTCTTTGTCTCTGCAGTCTTGGTTTGAACTATCACTTCAATAGCAGGTCTTTTCTTGTTGGGAGGTGTAGGAGTAGGTCTGAAGGATTTTGAAGAGGTAGTAGCAACAGAGGCAGACCTACTTGTCCTTTTAGGTGCTTATGTAGTAGAAGACATCTGATCTTCTCTTGAAGGACCCTCTCGAGTGTTAAGCATTTCTTCCAAATATGACTTCATCATTTCTACTTTAGATTTTACCTTCTCTACCTTTTCTTCTATCTCCTTCCAAATTATTTTATTGGTGATTTCATCATAAGTTCCAAATCTTTTAGCAGCATGATCCTTAGGCTTGTTGAACAACATATCAACATAACTAATGAAATCATGTGGTTATCTAAAAAGTCCTTGTCTCTATAACTTCCATTTAGAAAATATCCTTATCCACCATAAATGTAATATGATTCTTATATTAAATTTCTACAAACTTTCCTAGTATCCTTTTTATACTATGTCATTTAGTGTGTCATATTTTTTTATGACCAGGAAAACTAAGCATATAGTTTTTAATTAGGTGAGAAACAAGGATATCTATCTTCCACTCTATACCCTTCATTGTAGGAAATTCCTTAGAAAATAGAACATAAGACAAATGATTAGGGACCCATACCGAAATTTGCATCTAGACTCCTTTGTTCTTATTAGGTTGTCCATCAATTGCTTCCACAAGATCTCACAAAGATCATAGTCCTTCCCTTCTTTCACCATTTGATAGGAAGTGTAAATTGCAATGCTAGTAGCATAATTTTCTCTATTGGTATAATATATTTTGTATGTTATGCCTATTGTGGCATACCAGACCCTAGATATTTTATGTCATTTATAGTTAGGGTTCTTTTATCAAATTTCACTCTAGTAAGTCTCATCACTTCCTCATTCTTCATAGCTTTCAATATAGGTACAAATCTAGAGGAGCATAGTCCAGTCATAGCTCTGATGGCTTCTTTAGTGATCATGTAAGGCTAATCAAGGCAGAAAAAATCCTCATGAATCTAACTTAGGGAAAGCCTAACCCATTCTTCTTCATACTAGAAATTAGGGGGTAAAAGTACAAACTTGTGTCACACTTTGGGCCAAATAAATAATTTCAGCCGAGTGAGTTTTGTCTGAATGAGTTTCAGTTGAAACCATGTGGCAGCTAATGGGCTTTGACATGGCCACATATATTTGGTCAACAAGGTGTCGGTCAAAACCTTTTAGACTGAATATGATTTGGCTAAATACCTCAAATATAAAAAATTAAAGAAAAGAAATGAGCATGAGTATTTTGCATATTTAGGTGAATTTGTTACAATAAAGACTGCTCAAGCAATGACTAGGCCTACAAATTACTATTGGACCCAAGGTAATATCTTCATTCTGCATTCTTTCTTGCATTGATTGTGTCTTGAAACCTCTCATTTGGTGACAAGAACCAACAAAAACATGCCCCCTGACAGGTAAGATCATCACGAATCGAAGCACGTTAGGGAACTGCATGTAGGTTTACCCACATCAGTCATCGTAGGATTAGAAGAGGCAATCCACAATCTTGAGTTTAGTGGCCTCTCCTTCCCCTACCAGAGGCGACCCCAACTACCCCTAGTGATCACCCTCTACTAATTCAAAATTTCATTGATAAGAAATAAAAGGGATATACAAGTTAGAACTAAATGACATTAGGGTTAGCCTGTGGGTTGGAACATCCATTTTCAACCATACAAAATCATTTTCAAAGATTTTCTACCAAAATTTTCTTTCGCCACAAATTAGAACAAGAGTAACACTTCATATTCCTCTGCATGTTTTGTAGAAAATTGACTGGAGTTTTCCAAAATATGATTGTTGTATCCCTATATAAAGAGTAGACACGAGATCAAAAAAAGAGAGAAGAGCATACAAAATGGTCTGGGGTTTGGGAATGAGTCTGGGTAAGACTTTGGGAACTCTGGCCCCTTGCAAGTTGAGTCGGGATAGTGTGCTAGAGTTTAGAACATGCAATATCGACAAGCTCTTAATTCGTTTGTTTCTGAGATTTTTTTTTTATACAATTGTAGCATTAGATCAATTTGCTTTGTTTTGTGGTTATTTGTCATACAAATTACTAAGTGTGTGTGTCATACTTCCCAACTATTTTTTGATGAGTCCATGTGAACATATATCTTTGTGCAAGAATATTGAATGATTGTAAGCATTTTTTTATTTTTTAAAACAAATGTGGCCTTCTCAATAACATGACTAGGAATAGTGGGTCTATTGTTATCCCCTTTCAACTCCCACAAATCATTGAATATTAAAGTACTCTTTACCACCATTTTCCATTTTTTGTAGTATGTGCCATTTAACTTATCTAAGTTGGTGAATAGTTGTGAAATCTTCAACATCATTAGAAGGATAAATTAACAAAATGAAGACCCAAAAAATCAAAGAAACCCTTCAAAAAATACTCAATGAACATAGTTATTCTTCCCAGCTTATAACTGCCAAAAAATATTTTCTTTTAAAAGTAAAGCAAGTAAATGGCAGAAACAACTTGTATTCAAATTCTTTTCCTATGCTCTTGTTTTTTAGTAGCAATTGAAGGAAAAAAGACACAATCAAGGATGGGGGAACAAGATAGAGATTACCTTCACCAAACACAAAGATTTTAATCACTCAGATTATCCATGCGGCCCTTCACCCACAACACTTTTCTTCCATGATGCTCTAATACCTCATGTACAATATATTCATCACCCTAATTAATCCTTCTCCTAAGGTAATTTTATCAATCTATGAAACAAAAGTGGTCCTAGTAAATATGTCAATTGTGTGATATATATGTATGTACATGCTAATACAATACAAGTGAAACTCTAATGCTTGGATTAGATTAATCCATTTGATAAAATAAATACGTTAGTTTTATTATTATATAAAAGATCCATATATCCCAATTTAAAGTGTTTTGGCATACAAGATGAAGGGTAACATACACATTATTTGAAAGATATTTGAAAAGAAATAAAACATTTTGAATTAGGAGGAGCAATCTGCATGTTTGGTCTTGTTTAAGGAACAAACATTTCCCATTAATATAGTCTAGGATGATAGAAAGGTCTATAGATATGGATTGGTTGAGTTGGAAAAAGTAATGCAAAAAATCATAGCATTAACAAAGTTTGAGCACAAGACAAACCTCTATTAGTGCATCATTTTCCTTGAGATGATTTTCCTATCTAGTCTACCCCCAACAATGATTAAAGATATATTACTTGTTTTATGATCAAACTCTTCTTCATTAAGACATCCATACAAATTTAGATTTTTAATTATGTGAAATTTAAGTCTTGGGCTATGCTTAATGGGAAGATGAAACCTTTGTAGGTTCTTCAACACACAAATATTAGTATGAAAGATTGATGAAATGAACAATTAAAGATCTAGTGAAAATAAATTAAATTTCAAATCTAAAAAAGAGGTGAATTCAACAAAAAAATATATATTGAAATTAAAAAATATAGAATACGAAATCCTAGAGTCAAGAACTAGGATATGTTTTTCATTAGGGGTCCACCAAAATGTAAGAAAATAAAACATGCCCTACAATTAATTCATGACCTGTCTAATTGGATGATTAAGAAAAAGGTAAGAAGATCATAGGGCTCCTTCATATGGATAATTATTGCACATATTAAACCATTATTAGTCATTGTTGATCATAAGTTGTTGACACACTCTTCCTAAATTGTATACATGCCTTCATCCTCTACACACATTTTATTTTAGGGATTACCATTATCAAGCATCATTACAATTGTGAATGTGTTGTAGTCAAGAGGTTTTCAAAGATACAATGATGATAATTAGCAAGAAAGGGGCCTCTATAGAAGAAAATTGTGATGTCTTCTTTAGAGATGTGTGGGTCATATTTTCCTAACACAAAGTATTATTTTAGATAAAGAAAAAAATATTTTTTGTCAAAAATATGGTTCATGAGAAACATAACAAATATTAGATGTTCATCATTCCATTTACAACTAAATGAAAACATATCATAAATTAAATTATTGTGCATATTCTATAAATGTCACTCAAAGTATCTTTACACATGGGTTGAAATCTTATCATGTGTCCAACATAGATATAACTTACATCTTCCTTGCTTCACAATACATATCATATGGATTTATAACTTTTAACATGGATTTGTATTTGTTTTCCTATGCTTATGTAGTGTAAAAATTATAATTCTTATCACATTATTATAATCCTTTTCATACCTTAATCAAAATTTTCTGATGTCTATTCTATCTTTAAAATGAATAATCATTTATCTTATACCTAGTTTGAACCTATGTTCCTATTCTTTTTGCTTATATATTATTATGGTGCATGCCCTTTCATTTCTCTAGCATAATTTTAGATCTCTATCTTTAATTTGGGGATGAAATACCTTAGTTACATATACCATTATTTGGGGATGAAATGCCTTGGTTAAATACCTCTTTCCTATACTATACACACTTGTATGATTTTTTTTGGAATTTAGAGATACCTTGCATTTTTATATTTTCCTATACTTAAGAAAAATGTATACACCTTGACAATTAGATGTAGTCTATATTCTTTCTCAATATTATTATTTGATATGTTATACCTTCTTATCACATGATGCTACATATGACACATTACTTAAATACATGATTTATGTATTTATATGCTTACATTACTTTTATGTATGTGAATGTTTCATTAGGATATTTTAGTACCACTTTTTTTATAGGTAAAATTTCATAATCCTACTCTCTCCCTTTCTCCATCAAGTTTTCATAGATAGTTGAATCAACTTAAAATTGTTCTTGTTTTTACTTCATGATGAAAGCTACACAATTCACATATTTCCTATACTTTGTAATTTCCTATGGAGCATCTTACTAGGAAATTGGTTACTGCATATTTACTTTTACTAAAATAAAATAAATAAATATTTTTAATTTAATTTTTTTGTTTTAATTAAAATCATATCTTTGTATTTATATAGATATGGCTGATGATCAAGGTTCACATTATTCCACTTAGTCTCAAGAGGAAGCTTAGGCTACGTCTAATTTGTATAATTATAGAATTAGGAGATTAGAGAAATCCTGGAGATGTTTGGACCAAACAATACAAAACTCCCCTAATTTGGCTAATAGAGATAAATTAGTTAATATTCAATACGAGATTACACATAAGATTGACATGATTCGATTATACTATCTGTATGATGACATTAGAATTGAGGAGTTTTATACGTCCCTTGCCAAGATTGTTACTACCACTAAGAAAATTCAATCTGTTTCTCAAAGAGTTTCACTACATAATGTGTAATGCCCCTCCATATTCACTTTGGTTGTACAGTGTGACATAAGAATTATACCATGATGAACATGCAGAGATAAGTATTATTCTAGAATTTAAAGGGTTGGAAGTTGCTTGTTAGAGGGGACAACAGATAGAGAAGAAATTGTTTCCAAAGAGACATATTTGAGACTCCATCTATTTCTGTGAGCTCCACTTTTGCTTAGCAGTGCCTTCTCCTTGCATTATTTATTTGAATGCATGTACCTTCTTTCTACTATTGCAAATCTAATGTATGACAAAATCTTTCCTTTCAATATGTATTGATGGAGGTGCCTTCATTAATTATAGATTTCTATTTGTGAGTGTTTTAGTGTTCGGAGTTGTCCCACGATGTGAAATAATGATATAGGAAAATATTCTAACCCTTGGTTGCACCTATTGGTATAGTCATATAATCTCCTTATCTGAGTGTTATAGTGTTGGATATAGCATCACACCATGAAAATATCCATGTTGCATTGGTTTAAACTTGTCAGTTGTTCCTATTCGCCAAGTTATTTCCAACTACCATTTGTCTATTTTGAGATAGCCAGACATTAACTTCAGCCACACGCTTATAGTAAAATAGTAAATATATTCCTAACATTCTAAATTTTTCAAAGGGAGGGCTTAAAGTAAATGATGGGAAATATATATGGAAGGGAAGAATTGAGGAGAGGGGATGGGAAGTGCAAATAGAAAACAAAAAGGATCACCTTATGACGAATCAACCCATGGCCATGGAGGAAACCTTGTTTTAAAATGAGGAGGAGGAGATGATAGCAACAGAAAGGAAATAGGGAAGAAAGATAGTTTTGTGAAATAATTAAGATGCAGATCATGGCTTCAATTTTTAGATAGATTTTTCATGATCACTTTCAGTGCTTTCACAAGCTTTTGGAGGAAGATAATGGAATTTTCAGGTATGCAATTTCTTGTATAAAACTTCTAAGATGAATGTACTTGAAATTGTTGGAATTGGGTCTGGGTTCAAATCTCACTCTTCCATTTGGATTATTTTCTATTGGGGTTGATATCATATATTTGATGATCATAGGCTAAGTGGAAATATTTTATTATGCTCCTATCAGAAAATTATTGCATTCAGGTGGATGTTTTCCATTCGACCTAAGTGATCACATTATTCTTGTACTTTATTTGCTATGGGCCTTTGTTTAGTATTATCTATATGCTTGAAAGATTCTAAAAAGAATTCTAACAAATTTGTTTTGATGTTTCTTTGAGGCATACTGTTTAACAGGTCCACATGCCTCTCTATAGCATGCATTGTTTTGCACAATTCTTTTCAAAACTTTTCCTACTATTTATCTAATATCTGACAAATTTTCCTTTTATAAATATGACTCTCACCTATGATGATTTGGAAGGATATCTTTCCTAGAAATTTGAACAATGTGTAATTTGCATCTAAATAGCATATCAAACACATGCAAATCTGAAGTGATTAGTTAGTAGTTGTGGCATATTGCTATTCTAGTAAGAAGGTTCTTTATTTGAAAAGGATACATTCTATAACATTGATTGACTCGTATATATAAATATTTATCTATAATTAGTTGATCCTGTTATATATAGAATAGTGTTACAAATATCAATGAAATGTATATAAATATATGTAAATATATTCAGAAATCGTAATAACAATTTAGCTATTCGATATACTGATGTAATACAATAAACAATAACTGGTATTACATGGCATAGGGTTTGTTGTTTTAACAAACGGTTACACTATATTTATTTTACTGATTAAATTTATGGTAATGGTTCATACGTGCTTTATGATGCCTGTAGATCACATATGAATTCAAAGAGTTTTCTTGGTATGTCTTTTACAATCCATTTTGGACATATCCTGTAACCATTGCACTTTATGGATAATATGCCCTTGGAGATTTTATGTCAAATGGTTTACAAATATGTGTTCCAGAGTCTTCCAAAGCTTTTGTTGGATGACAATCGTATTGTTTAAAAGTTTCTAAAGACATATTCAACTAATCCATTCTAGATAGTCATGCAATCGGTTGAGACATTTTGTTAAACAGTCTTGTGCCTTATTTGTGCTTCCGCTTTTCATATAGATGTATTCTAGAGCATTTTCAACTATTTATCTATCATATAACCTTCTTCTAATAAGTCTGAATGGTTATTCATTCCCTATTCTAATACTCTCATTATGGCATGGGTGTATAGCACATTTGCAAAGTGTAATGCCCCGCCATGCAACCCTAGAGATAAGTCAACTAAAGAAACATAAAAAGGCGGAAAACTTTTTTTTTTTAATAGAAGTTTTCCGCCCTTTAATGTTACTTTAGTTGACTTGTCTCTAGGGTTGCATGGCGGGGCATTATATTTGGTATCAGAGCCAAGTTTCAGCACTAGGATCTCTGGTTAATGTTGTTGCCCATGTCTAGTTAAAGTAATTCTTCTTATACATGTGATAGGGACTCCTATGTTGGATACCATGCTTTAATCTAAACACCTAGATTGATGCATTAGATAGATGGTCATGATATTAACTTTCAGCATCATGTGAAAGTAAACTAGATAAGGGAAGGGGATAACAAGTAATGTTATGATTGTGCACAGGGAATCACATTGGTTATGGAAATAAACGTACTTATGGTAGTAATAAAAATTGTGTATGTAAATGTAAATCTGCCCCTGTAAATGTGAGAAACCAGTAACTATGGATCGGTTGAGTGTTGTCAATACCCCGTACTTTCTTTGTGTGCCCCTAGGATGGTGATACTGGGTACCCATCCATGGGAAATATGTGTATTTTAGGTATGGGATTAACCATACCACTATGTGTGTTTGCATGTTTGTTACCCAATTAAGGGCCAACCCTTGTGTGGTTGAAAATATATATATAAAAGACTAGCCAAAAGTTAGATTCATAGACTCTCTTCTTTTGGTTCTCTAGTCCCTCAGTCTATTAAGGGGTAGTAGTAGCCACAAAGTTCTTTGGGCGGAGTGTGTAGCGTATGCTTATGATAGTGTAGAGCGGTCCCTCGCTCAACTGAACCTGAGAAAATGTACTCACTACTTTCCCTTATGATAGATCAAGGTACTTGATCCACATGTGCTAGCCTAATCCCCACAGCTGGATGGTATTTCTTAGATGATCCTCTACCTTGTCTTCACAAAAGGTATGATATGCCACATGAGTTGTCAATTGGGGGCTAGGGTCTAGGACCTGCATGGACAATCCAACTGGAACTATGAGATGACATGTGTCACCACTTGGGGGCTTGGGTCTAGGACCTGCATGGATAGCCCAAGTGAGACCATGTGCACCATGTATATCTTGAGGTCCAACATGTGGAGAGAGGTTTGTTACCCATGCTAAGATAGATTATGTATCTGCACATGTTCCGACATGATGCAATAGGTACAATGCCACACCTCACTGATGTTTCGACATAGTGTTAGTGATGATGCCATGTTGCTGATGGTAGTGAGATGGGCTCGAGAACATGATGCCACGTGCTTAGACATGTGAAGGTACACTATGAGATTGTGTTATAGCCTACTTGTGTGATGAGTGTAATGGGGCCTCACACACTTGTAGAGGCAACTCATGTTTTCTTTCAATAGTGTCTGGGTCATTTAGCATATGGGTATGTCCTAGCCATGTAGACCTCTGGCTATGGCGAGTACCTATATGTGCCTTTTCCACGAGGTGTCACTATGCAAGGTGTTTTTTGTGTGTTCCTACTTCCGCAGAGCCATGGACACATTGCCATGTGGTATATGACTAGTACACACCTTCTCTGGCTGGCATATGACCATGCCGCACTGAGATACGATGCAAGATGTAGCCAAGGTGCACATTCCATGTGGACAACCAAGGAGTGCATGGGCCACTTGGCTAGTCCATCTGGCGTGATGACACGATGAAGGGTGTAGCTGAGGAGTACACTTTGAGCCATTTGGATGGCATGCTCACTCCGCACCACATGAGGGCTACTGCTATAGCCTAATGTTGTTCCCTCCTTCCTCGTTTGGTGGCTACTATCTAGTCACCCAGTGTTGTACAGTGCAATTTTGAAGATTGTGGACTTTCTTTATGGTTATTGATGATTTTCTATTGATTGTGAAGGCCGCCACTTTGTCTCTACTTGTGTGTGATAGTTTAGCCACACTTTGTGATCTTATTTGCAAGTAATCCTTGTGGTTACATTTGATTTAGTGTTGAAATTGCACACATTTCTTGCCTTATTGCTGGAATTGAATTTTTATTAAATCTTTCTTTATGACTTTGGTGGCTAAACTAGTTTATCCTTATTATTTTCGATGTTGGCCATGTGTCATATTGTGATTCCTCTCCAAGGACGTATGAGGCAGGCTTGGTGAGTGTATATGAGGAAGTAGACAAAGGGAACCTTAAGGATGGGGGTATGTGAGGTTGTTATACAGCTAGGACCCACTGCCCACCTATGTGTGATGACTATCTCTTTGAGGCTAACCACCTTATATAACAAGAGAGAGGTCATTGTGGTCTTGTTTGGATGGTCTCACCCTGTGTGTGTGGCCTAACACCAACAAGTCACTAAGCGTGAGGTGCGGATTATGTGAGATGGCTCTTGGCTCTTGGCTCATGGATTATGTATCATGGATTAGTATACTACTTTCCAGTATCCAGCTAGACCCTTGTGTAGCCTTGTGATGTGAACTTGTGTGTAAGTGTAGAATGTCTGGTAAATAATGATAAATTATGTTTGGATTTAGTATGGTACAATAATTAAAGTGAAATGTCTTGTTTATAAATGCTGGATATTTATGGAAAATGTGTGTTTTATGTGTTGATATTTTGTGAAAATGTAGTATTCTAACCTATTGATTCCTTAACAGCAAGTTGGAAGAGGAATTGCAATGATGGTGTGCTTGAAAATTAAATACTTTATATGTATATGATATGAGAATTTGTTTACTAGTTAGGATTTAAAAGGGTGCAATGTTTTCTTTGTCTTGAAGAAACTGATGGGTGTCAATGCTAACATGTAAGGATTTTGAGTGGTTCATGTACTATGGAATCATTATTGAAATACAAGTTTTGATTGTGTTACTATTGTGACATTGAAAACTAGAAGGGTAAAATATATTTGAAATGGAGTATATAAGTTTATATTTTATAAATCTTTTCCATACCCAAACTGGTTTATATATATTAATTTTATGAAATGAATCATTTTTAATGTTGGAACTAATGTGTGATGTTTCCATCCTAGTTTATGACTTCGAGGAGGAAGTCAAGTCTTAGGGGGGAAGGATGTAGTGCCCCTCCATTCTCACCGTGGATGAACAAATGCATGCGATGTGTATCTAGAATGTTTGGGGGGAAGAACATGGGAGAGAGGATGCTAGTAATGGTATGGTATCATTCACACTTATAGGCCAAATTCCAAGGTATGGCCGTGTCATGATCCAAGTAAGCTATGTTGATAGGTAAAGTGTGGTCAGAGTCAAACCAAATGCATTTCATTAAAATGAATAGATAGAAATTAAGAGCATATTTACTAATAGTGTATTAATTATATTACTTCCACCTTCTTATTGTCAATGAGGTGTAAATTGCTATTGAGTGTTTGACCATTAAAATAATAGTATTTTAGTAGAGTACACTTGTCACCACCTTAAGAAGAATTTTTGTGAACCACAGCATATTTTTAGAAAATCATAGGAATTTCCATGAATTTTTGGGGAGCCATTATTATCATCTAATCTTAGCGCAGGCCATTTTTGTAATAGTTCTTTTACCATTTATTTCACAAGACTACTGGATATGAAATAATGGGCAATCGGTTGCTTGAATTTCTCAATTTTACTGACACCAAATGGGATGACTACGATAGTTTTTTCTTTTATTTCTGGCTTTATAACAACTTGAGCAATAAGGATAGGGGGATCAAGCAGTAGGAATGGTGACTTCCTTGCAGAATTTCAAGTGTTCATGGTAGTTGACTTTGGTGATTCTATCTCTAATTACCTTTATTTACATTGTGCATATTTTTTCAATGCCCCATATACCATTTTCTCTGGAATTCAATGGAGTCCAACAGAAAATATCCAATGCGCCCTCACTAGAAAATAAAATTATTGGAGAGGAGCAACATAAAGAGAACTCTTATGGAGTAGTTGTGTATAGAAATGCTCCATGGAAGACTGACATTGGAAGGTGGCTATCTAGATGCCATGTTATTGCAGAACCATTTCCCATTAATGAGACTATTGGTGGGAAAATAAAGAAAAGGTAGTTGTAGCGGTCACGTCATTTGTAACTCTGAACATGGGGAGTGTCAATGTTTTCATGGTTATACTGGTTGTGGGTTCTTTTAATGTAATGTGAAAAAAAACTTGGACTACATTCTTAATAATTTGGTCACAGTGGAATCTGGGTCAGTGCTAACTTATTGTGGCCAGTGGTATCAAAATCTAGTTGTTGCTCTAATGGGCTTAGCATCATGAAGGTATGTATGTCAGCATCTAGATCATATGGGGCACAGTGTGGTGGTAGAAGCATTTGTGGAATCAGCAGGGCAAGGATGCATTGTTTACGGTGATGTCATCACCCTCGTCAAATTACAAGTAACTCTTCCTCTACCTCTACATCTAGATACCACTGTAGAATATGTTTTTTAGTTATGACATTCTAAGTCTCCTTAAGACTCCTATTCCATGAAATTTTTACAAATTTTAGCAGGATGTGTGGAAAATATTGCATTTCAAATTCATGTGAGTTGTGGGCATTTTGCCAAACATTTCATGTGCCTTGTTTGGGTTCCATATCTTGCATGCATAAGGTCTGTGACCTTTCCAACCATGGCATTACGCCTACTAATGTGCATAAACCTAAAGATTTCTAAGGTCAATTCAACAAACCCATGTTGTGCATGTTGACCAGGGTATTTTCCAGCTATAATATCTATCTAAAATCCACCATCCATTATGCACATTAATTTAATGTTTTATGGCTCTATATGGGCACATAGATATATGCAAAATCTGTCTCTAAATGATACATAGGTATGGACATTTACTGGTTTTATCACAATCTCCTTCTATTATGAACTGAAGAAAGCTAAGAAAGAATTATTTATACTCCTTGTAATTGTATTGTTTTGATGATTCCTTGACGATGCATGTGTCTGATAAAAGCAAATACATTTTATAATTGTTCTACAACTTTCTACGACTATATTCATTAAAATATACTTTGACAAATATAATATCCATTATATTTAAAGTTGTTTTAATCCGAATCAAATGAAATAAATGAGTGTTATTTCTGGTGGTAGGAAGACTTTTTTTGTATCGTTTAGATTATGCACATAATCCAGTGTTTTCTTAGTTTCCTTGTTTAGATTTACCTTATCAAAACTTCGATATATTTATGATGCAAATAGAAAGATTTTATGATTCCTTATTTCTATTCTTATTTAAATCAAATGAAAGTATAATAATCATAATCTCTTATATGGTAGTCGCAGTTTTACTTTTATCACACATCCAACTATGGTGCCCTCATGAAGAGTTATATCTTCATGCAGTTCTCTATCGACATGTTCATTTTTAAGTCTTATCATTCCTTTCTAATCATGTTTCACCAAATGACTCCCAAGAGGTCGACTCCTCCTTTTAGGCGCTTGATGTGAACTTTTAGGACGTGGTTCCCACAATAGGCTCTTCTTTTGTTTATAAATGTGTACCTTGTTTGTACATCCATTTTATGTTGGTTGGT
Organism: Cunninghamia lanceolata; assembly: GCA_027924645.1. NCBI lineage: Eukaryota > Viridiplantae > Streptophyta > Pinopsida > Cupressales > Cupressaceae > Cunninghamia > Cunninghamia lanceolata. The sequence continues at coordinate 97,413 of BSBN01000081.1, read as the reverse complement.
ATCAAACCTATATTAGAATTTATATTAATGAAACTCCTTTGGCATAAAGATTATGTTAGAAGGCGTCGACTCATTTTCATGGAAAATAGGTGGTAAATCTTACTTGAACCTTATAGGTAGGTGGTGACAGAAGAAATTTAGTATCTAGAATTTGCCATGTTATCATTCTTTGTAAGGGAATTGCTATGATCTAAAAGTTTATATTTAAAACTTGCTTCTTTTTAGGAAGGCAAATTGCCTCAAATAAGCTAACTTTTAGGTGAGAATTGTCATTGTCTAGTACTTCATGTTTATGATATGAAATATCTTGCTAACAACTAGAAAATTTGGGCCTTCAATTCTGATAGGCATGTTTATAATTTATGCATTTATTAGTTATTAAATGATTGTGGTTAATTTGTTTAGGGAATCTTAAGTATCTTTAAAGTGTCATCTACTCTTTAGCTTAAATATATAACTGTGTCATAGGGTAATTGCTCAAATGTGATATTTATTCTAGAGTCTAAATTTATTAGCGATTAGTTTTAGACTAATGTTTATATTAGTTAAAATTTGATTCTTGTTTTTTTTTATTAGGGTGATAAGACAAAAATAAGATTCTTAGAGATGAGATTATGACTTTATGATAGTAGATGTTTAGGTATAACTTGAATTATTGATAGGTTTTTTAGGAATGATGTTCTATTGATAACTTTAGTCGGGTAAATTAGTTGAAAGAGAGAGTATTAGTGTCATGATGTAGTGATATGGTGAAATGTTAGTATAGTTAACTTGTGTTGTGAAAATTACAATAGATGAATTTAACCATTTCTCATTAATGTTGACTAAATGTAGTTAGCAGATTTTATTTATATCATTAAACAATAATTGTCTATATGTTCTTAGATCTCTAATAAATCTATTTTAGGATGGTTTAGGGGTAACTATAAATGGTTCAAACATGTTATAAAATAGCCATTCTTATGAAGGGGATTAACATTGTTTAGAAATTATGAATTGATACTAGGTATGTTCCTGTAGTATGATGCAATAAATCATTGTATTTTAAATATGATCATATAAAATGATAGTTTCATATTGATAATAAAACTTTTAATTTATTGCTTTTATCAAAGAAGATGATTATGATTGTTAAATTGGTTTAGTTATTTATAGACTATTGTTTTTCCTAAATTACAACTTTCCATATGAATTGATGAGCTTAAGGTGATTGATCATCATCGATGACATCATCTTAGGACTTAGATTATAGAATGAAGACTATCTATGTATTTGTTGGTGACTTGGCTTCCAAATGAGTGTATCCATAATGAATGTACCTTAATGATAAGTTTAAGTGTGGTTTGAAATGTGATTGTGTATCTAGGATTGAGAAGATGTTAAAATCAGCTTAGGGGTTTAGATTTGTGTTTGTAAGTTCCTGTTTCTAAACTACAAAGTCTTTGCGCTACGTGTACATAGGCAAGGCCATCATGGATGAGCCCTTGAGACATTAGGTCAGCCCTTAGGGCCTTAGGCTTGCCATCTTATGTACTAGAAAATTGTATTGTGTAATTAATAAATATACAGAACTAATGTTTCATTAGATGTGTAGTTTGAGTTCTATAAGCCATGCAGGACTCTGGACCTATGGAGGTACCTTTCCACTTGGTGAATAGATGGCTATCTGGCAATATTGGTAAAGGTGTATAAATGTGTATAAACTTACTGAAATAATTATATCTTACATTTTGTTTTTTATGTATGTTGATATACTCTAATTTTTGACTTGAGATTTACTAAGATAAATTTTGTAAATTGATACCTTATCATCCTATTGAGTTCATTATTGTTATTTTCTTGGGTAGGCATTTCAAATTGTGCATGTGTGTATTCACTTGGTGAATTTGGATTTAGTACAACCATGGAAGTTACTTAGAGCAACTTAGTAATTAGTAATGTAGTCATGTAGTTAAACATAATTTGAATAAGTTTTATATGTTATTGGATATTGTTTAATTCAATAATGCAGTCATGTTACCCCTAGAGATGTTAGTTAACTAGTTGTTCAGACGATGTTATATTTTGTGATCATTACTTCTATTTTTTTTTAAGTTTTCCGCCCTTTTATGTTGCTTTAGTTGACTTGTCTCTAGGGTTGGATGGCGGGGCATTACACAAAGATTTTGGAATTTAGTTTTACACCTGCTAATTTACATTAGTTTGGAGGTTTCTAAAGCCTTCTCAATAAATTTATTTTGTACACACCTTGCTATCATTTTGTCCATGGGATGACATCTCTTTCAGACATTCTAATAATCAAATCATGCACACCCTGTTATGTTATATTCATGTTTACCAAATCCAATACAACGCCTCATCGATCAAATGTAATTGCTTGGAACTCTAAAGCCTTTTCCATGAATATATTTTGTGCTTAACTTGTGTTGTATACCGACATTAATCTTTGTGCCTTCCTTCGATGCCTTAAATGTTAGTTTGAGTGGTTTTAAGAACATTCATTTTACTAAGCAATTTTGTTAAGGTCAAATGAGTAGCTTGTGTTGTTTGGAGCGAAAGAATCAAGACCATTATATGTATTAAGTAATAGAGATTTCTTTCCTTGCTGTTGATTAGACCAATATTCATAGGTTTGGATTTTTTTTAAAAATGTATTAGTCAATTGTATCGGCAAGCCTATATACAAGTAGTAAGACAGATGAAGAATATATCAATAAGAGAACTAAAAGAGTATAGTTAAATAGATTTTTAGGTTCTCAATCCAATTATTAGAAATAGTAACATCTTCTCATTTTGGGCATGGTAGGTATGAAAAATAAATTGGGAAGAAATAAGTTAACATTAAGTTATTTCTATTCCCTTATTTAAAATCTCTCAAGACTTGTCCTTAAATGCTTTTTTTTTTGGTTTACTTATTAGATTAATAAGATAGTAAATCAAATATTTTATATATAATTAGGAATTGATGAAGTCAGTAATGTGCTTCATCTATTTTCTAGATTTCAATGTTAATACCAAAATGTTATCTTACTTTTAATTTTTGCATATACTATTGGGATACTTAGGACAATGATCTTATTAATAAAAGAATAATCATACCTTTTGTTTTGTTGTTGGGTATATAAGTTAGCTAATCGATAGGTTGTTATTCTACATGCTAGAAATGCTATGTTTTAATAATAAGTATAGGATTTGAATTTAGGACTATAATGATTGGTAAGTTCTAAAATAATGAACCCTTAGGGATGAGTCAAGATGTATCCTTTATTATAGATTTGTATCTCATCTATCTGTATTGTGTTTGAAAGTAGTGTTTGACTATTATTGTTAGTGTTTAGATTATCATTGTTAATATTAAAAGGATAGTTAAGTGCAAATATATGAATTATGATTATTATTTCATGAGAATAATAATTTGGTATGAAATAAATGTTTTATCTAGTCGAAGAGGGTTTTAGAATTTTGTTTACTCTAAATTATTTGCAATAACTACTAGAAATGTTAAGTCAACATCTAGAATTGAATCTATCTAAGAGGGAACAATACTTTTAATAGTTATTTTTCCCATTGACATTATTAGAGATGATTTGGGAGTATGACTTTAATGCATCTTAGGTGTTATTGTTACCATTTTTTATCACAGCTAAAATTGGTAGAACTAATTTGTTTTCAGTTTGATTTAAGTATGAAAGATTCATAATGTTATATTAGTTTTCAAAGTTTGAAGTCATTTAAGTTGAAGGTTCAGTTTATCAGTTTATCACTTGCTTATTTCTTATAAAGAGATAGAACATTTAGCATTCATTGTGTTGCAAAAAGTGGTCTTATTTCATACTACAATGTTTCATTCATTTGAGCGAATGAGATAGATAGAATATTACAATATTTCATGCATTGAATGAAGAACAGAAGAGGAATTAATTGTCCCACACAAGCCATGGGAGTAGCTAAATCTGAATACCTAATACAACATGTTATGCAACTATAAAAGAATTGACAAAGTATATGAGGGAGAGGGTGCCAATCATTGCCTGAATTCGGAGTCAGTTGATCATATGGCAGCTGCTCCATTCATTGTTGATCTTCAAAACCATCATAACCTGCATTAGAGGAGAGAAAAGGGGGGTTTAGCACTCATGACATCATCTCATCCATACTTTGAATTAGTGCAAACAGAATACATAGCAGATTGTATAGATAGTTAGGATTAGAAAGTACAAATATCCACTAGTTTCTGAGAGAGAAAGAGACAATCATTGTATTTCATGAACTAACTTATTTGTTTCATGTGCAAGTATAGGACAAGTCATTTGCTGTTTCAGAGAGATGTCAGCATGTGGTGTAAAATGGGCTCCCACAAGGGTCGATCTCAGCATGCATATTCAAAACTTGCTTACTTATCCATGATCAATAATCTAATGAGGAGTATCCATTATAAATCAGTAAACAATTTTTTAAGAACAAATCTGGTGGTAAGGAGAGTACAAGGACATTCATAGCATTAACATTGGAATAGTCCCAGAAAGGTACGATAAAGACTCATAAGTACATATTCATATAGAGAAGGGCAATGTTTCAATGATAAGGGACTGCCATTTACATACCAAGAAAACCAAATCAATATATGCCCCTTTATGTATTTGTGATGAAGGGGGGATAAATCATAAAACATGCAACAACAAAAATAGAACACAGAAAATAGAATATTTCTTTATGGATCTGGACAACTCATTACATTACAGAAGCTCAATTACAATAAGAGGAATCAATCCTCCATAGGCTGCAACACACTACAACTACACATCACCAGGCTCTGGAATCTTCTACCTTTTGTAACCCCAAATCAGGTAGGGTTTCTATTTTCCTATCTATTCTTGACTCCAAACTTGCCCCCTTAACTCTACTATAGCCCAGGGTTCCCAAAATAGTCATAAATAGCACTTTTTGGTGGCCTCCAGCTAAATTTTGAAATTCACAACTCCCTCCAAAAGTAGGTCAACTTCCAGGAAGCAAAACCTTTGATCTGGGTGTTCGATTGACGAACTATTTTAAGCGCCAAAAATTTCATGATGTGAACTATCACATTGGAAATTCGTAAATAGATTTTCGTCAACTTTTCGAGATGTTATGAGATGTTTTAGTGCCTCATATCTCATTTCAAAAAAATTTAGGGGCTACAAAAACTTTAATATCTTTCAGCTCACAAATGATCTTTGCTTGATTCCTTCACCAAAGGTCTTATATTTCTGTTATGTAACTTTTTGTAAGTTTTCACTTCAATCCATGCCCAAATGCAAACTTTCCTAAAATGGTAGTTAAACTTTCCAAAATAGGCAGGTTGCTATTTTTAGTAGTTTTGGAAAAACTGAAAGTCCTACATCATTATTCTGGATATTATGGAACCAGAAACACTAATTATGGAAAGAAATGAAAACAACTACAATAATTTTGAATTAACTTCTTTTTGGTTGATGTAAGATTACCCTTATGCCACTGGATGCTCTTGCATTAGACACCCAGGGTAATTTGAGAAGTGACCCTATCATGTCTCAGATGTTTGTGTGAGGAAAACCCAAACGGTCAACCTCTGCCTTAGACAACCAAGAAGAATCTTCAATAGGACTTCCTTTCCATTTTACCAGATATTCTTCATATTACTTGTTCCAAGTACTTCTTCTCACATGACTATCCAAGATCTCTTCTATCTCCTCCATTGAAGTAGATGCTGGAATACTCCTCTGCATTTCTATTGGTCCATCCTCTGTTCCACCTTCATGATATTCTGATAAATCAGCAATGTTGAAAACAGGGGAAATATTGATCCCATTCGATAGCTCCACTCATATGTATCTCCTGAATCATGCTTCTTTAGGATTCTACATGGTCCAAATTTCTTCATTTTCAACTTATTGTATGTTCCAATTGGGAACCTTTCTTTTCTCAAGTGAACCATGACTTCATCTCCTACATGGAACTCCTTATACCTCCTCTTCTTATCTACCTTAGCCTTGTACTAAATATTCATCTTATTAATGTGCTTTCTCACCTCTTCATATAAATTCTTCAAATGTTCTACAAAGTCTTCGGCTTCAGCACTTATCTTTTCTCCTTTGTCCAGCTTCCTTAACTCAGAAGCATTTCTTGGGCTATTACCATATACAATCTAGAATGGTGATTTACCAGTACTCCTATTGACAGAATTGTTGTAAGCAAATTTTGCCTGTGGTAAAATCAAATCCCATCCCTTGGGCTTATCTCCTACTAAGCATTGTAGTAGGCTACCTAAACTCCTATTCACCACTCCTGTCTATCCATCAGTCTATGGATGGTGTGCAGAACTAAACTTCAAATCCGTCTTCAACTTCTTCTATAATATCCTTCAGAAATAATCAACAAACTTAGTACCTCGATCTGAAACTATGCTCATTAGTAGACCGTGTAATCTCACCACCTCCTTGAAAAATAACTCTGCAATATGAACATCATCATTAGTCTTCTTGCAAGGAATAAAATGTGCCATCTTTGAGAATCTGTCCACCACCACAAAAATGGAATCATGTCCTCTCTGTGTCCTTGGTAAACCAAGAACAAAATCCATACTAATATCATCCCATGGCTTCTCTAGTACAGGTAATGGCTGATATAGCCCTGTATTCTGACTAGTTCCTTTTGCCATTTGACACACTCTGCAACTCTGCACAAATTTCCTCACATCTTGTTGCAATTGTGGCCAATAATAATTTCCACCAATAATAGCAATGGTCTTATCTTGACCAAAGTGTCCAACCAATCCCCCACTATGCTTTTCCTTAATCAGGTTCTCTCTCATGGAACTCCTTGGAATACACAAGTGGCTTCCTCTAAACAACATGCCATCTTGGATAATGAAATCCAACCATTTTGTCCTATCCAAAGTAATAGGTTCCAAACAAGCTTTCCAAGCCTTTGCAAAATCTAGATCTTCTGGATACAAACTCTTGAGCTCATCAAACCCAACAACCTATATCTTCATTTCTGTCAACAAATTTTGCCTTCTGCTCAAGGCATCTGCAACTTTATTGGACTTGCCACTCATGTGCTTAAAAAAAAGGTATAACTCTACAAAAACTCAACCCATTTTAAGTGCCTTTGATTCAACTTTCCTTGGCTATTAAGATATTGTAAATACTGTAAATAAAACAAACTCTTTTGGCAACAAATAATGTCTCCATTTCTTTAAAGCCTGAACTATATCATAAAATTCTTGATCATAAACATAATACTTTTTCTTGGCATCATTAAGCTTCTCACTAAAATAGGCAATGGGCTTACCTTCTTGATTTAAAACAGCTCCTATAGCACTACCACTAGCATCACAGTCTACCTAAAATACCTTATTGAAATCTGGAAGTGCCAAAACAGGTTGCTCTATAACTTTCTGCTTCAATGTATCAAAGCTTTTGTCTTCTCCTTTAGTCCATCTAAATCTTTTCTATCTCCTCTCATTGTCTCCGTTAGGGGTGCACAAATACTACTAAAATTCCTGATAAACTTTCTGTAAAAACTTACCAAACCATGAAAAGATTGTACCTCTGTAGCACTCTTTGGTGTAGACCATTCAAGGATAGCTCTCACCTTCTGTGGGTCCATCTTAAGACCTTCCTCTAAGACAACAAATCCTAGGTAAACCAACTCTTTCTTTGTAAAACTACATTTCTTCAGATTAATCAACAACTTCTCCACCCTCAGCTTCTCTAAAACTCTTCTAATATGCATTAGATGCTCATCATCTAAATAAATAATAACAAAACTTCCAAAAAATTCTTTCAATACCTTATTCATGAGCCACATGAATGTGTTTGGTGCACTAGTTAGCCCAAATGGCATGACTAACCACTCATACAAACCCTCCTTGTCTTGAAGGCTATCTTCCATTCATCTCCTTCTTTGATTTGGATCTGGTGATACCCACTCTTTAGGTTAATCTTTGTGAAGTACTTGGCTCCACTCAAACAATCCATTATGTCATCCATTCTTGGCAATGGAAACCTGTACTTGATCATGATCTTATTTATGGCTCAAGAATCTGTACACATTCTCCACTCTCCATCTTTCTTTGGTGCTAGTATTACAGGTACCGCACATGGACTCAGGCTCTCCCTTATCAGTCCTGTTGGTTTTTTCCCAGACTGGATGCTTATTCCCAGATTTCCCTACAAGGTAGCCATCAGTGATCAACAGGATCTCTGGGCCAGGGGCCAACAGTGTAGGAGATAGACTCTATATTTTATCTCCTCTTCTTCTTCAGGCTCTGCAAAACCTAGGGGGGTATTCCCTACTCAACATCCATGAGGATATGCATACAAAGGCTGGGATGCTGACAGAAAGCAGATAAGTCCTCCTGTAAGTAGACCAAAACTGAAAGATAAGAGCAAAGGGGCTAGCTTTGGGCCTATTTGCAGTTGTAGACAGAGGACTGAGGATCCTAAAACTAATTCTAATGTCCTAAAGATTGTTTTAGATTTTGATTTTGATTTTAAGTTTGGATGCAAAGCTGGACATGGTTGTAACACTAAAACAAAGCATGACTGGTGCCTATCCAAGGCCTGGAGTCAGTAGACATACACCTGTGAATGATCAACATGAACAGCTAAAACTAGATTTCAGGGGGATATATGTGATATCTGCCTTACAGATATCTCCCAATACAGAGTGTTAAGTTATCTCTACTTATGGCATCCCTACTGCAGTATACCCTTCCCAATGTTCAACCTGAAAACAGTTTAATCTACCCCTTGAGCAGAAGTTAAAAGATCAGACATTCAACATAGGAATTCTATGCTCTAGAATCTAAACATTACCCAAATATCCAGATTCAGAAGAAGAATACATGCAATACTGGAGACAGAATTAACAAAACACATGCTAAGATAGCATTTCTCATATAAGATTAATCATGAAATCAGTGGGTTCATGCCAAAAACATACGACAAGAGATACATAAACTCACAGGTTAAGCTGTACAGAGCAACCAGATCAGCTTATTTTTTATTACAGAGCCAAAAATCTTCAACTTTCAACAACCAAAAATGAGTAACACTTCCTGCTTATAACAGCCAGGTAGTGTACCACAGCAATTAATTACATGGTTGACCAAAAATCCCGCCAGATACACAGTATCAGAAAAAATGGCGCTCAACGCATTACCAGATTGGCGCCCAAACATGAATGCAGTAGGTAGGGGAGGAGATAGGAAGGAATCTCGAGTCCTGCGCCACTGTCCATCGATGTACACCTTCAATCGGGTACCAGATCCGCCCATACCTCTGCAACCTTCGCCATTAATGGCGCACCAACCCGCGGCCTTGGGAAAAACATCAAACAGTTGATCGCAACCATTTCCTGCCAAGATTCATTGTCATGATATTTCGAATATGCAGGATATCAATTATCCCACATGCACCCCGCGGTGACCTTTTCAACACTTTATATACTAGGCCACGAGCATGTATAATGTCGGTGCTTTTGCTCCTGACGACACTAGTATAAGACTTCATCATCATCCTCCAACAGCATGATATCCTGTCGCTTGAAATATCACCCTGACGTCAGCATCATATCACAATATAACCTGCATGATAATCGCCTTCATCGGCACAACCTAATCCATCAGAGGAACATCCTCCCGCTGAGCCTATACCAAAAGTCTGGCCGATGAACATCCTGATGACGTCATCATCATATCCTGCTGACGTCATTATCATATCTGCCCACTGCGCACCTCCTCATATCCAGATGACATCATCATCATGTTTGCAAATATCGGGGGATCTCCACAAGATGATCAGTGTTAGAAATATGACCCCCCCAGACCTTGATGACGTCATCATCATATCGACATCAGGATGATATTCGGAAGATAACCGGATATTTGGAAATATCATCCTGATGCACAAATATCATGTTGCACTGTAGCTCCACTATAAGATCAGGGTGATAGATGAATATGCCAGATATTTGAAAAGATTACCCCCACTAGATAATGCACGAAGCCGACAGGCGGATATCTCCCTGATATCAGCATCATCATGACGCTGGAACAAACATACATCCGGGTGATATTCAAAAATGAAAATATCACCCCCTCCTTCGGAAATATCATGATGCAGATAGGCAGAGAAATAGATATCACCCTGACATAAGAATGACGTCAGCATCATCAGGATGATAAAACAACGAACATGAAGTGATACAACAACATCAGGATGATATTGACTAAGATCATCCTGACGTTCAAAATATGATGACCCCAGTGAATATCGGGTCATACTTAGAACTCTTCAACAACATCATCAGGATGATCATAACCAAGATCACCCGATGATAAAAATATCACCCCGGCGAAATATCATGCAGGCAGAAAATATGATGACCCTCGCAAGCAACACGGTGATAACTGGAAATATCATGATGATGATGACGACCCTTAAGAAAAAACAAGTCAGGTCAGACAACTCAGAGAATAATCCCTTCAGAAGATCGGGGTGACATCATCATCATAAAAGGGCAAGGTGATAATTGGAAGATCACCGGATACTTGAAAAATCACCCCCGCAAGCAAATCAGGGCACATTGTAGCCTATCAGTAGGATCAGGATGATATCCAAACATCACCCGATATTGAAATATGATGATCCTGATGAGAAACCAGTCGACAGAAAACATGATGATGCTGACCACCATCGAAGAAAATATGATGATGATGACCTCCTCTTCGAAGAAAATATGATGATGCAGCTGAAAAATGCTGAGGAGGTCCAACACTTAGAACATTTTTTGGATACTTAGGGAAAGTGCCTGCATGAAAATTGCTCAAAAACTGTCAGTCAATTCAGGCACTAACACTGGCTCTGTCTGGGGACGTGCAGGTGCAAGACTGCAGCGAGAACCCCAGAACTCTGGGATGCAGACCAGTCCCTTATCCATTGGGCACAGAGTCAGATACTGCACCGACCTGCGTCACCAAACACACTTGATGGCCTAAGGCCACCAAGAAAAGAAAAACATGTATCTCCCTTTGTCAAATATCTTGTTTTCATCTGCATGCACTGGGTCAAGCCTGGAGATACTGTCAGGATCCACCCACAAACAAACCTTGTCATCTGCACACTCAACCCTCTGATTTAGCTTGTCATTGTCAAACCTGTGCAGATAACCTTCAGCATCATGTGACATGTGGGTGTAGAATGTATCAAGCAATGCATACTCATATGGCATATAGCACTTATCATCTATATCATCATCATGCATTGCAACATGATCTCCTAGCTGGACTGAAAATAGGAAACACTCAAAGTCCACCACACAGCTAGGATGATCAGAGCTCATTGTATATACTGGCACATCAAAAGAAAAGCTTTCAAAATCACAATTGTGTACATCATGTACACAACCATCTGGTACACCAAGCTGGAAAAGATCAGGCTCTGGCATCTCTTTCAAATCAGGCACATTTTCACAGTCACTTACCTGATGTATGTTGTTTCCTCTTTCATCAGGATGAGAAACAGAATCCAAGCCAAAAATAATGTCTAGATCCTCACCATACTCAGACAGATCCTCATCACCATATGTGTCATAAATGGGTGACCCAGGTGCATCAGTTTCATCATAGTATGCCATTTGTTCATGGGCAGCAGAGCACACATCTTCATCACCAATGGATTCACTCTGTGGAGGAGTATCAGCCTGTGTGTCATAAGCAAAACAGCCATCAAACGAAAAACAATCATGCTCTAAACTAGCACTTATTTCAATTTCTGACTGCTCTTCATGATCTCCATGTGTTTGAAAGGTAGGCAATGGGTCACACATAGGACTGCTTCTCTGTTTGCTTATATCTTCTCTGTCTTGAGTACAATACTCACAATTGTCTCCACAGGTCCATTCCAAAAATTGCTCATTGCTGTCCACAACCTCGTTATTGTTTTCATGGTCAGTTGCCTCATCATTGCAAAGGGAATCCTCATTAGTCCTTTCACTGGCATCCTCAACTGGTGAACAATACAGTTGAGCAGTATTGTTAGCATTATGTTCAAACATAGCAGTCTCAACCTCTATGCTTTTATTTTCATTTTTATCTGCACATGATGCCATAATCATTTGGTCATTTGCAGCTCCATAACAATTTTTCACACCAAGGCCTGGGGACAGGGGTTTCAGCAGGTACATATTTCTGATTTTTTCTATCTTTTCTATGAACTTGTATGCCATCTGCATACTTGTCACCTTGAAATCCCTTAGTATTGCACTAAAGCCCTCCTTAAAAGCTTCAAAGAATATGCCAACACAGGCTGAAATATCAGGTCTGAAGACTTCTGGGATCTATGAAAGGGCTATTGCAAACCTATGACCGAAGTCAACACATGGCTCTTCATCTTGTTTTCTGATTCTCATCAATTCTGCAACAAGATCAGCCGGTTCTTTTGCAAATTCTTCCTTGAAATAGTCAGCAAGCTCATCCCAACAGGCAAAGGATTTCTTTGGAAAGCTCAAATACCAGTCTTTTGCTTTTGCATCAAAGGACCTAACAAAAAACCTCATCCACATATCCTCATCTCTGAATGAATATTTTCCCATAAAACTGTGAAAATTTTGGATATGTGCATTCCCATCACATACATTGTGACCACTAAATCTAGGCATCTGACAGTATATCCTAGCAGGCATAGTTTCTACTTTATAATCCACCCATGACAAATCCAGTTGGTCATACAAAGGATCAAAACGGCTGAGAAGAGGTTTAGCCTTCTGACTGGCAGACACAACAGGGTTACTGCTTTTTAACTGGGCCTGCTCAGCCTCTAAGAATATCAATCTATTTCTTATCTCTTCTATTCCTTTATTCGACATTTCACCACTGAGTATGGGATAATTCATACTTGGATTCATAAAAATCTTACTCTTAGACATCCTTTATCTGTCTAAGACCTAAGGCTTCCCCTGGCATCTAAATTATGCAGCAAAACAACAAATATAAAGGGGAAGGAACAACGTACCTTTTCTCATACAGATGCAGAAAAATGAACAACACATTTTTGTCACATCACATACATCCATCTTTCATGTGCATTCAGATCTTTTTTGCAGAGTCGCCACCTCTCCAGAGAGGACAAAATTTTCAATAGCTAAAAGCTTCTTTTCCAGGTTCATTCCACCAGCAGAGCACCATTTTGTTGGTGATTCAGATGGGCCACAAGATATAACACTTTTTCATCAATTTTCTCCCCAGCGGAGTCACCAATTTCTGTTGGTTTTTTCCCAAACTGGATGCTTATTCCCAGATTTCCCTACAAGGTAGCCATTAGTGATCAACAGGATCTCTGGGCCAGGGGCCAATAGTGTAGGAGATAGACTCTATATTTTATCTCCTCTTCTTCTTCAGGCTTTGCAAAACCTAGGGGGGTATTCCCTACTCAACATCCATGAGGATATGCATACAAAGGCTGGGATGCTGACAGAAAGCAGATAAGTCCTCCTGTAAGTAGACCAAAACTGAAAGATAAGAGCAAAGGGGCTAGCTTTGGGCCTATTTGCAGTTGTAGACAGAGGACTGAGGATCCTAAAACTAATTCTAATGTCCTAAAGATTGTTTTAGATTTTGATTTGGATTTTAAGTTTGGATGCAAAGCTGGACATGGTTGTAACACTAAAACAAAGCATGACTGGTGCCTATCCAGGGCCTGGAGTCAGTAGACATACACCTGTGAATGATCAACATGAACAGCTAAAACTAGATTTCAGGGGGATATATGTGATATCTGCCTTACAGATATCTCCCAATACAGAGTGTTAAGTTATCTCTACTTATGGCATCCCTACTGCAGTATACCCTTCCCAATGATCAACCTGAAAACAGTTTAATCTACCCCTTGAGCAGAAGTTAAAAGATCAGACATTCAACATAGGAATTCTATGCTCTAGAATCTAAACATTACCCAAATATCCAGATTCAGAAGAAGAATACATGCAATACTGGAGACAGAATTAACAAAACACATGCTAAGATAGCATTTCTCATATAAGATTAATCATGAAATCAGTGGGTTCATGCCAAAAACATACAACAAGAGATACATAAACTCACAGGTTAAGCTGTACAGAGCAACCAGATCAGCTTGTTTTTTACTACAGAGCCAAAAATCTTCAACATTCAACAACCAAAAATGAGTAACACTTCCTGCTTATAACAGCCAGGTAGTGTACCACATCAATTAATTACATGGTTGACCAAAAATCCCGCCAGATACACAGTATCAGAAAAATGGCGCTCAACGCATTACCAGATTGGTGCCCAAACACGAATACAGTAGGTAGGGGAGGAGACAGGAAGGAATCTCGAGCCCTGCGCCACTGTCCGTCGATGTACACCTTCAATCGGGTACCAGATCCGCCCATACCTCTACAACCTTCGCCATTAATGGCGCACCAACCCGCGGCCTTGGGAAAAACATCAAACAGTCGATCGCAACCATTTTCTGCCAAGATTCATCGTCATGATATTTTGAATATGCAGGATATCAATTATCCCACATGCATCCCGCGGCGACCTTTTCAACACTTTATATACTAGGCCACGAGCATGTATAATGTCGGTGCTTTTGCTCCTGACGACACTAGTATAAGACTTCATCATCATCCTCCAACAGCATGATATCCTGTCGCTTGAAATATCACCCTGACGTCAGCATCATATCGCAATATAACCTGCATGATAATCGCCTTCATCGGCACAACCTGATCCATCGGAGGAACATCCTCCTGCTGAGCCTATACCAAAAGTCTGGCCGATGAACATCCTGATGACGTCATCATCATATCCTGCTGACGTCATCATCATATCTGCCCACTGCGCACCTCCTCATATCCGGATGATGTCATCATCATGTTTGCAAATATCGGGGGATCTCCACAAGATGATCAGTGTTAGAAATATGACCCCCCCGGACCTTGATGACATCATCATCATATCGACATCAGGATGATATTCGGAAGATAACTGGATATTTGGAAATATCTTCCTGATGCACAAATATCATGCTGCACTGTAGCTCCACTATAAGATCGGGGTGATAGATGAATACGCCAGATATTTGAAAAGATTACCCCCACTAGATAATGCACGAAGCCGACAGGCGGATATCTCCCTGATATCAGCATCATCATGACGCTGGAACAAACATACATCTGGGTGATATTCAAAAATGAAAATATCACCCCCTCCTTCGGAAATATCATGATGCAGATAGGCAGAGAAATAGATATCACCCTGACATAAGAATGATGTCAGCATCAATAGGATGATAAAACAACGAACATGAAGTGATACAACAACATCAGGATGATATTGACTAAGATCATCCTGACATTCAAAATATGATGACCCCAGTGAATATCGGGTCATACTTAGAACTCTTCAACAACATCATCAGGATGATCATAACCAAGATCACCCGATGATAAAAATATCACCCCGGCGAAATATCATGCAGGCAGAAAATATGATGACCCCCGCAAGCAACACGGTGATAACTGGAAATATCATGATGATGATGACGACCCTTAAGAAAAAACAAGTCAGGTCGGACAACTCAGAGAATAATCCCTTCAGAAGATCGGGGTGACATCATCATCATAAAAGGGCAAGGTGATAATTGGAAGATCACCGGATACTTGAAAAATCACCCCCGCAAGCAAATCAGGGCACATTGTAGCCTATCAGCAGGACCAGGATGATATCCAAACATCACCCGATATTGAAATATGATGATCCTGATGAGAAACCGGTCGACAGAAAACATGATGATGCTGACCACCATCGAAGAAAATATGATGATGATGACCTCCTCTTCGAAGAAAATATGATGATGCAGCTGAAAAATGCTGAGGAGGTCCAACACTTAGAACATTTTTTGGATACTTAGGGAAAGTGCCTGCATGAAAATTGCTCAAAAACTGTCAGTCAATTCAGGCACTAACAAGTCCCTTCCTTAACAACTCGAGGACCTGTTTGTTCAACTCTTCATTCTCTACTGGAGTCATTCTATGGGCTGCCTTATTTGGCAAACTAGCTCCTGGTATCAAATCTATTTGATGACTTATCTTCCTTACTGGTAGTAAACCTTCTGGTACATTATCAAAGATAATATCCTGAAATTCTTCCAACATAACTGAGACTTTTGCTGGTACATCTTTGCATTTCTCTTAACTAATCTTAGGGATCAATTCAAAGCAATGACGCTCATGCTTCATACCCTCCAAAAATTTTCTAAAATCTACCAAGCAAATTCTGGCAGTACTACATACCTTTTCTTCCACCTCCTTTAAGGGCTTCAACTTATGGCGAACTCCATCCTTAGGGAATATGTGTTTGTACGACCATCATGGACAACACTCCTATCATACTGCCATGGCCTCCCCAATAGCATATGACATGCATCCATCAGTATGATATCAAACAACACCTCATCATGGTAGTCCCTAATCTTGAACTTCACTAAACACTGCTCATTGACCAAAGCTCTATGGTCCTTCTGCAACCATGCAATCTGATATGGATGTGGATGCTTTCTTCTTGTCAACTTCAACTTGTCAACCATCTCCTCTGAAACAAGATTGTTAGTACTTCCACTGTCAATAATAATATCACAACACTTACCTTCACATTTGCACCTTGTGCGGAATAAACTCTTCCTTTGATTGGGTTCTTTCTCCTCATTCAGCAAAGTTCTTCTGACAACTAGGGTTTCTCCCCTTTCAGCATATTCAGAATTCTTAGATTGCACATCTTCATCTACATGTGCAACTAGTGCATTATCCCCAGGTCTTCTGTTTGTCCTTCCTTGATGTTGCAGACACTCGTATGCTCGATGCCCTTCTTCTCCACATTGGAAATAGCTTCCTCTGAAACCTCCTCTTCAGGGTCCTTGCCTAGGTATGCCTCTTCCTCTTCCTCTTTGTTCACCATTGTTCTGGTCATGAGGGTGGTAGGCATTATCCCCTCTCTGATTTTGACTGGTGCTAGCTTCTTCACTTTTCTTTTGATCTTCATTACATCCTTCATAGGGTCTTCTACCATTCCTTCTACCTTGACCTCTTCCCCTTTGCTTGCTATCAAATCTTTTATTCAGCTTCTCTTCCACCTTTAGGGAAAACTAGTATGCATCTTCTATGGTGATCATTCTAACTAGGATCGTCTTCTCTTGAATACTCAGCCTCAACCCATTAATGTAGCGGGCTACCTTCTCCTTGTTCAGCTCTGTATGACCGGTTCTGATAGTAATCTTATAAAATTCTTCTATATGCTCCTTAACAGACTTGTTTCCTTGCTTCAGCCCTTGTAGCTTCTTCAACAACTCCATCTTATAGTCCACAGGAACGAACTGCTTCTTCAGTTTCTCCACCATTTGATCCCATCTGGTGATCTTTCCGTTTTCTCTTCTATTCCTCTCTAACAGGACCTCCTTCCACCAAATACTAGCGCGGCCCTACAACTTTGTTTTTGCAAACTTAATCCGATCTGGGTCCTCCACATCTTCATAGTCAAAATACTCCTCCATGTCATTGATCCAATCAGTAAGTTGTTCCAGATTGAAATCTCCAAAATATGTAGAAACTTCGATCGTGGGCCTCTTTGCAATCTTTGAAATGGCCCTCAACAACCTAACTTCTGTAGGATCTCCTCCAGCTTCCTATTCTTCCTCAAATAGCTCTTCTTCAGCTTCATCTTTCCTTTCTTCTCTTGTTTTTGGCTCAAAGCCTCTTCGCAGCTCCTCTTGCAATGCATCAATTTGTCTTTGAAGGGCTCTAAAACCCTCTTCCATCAAAGCATTCCTCCCAATATGATTTCTTCGTGGAGGCATCTTGATCTCTGGAGCAAACCCACAACCTTAGGTCCTGGTACAAACTGCCTCATAGTCGGTGATCTATCTACACACTTAGGAACCCCTCTAATACCACTTGATGAAAGGGGGATAAATCATAAAATGCACAACAATAGAAATAGAACACAAAAAATAGAATATTTATTTATTGATCTAGGCAACTCATTACATTATAGAAGCTCAATTACAATCAAAGAAATCAATCCTCCACAGGCTGCAACACACTACAGTTACACATCACCAGGCTCTAGAATCTTCTACCTTTTGTAACCCCAAATCAGCTAGGGTTTCTATTTTTCTACCTATTCTTGACTCCACACTTGCCCCATTAACTCTACTACTACCCAGGGTTCCCAAAATAGTCATAAATAGCACTTTTTAGTGGCCAACAGCTAAATTTTGAAATTTACAACTCCCTCCAAAAGTAGGTCAACTTCCAGGAAGCATAAATTTTGATCCAAGTGTCTGATTGATGAACCATTTTAAGCGCCGAAAAGCTCGTGATGTGACCTATCATGCTAAAAATTCATAAATGGATTTCCATCAAATTTTTGGGATGTTATGGGATGTTTTAGTGCCTCGTATCTCATTTTGGAAATTTTTAGGGTCTTTTCGAAAAACAAAAACTTTAATATCTTTCAGCTTAATGGTGACAGGTTGTCATTGATGTCAAAAGTGTGTTCAGTTGATGTTGCAAAGTTGCCATAGTTGTTGCAAGACATTAGGAGGAGATAGTTGTTCATTGTTTGGTCAGTTCACAGAGATGTGGAGTTGGTTTGGTGTAATGCAGTATTGATGATAAGAGTTTCTTCTTGTTTCAGGATGTGTTTGATTAGGATATCTTCAAGATGGTCTCAAGATGGTTTCTCATGTTCTTGATGTCTCATATTGATCTTTGGAGTTCTTAGTTTTATGTTAGAATGTTAAGTTGTTTGATCATCATCTTCTTCCATAGTGGCAACATGACAAGGTTGACATTATTGACAGGTTGAATATGATGTGGTGTATTGGTTGAAGTGTTGGAATAGCTTGCATGATATATATTGATCCTTGCATGATATATATTGATCTTTATCTCATGAGGTGTTGTTTCATCAGTAGTCTTATGTATATGTGTTTAACAATGTCTTCCTCTTTTATTTTGTAAACCAAATTTGCAAAAGGTCAAAATTTATACAACACTAATTCACCCCCCCTCTCAATGTTGTCCTAGACTCCTACAATTGGTATCAGAGCTAGCTTCCCTTTTTGAAGCTTAATCAGCTTGGGTAGGTCCTGTGTGTGGAGTTCAATGGGTAAGTACAAAAGTAATAAGAGCAAGAAAATTTTCAAGTCTCAAACTAGTCAAAACTCTTCATCTTTATCAAATTCAAAGGTTGATATTGAACTTGTTGATATAAATGTTCCTCAAGTTGAATCTGATATTGTATTAGAAGAAAAAGTTTCAAGAGTTCCTCAGTTTGATTGTTCAGATTTTTCAGTTTGGTATGTAAGAATGTAGATTTATTTATCCTCTTTAGGATATGATGTTTTAATGTCAATTGAGAATGGAAATGACAAGTAAGCCCTTTAATGTAATCATATTGCAAAGAAGGCCGTATTGTCTGCTCTGTCTAATGATGTTACTTGTAAAGTTATGGATTGTGTTACAACTCAGGATATGTGGAGGAGATTGAAAAGAATTTATCAAGATAATGATTAAGAAGAGGACACTCTAGTGTGTGAAGAAAGTGGCAATGAAAGGAGACTTTCAAATGAAGGAGTTGAAGTTCAAACCCAATCAGATTCAGAAGAAGCTAGCATCACAAGTGATGATGATCAAGAATATGATGAACAAGATTGTGAGATTGATATGGAAGGAGAGCTTACATATGCTCTGAGTGAGCTCAAGAGTTATAAGAAGGAGAACCAGAAATTAATGTTGTAGCTGCAACAAGAAAGAGAATTAAAAGACAAAGCTCTTACGGATCTTGAAGATGCTAGAAACCTGATTGTAGATTTGAAGAATAAAGCAGGTGAAGCAGACAAATTGATTGTCAATTTGAAGATAGAAGTGGAGGAAGCTAAGAGGACAATAGATGTTTCAATATCTAACCATGAAGTTAGAAGGATTGAGAATCTAAAATTAGAGGGTGATATTATCAATCTGAGAAAAGAGTATGATGATCTCAAGGCTTTATTTAAGAAATATCAAGTGTTTAAAGATAGCTCAAACAAGTTGCATGATATGTTGGGCAAACAAAAGCATCATAAAGATACTACTAGTTTAGGATTTGAAGGAGAGTGTTCAAAAGATAGAGAAACTTCTAGAAAGAAAACGGATCTTCATGCTAGTGCTCCTGAAGACAAAAAGAAGTCAAAAGCTGAAATAAATACTAAAGATGATTTTGTTAAAATGCATAATCAAAGGAGAAGAAATTTTAGAAGAAATGCTCCTATAAGACAAGCATACATGTATAGGTATAATTATTCATTTAATGGTTATTGTTATACCTGTAATTATTTTGGACATAAAGCAGTTGATTGCAGAAGGAATACTAACCTTGTATGTTACAAGTGCAATAATGCTGGTCACATTCAAAGAAAATACAAAATGAATAGAAGGTATGTTCATGCATGGAAGCATAACATAATTACTCAGGGGATGTCAAAAAGGTATTATCAGTCATTTGATTATGATTACAACATAATTTGTTATAATTGCAATTCTCCTGGTCACAAAGCATATAGTTACAGAAGATTTGAAAGAATTGCATTACTTGATTTGAAGAGTTGGGAAAAGAAAAAGGTTGAAAAGATTTGGATAAAGAAACATAAACAGAAGAAAGAGCGTGTTAAGATTTGGAAGCAGAAACATAGTCAAGAGAAGTCAAATACTAAGCTTGTGCATCTTGCACAAGTCATTTCATCTATTGCATAACATAGCATGAAGTAAGGGGGAGGTTGCAAATGTTCTATCAATTAACCCCAAAACATTTCAGGAAGGAGATCATTTGATATGATGATCTTGTCTGTCTATCATTCTTGCCATGCTTTGAAATAGTTGATGATGATGTTGCTAACTAAGTTGATTTTTTAGTATATCAGTGATACAGGTGATCATTGGCTCATTATGTTTTCAAGATATTAAAAAGGTTTTCAAGATATGTTTAGTGGATGCAAAGGTATTGATAATGGTTATATTGACATGGCGATATAAATAGTGTCTTGATATAGAAATAGGAGGATGGTATTCATCAAATAGTCTTCATTTCTTTAGATGGTCTTCATTCTTTTTCATGTCAACAAAGGGAGGTATGTTCAAACTATGTGTTTCTATTTTGAAGTGGTATCAGGTATGTGCTTCAAGTTATGACAATCTAACTTGTTTCTTTTGACATTGATGGTGAGTCTTGTATTTCATCAAATCAAAGGCAAGTAAAGGCCTTATCAAAAATGGTCTTCATGGCATCTTGTATGTGATGAGGAGTATTCATGATTTTTGCCTCCAAAATTGTTCATCAAAGAGTATTGGTGTGTTATGATTTCTTTGCAAAGTGTTCAAGAAGTTGGTATTTGGTTGCAGAGATATGTCTTCTTAATCCTCATATTGGTATTGTGTCAAGAAGTGAGTTTTTCTTGTCAGTGTTTGGGAGTGGTATTTATTAGCAATGATTTGTTTTGTACTTCAACACAAGGGGAGAAAATAGATTTGTGTCTTTGTCATCAGATGTCAAAAAGGGGGAAAAAGAAAGAATTGCTTTATGGAGTTTTACCATCAATGACAAAGGGGGAGATTGATGGTGACAGGTTGTCATTGATGTCAAAAGTGTATTCAGTTGATGTTGCAAAGTTGCCATAGTTGTTGCAAGACATCAGGAGGAGATAGTTGTTCATTGTTTGGTCAGTTCACAGAGATGTGGAGTTGGTTTGGTGTAATGTAGTATTGATGGTAAGAGTTTCTTCTTGTTTCAAGATGTGTTTGATTAGGATATCTTCAAGATGGTCTCAAGATGGTTTCTCATGTTCCTGATGTCTCATATTGATCTTTGGAGTTCTTAGTTTTGTGTTAGAATGTTAAGTTGTTTGATCATCATCTTCTTTCATAGTGGCAGCATGACAAGGTTGACATTGTTGACAGGTTGAATATGATGTGGTGTATTGGTTGAAGTGTTGGAATAGCTTGCATGATATATATTCATCCTTGCATGATATATATTGATCTTTATCTCATGAGGTGTTGTTTTATTAGTAGTCTTATGTATATGTGTTTAACAATGTCTTCCTCTTTTGTTTTGTAAACAAAATTTGCAAAAGGTCAAAATTTATACAACACTAATTCACCCCCCCTCTCAGTGTTGTCCTAGACTCCTACACAGCTCACAAATGATCTTTTCCTGATTCCTTCACCAAAGGTCTTATATTTCCATTATGTAACTTTCTATAAGTTTTCGCTTCAATCTATGCCCAAATGCAAACTTTCCTAAAATGGCAGTTAAAATTTCCAAAATAGGTAGGTTGCTATTTTTAGTAGTTTTGGAAAAACTGAAAGTCCTACATCATTATTCTGGATATTATGGAACCAAAAACACTAATTATGGAAAGAAATGAAAACAACTACAATGATTTTGAATTAACTTCTTTTTGGGTGATGCAAGATTACCCTTACACCATTGGATGCTCCTACATCAATTTGCCATGTTTCAGTCAAGTGTAGGAGGTACAAAGAAACCAACATATCCATAGTGCCTTGATCAAAAAATGACAAACCTCTATGCTTTGTGCCATGCTATATGTTGCAATGATAAAGGCAATACAAATGAGATATTATCACCATGCAGAAGTACACAATACAATAGCCAGGCACCAATGCCAGTGTCTTATGTTTTCATGTGCTAGAAGATCATAAGAAGTGATACAAACTGAGTGAAAGTCTACTCAAGAAATCAGAACTCTTTCAAGACCTAATCTTTTATTCAATTCATATCAAATCAGCCTAAGAGATGATCCTGCTCAGTTTCCTCTATTACAATAGTAACTACAATGATGCACCAAAGAACATGCTAAGTACAAGTGGAGGAGTTACGAGAATGGAGAATGATGCATACTATGTCCTTTCATAAAAAAAAGTTGCAGATATAGAAAGAAATGAAAAGCTTCAAGATTTTGAAGGGGTTTCAAGTTCATACACGTAAGGAAATACTTAGAAAAATAAGGAAAGATGCATATGTATTCAGCCACGACCTTCAAGATTACAACTACCATGAAATCCTCTTTTAGAGTTGTAGCCGTAAAAAATGGTACAGAGATAGAACAAAGCAATAAGATCTTACCTTCCATTAGGGTTGTGGGTTTTCTAGTCTTCCTTTTGTGCTTAGTAGGTATTCCATGGGGTTCAGGCATAGATAAACATTGACAAACAGAAAACCAAAACACCAAAATATCAGAATCTATGTTGCAACAGCCACGGCCTTTAGGGCGTGATATATTTGTGTAGCATAAAAATGATTTTAAAACTGAGATAGGGAGCTGGTTACTTGATTTTTCTTTCAAGAATCCTCTAGAAATGCTACTCAGACAGTGAAAATGCTCAAGTTCAAGATCAAACCCTAATAATGGTGGCAGTAGATGTTAAAGCTCAAATTTTATAGTCAAAACCCTACTCTAGCTGCCACACAGAGTTCCCATTCTCACAAAATGTCAAACGCCAAATGAGAAGAGGATTAGGGTTCAAGGGTGGTCTTTGGGTTTTCTTTTTTCCCTAATGGAAATGGAATTTGGGGGCATTATTTTTATTTTCCTTACCTCCTCTAATGCCATTGTGGGGTCCTTGGGTCCACATACCTATGCTTAGGCTTTATGCCTTATTAATATTTGAGCTAGGTTATTTCATTTGCCCAAAATGACATTAGAGAAGGCTCTATGCCTACTACCTTAGAGATTTCTATTGATATGCATATGGACATATTTGGGAAGGCTTTATGCCTTACTAACATTATGCAGGATTATCATATTTTCCCTGACAGGTACAAGTACCTCAAAGAGGCCTCCATGATTTTCACTTTTGGAAGGGCATACTTGCCTTGGTTATTTTTGCCAAACTTTACAAAGGCAAATTCTATGCCTTAGAATATTCCTATATATCTTTTGAAGGCAAATTGGAATGCCTTAGTGATTTTCTAATTAAGATGGAGTCATGGTCAACCATAGGCCATTTTTATTATCTCCAAGATATGTATTATTTTTATGATTTTTATTGGAAAAATTTAACATTGTAATGCAAAAATGGTGAAATTATAAGCCATGGGCAGTTTATATTTTCTTACAAAATCAAATCAGTGAAGCAGGATTAAAACTGCCATGTCATGTAAAGTTTAACTTTAAAGCAATGTAGTTATAAGTTACTTTTAAAGTTGAACTATTTTTAGGTACTTAAAGCATTTTTTATTCTGTTGGGCAGAATTGAGCATAATAGGACAAAAATTTTGCTTTTATGAGACAGATTGGATAGATTTGGATGCAGATTTGGTGGGGACCACCTAGAGGATCAAGTTAGCAGCTTTTATTTGCAGTTTAGAGGCGGTTTGAGGCTAGTTTTGGTAGCTTTTTCTGAGGCTCAAAAATGGGTTTGCAGATATATTTTTATGAGCTTTTTGAGCTTTCTTTTGGGGGAGATCTTTTGGCAGGGCTTTATAGTTGATATTCTTTTTCAGAGAGAAGGGGGAGTCAGTCAGTTAGCATCAGTTTCTTCCCTCTTGCAGAGTTGTATACAACAATTGGCTCACACATTTTATTTTTCATGCATTGTATTCCTTTCAGTTCTAATATCAAATCATCCTATTTCACATAATTTGCAGTCTTGATCGTATGTTATATTGTGACTATTTTAGTCCTTTGTTATGTCTCAATGCTACTAAAATTTAGTTTCTTCTTGGTTGCAGTTTGTGTTTGACACCAAACCTTGTTGTAAATTACTTAAGGAGTAACTATCAGTGAAATTGTGAAGATTCACATTAGAGGATATGTTTGTGAGTCATAGGATTTCATCAAATTTAGATTCCAGAATTAGTTTGCATTTTAGTTACATCTTTCTATCCCTTTTCCCCTCAAGTCAGTAGTTTAGAATTTACAAGAGAACCAGCTCACTGTGGAGATTTGTTCTCATGGAAGGAGACCCACATCCGAGAATAATTCCATGTTTCAACAAGTAGTTAAGTTTTTGCAAGACTTAACAAGGGTGCATACTTGAATTGACAATAGTTTTTGGCATGCCTGGTGGGATTAGTTGGACTATTTTAGTCCAATAGTTTGACCATTATCACTGATATTTTGTGTGTGTATCAGTAAATCCAACCTTTGGAGGCAAGCAACTAGCATACCTAGCGACTCTACATGTTATTCTTCTGGTTCTGAGATGATCAGTTCATATCATCCACCATATCATGATGGTGTTAGAAATCCAACATCTTATTAGCTATATCAGAGGAACCATATAGTTGGGTTTATTTTGAATAGCCATGCAACAACAACATACCAGCATGCACAACAGTTTTACCACCCACCCACCCCTGCTCAATCTTCCAATAAACTAACACTGAGGGAGGATGCAAGCATAAAAGATTCTTTGGCATTCATCATGGAGTAGATAGACAAGATTTATAGGCTATGGGAGTACAACATGCACCAAGATCAAATAGTCTATCAAGCATATCTCCATGACTATGAATTGGAAGCACAAAAGGCACATTTTGAACAAGAAATAGTAGCTAAAGAATAGAAAATGAGGTTTCTACTTTACCAAATGCATCGATAGCAAATTCAAGCTCCTCCTGTCAGTCAAAATCAACCTTTTTAAGATGAGGTATGTGGGTATAATTTTGCAAATTTTAACCAAAGTAAACCTATAATCCATGCCGAGGTCAAGATTCCCAGTTTCAAGAACCCTATACCCTTGCAAGAACCTAGGTTGGTACAGCCTAAATTTATTATGCTTCAAAATCAGCCACCTGAAGAATCTTTTTCCCACCAAGAGATTGGTTTTGAATGCAAATAGACTCCCAAGAAAATCAAAATCCCAAGATCTGATTTTACTCAGGAGCGTGCTTGCATCCAAGATCATCCAGTGAATCCTTAGGTTTCTAAGATAGATGAATCTAACTATCTTTTCACCATTTGCCTTCTTGAAGATGGACCTATTGCCTTTCAAAATAACTCACTCACCATGAAAGAAGCTAGGAATGTGAATTTATTACATATGCCTATGGAGTAGTATAGATCAGAGCAGAAAAGAATTGAGCAAGCAAAGGTTTATTCTAATGAATCTTTCAGTGTTTACACTAATGACCCTCCCTATTTTGTGAAAGATGACCAGGTAGATAAGTCAGAAGAGAAGCAGGAGGTTGCTGCCATTAGTGTTATCTAAACAACTGATTATAAGCATTACACATCTGAAAAGGTTGTTGTTGCAGACCAAATACCAAACCCTCTAGATTTTGTTTCTAATGATGTTCAAAAGCTACATGAAGGTAGAAGATAGGAAATTCAGCAAGAATTGGAGGAGTCAGTTTCTTTATTCAATCAGTTAGCTGGTGTTGTGGAACCGAAAGAGGAATCAATGCTCATGTCAGAGGCAACAATTTTAGAACATCAGGAGGGACCTATTTTGGAGCCCAATAGGCTTAATGAAAGCTATTATGAGGTAATTGATACCCCCTTTTCATCAGAAAATTAGAAAAGATTGCTTGAGGTTCCTGTTATGAGTTCAGAAAGTATGCAACTAAAGAGTGTTGAACCTCAATTTTTAGCTAACTTATTTGTTGAGCTTCCTGAGTTCGTGCATGAAAGTGGGGGTAGCATGGTTATACCAATTTTTTATCACCACGGTAACGAGGATTGCTCAGACAAGGAGGTGTTGACCCAAAGGTAGGCTTGTAAAATAGTCCTAATTTAGATAATCAAGAGCTTGAAGATGATTAATTTTAGGCACAAATTGATCTTTTTTGCTCACATTTGGATGATATGACAGCATTGATTCAAGATGATTACCCTAAATAGAAAAAAGAGGAGGTGACTATACTCCCAGATGAGCCACTGGTTATGGAGCAAACTGACAAATAACATACTCTTGACTGAGAGAGACCGCCTTTCTATGGCATAGATGAATTACAAGCATAGATTGATAAAGAGGTTAGTTCATCATTGCCTTCATTGTCTGAAGATGCTTTTGTCTCAAATTGTGTCTCCTCATGTTATGATGAACTTTTTGAACCTAGCTTAGCTCTTGCTAAGGATCTCCCAAGTTTTGATGGTTTAGATGAGCTATTAGTTGCTTTGACTGAGGAGAGTGATCCATTGACTAAAGAGGAAGAAGCCACATGGCAGACCATCATGTAGAATGAGGATGATACTGTTACACCCAACCATGCAAAATGCTTTCTTTTTTATCCAACACCTTCCAAAGGGTGCCCTATCAGATATCTAGCTGAGTTGGCAGCTAACAAGAGGGTACAACCTTATAATGATATTGATCCACATCAGCAAGAAAGGTATCAAGTTGTGCCTTATCAATTTCCTTGTTCTTTTAATCAATTTGCCAAATAGGTGAAATGGGTAAGTACCTTCATGTTCCTGTTCGGACAAGTGTTACGGCTGTCTGCTACCTATTTGTCCTTATTTCACCTCTTTGGGTCTAGTCATAAGCCAATGAAGTACTACAGGTTGTGAAGGAGGGGGGAGTTATTTTATCAAACTAGTAAATGGTTTTGTTTGATTATCTTTCTCAACTAGTTAGAGTAGGTTAGTTTAGGTTGCAGTCAATAAGTGCTCATGCACATTTGTTTTCAAAATTTTATTTTGGCCATTAGGGCCTGTTAGATTGCTTTCAGTTTAGTTTGTTTTTCAAGTTTTTAGTTGTTGTTTGAACTGGTTGAAGTTCAGAATTTCACTGTTTTCTAAGTCTGGAATGAACAGATTCAACTCTATACCCAGTGGACACTTAAGGCAACTGGTCAAATGCTTAGCAGGCAAGCATATAGTAGAAATCACCAGAAATGTTACTATTTTTTATCATAGCTAAAATTTGCAGAACTGATTTGTTTTCAGTTTGATTTAGGGATGAAAGATTCATAATGTTATATCAGTTTGCATAGTTTGAAGTCATTTAAGTTGAAGGTTTAGTTTATCACTTGTTTATTTCCTGTAAAGAGACAGAAAGTATTGTATATCAGTTAGCATTCATTATGTTATAGAAAGTGGTCTCATTTCATACTACAATGTTTCATTCATTTGATCAAACGAGATAGATAGAATATTACATTGTTTCATGCATTGAATGAAGAATGGAAGAGGAATTAATTCTCCCACACAAGCCATGGCAGTAGCTAAATCTGAATACCTAATACATGTTATGCAACTGTAAAAGAATTGACAAAGCATATGAAGGAGAGGGTGCCAATCATTGCCTAAATTCAGAGTCGGTTGATCATATGGCAGCTACTCCATTCGTTGCTGAGCTCTGAAACCATCATAACCTGCATTAGAGGAGAGAAAAGGGGGGTTTAGCGCTCATGACATCATCTCATCCATACTCTATATCAGTGCAAACATAATACATAGCAAATTGTATTAGATAGTCAGGATCATAAAGTACAAATATCCATCAGTTGTTGAGAGAGAAAGAGACAATCATTGTATTTCATTAACTAACTTATTTGTTTCATGTATAGGTACATGACAAGTCATTTCTTGTTTCAGAAAGATGTCAGCACATGGTGTAAAATGGGCTCCCACAAGGGTTGAGCTTAGCATGCATATTCAAAACTTGCTTACTCATCCATGATCAATAATCCAATGAGGAGTATCCATTATAAATTAGTAAACAAGTTTGCAAGAACAAATCTAGTGGTAAGGAGAGTACAAGGACAGTCATAGCATTAACATTGGAACAAACCCAAAAAGGTACATCAAAGACTCATAAGTACATATTCATATAGAGAAGGTTAATGTTTCAATGATAAGGGACTGCCATTTATATACCAAGATAGCCAAATCAATATATGCCCCTTTATGTATTTGCCATGTTTCAATGAACTGCAGGAGGTACAAAGAAACCAACAGATCCATAGTGCCTTGATCAAAATATGACATACCTCTGTGCTTTGTGCCATGCTATATGTTGCAATGATAAAAGGGAATACAAATGAGATATTATCACCATGCAAAACTACATAATACGACAGCTAGGCACCAATGCCAGTGTCTTATGTTTTCATGTGCTAGAAGATCATAAGAGGTGATACAAATTGAGTGAAACTCTACTCAAGCAATTAGTAATCTTTCAAGACCTGAGATTTTATTCAATTGATATCAAATCAGCCTAAGAGATGATCCTGCTTAGTTTCCTCTATTACAATAGTAACTACAATGATGTAGCAAAGAACATGCTAAGTATAATGGGAGGAGTTACGAGAATGGAGAATGATGCATGCTATGTCCTTTCATCAAGAAAAGTTGTAGATATAGAAAGAAATGAAAAGCTTCAAGATTTTGAAGCAGTTTCAAGTTCATACATGTAAGGCAATACTTAGAAAAATAAGGAAAGATGCATATGTATTCAGCCACGACCTTCAAGATTACAACTACCATGAAATCCTCTTTTAGAGTGGCAGCCATAAGAAATGATACAGAAACAGAACAAAGAAATGAGATCTTACCTTCCATTAGGGTCATGGGTTTTCTATTCTTCCTTTTCTTCTTAGTAGGTATTCCATGGCGGCCAGGCACAGATAAACATTGACAGACAGAAAACCAAAACACCAAAATATCAGAATCTATGTTACAACAGCCACGACCATTAAGGCCAGAGATATTTGTGTAGCATAAAAATGGTTTTAAAACTGAGATAGGGCACTGGTTACCTAATTTTTATTCCAAGAATCCTCCAAAAATGCTACTTTGACAGTGAAAATGCTAGAGTTTAGGATCAAACCCTGATAATGGTGACTAGAAATGTTGAAGCTTAGATTTTATAGTTAAAACCCTACCCTAGCTACTACATAGAGTTCCCATTCTCATGAAATGTCAAACACCAAATGAGAAGAGGATTAGCATTCGTGGGTGGTCTTTGGGTTTTCTTTTTGCCCTAATGGAAATGGAATTTGGTGGCATTGTTTTTATTTTCATTACCTCCTCTAATGCCATCGTGGGGTCCTTGGGTCCACATACCTATGCTTAGGCTTTATGCCTTATTAATATATGAGATGTGTTATTTTATTTGCCCAAAATGACATTGGAGAAGGCTCTATGCCTAATGCCTTACAGATTTCTATTGATATGCATATGGAGGTATTTGGGAAGGCTTTATACCTTACTAACATTATGTAGGCTTATCACATTTGTCCTGACAGGTACAAGTACCTCAGAGAGGCTTCCATGTTTTTGACTTCTATAAGGGCATATATGCCTTGGTTATTTTTTCCAAACTTTACAAAGGCAAATTCTATGCCTTAGAATATTCCTATAGATCTTTTGAAGGCAAATTGGAGTGCCTTAGTGATTTTCTAATTAAGATGGAGTCATGGTGGGCCATAGGCCATTTTTATTATCTCCAAGATATGTATTATTTTTATGATTTTTATTGGAAAAATAGAACATTGTAATGTAAAAATGCCGAAATTATAAGCTATGGGGAGTTTATATTTTCTTGCAAAATCAAATCAGTGAAATAGGATTAAAACTACCATGTCATGTAAAGTTTAACTTTAAAGGAATGCAGTTATAAGTTACTTTTAAAGTTGAACTATTTTTAGGTAGTTAAAGCATTTTTTATTCCCTTGGGCGAAATTGAGCATAATAGGACAAACATTTTGCTTTTATGAGGCAGACTAGACAGATTTGGATGTAGATTTGGTGGGGACCACCTAGACAATCAAGTTGGTAGCTTTTATTTGTAGTTTGGAGGTGGTTTGAGGCTATTTTGGTAGCTTTTTTCTAAAGCTCGAAAATGGGTTTGCAGATCTATTTTTAGGAGCTTTTCAAGCTTTCTTTTGCGGGAGATCTTTTGGTAAGGCTTTATAGTTGATATTCTTTGTTAGAGAGAAGGGAGAGTCAGTTAGTTAGCATCACTTTCTTCTCTCTTGTAGAGTTGTATACAGTAGTTGGCTCACACATTTTATTTTTCATGCATTATATTCCTTTCAGTTCTAATAGCAAATCATCTTGTTTCACATATTTTGTAGTCATGATCTGATGTTATACTGTGACAATTTCAATCCTTTGTTATGTCTTAATGCTGTTAAAATTTAGTTTCTTCCTAGTTGCAGTTTGTGTTTGACACCAAACCTTGTTGCAAATTACTTAAGGATTAACTATCAGTGAAATTGTGAGGGTTCATGTTAGATGATCTATTTGTAAAGTGATAGGATTTCATCGAGTTTACATTCCATAATTAGTTTGCATTTTAGTTACATATTTCTATCCCTTTTCCCCTCAAGTCAGTAGTTTAGAAGTTACAAGAGAACCAGCTCACTCTAGAGATTCGTTCTCATGAAAGAAGACCCACATCCAAGAATGATTCCATGTTTCAGCAAGTAGTTAAGCTTTTGCAAACATAACAAGGGTGCATACTTGAATTGACAACAGTTATATCATTGTACAAAACATTATAGACTAGACTAAGACTTAAATTCATACATACTATGGCCTCTTGTGATTAAATATATGTGTATTATCGATCGTTGGTATGAATTAGCAATGTGTATGATTTTAGGGAAAATTATTCTAGTTTGAAATGGTATTATAGTTAGAACCTCATATGCAAGTTGTTATGATATGAGTAATGTATTCTTTTCTTGTAAGCGCAACCCTCTTTTGAATCATGTGGATATCAAACTAGGAGAATGAATAATAAATTAATATTGCTTACCTTTTAGTCTTGGATACCAAATACATATATACATCTTATCAATAAAATTAGTGGTATAATGTTAAGGAAAGTAAGGAAGAAGTGATAATAGTTTGGCATATTTATATATGATAAGGATGTAATAAGGTGATATATGAACTTACTATTTGTTAAGACTTGTTTTCCAAAATGATGTACTTATTGTAAATTCTTGTATAATGTATAAATTTGGATGTATAATATAGTGTAAGTTCTCTCCCTCCTAAGTTCTTGATATTAGTAAGCTTCTAATGCATATGTTACCCAAGTTTTTAACTGTATGATACCACCTTGTGGTTATAAGTTCAAGTCCCAAACTACAATGTCTCTGTGCTACGCATACGTAGGCAAGGGCATCATGAGCCCCTGAGACATTAGGTCGGCCCCTTAGGGCCTTAGGTTGTCACTTCCTAGAATTGATTTTTGTGTAACTGATAATCATGCAGGACTAATGTTTCTTTAGATGTGCAGTATGAGACCTTTAGCCATGCAGGACTCAGTAGCTAAGAAGACACCTTTCCAATTGGTGTATGGATGATTATCTAGAACCATGGTAAATGGGTATACATATGTATAATTTAAATATGAAATATTTGTATCTAACATTTCAATTACGATGATTGTGATATACTTTGTTATGTAATCTGATCTTTACTAAGTTAAATTTTGTAAATTGTTTCTATCACCTAATTAATTTCATTATTTTTATCTATCAATATTTTCAGAGATAAGCATTACAAAAAGGTGTGTGTGTATGTGTTCAACTGATGCATTTAGATTTAGAACAAACCATGGTTATTAATTAGATTGTGTACATGTGTCATAATGGGTTATGTATGTTGTGGAATATTTCTTAATTTCACTAATGCAATCATGTTATCCCTATCAATGTTAGTTAACTTGTTGAATCAAACTAAGTTATATTTTTTTATCATTAATTCTATTTAAAAAAAAAATCTGCCTTTTTATTGCTTTAGTTGACTTATCTCTACGGTTGCATGGGAGAGCATAACATTTGGTATCAGAGCCAAGTTGTAGCACTGGGATCTCTGGTTAATGTTGCCACCCATGTATAGTTATAGTAATTATTCTTATGCATGTGATAGGGACTCTTGTGTTGGAAACCATACTTTAATCTAAACAGCTGGATTGATGTATTGGATAGATGATCATGATATTGACCCTCAGCATCAAGTGATATGTAGAAAAAGTTGAGTGTAAGGAAACTGGAAAAGGGAAGTGGATAACAAGTAATGGTATGATTTTCCAAAGGGAATCACATTGGTTATGGAAATAAATATACTAATGGTAGTAATAGAATTGTGTATGTAAATATAAATCTTTCCCTGTAAATGTGAGAAACCAATAACCATGCATTGGATGAGTGTCATGAATACCCCGTACTTGCTTTGTATGCCCATGGGATGGTGATACTAGGTACCCATCTATGGGGAATATGTGTATTTTAGGTGTGGAATTAACCATACCATTATGTGTGTTTGTATGTTTGTACCTGATTGAGGGCCAACCCTTGTGTCGTTGAAAATATATATATAAAAGAGTAGCCAAAAGTAAGATTCATAGATTCTCTTCTTTGGGTTCTCTAGTCCCTCAGTCTGTGAAGGGGTAGTAGTAGCCACAAAGCTCCTCGGACGGAGTGTGCAGTGTACGATTATGATGACGCAGAGTAGTCCCTCGCTCAACCGAACCTAAGGAAACATACTCACTACTTTTCCTTATGATGGATTAGTGTACTTAATCCATATGTGCTAGTCTAATCCCCATAGCTCTCTAGCATCTGAATGGTATTTCTTGGATGATCATCTACCTTGTCTTCATAAAAGGTATGATATGCCACATGAGTTGTCAATTGGGGGTCGAGGTCTAGGACCTGCATGGATAACCAAACTGAAACTATGTGATGACATGTGTCGCCACTTGGGGGTTGGGGTCCAGGGTGAAAGGGACCTGTATGGATAACCCAAGTGAGACCATGTGCCCCATGTATAATTGAGTTCCAGCATGTGGAGGGAGGATTGTTGCCCACATCGAGATAGATTCTGTATCTGCACATATTTTGACATGATACAATAGGTACAATGCCACACCTCGCCGATGTTCTGACACAGTGTTGGTGATGATAATGTGCTATTGTTGGTAGCGAGATGGGCTCGAGGACATGATGCCACATGCTTAGACACATGAAGGTGCACTATGAGATTATGTTATGATAGCCTACCTATGTGATGAGCATAATGGGGCCTCACACACTTATAGAGGGATACTCATGTTTGCTTTCCATAGTGTTTGGGTCAGTTAGCATATGGGTATGTCCTAGCCATGTATACCTCTGGCTATGGCAAGTACATGTTTGTTCCTTTCCCATGAGGTGTCACTATACAGAGTGTGTTCTACATGTGCCTACTTCCGTAGAGCCACAGACACTGCCATGCGGTATACGACTAGTGCATACCTTCTCCGACTAGTGTATGACCATGCCACACTAAGACATGATGTGAGATGTGGCTGAGGTGCACATTCCATGCAAGTAGCTAAGGCGTGTGAGGGCCACTTGGCTAGTCCATGCAATGCGACAATGTGATATAAGGCGCAGTCGAGGAGTACACTCTGAGCCATGTGGATGGCGTGCTCACTCTGCACCACATGAGGGTTACTGCTATAGCTTGAGATTGTTCCCTTCTTCCTCATTTGGTGGCTAGTATCTAGTCACACAGTGTTGTATAGTGCAATTTCAAATATTGTGGACTTTCTTTATGGTTATTGATAATTTTCTATTGATTGTGAAGGCCGGCACTTTGTTTCTATTTGATTGTGATGGTTTGGCCACACTTTGTGATCCTATTTGTAGTAATCCTCGTGGTTAAAATTGATTTAGTGTTGATATTGCGTGTATTTCTCACTTTATTATTGAAATTGAATTTATATTTAATCTTTCTTTATGACTTTTATGGCTAAGCTAGTTTATCCTTATTGTTTTCGATGTCAGCCATGTGTCATATTGTGAATTCCTCTCCAAGGACGTATGAGGTGGACTTGGTGAGCGTATATGAGGAAGCAGACATAGGGAACCTTAAGGATGGGGGTATGTGAGGCTATTATATAGCTAGGACCCACTACCCACCTATGTGTGATGACCATCTCTTGGAGGCTAATCACCTTACACAATAAGAGAGAGGTCATGATGGCTTGTTTGGATGGTCTCACCCTGTGAGTGTTGCCTAACACCAACAAGTCACTGAGTGTGAGGTATGGATTTTGTGAGATAGATTTTGGCTCTTGGCTCATGGATTATGTAACATGGATCAGTATACTACTCTCTAATATCCAAATGGATCCTTGTGTAGCCTTGTGATGTGAATTTGTGTGTATGTGAAGAATGTATATTAAATCGTGAATATTGTACTTATGTAATGATAAATTGTGTTTAGATTTAGTGTGGTACAATAATTAAAGTGAAATGTCTTCTTTTAAATGATGGATATTTAATGAAAAATGTGTGTTTTATGTCTGTAAATATGTTGATATTTTGTAAAAATATAGCATTCTGACCTATTGAATTGCTTAATAGCAAATTGGAAGAGGAATTGCAATGGTGGTGTAATTCAAATTGAATACTTTATATGTTTATGATGTGAGGATTTTTACTAGTTAGGATTGAAAAGGGTGCAATGTTTTCTCTGTTCTGAAGAAACTGATTGGGTGTCAATGCTAATTTGTAAGGATGTTGAGTTGTTTATATACTAAGGAATCAATTTTGAAATGCAAGTTGTGATTGTATTACTGATGAGACATTGAAAACTAGAAAGGTAGGATATGTTTAAATTGGGGTATATAAGTTTATATTTTAGTGAGATAAATCTTTTCCACATATAAACTGGTGTATATTAATTTCATGAAATGAATCAACTTTAATGTTGATACAAACATCTTTTGTTTCCACCCTATTTTGTGACTTCCAGGGGCAAGTCGAGTTTTGGGGGGGAGGATGTAATGCCCATCCGTATTCACTTTGGTTGTGCAGTGTGACACAGGAATTATACCATGATGAACATGCAGAGATAAGTATTATTCCAGAATTCAAAGGGTTGGAGGTTGCTTGTTAGAGCGGACAATAGATAGAGACAAAATTGTTTCTAAAGAGACATATTTTAGACTCCATCTATTTCTGTGAGCTCCACTTTTTCTTAATAGTTCCTTCTCCTTCCTTTATTAATTTGAATGCATGCACCTTCTTTCTACTATTTCAAATCTAATGTATGACAATTTATCCTTTCGATATGTATTGATGGAGGTGCCTTCATTAATTATAGATTTGTATTTGTGAGTGTTTTAGTGCTCAGAGTTGTCCCACGATGTGAAATAATGATATAGGGAAATTTTCTAACACTTGGTTGTACCTATTGGTATAGTCATATAATCTCCTTATCTGAGCATTATAGTGCTAGATATAGCATCACACCATGAAAATATCCATGTTGCATTGGTTTGAACTTGTCGATTGTTCCTATTGGCCAAGTTATTTCCCATTACCATTTGTCTATTTTGAGGCTACCAGACGTTAACTTCAGCCACATGCTTACAGTAAATCAGTAAATATATTCCTAGCATTCTAAATTTTTTGAAGGGAGGGATTAAAGCAAATGCCAGGAAATATTTATGGAAGGGAAGAATTGAGGAGAGGGAATGGGGAGTATGAACAAAAAACAAAAAGGATTGCCTTACAGTGAATCAACCCATGGCCGTGCAGGAAACCTTCTTTTAAAATGAGGAGGAGGAGATAATAGCAACAGAAAGGAAATGGGGAAGAAAGATAGTTTTGTGAAATAATTAAGTTGCAAATCATGGCTTCAATTTTTGGATAGATTTTTCATGATCACTTTTAGTGCTTTCACAAGCTTTTGGAGGAAGATAATGGAAATTTCAGGTATGCAATTTCTTGTATAAAACTTCTAAGATGAATGTGCTTGAAATTGTTGGAATTGGGTCTGGGGTGAAATCTCACCCTTCCATTTGGATTATTTTCTATTGGGGTTGATTTCAAATATTTGATGATCATAGGCTAAGTGGAAATATTTTATTATGCTCGTATCGAAAAATTATTGCATTCAGGTGGATGTTTTCCATTCGACCTAAGTGATCACATTATTCTTGTGCTTTATTCACTATGGGCCTTTGTTTAGTATTATCTATATGCTTGAAAGATTCTAAAAATAATTCTAACAAATCTGTTTTGATGTTTCTTTGAGGCATACTATTTAATAGGTCCGCATGCCTCTCTATAGCATGCATTGTTTTGCATAATTCTTTTCAGAACTTTTCCTAATGTTTATCTAATATCTGACAAAATTTCCTTTTATAAATATGACTCTCACCTATGATGATTTGGAAGGATATCTTTCCTACAAATTTGAATAGCATGTAATTTGCATGTAAATAGCATATCGAATGCATGCAAATCTGTAGTGATTAGTTAGTAGTTGTGGCATATTGCTATTCTAGTGAGAAGGTTCTTTATTTGAATAGGATACATTCTATAACATTGATTGACTCATATATATAAATATTTATCTATTATTAATTCATTGCATTATATATAGAATAGTGTTACCAATGTCAATGAAATGTATATAAATATATGTAAATATATTTAGAAATCATAATAACAATTTAGTTTTTCGATATACTACTGCACTGCAATAAACAATAACTGGTATTGCATGGAATAAGGTTTGCCATTTTAAACAATGGTTACACTATATTTATTTTACTGATTAAATTTATAGTAATGGTTCATACATGCTTTATGATGCCTGTAGATTACATATGAATTCAAAGAGTTTTCTTGCTATGTCTTTTGCAATCCATTTTGGACATATCTTGTAACCATTACACTTTATGGATAATATTCCCTCAGATATTTTATGTCAAACAGTTTGCAAATATGTGTTCCAGAGTCTTCTAAAGCTTTTGTTGGATGCCAATCATATTGTTTAAAAGTTTCTAAAGACATATTCAACTAATCCATTTTGGGCAGCCATGCAATCAGTTGAGACATTTTGTTAAATACTCTTGTACATTATCTGTGCTTTTGCTTTTCATATAGATGTATTCCAGAGCATTTCCAACTATTTATCTATTAGATAACCATCTTCTATAAAGTCATAATGGTTGTTCATCCCCTATTCCAATGCTCTCATTATGGCATGGGCGTATATCGCATTCGGAAAGATTTTGGAATTTAGTTTTACACTTGTCGATTTACATTTGTTTGGAGGTTACTAAAGCCTTCTCAATAAATCCATTTTGTATACACCTTGCTATCATTTTGTCCATGGGATGACATCTCTTTGAGACATTCTAATAATCAAATCATGCACGCCCTATTATGTTACATGCATGTTTACCAAATCCAATACAACACCTCACCGGTTGAATGTAATTGCTTGGAAGTCTAAAGCCTTTCCCATGAATCTATTTTGTGCTTAACCTATGTTGTATACCGGTGTTAATCTCTGCACCTTCCTTTGATCCCTTAAATGTTAGTTTGAGTGGTTTTAAGAACATTCAATATCTGTACAAAAATAGCTTAAAGTTCTTAGTACAAATAATCTAGATCCTCTCTATCTTTTATTATCTCTAAAATCTTTTCATGATCTTCAATAGGAAACCTCCACCTTTTTTTGGCACGTCCTCTTTTTGGTAAAGTTTCAAGATTTATTTTTGTTGCTATAATTGACTATAATGTAGAACATTTTGACCTGAGATATAATCAATAAATATAATACCATTTGTATCTATCTTTGTTTGTTGATAGTATGTGCCTTCAACAACCACTAATCTAGTAGGATACTCTTGTCCATCACCATATATCATTGATTCTAACAATTTGCATTTTGGTTGCATACATCTTAGTAGATACTAATCTACACCTTATGTATTGTTAGGATTTGCATGAACAAAAAAAATATCTCATATACACACTATGTAGTAAACCATGTTCAACTTAGGTAGAATATAAATAAATTGTATGTTAAAAATCAATTTAAAAAATTAAAATCAACCTATAACAACTAAATCTGATATACGTTCCTAATCAGTTGAATACAAATGATCATAGACATCTACAATATCATTATCTTAAAAAGGGTCTTACGCGGCCACTAATTTTTGTATTTCTCATTGCGAAACATACCCATCTCTAATATTCTCACATTGTAGAGTATTTGTAACACCCTACCAAGAAACCCTAGAGAATAGCTCAACAATACTATACAAAAGAGACAATTTTTTTTGAAAGAAGGAAATAACATGAAATGTAAATCATATTTACTCCTAACATAAGTTAAGCTTTATTTTCTAGGGTTCCACGACTGCATTATTGACGAACAAGTAATAAGATTTTAAACAACATTATGAACTAACTAACAAACATGGTTCATTCAAATCTAATTGCATGAATTGAGTAAACACATACATTTCCATATTGTATCATCAGAAAGGTAGACATCAAAATAATGAATATAGGATTTGATGTACATATACAATTTCCTTTACATGAGAGTACATCATTACAATGTTAACAATATCACTTTTTCGAATACATTAGACTACATAGATAAAGACAATAGTACATGAATATCGATCTCCTTGAGTTAGAATAGGATCAGAAATCTGCTATAAGAGATACATCTTTATCGTACATGAACAATAGCAAGAGAAACTAGTGGAGATATAAGCACAACCACCCAACCATGTGAAACCCGAAGGTCCACCCCCCATGCTAGGAGATACCAATAAGGCCCCACAACATGAAATAGTTAAGAAGACAGGAACACAACACAAAAGGCTAACATGACTCCAACATACAAATACACATGACATTCACAATAGAGTCACCACTTCCTCCAATAGTCAAAAAGATAATATACTAACAGGTGCAAGGACTACACATGACTCTAAAACAACACCAGTCAATAAGGACATCACAAGTAACTCAAACATCACTTCTAGAGGCATTCACAAAACAAAGGGGAGAACACAACTAGAGAATTCTAGACTGCAATAGGGATGAATGTCATCACATAGTCCTAGCATGGGTTACCCTAATAGTCTCTAGCTAGACATCGGTCCCCATCCATGGGTTACCCTAACAGTCTCTCACTAGGCATTGGCCCCCATCTATGGTTGCCCTGATAGTTTCTCACTAGACACTGGCCCCATAGGGTGACACATGTGGAACCAACATTCCTTTTGTGAGGACAAAGAAGTTGATTTTGCCAACCACGACCTTCTCATCTCATCCTTAGAATTAACTAGCACTACATGCATGAGTGAGGCATCCAATTATCTTGATTAGAGTGAAAACTACCCAACCCTCTAAATTTTTATTAAGTTATCACTAGATTAACAACTTCCAATGGGTTACACTAACAAGAAACTTTGGGTGCCGGCCCCACATTGAAACCCACTCCCCCTTCACTGCATCTAGATCCTCAAAGCCTAAAACAAAACCCAAACATGAACTATCACATTTCTTATCATGATATATTTACAACACAAAACATACATCATTTCACATCACACAGAGTAAGGCATTACCCATCTTACGTGGTTATCATAACCACATGAATAGGTACATTGAGTAAGCCATTACCCATCTTACATAGTTATCATAACCACATGAATAGGTACACTGAGCAAGGCATTATCCATCTTGCACAGTTATCATAACCACATGAATAGGTATACTGAGCAAGGTATTATCCATCTTGCACAGTCATCACCTAATAGACCAAACTAAGATCCTTCATCAATAATTTAAATACAACACCACAATTGCGACATATGACATAATGCACTAATTATGGGTCTTGAAAAATGTAACATTAATTGAATCATGATCAATCATTTAACAATCATAAAGTGAATCTTTCTCAACAATATAGAACTATCATATTCCAACCACTAGTAATAGTTACTTTTATGATCATAAGATATAAGAGTCCACGAGTAACAATATTTTAACTAATAGTTCCCAAGACTTATTTTAGTTTCATTTAATTAAAATGATTTCAAACAACATGTAAATAACCCTAAGCCATACAAATTAAACACAACAATTATTTAAATGCAATCCTTATTCCAGACACGAGCTATGTTAAGAATATAAATTATGATAAACACATGGCATGAATAATGAAAGGAAAAGTGGATGAATTTATTTAGACACTGACAAGCTTCATTGCCTAAGCAGATTTGTTGATGAGGGTTTAGAAACTTTCCAACAAATGTGAATGCCAAGTTTAAACCAAATCGGCAACCTTTGCCAGCATCCTAATAGCCTTCACCAAAATAGGAGCTTTGGAACGGGTAAGGACATCCTTCAAATCATAACGGTGGAGGAATTCTTCTCAGATATAATTGTTGGAACTACTCAGGTAATGTTTTTGACAAACGCCTCAAAGGGACGGCATCTCATGGATATCAACGATTGCAGGATCAGCACAAAATTAATTTGTTGAGAAGGGTTTAGAAGCAAAGTAAAATGTGAAAGCATAGACAAGGCACACAGACTGATTGGTAGAATTCCTCAAAGGGAGTCATATGATGGAAAGCAACTATCATAGGATATGAACAAAATGAATTTGTTGAAAAATTTTAGAGAAACTCAATTCAAAAATATATAGTTATTGGTGACGCAACTAACTATTTTAACAAAGACGAAACGGATGAGAGGTAAACAGTCACAAAATATTCATATCTCCAAAGTGATAAATTTGGTAAGTCTAATTTCTAGATATAATTTAGATAGCTAGGTCATGCACCATATATCAAAAATTTAGAGGAAACCAGCTCATAAAACTAAAGTTATGGCTAACGCAATAGACTGCTAAAATAGAGACAAAATGGGTTAGAGATAGAGAGTCACAAAATATTCATATCTCCAAAATGACAAACTAGGTAAGGTTGATTTATGGATATGATTTATAAAACTAGGTCGTGCACCACATATCAAAAATTTAGAGGAACCCAATTCATAAAAATAAAGTTATGGCTAATGCAACAAACTGCTAAAACAGAGATGAAATGGGTGAGAGAGACAATCACAAAATATTGATATCTCCAAAATGACAAACTGGGTAAGGCTAATTTTCAAATATGATTTAGAAAACTAGGTCGTGCACCACAGATCAAACATTTAGAGGAACCTAGTTTATGAAAATAAAGTTATGGCTAACGCAAAAGACTAGTTTTAGATTATGTAGAAGAGAATTCACAGAATAATATAAAGCTTGCATATTACAAACTCATTTCACTAAATCTAATGCAACAATAAATCAGATTCATATCTCAATCCATACCTAGAATTTACTTCTATCACATCTTTACAAAATTCCCAGCTCGCATCCATTTTTCCCCGAGTCTTTTCTTCTAGAAGCGATGGTTTATGGTGCCAAAATAAAAAAAACTTCCTAAGAGAGAGATAATGAAAACATAAAACATATTCTCCTCCTTTAAATGCACGCTCCTTCCCCAAATTATATCTTCCAATTTCAAAATAAAGTCGATCATACATAACCACCCCCATAATTTCTTCTAGAAGATTCTCCTTATTAACGGCAATAAATTCTGCCTTTATTACTTCCTCTCAAAAAACAATTTCTTTCTACTTACTAAAATTAGTCTCTTACTCAAAAGAAGCAATTATTTCTAAAATTCCCTCTATAATGGCAATAGATTCTGCCTTTAACACTTTCTTACAATTTGTTATTTTAACCAGACAATAATTTCTCTCATTTTATTTATTTTAGAATTTCCTATATATATATACATATATATATATATATATATATATATATATATATATATATATATATATATATATATAAGTTTTTATGACAACTCATAAATATTATAAATTTATTTTTATTGTCATTAACAAAAGATTTACTTGTTTATAAAATATTTTTATTTTAATATTCCCATTTTAATAACACTTTATTTTTCCTCATTATAATTATTATTATTTATTGACCATAAAATACAATATAATATAATTTCCCATAAACTTAAATTTACATAAAAGCATCTATATTTATTTATTTATTAAAAGTGTCTTCTTAACTTAATAATTTTATTTTAATGCAACAACTAACCAAAACACTAATCAAACAATTCCAAACAAAATAACCCAAATACCAAACAATACCTAACACTATGCATGATCGAAAAGCATGACTGCAACGACAGTGATTGACTATCATGCCCATACAGACAACATT
Source organism: Cunninghamia lanceolata (assembly GCA_027924645.1). Classification (NCBI taxonomy): domain Eukaryota; kingdom Viridiplantae; phylum Streptophyta; class Pinopsida; order Cupressales; family Cupressaceae; genus Cunninghamia; species Cunninghamia lanceolata. The sequence continues at coordinate 54,271 of BSBN01000081.1, read as the reverse complement.
GACTTGGTGCAAAACTAGATACTCATCATTTTCAAGGACGATGGCTAACTAGAGGACCATATGTTATCTCCGTTCAACAGTTCCATTGGTTTTAAGGCACACTCAGACCTGTCAATTCAAGTGCAGTCGATGCCTAATACCTGCAACCTGCAGCACACAACATGGTCTATGCACAAGTATAATAAATATCAAACGATCATGGAGTGAGAGAATCACAACATCACCAGATGCTCATGAATGAGTGGTACGACATTATTTTCACACCACCCAATAATCAGATCATCCTATAATACAAAACTAGTCGCATAAAAATCAATTCTAACTTATGGCAATCATAGTAAGATCAACATTGTGTACTGTATATTGAGTCACAGATGGCAAAATGACTTTTGTAGTGCCATTTAACAATTTCATTTGCATTCCTTATGGCATTACCTGCAAGTTCATCTTGGTGAAATGTCAAGTTAAGAGGTTTTGTAGTTCAAAGGAAAAGATGATCTCAAAAAGCATAATTTGATTTTTCTAAAAATCAAACACTCAATATTGAAGATGCAACATTGGATATCAAAACTACTATTGCATAATGGTGAGCTTCCACTTCTCAACCCATGCAATATATTGAGACACCTTTTTTCTAACAATTTTAAGAATTTAAATTTCTAGTCCATATGGTGTTACCTACAAGTTCATGTTGGTGAAGTGCACACTTCACACATGCTCCAGCTCCATCATGTTCTCCTTTTCCATGTCCACTCTCACAGAAATTCCATAAAAAAATTATGTTATGTCTAATATGTTGTTGGCTTAACCAATTAAAAGGTTTTCCATACTTAAATTGTCCTATGAAGTTAAAAACAATTTCATTTAAAACTAAAATAGTAAATATATACTATATGTGTACAACATATAAGTAACCAAACAATTCAATTCTTCAAGTTATGTAAACAAATAAATATATAACTATTTTAAAAAAACAAATCAACACTTACCAATACATCATTAGACCATATCGAGTGTTTTAAAGCATCTATTTAATATTGTCTTAGGTCTTCAAAAAACATTGCAAAACAATGGGCTACATAGTTTCTATCATGACATGTATCATAACTGATATAAAAGTGAACCTCTTTGGTCATTCATCTTTGCTACTTTGTACACCACCCACATGTTCTTTGGCATGCCTATAACAAACTTGTACAAATATTACAACTTGCTCTGAACGATAATATTGATTTTGAATCTCAATTTGAGGACTAAATGTATAGTTCTCAGAGAAATCAACAATAAAGAGAATACAACCTGGTGGAAAGCAATTCTGTGAGTCACAAAATTGCTTAGCTTTCCATCTAACACCATGACAATGTTAAATATTTGGATATATGATATTGCAAAATTTATTCATAGACTTATTGTAAGATAATTCACTCTCTTTGAGAATAATTTTTATGCTCTCAACTCTTGAGTTTGTTGAGTATTTCTCATATTCAAATCTCTTCCAAATAACTTGCATTGAATGATCAATATTGTCAACCTATAAAAGATTCTTCAAATTTCCACAATCATTGCATATATTTTTTATACACTGCACTTTGAATTCATATCTAAATCTTTTGATTTTTTGCATAGAAGAGACTTCACAAATTGTGTTGTACTTCTAGAGATGACTATATCTAGATTAATTACTACCATAGCTTTTTTCTATGACTATAGGTGTAGATAAAATTCAACATGATTTCGGGAACAAGTCTAACGTACCTTATTTCTATGTAAAAAACCTGGTCGTAGTCTCTCAAGCATCCTTTCAAAAATCTTCACATCTAAAAATTCTTGTTTGAATGCTTCAAAATGTTCCCTTTGAGTTGTATCTATAAAATGTTTTAGATGTGAAATTTTTGTACCATCTTTACCTTTTATTTGTATAGTGTCCCTTCTATTTGAATAAACACAAGAGTGGTTGGTCTAATATTCCATCACCTATTCCTTTACATCTTCTGAGATTATATCTTTTTGGGGAACCCTCCAAATATTTACTTAATTATTCTCAATATTTCCATCTAATCTATTTCTCTTTGCAATATATATTTGAATAGTTCTCTTAGAAACATTGAGTAATTGGGAAATTGCTTGAACTTGTCTTCTTTGTGATAATTTCTTACTAGAAATTATAGTCATCAATGCTCCACATGCAGGACTTAAATCAACAACTCAACTCTTGCTTTCAATAGAATTCAATGCTTCTTGTAGGTTTGTAACTATTGTTTTCTTTAATGAATCTGATAACTTTTTCTTATTATCGACCGCTAACAACTCTAAAACAGGGGTCATCTCTTTCCTCCTAAATAACTTTGCAAATAACTATGCTCTTCCAATTATAGACTTTCTTTCAAGAAATTCATCCCATATTATTTTAGAGTGTAATTTTACTGTGCTTTCAAATCACATATCTTCAGATAAAATACTATTGAAAAGAGAATCCTCATCCATCTCCATCAGATTTTCCATACCAAGGAAAATATTTCTATCACCACCTTCAATTTATTCTGGTACCTGTACTCCTTGGTCATCAACAATTTCCATAGGTTGTTCTTGAGTACATGTTCCTTCATCAACATTTTTAGTATCTCTTCTTTGATCATACAACTTTTTTCTTGTCTTTTTATTCCCCATCACAAATTGCTCAAATTTGAATTCACTTTCATACGAAAATAACACATACAAATACTTTAACCTCTATTTTTGAAGATCTATCTACATTCAAAAAATCATTGATTTAATAAATTAGACATTTCAGATCATGATACTTGAGAATACAACTTTGCTCCTGTCAAAATCAGTGTTTTTTCTCCAAATTTCTATAATTTAATAATTAAAAAGCCAAAAAAGGCAAAAAAAATAGAAAAGATTTTTAGTCCAAATTCATTTCAAATCATGGTATCTGAGAATATGACTACCCCTGTCGAAATCAATTTTTTTTTGCTCCAATTTTTTTTGTAATTTAATAATTAAAAAAAAATTAAAAAGCCAAAAAAATACATTTTTGACCAAAAGAATTTCAGAAAAATGGGATTTGGTTGAATCCCATTCAACTAAAACTATCCAAGTGGCATACCACTTGGCAGCCAACTCACCATTTTTTCAAATTTTCTAAAACTTCCAACTTCTACTAAATATTTCTTCAATAAAAATTATTTTAAAAAAGAAAAAGAAAAATATCCTTTTGTAGAGCTCACAGTACTAAATACAAATATATATATTTTTGTGTTTTGATTAATTTTAATATATAAATATTTTAAAATAATGTAAGTAGGTTGTTCTAATTCAAAAAGAGGCTGATTTGAAATTTAAAAAAAATAGTAAAACAAGATTTTAAAAAATTGGAAAATATATGATGCCCTAAAGGAGAGTATCCACTTCAAAAGGGTATAATTTGTTTTTTAAGAATGAAAAAAATTAAACAATAGTTGACATCAACTGAAAACTACCAAATTTGGGTAAGTTTGACTTTAAAATGTTATTACGAGAAAAATATAAATCAAATTTTTTCAGTTTTTTTCCCATGCCCTAGATACTGAAGTCACCTATTTGGAAAAAAATCACAAGAAAATGAAGTTTTTTTCTATTTGTTTCTTGACGTCAACTGAATGTCACTTTTTCTTGAAATTTTCAGCATTGCAAAATCTGCTATTAAATTGATAAAAAAAATATCAAAACAATTTTAAGAAAATCTAAAAGAATTAGTTTACAAGAATAAACTTCAACAAGTGTTCTACATTTTATTAGTTTACATCATTTTGAAATTAAAAACATAAATATCACTTTTATGTGGTTGAAGTTGAGAATTATTTTTTATGTTGGTCGATTCCTTTATAAAGTGTGACACATGTTTGTACTTTTACCCATAATTATACAAAAGAATCTTAATAGAGAAAATGAGACACAAATAATGACACGTGTAGGAGAAGAGTTCATCTCAAAAAATAAAATGAACAAATATACTCTAAATTTCAATTAATATTTCAAATACTAGTTTTAGATCCAAATTCATTTTAGATCATGGTATCTGAGAATGTGACTCTACCCCTGTCGAAATTAGTGTTTTTTTTGCTCCAATTTTTTTTGTAATTTAATAATTAAAAAAAAAATTAAAAAGACAAAAAAAACACATTTTTGATCCAAAGAATTTTGGCCAAATGGGATTTGGTCAAATTCCATTTGGCCGAAGCTGTCCAAGTGGCATCCCACTTGGCAGCGATGTCACCATTTTTTCAAATTTTCTTCAACTTCCAACTTCTGTTAAATATTTCTTCAACCAAAATTATTTTTTTCAAAAAAAGAAAAATACCATTTTGTAGACCTCACAGTGCTTATATATATGTGTGTGTGTATGTGTATGTGTATGTGTATCTGTATTATACATATACATATACATATATATCCAAAGAATTTTGGCCGATTGGGATTCAGTCAAATTCCATTCAGCTGAAGCTATCCAAGTGGCATCCCACTTGGTAGCCAAGTCACCATTTTTTCAAATTTTTTGAAACTTCCAACTTCTGTTAAATATTTCTTCAACCAAAATTATTTTTTTCAAAAAAAGAAAAATACCATTTTGTAGACCTCACAGTAATTATATACATACATACATACATACATACATACATACATACATTCATACATACATACATACATACATACATACATACATATATATTGATTAATTGTAATATATAAATATTTTAAAATAATGCAAGTAGGTAGTTCAAGTTCAAAAATAGGCTAATTTGAAATTTAAAAAAAATAGTAAAACAAGTTTTAAAAAAATTAGAAAATATATGATGCCCTAAATGAGAGAATCCACTTCAAAAGGGTATAATTTGTTTTTTTTTAAATGAAAAAAAATTAAACAATAGTTGACATCAACTGAAAACTATCAAATTTGGGTAAGTTTGACATTAAAATGTTATTATGAGAAAAATATAGATCAAAATTTCAGTTTTTTCTTCCATGCCCTAGATACTGAAGTCACCTATTAGAGAAAAAAATCAGGAGAAAATAAAGTTTTTTTCTATTTGTTTCTTGATGTCAACTGAATGCCACTTTTTCTTGAAATTTTTTCCATTACAAAATATGCTCTTAAGTTGATAAAAAAATATCAAAACAATTTTAACAAAATCTAAATAATTACAGGAATAAACTTCAACAAGAGTTCTACATTTTATTAGTTTACATCAATTTGAACTTGAAACTATCAAGCAAAACATATCAATGGAGGATGAAAAAATTAGAAGGTGGAGAAGGGAGAATGAAATAAGGAAGCATAACTATGCACCCTTTTCGTTCAATTTTCTTAAAACTTTGTCTGACAAGGGTAAACTCAACGATGTAATTAAGAAAGCCAAGTTTGAGTAAAGGAAATAAAAATTGTGTATGAATGGAAGAGATGAAGCTTCCATAGATTGAATTAAATATGCTTATTCCTTCAATGAAGTTTTATTGTTATATATTTCAACTTTTTTTATTTGTAGCAAGTAATTAGAACATCTACCATGTAGGCCTCTATCTTAGATGTGCTATAACACATATATATCCTCTAAATCCAAGAGCCTTTTCTTATACTTGTTGGTACATGAATTATAGAGTACCTTATTTAATTTGAATTTCAATAGTTTGAATTTAAATGTTTTTAAAGTGAATGTACTAATTTTAAAAAAAAGTTAGGTATTTGAGTAAATAAAAATATAAGAAGTAGTATATTCATAAATAAACTAGTAAGTGATATTTTTGAAATAGTTATTAATTTAAATTTTTGAATAATTTTATTTTAGAAATTATTTACTTTATATTTTATTGAAGAGATATTTTATTTTTCAATAATGTTCAATAAAATAAATCATAACAAAAAAATATTCTCAATTTTAAAAACTAAATTGAAAAAATTCACAAATTATTATTATTTTCTTTATGGGTTGTAGTTAGAATTAGAGTTAGTGCTATAATTATGTTTATGGGGTTATTGTTAGGGGTAGAATTATGGTTAAAACTAGAGTTAGGTTTAGAATTAGAGTTAGTGATAGCATTACTATAAGGATTAAGGTTAGGGTTATAGTTACAATTTGGGTTCCAATTAGAAGTTAGGGCTACAATTAGGGTTAGGGTTCATCTCCAACTTAGAATTATGGTTAGAAATATGGTTATGGTTAGAGTTAGAGTTAGGGATAGAATTAGGTTAGGTTATGTTTAGAACTAGAGTTAGGGTTACAAATAGGTTTGGGGTTAAGGTTTAAAATGAGCATTAGGGTCATAGTACTACAATTAGGTCTAGAATTAGGGTTACAACTATAGTTAGTACTAGGGTTGGGGTTAGTGTTAGAATTAGGGAGAGAATTAGGGTTATGGTTAGAAAGAGTTTTATAATTAGTGTTAGGCTTAGTATTTAGGTTAAAATCAAGGTTAGGGTTAGAATTAGAGTTAGGATTAACATTACATTTAGTATCAGAGTAAGGACTTAAAATTAGGGTGATCATTAGGGTTAGTCTTCGAGCTAGAGTTAGGGTTACAATTAGAGTTAAGGTTAGCATTAGTGTTAGGATTAAATTTATAGTTATGGTTAGGATTAAGGTTAGGTATAGGGATAAAATTAGGGTTACGATTAAATGTAGGATTAGAGTTAGGGTTAAAATTAGGGTTACAATTAGAGTTAGGTTTAGGGTTAGTACTAGGAAGAGGGTTAGGTTAGAATTAGGGTTAAGATTAAGGATAGGGTTAGGGATAGTATTAGGGTTATGATTACATTTAGGATTAGAGTTAGGGTTACAATTAAAGTTAGGGTTATGGTTAGTATTGGGGTGAGGGTTAGGGTTAAAATTAGGTTTAGGGATATAATTAGGGTTAGAATTAGAGTTAGGGTTAGGATTACTATTATAATTAAGGTTCAGGTTATGGTTACAAACTTGGATATCTCAAGATTAGAATTATAAATGGATTTAGGTTAGGGTTAGGATTACAGTTAGAATTAGTGTTAGAATTAGGGTAGGGTTAGGGTTTAGGTCAAAATTAGGGTTAAAACTATGACTACAATTAGGGTTAGGGTTGGGGTTAGAATTAGGGTTAGTATTGGCCTAAACATTACGGTTATGGTTATAGTTACAATAAAACAAGAAAGATTATTTACATTTATATCTATGTATGGTTAGAGTTAAGGTTGGGATTAGGGTTGGAATTAGTAATAGAGTAAGGGTTAGCGATAGAATTGGGGTTATCTTTATGGTTAGAATTATGGTTAGACTTAGAGTTAGGGTTAGAATTAGAGTTAGGGATAGCATTACTATCAAGATTAAGGTTAGGGTTATAGTAATAATTTGGGTTTGAAATAGTAATAGAATTACTATGGGGTAAGAATTAGTGTTAGGGATAAAATCAAGATTAGAATAATAATTGGATTTAGAGTTAATGTTACAATTAGGGTTAGGATTATGGTTAGGGTTAGGGTTAGGGTTATAATTAGGATTAAAACTATGATTAGAATCAGGGTTAGGGTTGGGGTTAGAATTAGGGTTGGTATTAATAACTTCTTATCATAATAATTATTATAACCCTAATTATTTTATGCTATAATAACAATTATTATGATTTAAAATAATTAAGGTTTATAATAATTATGATGTAAAATCGTTAGGCTTTATAATAATTGATATTATATCAATAATATATATTTTTTAAATGTATATATAATAATGTAAATACAAATATATTATATTTATTATTATATATAATACTATAATAATAAATAAATATAGTGTAATATAATATAATATTATAATATTGCCGATAAGGGCATGGTTCGGTGGTTAAGTCATTTGGTTGTAGTGGCAGCCACCAGAGTTCAAATCCCCACTGGGCCAATGAGCTTGTAGGCTTTATGCCTTCACTAGGGCAACGAGGTTATGGGTTTGAAGTGTTCTTATTAGGGGATGAGGCCCCCCATATTGTGGCCTCACCAGTTCATTGCTCTGGGCAAAAGCATTCACATGGAGTCGGAGGGCATGTCGCACCGGCATCACCAATCACGTTAAAAAGTTTACCAGACACATTTAAAAATATATATATAATATTTACCAGACACATTTTAAAATATATATATATAATAATGTAATAATATAAATAATTTTCTTTATTGTATTTATTACTTACTTATTATTATATGTGTTATTATATACATTCCCTATAATACAAATATATATATTTTTATATTTTGATTAATTTTAATATATAAATATTTTAAAATAATGTAAGTAGGTTGTTCCAATTCAAAAAGAGGCTAATTTGAAATTTAAAAAAAATAGTAAAACATGATAAAAAAAATTTGGAAAATATATGATGCCCACTTAATTTGTTTTTTAAAAATGAAAAAAATTAAAGAATATAACTACCAAATTTGGGTAAGTTTGACTTTAAAATGTTATTATGAGAAAAATATAGATCAAATTTTTTTAGTTTTTTTTTCCCATGCCCTAGATACTAAAGTCACCTATTTGGAAAAAAAAAAGAGAAAATGAAGTTTTTTCTATTTATTTCTTGACCGGAATGTCACTTTAAAAAGTTTACTAGGCGCATTATATATATATATATATAATGTAAAAATATAAATATAATTTTATATTATAATAATATTAATTATAGTTAAATAATTTTTCTTTATTGTATTTATTACTATACTTATTATCATATTTGCTATTATATACATTCTCTATAATAATCTAATAATATTATAATAATATAAATATAATATTATTATATTTAATAATGTTATACCATATAATTATATTAATTTAATTAATGTTTTATATTAAAAAATTCATCTTTACTCAATCGACCTCGAATATTTTTGACTATGGGGGAGCAAATAAGCGAAAAAAAGTAGGCGGAAGACCAGTCGAGCATCGCAGGGATTGCACACAGAGTTGAAGGAAGCAAGGAAGATTTTGGAGGAAGGGAGTGCCTACATCCTCAAACATGGGCCGAAGAATCAGAGAAAGATTGCCTGATGAACATCATCCAAGAACGAGTAGCTAAAGAACCTTGGAGATCAAATGTAGGGCAGTGATCTAGGCGGCCTAAAAAAAGGGGACTCCCTTCAAATCAACATTGGACGAGATGGGATAATAGGGCACATCTAAGGAATCGCAGGTGAATTAACAGTGATCAGGGAAGGGATCAATGGAGACATTTGTTTAGAGAGGGAGGGTCAGGTAAGAGATCTTCTAATTTTAGGTTTGGAAACAAAAAAAACTATGGTTTTAAGTTCATCCTTATTAAAACCCTCTATTGAACATCTAAAAAAGCTAGGGATCATAGGGAAATGGTTTGGTTTGAATTGGGATATAGGAGACTTAAGGAAGTGGTGGCAGGATAGATGGGGAAAAGAGTTGTCTTTGAAAACCCTAGATTTGCCCATCTGAAAAAATAAAATTGGAAATTCTGGAAGGCATTTGGCTTCTAAACGGATCTGGCTTTTATTTATGCAATTGGTTTGTGGGTTTCGATCCAAGAAATTTCAAAATGGAATATATACAAGATTGGTATAGAATGCCTAACCTACTGGTGGAATTCTGGAACCAAGGGATTTTAGCAAAGATTGGGAACTATTTGGGCAAATTCGTTTGTGCAAAGGAATGGAAGGTTCCTTCTGAAGAAGAAACGCATGTTAGAATTTGTGTGGAAAACTGATTCCCAAGTCAGAGGTGGAGAGAAATTGAGATTTTTACAGATTGGGGAATTCTGAGTCAACCCCTTATTTTTGAACCTCAGCCTCAAGGAGAATGGGTTAGAACAAAAGGCTGGAGACCTTGGGAGGGGAGGATAAGGAACTCAAATGGAGGGATCCTATGAAAAGAAGAAGTTCAAAGTGCCGAGATTGGTTTGAAAGAGAAGTTTCAGGAGGGGGGAAAGGCTAAGGAAAGCAATCCTTAGTTAGTTCAGATCCCAGATTTGGTAGAGGTTGATATGACTAAAAATAAAGCTGGTGAAGAAAGTCAGGGACCGCAAGAAAATGACAAAAGGGATAAAAATTTGGAAGAGGTGATGCAAAATCTTACAAGGATGGAGGAACTCGTTAACTTCTCTCAAAATGTTAACCAAAAGATCTCAGAAATAATTGAATCAATAAAACCTAATATGCAGATGGAGGATTTTGAATCTCTGATTGAGGTGGGCAGTGAGTTAGTTCATTTAGCTAGAGCGATAAAGGAGGGATCAATCAAAATAGTGGAAGCTGCAATGGAAGAGGAGTGGCTGAATCTAGCAAGAAATGAGCTGGAAGTTTTTGGGATTGAAGAAGAAGCTCATTCTCTAGCTCCTAAAGCAAACAAAAACCTTAATGCAGTCAGCTCCCCGAGAGTATTAGAGATTGGTCAAAAAGAGTCGAGTAAAACTTATCCAGACTATGGAGATCACAAGTCTAGGGGCTAAATTTCTAATAGGGAGAAATTGAAGTGGGACGGGGAGGCAAGTGGGCAGTTGAAGCTCGTTGACCTATTAAAAGTAGGGAAGGGAACATCCCTTCCTGAACAACAATGAGGATCTTGTCATGGAATGTTAGGGGTATGAATGCCCCTAACAAGAAGTGTCTCTTAAGGCACACTTTAAAGAACATTCAACCAGATATATGTTTGATTCAGGAAACCAAATTAGAAGATCAAAAATTTCAGTTATTAGAGAAAAACTGGAAGTAGTGGAAAATGATCCAAGTTAATTCTAGAGGCCCTTCAGGAGGATTATTAACGATATGGAGACCGTAGACCATTCTAGTGGAAGAAGTAGGTTCTCGTATAGGTTGGATAGCAAGTAAGGTTAGGAGTTTCATGTCAAGCTTGAACTTTCTCTTGGTAAATGTATATGGTCCTAATTCTCAGCGCCATAAAATGGAGTTATGGACTTAATTAGACCAGGTTTGTGATAACAAGAATTGGGATTTCATTATTTTAGGGGGTGACTTTAATGCAATTTTGAGATCGGAAGACAAACTAGGAGGAGTGGGTAGGAAGCTCCAATCCCAGAAGGATTTTGAAGAGTTTGTAGACCAGAATGCTCTGATTGAAATCCAGCTGGGTAATGAGAATTTCACTTGGAATAACAGAAGACAAGGTTTCTACAATATTACAGAAAAATTAAACAGATTCTTTATTAAATGAGACATAAGCACTTTTCTTTATAGTTTGGATAGCAAGATCATTCCAGAATCAAGCTCTGACCACTTTCCCATTAACTTGGAGATACAAGGGGAAAGGAGACCAGTAACATGCCCTTTCAAATTTGAGAATATTTGGTTCAAGGACCCATCTTTTTTGACCCTAATAGAAGACTGGTGGAAACATTATAACCCAGGGGGAGTTGGATTATTCAATATTGTCACAAAATTGAAACTAATAAAGGCAAACTTAAGGTAGTGGAACAAGGATCATTTTAAGAACATTTTTGAATCCAAGAGGTAGGTTGAGGCAGAGCTGTAGATACTTATTGAGAAAGTATTTAGAGAGGGAATGGACAATGAGTCTTACCTTAAGGAAAAAGAATTGATGGGAAAGATGGAGGATCTATTGGCCAAAGAAGAGGTGTTTTGGAGGTAGAAATCTTGGGAGCTATGGCTAAAAGCGGGAGACACTAATACCAAGTTCTTTCACAACTCCACGAAAATCCGTAGGGAGGTTAACAAAATTGCAGCTATCAAGACAAGGGAAGGTAGAGTTATTGAGAATCCAGAAGAAATTGGGCTTGCAGCAATTGACTTTCTCCAAAATCTCTTGAATGAGGAAGAAGGTTCTGACGTGCAGGGTCAGTAGGAGTTCATGAGAGGTATTCCTAAGCTAGTGATAGAAGACCAGAATAGTATGTTGGCATGTAAGTTTTCAGAGGAGGAAATTAAAGCAACCTTGTTTCAACTAGGCCTAGACAAGGCTCCGGGTCTAGATGGGTTCCCGACAGCCTTTTTTCAGAAATGTTGGAGCATTGTTGGCAAAGACTTGACGGTGGCTTTTGAAGACTCAAGAAAGGAGGGTGGAGTCCTTAAAGAAATTAGTAATACTTTCATAGCCTTGATCCCCAAGAAAGAAAAGCCTAAATCATTTGAAGATTTTAGACCAATCTCCTTGTGTAATGTGGTTTATAAAATTTTGGCTAAAGCAATAGCGAACAAAATGAAAAAGATTCTTCCAGACATCATAGCAGAGGAGCAAACTGGTTTTGTACTAGAAAGATCTATCTTGGATGGAGTAATGATAGCTCAAGAGGCCATTCACTCGGTCCTAAAACATAAGTACCCCTCTATGTTGGTAAAACTAGATATCCGGAAGGCCTATGATAAAGTGAATTGGAGATTCTTATTTAAAATTTTAGAGGCTTCTGGTTTTTAGCAGGAGTGGCTTAATTGGATTTTTGAGTGGATTGCAAGTCCTAGATTTTTAGTTCTTCTCAATAGCTCCTCAAAAGGTTTCTTCAATGGCTCCAGGGGTTTAAGGTAGGGGGGCCCCCTCTCACCATTTCTCTTCATCATCATGGCCGATGCTTTGGGGAGATTTATTACAAAATCTTGCCAAGAAGGGCATATCATAGGAATCCAAATCACAAGGAATATGTCTAGGTTCTCTCATCAACAATTCGCGGATGACACCCTTCTTTTTGGGGCTGCCCAGGAGGGAGAAGCCTCAAGGTTTAAAAAAATATTGGACCTGTACTCAAGAGCATCGGGACAGGAAGTTAGAAAAACAAAATTGGAGGTGTTCTTCTTCAACACCCCTCTCAGTAGAGAGGGCAGAATTTTAAGGATCCTGGCTTTTGGGAAAGGCTCTCTCCCTTGCAAATATCTGGGGCTTCCTTTGGTAAAAGTTATTCTTCCTGGCAACTCGTTGGAGCCTCTTTTGGAGAGAATTAAGTCAAGATTACAATCTTGGAAGAGCAAATGGTTGTCTTGGGCGGGAAGATTGACCCTCATCAAAGCAGTTTTAGTAGCTATGCCAGTATACCTGATGTCATGCCTACCTCTAGCTAGTAAAATCTACAAGGAACTAACCCAACTGATGAGAAATTTTTTTTGGAGAGGGTCTTCAGAACAGTTTAAATTTCCACTTGTCAAATGGAAGAAAGTTTGTGAGTAGAAAGAAAGAGATGGGGCCAGGGTTAAAGACCTTCTAAGGCAGAATAAAGATTTGGGAGCAAAGTTGGTTTGGCAAATTCACAATAACTCAAACCTGAAATGGGTTAGGCTTTTAAAAAACAAGTATCTAGACAGGGACGATCTTAGTATCTTCACCTCTAGATAGCTGCCAGATGGGTCAAGAATCTAGAATTTCATCAGGAAGAGCAGAGATTTAATCTACAACCATCTAACTTAGGAGATCAAGGAAGGCAAGGAAGAAAGGTTTTGGAAGGATTCGTGGGAAGGATTCCCTACTTTGGAAAATTTGCAGACACTGGCACCCATAAGGAACACCACCAAGCTGATTTGGGGAGACAATGTCTGTGATTAATTATCCTTCCCTCCCTCTATGAATGATCCTCCCAATTGGAAAAGTGTGCGGGGTCTAGGTTTGGATCTCAGTTTGGTAGCTCAGTTTGAGGTACAAAATGGCCAAACGTTCTTTTAGCTATAGAAGGGGCAAGGATAGGCTAAGATGGAACACCGCAGCCTCAGGAGAATACTCGGTAAGAGATGGTTATAGGGCTCTAGCTGACACATTATATCCTCCTGGAATACTTCCTTCAAAGCTTTGCTGGAACAAACAATGTTTACCCAAAGCAGGGGTCTTTTTGTGGGTAGCCATTCAAGGTAAGGCATTGACAGCTAACAGGTTGAGAAGGTGGGGCTTTGAGGGCCCTTCAAGATGTGTGTTGTGTGAGGAAGTAGAGGAAGATGGGAATCATCTTTTTCTACATTATCCTTTCACTAGTAGAGGATGGCAATGGCTTTGTAACAAACTTCATTGGAGCTCAGCATTTTCTGGTAATCTGTTGGAATGGTTGATTGCTTGGCTAGTGCTATTCCAGAAAGGGATGTTCGCAGGACTCTGGATTTTAGCCCCTTCTATCTTGATTTGGGAGATTTGGAAAGAATGCAATAGGAGAATCTTTAAGGAAACAAAATTGCCATGGCACTCGCTTTCGAGCAAAATTGAATCAAGCATTGTAGAAATAGTTAATTCCAGATTAACAGACAGAGACCCTTCTAAACTCCTCTTCTTAGGTTGGGATTCAGATATGATGAAAAATTGGAAGGGGCTCTCTATGGCTCCGCAGGTGGGTATCAGTGGTCTCAAAACTTTGGAAGCAAGAAAATTAGTCTGATGGTCTCCTCCGAAGATCAGTTGGTTGAAATTAAACTTCGATGGCACCTCGCGAGGAAATCTGGGTCCCTCAGGTGCAGGATGTATTTTAAGAGACTCAAAAGGAGATGTGGTGGGGAAACTTGCCGCCCCCCTTAGCATCAATACCAATAATGAGGTGGAGATCCAGGCCTTACTTCTAGGATTAAGGTTTAGTAGGGAGCTTGAAATAAGAAACCTAGATATAGAGGGTGACTTGTTGATTGTCATTAATGGGCTCAGAAGTAAGAGATTAGTAAACTGGAGGCTCCAACGAAAACTCAAGCAGGCACTAGCCCTGTTAGAAGGTTTCAATAGAGTTTTGATCAACCACATTTATAGAGAAGGAAATCAAGAGGCAGACAGACTATCCAATCTGGGAGCAGATGGGGTCTCCATCAAAGAAGTCTTCACCATGATAGATCCTGAGTAAGCTCAACAAGCTTTGTGTGGGTGGTTGGGTGGGAGCCTTGCCACCTCAGCATGAGGTGGCAAGGCTAGATTAGGCAAATAGGAATTATTGTTTTGAAGGGGCAAGCGGCAGCATGAGCTGACTTGACTAGCATTCATTCCTTTGAGTGATTCAGAGGGATCAAAGTTGGCACTCATTCTGTAGAAGGGTTTCAAGAAGTTTTTGGCAGCAAGTTATTAAGGCTGGCAACAGCTTCTCTCAGCATTCATCCCACTAGTTTTAGCTTAATGCCTAAATATTTTTCTGTTATTTTCTCTACGGATGCCATTCGGTGTGGTGGAATGGATACACCAGTCTATTTAACTTGCTGAAAGAGGTAGATGGCCTTCCTCAGAGCCATTACTGACCTTCATTTATAGAGAATGATGCGCAGGTCTGATGCTCTGATGGTGGGGGTGATGAAGGTGGTTCTGGGTAGGGTGTTTTTAGAAAATGGAGAACGCTACCAGGTAGACACAGACATTTCTTCCCGGGTCCTGAGGATGCTGCTTGAACTGGGGATGGACAAACAAGTAGCGAAGTCCATTATGCAGGGCGTCTTCAATGTAGAGCATCTTGGGGATCTAGAGGCATCGCTACAGATGGCCAGCCTTGGATCTGGCATCCCGCGTCCGAAGGATTGGAATCTCTTTGAAGATCCCGGTGCTATCATCAAGCTCTATCCCTTCATTCTGGATGTCAAAGGTTTCAATCTGATATTACTGAAAGATCAAGCAGCAATGGCAGTAAGCTTCCTTAAAAAGGCTCTGGGTCTGGAGGTGGTCGATGGTCTCGGTTGGATGGAAGAATTTCATAGTTTACTTGCATCTGTATGCATCTAATTCGGTCTACCTCCCCTGCTCCATTTTGTATCACTAGAGCCTCGAATAGATAGTCTAGTAATATGTAAGTCTACTATGTCGTTTGGTCATGGGACCCTGCGAGGTCTTTTTCCTAGTTTTCCAGTTTGTATAGGCAGATTGACAGTCTCAGGCCAACCATGAGAAGGCTAATGATATGTAACTTTTTTGACATCCTTTAATATAATACCGTTATTACGAATCAAAAAAAAAAATTTTATGTTTTATAATAATGCAATAATAATATAAATTTGATATTATTATATTTAATATTGTTATGCTATATAATTTTGATTTAAACTAACTGGGGTTTTTAATAATTAGTACTATAAAATAGTTAGGGTTTATAATTATTAATATTATACTAGCATAGCTATATTTAGAAAAATCTATGTAAGGGAAGCCAGAGATATCATTCTCGAGGTGCCTATTCCAACTTTAATCAATATTCAATATTTAAACCTATGTTAGAGAGATTTTAATTTTAGTTTTTTTTAAATATTTTTAAATATATATGTCAGCTATATTTTTAAATGGTTATAAAATTTAAGGTAAAAGTTAATAGTTTTTGTTAACAGTTCACGCCATCACACTCCATCCTTTATACGCCTCTCCATGTAAATAAATTATTCTAATGTAAATAAAATAACATAGAGAATAAAAATAACCCTAACAAAAAGTAATATACTAATATAGATATTTTAAATACATCTATCTTCTAAAGATATCTATGATAGTTATAATTTTTTAATATAATTCTCATAGTAAAAATGTAAAACAAATGTCATTAAATTAAATATTAGTTTTCTTTGTAGTTTTTCTTGTGGTTTTTAAATATTGAAGACCCTAGCCCTCATTAAACTAAAATAATGTAATTTACCTTGTGGTGATTTTTCTTTGTGGGATGTAGCCATATAACAATTAGTTTTTAATAGAATAATTTTTAATAATTTAATCCAAATGATACAAAAAAAAAAACTTAATTATAATTTTCTAATGGAATTAATCCTCATACTAAAAATTTAAAACAATGGTCGTTAAACTAAATATTAATTTTCTTTGTGGATTTTAAAGATTGAAGAACCTAACCCTAACCTTCATTAAATTAAAGTAAATAATTTACCCTTCCATTAATTTTCTAACTTTTCTTTGTGGGATGTAGCAGCAATTCTTACTCTAACAATTAGTTTTTAATGGAATCATTTTTAATAATTTAAACCAAATGATACATACAAAAAACTTAATTATAATTTTTTACAGTAAAGACTTCATGTTTTAGGATATATATAGACAATTTACCTAAAATCTTACCTTTCAAGTGATATAGTCGTCCTAAAATTTTAATTGTATTTTATCATTAAAATGATTAAATACAGCCATAAGACCATCAAATTTAAGCCCTGCAGTGGTGGATTTGTTAAAATGGATACCTTCTATTTCTTTGCTCTTAACAAAAAAAGTTGATCATTCATAAAACTTAAACTCGTGCTCCCAATGTTAATAGATAATAAAAATAATTGATAATAAAAATAATCTTACTTGATTATTTCAAAAAATACAAATGAAAATCATATTTTTTGTTACAGTTTAAACCATTATATGTCTGACTTTTTTTTTTTCCCAAATATTGTGTTTGTATTATCCCTCGAATAAGAAACTTATACATGACTTAAATATGTCCTAACTCCCAGGGAGTGTTTCATCTCTAATTGTAACACCATCACTACGTCGGTAATGAATGATAACAGTAATGTTACGATTGTACAAGGAAATAAATAGCTACAAAAGTGTGGTGTTTAAGAAAGTTTTGTTTTGTAATCTGCTGCTCGGCCCACACGTTATCAACTTTGACTAATTTTGTATATACAAATGCCATATATGCATAAAGTATCTAAACTAGGCCTAAATTTGATGTTCGACCTTCTTTGTCAAGCAATTTTTTTATTGGTCGTCTCTTTGAAGTTGCCTTTCAAATATTAAAGAGTAAAGACTACATGTTTATGATTTTGTAGTTTAAAGCAAAAGATGATCT
The DNA here is from genome assembly GCA_027924645.1 of Cunninghamia lanceolata. Taxonomy (NCBI): domain Eukaryota; kingdom Viridiplantae; phylum Streptophyta; class Pinopsida; order Cupressales; family Cupressaceae; genus Cunninghamia; species Cunninghamia lanceolata. The sequence continues at coordinate 36,577 of BSBN01000081.1, read as the reverse complement.
CAAAAACCATAATTAGATTTTTCTAAAAATCCAACACTCAATATTGAAGATGCAAACAATGGATATATCAAAACCACTATTGCATAATGGTAAGCTTCCACTTCTCAACACATGCAATATATTGAGACACCCTTTTCCTAACAGGTTTAAGAATTTAAAATATAAAGAATTTAAATTTCTAGTCTATATGGTGTTACCTGCAAGTTCATGTTGACGAAGTGCATGCTTCACACATGCTCCAGCTCCATCATGCTCTCCTTTTTCACGTCCACTCTCATAGAAATTCCACAAAATATTTATGTTACATCTAATATGTTGTTGGCTTAACCAATGAAAATCTTTTACAGACTTAAATTGTTTTGTGAAGTTAAACAATTTCATTTAAAACCAAAAGAGTAAAAATAAACTATATGTGTACAACATATAAGTAACTAAACAATTCAAGTCTTCAAGTCAAGTAAACAAATAAATATATAGCTATTTTAAAACATTAAATCAACACCTACCAGCACATCCATTAGGCCATATCTAGTGTTGTGAAGCATCTATTTGACGTCGTCTCAGGTCTTAAGAAACATTGCAAAACAATGGGCTACATAGCTTTTATTATGACATGTATCATCAATGATATAAAAGTGAACCTCTTTAATCGTTCATCTTTGCTACTTTGTACAGCATCCACATGTTCTTTGACATGCCTATAACAAATTTGTACAAATATTGTAACTTGCTCTGAATGATAATATTGACTTTGATTGTCAGTTTGAGGACTAAATCTATAGTTTTCAAAGAAATCAACAATAGAGAGAATACAATCCACTGGAAAGCAATTCTTTGAATCATGAAATTGCTTAGTTTGCCATCTAGCTTCATGACAATGTTAAATATGTGGATTTATGATATTGCAGAATTTATTCATAAATTCATTGTAAGATAGGTCACTCTCTTTGAGAACATTTTTTCTTCTCTCACCTCCTGAATTTGTTGAGTATTTCTCATATTGAAATCTCTTCCACATAACTTTCATTGAACGATTAATATTGTCAACCTATAAAAGATTCTACAAATTTCCACAATCATTACACATATTTTTTAAACACTGTACATTGAATTCATCTCAATCTTCTAATTTTTTGCATAGAAGAGACTTCACAATTGTGTTGTACTTCTAGGGATAACTATATCTGGATTAATTATTGCCATAGCTTTTTTATATTACTATAGGTGTAGATGAAATTCAACATGATTTCGACAACAACAAGTCTCACATACCTTATTTATACGTACAAAATTTGGTCATAGTCTCTCAAACATTCTTTGACAAATATTCACATCTAAAAATTCTTGTTTGAATGCTTCAAAAAGTTCACTTTGTGTTGTATCTATAAAATGTTTTGGATGTAAAATTTTTGCACCTTCTTCACCTTTTATTTGTATAGTGTCACTTCTATTGGAAGAAACACAAGAGTGGTTGGTCCAATATTCAATCACCTATTCCTTTACATATTCTGAGATTCTATATTTTCGGGTAACCCTGCAAATATATACCCAATTATTCTCAATATTTCCATCCAATCTATTTCTCTTTACAATATATCTTTGAACAGTTCTCCTAGAAATATTGAGTAATTGAGAAATTGCTTAAACTTGTCTCCTATGTGATAATTTCTTACTGGAAATTATAGTCATCAATGCTCTACATGCAACACATAAATTAATAGCTCGACTCTTGCTTTCAATAGAATTCAATGCTTCTTGTCAGTTTTCAATTATTGTTTGCTTTAATGAACCTCATAATTTTTTCTTATTATCAACCCATAACAACTCCAAAACAAGGGTCATCTCTTTCCTCCTAAATAACTTTGCAAATAATTGTGCTCTTCCAATTATATACTTTTTTCAAAAAAATTATCCTATATTCTTTTAGAGTGTAATTAAATATTGTGCTTTTAGATCACATATCTTCAGATGAAATACTATTGAAAAGAGAATCCTCATCCATCTCCGTCAGATTTTCCATACCAAGAAAAATAATTCTATCACCACCTTCAATTTGTTCTAGTACCTATACTCCTTGGTCATCAACAATTTCTGTGGGTTATTCTTGAGTAGATGTTCCTTCATCCACATTTGTAGTATCTCTTCTTCAATCATACAACATTTTTCTTGTATTTTTATTCCCCATCACAAATTGCTCAAATTTGAATTCACCTATATATAAATATAACACATAGAAATACTTTAACCTCTATTTTTGAAGATCTACCTACATTCAAAAAATCACTGATTTAATCAATTACACATTTTAGATCATGGTACCTAAAAATACAACTCTGCCCCTGGCATAGGAGCACCTGGACTCACAGGCTATCCATGTCAATAAAAAAATAATGTTTAACTCAGTTTTGGTTTTGGTTTCCATTATTGTTCATTTGTGTTTTTTTTGAATATTGGTGAAATTGACACTATTTGGAGTTGTTGGGGCTGTCGTTATACACATCCTATGATTTTTCTCCATACATCTCAAGTAGTTTTATAGAAGAGAGTTTACATCAAATTGGTTTATGTTTGAAGGCTATCTAATCCATTTGAGTCTTTTGAAGAATTAATGTTTGCTTTGTTATATAATCATTAAACTTGAGACGACATGGTTATACAGCTAGTCTATTGTGTTGACTAGTATTATTGTACCATTTCCTTATCTTTAGAGGGGCATGTGATCAAATGCATAGTAAGGCTGGTGATAAAATTATTTCATTAAACTCTTGATTCCATTGGGGCCAACGTTTTATGGAGGAGAAAATAAAAATCTAAGACTTGACTATCTGGTGCAGAGAAGTATTTTATGCCTGTTTAAATTCTTTGAATCTGAGAAGGGCATCAACCCATAGAAACCATAGGATCTCAGTTGATTAAAAAAAACTCATAAGGAAAGAAAATAGAGGCATCGATTCAACTTCAACGTAGGTTTGGATAAGATTTTGGAAAAGGAATACTATAAAAAGGAAAAAGCTAGTGCTTGTGGGCTTCGACTGAGAGGAAAAGAGAAAGAAGAAAACAAGGAAAATATAGGGGATAAAATAGGGACACTACCAGGTGAGAAGGAAAAATTAGAAGGGGGGGTTTGATTTGCTCTTAATAGGAAAGCCAAAACAAAGAGTGGAAAGAGTTTGCAAAGGTGTATAAACCTAGGAAGAATAAGGAATGATTCATTCATGAATTACATCTAACATACAACAATGTAGGGTAATTGATGAAAAAAAGAGGAATCGGTTGGTGCACAACAAAGTGTAATGAAGATGACAATCTAGAGCCCAAAGAGAGTAATTTGTTTTACAATTTGAATTGAATCTGTGGAAGTTCATATGTGAATAAAATATCCATGATTTAAATCTATAATTTGGTGTGTTAGTATTTCAACTTGATACCATTTAAATTATTTCACTATGATCTATTGTTAGAAACTAGGAATATTTCCTGGAGCAATATATGAATAAAAGAGGAGTTAGATTTTTGATTGGTAATGGGTGTGTGTTGCTAGCCAAGGTTGTTTGATAAGACTCCCTAGCTTTTTCTGCATCATTTGGTATTAGAGCAAGTTGAGTCTTGTGTCGAAGAAGAACCCTAGACGATTATTGTGGGTATGAGAGAGGGCAGCAGAACCTGTAATTCTAGAGGGTTATGAAAATGGCACAAAGAGGACATGGTGGACGAAGAGGACCACGAGGGGCAGATGTAGAGGTCTTTAGAGAAATGATAAGAGGTCTTGAAGATAAATTTCGAGAAAGGCTAGAAGCCATAGAGTTGATGTAGTGAAGAGGAATTTCAGTGGTAGATGTCAACGATGATGAGGCTGAAGAAGTAGTATCTGAATTTGGTGCAGAAGATGATAATAGAGATGAAGTGGAAAGTAGGTTTTTGAAGGCAATGGCAAGGCTGTATAGCAAGCCTAGATTGGATCTCCCAAGTTTTAATTACACATTGAATCCAGAAGAAATATTGGATTGGATATCCGAAATGAAGAAATATTTTGAGATAGAGTCAATTGAAGACCCAAAAAGTGTAAAATATGTTAGTTCAAAATTGAAGGGACACGTTGCTATGTGGTGGGAGCATGTGCAGCTTGAAAGAAGGTGACAAGGCAAGGAGAAAATAAAGACATGGGAGAGAATGGTGACGAAGTTGAAAGCAAAATTTTTTCCTACAGATTATCAAATAGATTTGTTTAGGAGGCTACAAAATTTGAAGCAAAGAGAAAAGAGTGTGAAAGAGTATACCAAGGAGTTTTATCAATTGAGCATCCATATCAGACATACGGATGATGACATAGAGAAAGTTTTAAGGTATATTAATGGGCTCCATAATATCATTCAAGATGAAATGAGTATGTTACGGGCGAATAGTGTAGAAGAGGCATATCAATATGCCTTGAAAGCGGAAGAGAAACTTGTATGAAAACAACAACATAATTCCCATGGTAGAGGCAGATTTTCAAGAGGAAGAGGCCAAAACAAAAGTGGTAGAGTCTTCCAAAATAAACAAGATGAGGTAAGTTCATCACATGTGGGAGTACAAGAGAACAAAGGAAGAGGAGAATCTTCTAGGGGAAGAGGAGATTACTTTCGTGGTAGAGGTAGAGGAAGAGGGTTTGGAGGTACATGCTTCCAATGTGGTGAGCAAGGGCATAGAGCATTTGAGTGCCCACAAATACAATAAAATAATGGCAAAGGAAAAGAAGTGAAGATTCATGTAGCACATGCAGAAAATGAAAATATGGGTACACCAAATCATGGAGAAGGGCCTAAAGATGGAGAATCCCTCACACTCAAAAACATTATGATCAATCCTAGAAAGGAGAAGTTGGAGCCAATACAAAGATGAATTTTGTTTAGAATAAGATGCAAAGTGGGTGGAAAGAGTTACAAAGTCATAGTGGACATTGGTAGCATAGATAACATTGTATCTAAAGAGATGGTGGAAAATTTGAAGTTGAGAAGATTAAAACATCCCAGTCCATATCAAGTTTCATGGTTGCACATGAAACAAATATTAGAATAAAACAATGAATTTCAAAGGTTGTTTCCTTCTCAATGCCTTCTGTATATGAATGATGTTCATTGATTAGTGTAGTATAGACAAAGTGTTATGCCTCTTCTGATAGGATAGGGGACTTCTTAACTAGAGCTCTAAGGGGGCTTTCCCGCATTTTTGCAGGCTCATGTCAGAGATCAGGAGCAGGGACAAGAGATAACTTCAAGGATCAAAAAACATCCAAGGCAAAGGCTATGAACTCTCCTATCTCATTCATTAGATGCATAGTATTTTATTTATATCTTGCATGTGTTCAACTATAACCCACAGCTTGTGTGATACATCTGATATGTCATGATTTCCTTCAATGCAATGCTTACTCCTTTATGTATTCAAACTTGTAAATGAATAACCGTTGTGATGAATGAATACGTATCTCATTTTACTGCTTTGCAATGCAATGATTGATCTAAAACTTTTCTTTGTTTCCTGAACGACTAAACTGCATTTAACATTAAAACATAATAACTATGTAACTTACTCATAAGAGAAGTAAATCAAACCTCTTTCAAAATGATAATGTCACATCTGCTCAGCCAATTTTTGAGCTATGGTCAAAAAATGGTAACATGATGAATGCGACCTTGCCTCCACCTTTTTGCATTGGCGAATAGCTACAGCCTTCGTGGTAGTGTAGACCCCGTCGACCGAGGATATGTGGTGAAAATGCCACACACAGATGCAGCGACATGGCTTGAATGCCATCGTAAGAGCCAGTGTAAGAGGCAGCGTTGAGGATGAGAGGACTGGACCTCTTTGGAGGTACCAAAGAATACAGTTTGGAGGGGCAAAATTGGCCTATGATATCAGGCCCGATTGGCACAAGGTTTGGCCTCTGTGTGAGGCACACCTTAATAAAAATCAGCCTCTGTGTGAGCCATGACTACCATAGAAAAAATGCCTCTTTTGAGGCTTTCTCGGCTATGATTCGACCTCATTGTGGTGAGAGTCGATGAGCTCTTCCAATGACAATTATGACTTGCAAAAAGAATCCATTTCAAATGTGCTTTTTAAAAAAAATTTACCTCCTTAATATGCAGTGATAGAAGGTCAGATTGAGCCTAGTGTGCAAGAGAAGTTGTAGAGATTCACCAATGGAGCTATGTAATCAATGAGAAAATGATTTGATGCTATTCCAACCACTTTGATACCATGTGGGAGTGGAAGTCCAAGATCATGGAGTAGAAATCAAACACAAATGCAATGTATTGAATATGAACTAATTGGTTTACAATTTAACACTGGTATAAATAGGTGAAGCTTGAGGAACAAGTCTCCACGAGAATAGGAAATGTGGCAAAATAGGAACCAAGAGAATAGCTCAAGGTTTAACCTCCCTCCAAAATAGTAGCGATGTGTCAAAGATGGATCGACACATCGACTAATGACTCAATAAGAGGACTTAGTCTTTCCACAGATGAGGAAAACTGCTAACTATGATTAAGTTAGGTATAACTCATATGAGTTCATACGCCAACACTTTATTTGAGTTTATCACCTACCGATAATAGTAGCTTGGATGTTTGGGGTCACTAGAGTTATTACACAACTGACCTAACTGACAAAGGGTTGTTTTCAATAAAGTTTCACTATCATCGAAAGTTTTTGTAATGTAGATCACTTTGTTGTTGCTTGGTTGATTTGTATATTTAAATAGCATTTGTTTGCTTGACAAATTTAATTGATGTTATCATGAAATGTGACTGGTTAGGGAATTGTTTTAGTTTGGTTAAATGAGATGAGCTTAGGTCTAGGATATTGAGTCCTCGTGCATGGCCTTGAGTGCTTGTAAAGGCTAAGGATGCATATGAGAAGGTTGATCCATCTATGGGGTGTCAAGTTATCCATCTATGGGGCATTGATTCATGCATGATTGAGTATCCTCATTTGTATGAGAGATGCACTTGAGTCCTTATAGTGCAACCCCTTTGAGGACGTATGACGACACTTTATCTAAACTACACCCTAGTATCTTGTACCCTTATAGTCGTGAGTAGCACCTGACAGTACATTTGATGAGCATCTCTATGTTATGACTTTGGTTTTATGCATTATTTTCTGTGTCTACTCCATGATTGATGTGAGTGTTGGCCATCATGTATACCCTTACTTGGTTACTTTTGTCTAGGCCTTGTGACTATCTCTGAGCATTGTTGGGTGGTCTCTTATGAGTCCACATGGTTGGGAGGCATTGCAACCACTATTGGGGACCGATGTACAGGTTATTGGAGCACCAATTGGAGATGTTGTTTGTTGTATTTACTTTGTCTATTTTTGTATCATATTCATGCCTATGCCATTGTTCTTATATATTTTTTTATGAAGTCATATTCTTTTGAGAGAATAAATGTAATCATGTAATTTAATGAGAAGAAATGAGTTGTTTCTTATTTGTCTTACAAATTCTGGTGTGGGTATCAGATCCGCTTGTACTATGATGTTTATGTATTCATGTTTATATTTAGAAATTGGATTAGGAACATTTGAATTGGTGTTTAAAATGAATGTAGCTTTACAATGTTTCCTCTGGAGAGTGAATTAGTCCTCTCATTTGGGTTGTACATTCGGCCATACTTGGCCATGAATGTTGTCAATATATCGAATTGGCAACCGTATCATGTGTACATTATCTATTTATGTCAAAAAAAAATTATCTTGTCCTCTTTTGGCCCTTACCCCTCGGGGTTGTGGGGTGGTATGTTACACAGTGAGTGGCATCTCTAAACCCAACATCAACATTCCAAAGAAAAAAGGTCAAAAATCTGAAGTGGAGAAGCTTCGTATAGAAGGTTGAGATGCAATTCATGATGGAACTCAGTGGACCATTGATGCCCTTCTTACTAGGAGCAGAAAGAAGGGCTTAGCCAGTCAGGCGTAATGGATTGTAGATGTTTCTACAGGGGGTATCATTTTGGGTTGTTTCTTTTTCTTCTCTAGGGGGCTTCGATTTGGGTTATTTTCTCTAGAGTCCTCATCTTTCTATACTTTTTATCTCCATAAGCTAGCTCATTATCTTATGTGCTCCCCTCTTGATGGTCTGAAGTTGTGTTCTTTAATTTTATTTGATATCTATATCGGAAGTGGGCCCAAATCCCATAGCTTATCCTTAAAAAAAGATAATATTAATTATAGTTAAATAATTTTTGTTATTGTATTTATTATTGTATTTATTATTATATTTGTTATTATAAACATTCTCTATGATAATCTAATAATATTATAATAATAAATATAATAATACTATTATATTTAATAATGTTATACCATATAATTGTATTAATGATATATTAATTTAATTAACAAATGTAATAATAATATAAATTTAATATTATTATATTTAATATTTAATCTAATTAGAGTTTTTAATAATTAGTACTATAAAATAGTTAGGGTTTTGTGGTTTTTCTTTGTGGTTTTTAAAGATTGAAGACCCTAACCCTCATTAAACTAAAATAAAATAATTTACCTTGTCGTTATTTTTCTTTGTGGGATGTAGTTGGTGTAACAATTAGTTTTTAATGGAAGAATTTTCAATAAATAATCCAAATAATACAAAAAAATTTAAATATAATTTTTAATAGAATTGATCCTCATACTAAAAATTTAAAATAAAGTCATTAAACTAAATATTAATTTTCTTTGTGGATTTTAAAGATTGAAGAACCTAACCCTACCATTCATTAAATTAAAGTAAATAATTTTCCCTTCCATTAATTTTCTAACTTTTCTTTGTGGGATGTAGTAGCAATTCTTACTCTAACAATTAGCTTTTAATGAAATAATTTTCAATAATTTAATCAAAATGATACATAAAAAAAACTTAATTATAATATTTTAAATGAATTAATTTCCATAGTAAAAATTTAAAACAAAGGTCATCAAATGAAATATTAATTTTCTATGTGGCTTTTAAAAATTCAAGAACCCTAACTCTAACTCTCATTAAATTAAAGTAAATAATTACCCTATCGTTAATTTTCTTTGTGGTTTTCAAAGATTTATTAACCTAAGAAAAATATTAAATAAATTATAATTTATAGGTTCCATACCTTTTATTTATTTTAATAAGGGAAAAAAAAAGTTCAAACCATACCAATTAAACTTCTCTCCTTATGGATTAAATTTCTTCTCCCAATTCAATTTGCTTTGTTTTTATTTTGATTTGATTTTTCTTATATTTATGTTTGAGTACTACTTATATTTATACACATTAATTTATTCGTTTTATTTTTATGTTCATTGATTTAATAAACCTATGTGCTATATATTTATAATTATTTTTAACAAAATATGTGTCATCTCCTAATGCCACTAGATAACTCCTCATGGTGTAATTACTTTTATATATCAGCTCTTTAATATTTTTTTGTTAACACACTCATGCTCTTTAATATCTCTCGAGGTACTTTAGATATTTTTTAAAATATAAGCATACTAGTGTAAATAAATAAAGTGCCACTGTTGAATTCAGTTATGGGCCCGTATTACTCTCCCTTCCGTTTCCGTCACAATGCCATAGAATAGCTATATATTCGTGAGGGATCAAACTTTGTTTATATTGTAGTAAAAAAGCTGGAAAGAAATGGAGAGCCCATTGAGATTGTGTCTGTGGCTGTGCATATCCCTAACTATGGCATCTCTCTGCACTGCAGGTAAATCAAAACAATTAAAGCATAAAAAGGTTTTCTTATTATTGTTAATGGTTTTGCTTGTTCTAGTGTTTATGAGAATCTAATTTGTTGGGTGTTGAATGGAGAAGAATTATCCAAAAAGACGATAAAGCTGAAAAACAAGTGCTCGTTCTCCGTGTGGCCGGGAATATCTTCATGGAACACACATGAATACGACATACCTGCCGGGTTTCGGTCGCTGTTAAAACCCGGCGAGTCATATTCCATCAGCTTTGATAGGTCATGGAGGGGAGTGATTTGGGGAAGGATCGGATGTACATTCAATTGATCAGAGCGAGGTTTTTGTTATTTCGGTGACTGCGGAGGACATCTACGCTGTGAAAAAGCACCGGTGAACCAAGCGATTTCAACACCAATTACATCAGCCGTGTTTATGAACGGGTCTTGTGCTGTTGATTTGCAGGCGGGTTATAACCTCCCAATGTCAGTGAGTCCTTCACAAGTAAAGGAGTGTGGATCGCAGGAATGCAGTGCATATGTTGGTGACATTTGCCCCACAAATTTACAGGTGATGTGGAAAAATGAGGTGATTGGGTGTAAAGGTTCGTGCGAGTCATATCTGCGGACATGCAGTCCGCCCGAGTTCGGATCCGCTTTCAAGAAAACCTGCCCAAATGTTTCTCCTTTACAAGAGCGTGTATGGTGCCTTTCTAGCACTCATTTCACCCTTACTTTCTGTCCAAAACAGTGACCCCAATTCCATGCTTCTTCGATCTTTTTACGATGGAATAAAAAATAATTCATTCAGTTTGGATCGTGATTTCAAAAAATAAAAAAGAAGCTCGAACACAAAACATGTTGTAGCATCCTTATATTATGAGCTACTATTAAATGATGTGAACCAATCATTTCTAATATGCTTGTTCAATTTTCCATGTCTAAAAACCATGGAGCCATAACAATTTATTTTAATAAAAAAATCACTATTGCTAATTCATTAGCAAGTTTACCTTTTCAACCAATGTGATAGAAGCATACATGAATGATCCTAACTCCTAACCATAGAGCTAAATATACAATTCATACTAATGATTCTAACTCAACCAATAGATCAAATTCAAAACATAACATAGTTGAAAAGTATCATTTCAACTTCCACTATAAACTAAACCTACATATCCTAGAATCAAGATTTTTCACATCATAATAAATCTCTCATAAGATGAGATATAAATCAATCCCAATGATAAGATAAACATATTTTAACATTTTATTTATTTTTTCTTCTTTGTTTCTTTAATTTATAGTTGAGTAAATACAAGATGTGTATAATAAGTAAATATTTATACATCATCATCCTCTTTGTTGCTATACTCTTAATCATTATTAGAGGATGGCTAATAATAGAAAGCAAGAACTATCCCAAACTATCTATGCCAAATGACTTTGTGTTAGTTTCTTAGCTAGTTTGTCACTCATGATTCTTGATGATGGAACATGTTGATCATATAATGCCCCAAGATTTCACCAAAGACATTACTAGTAAACGAATGGCAACAAACATTTCATGATGCAATTGTAACACAAACATGTTACCATGCAAACCTACACACTTGAGATGTCATACATTAACATAATGACACACATAGCACATGATCTCAATGTATAAAGCATGAATGCACATGTCGAAGAACTACACACTATTGTGTGACAACCATAACATGATGACCATATAATAGGGTAGAGTTTTCTCTAACCACAAATAAATGGTGCAAGACCACTAATGCCATCTCTCATGAACAAATAAGACATGAATGCAAACAAAACTCTATTACCTACTCTAGAGAAACTTGAGCATCATTCCATTCTAGAAAACCAACCAAGACACAGTCACACATCCTAAACAATGTGCAAATGAAATCCAAACATAAGAAATGTCTAACTAGGATGTTGAACAAAAAGGTGAGTCATTCTCTTGGCCTAATGTCGCAAGAGACTACATGTTTCCTCTTGAGGCATGAACTCTAGCAAAAAATGAAATATAACTAATAAAGGACATAAAATACCACTAAGCCAAGATGACAGTCATTCAAGGTAGACCCTAGGCATTAACTTTAATTTAGGACCATTTTTGTAAATAGTTGGTAACTACCCATTGTCCTAGGATCACTACTATTTGATAAATTGTACCTTTATCTAGTCTATGATTTTGTAAGCAATTTGGGAATCATCCCTTGCTATTCAAAGATTTCCCATTCAATTATTTGAATCGCACCTAATCAAACAAATTATTCTAGATTATTAAAATACACTATTTTGGACAACAGGGCCTCTAGAGACTCTATTTTCAATTCTAAACAAGACATAAGAATTCCCTACAAACCTACTATCTAAAATGACATCATAGACCAAGTTGACATCCTTCAAAATAAGTACAAAGTAGTAAAGTCTAAAACTAGAGCATTCTAAGCCAATGCAACTCATCAAGTTCAAACAAAAAACATCTTATATAACATCCTCATATTACAAGTTACTATAAAACAATTGAACTAGTCATTTCTAATATGCTTAGGACTTAATTTGGGTGATCCTACAATAGTGTGTGACACTTTTCTGCCTAAGTGGGACATGTTGAACACAAAGGTATGCTAAGAGGGGGGTAAATCAACATATAGAAAAACATAACTACTTTATCTCATATAAGATCAAATTGCTTAGAGTTCACAGAGAGTAAAACATGCACCACATTCATCAACACAAAGACAACAAGATGTTTACGTGGAAACTCCAAACTTGGGAAAAGCCACGGTGAGTGTTAAGTCACAGTATAATACTCATTGCTATAAAAGTTTACTGCATTGTTTTAGGGCTACAACCCAAGGAAGCTACAACTTCCTATTGACCTTGTTTTAGGGCTACATCCCAAGGAAGCTACTAATCCTTTAAGAAAGCTCACTACTACAAAGATTACAATGATAACATAACTATGAACTGATATAAAAGAGGCATCTGACTTATGTTGTTGTTGCAATTCCCCTTTCTTAACAATTACTCCATCATACCAACTTCACACACTTCATACTACTCATTCTAATATATCACTTTTGTATATACTTCTCTTCTCCACAAATGAATTTGTTCTTCTATCTATATCCTTTGCAACCACTTAAAACCTCAATTAGGTCGGCACCAAAAAGACCCTAAGATGAAATGTGTAATTATCTATGGGTTGGCTTGGAAAAAATACATTTTGAGCTACAAATCACTTCACACAGCACAACAAGGTTAATTACATCATAACATATTCTTCAATTTCAAAACCATTGATTAAGATTCATTGCACATGAAAGAAATTGGACCGTTGGCCCAAACAATAGTACCACTGCTAGCTGAACATTTTCACATCACAAAGGAGAAGCTAAAAACATTATGTGGACCAAGATTTCAACCATGTATCTTCTCAACACTATCCATACACATTTTCCTTGAGTTTCTAACCAATACATGCATCCGCAAAACAAGAAACATCCCCAAACATATTTGCAAATTTGTATGGGCACAACTTCTCTTCCTGAGGAATGTGGAGCATTCCATCAGGTCTCCACCATTGCTTTACACTGTCAAGTCATAGTCTGGAACTCTGTCATTGATATCTTTCTTTGCTAAAGGTGTGATAAGTTGAGATCTTGGATATAGCAGATTCATATATCATTCTACTTATCTTCAAAACCGCATGACTAAATCTTGCACTGTGGAGGGATGTGGACCAAAATACTGTAACTCTACCTTATGATATACAATGTGAAAGCCTTTCCCAATCTTCTACAACATATCTCTAAGTGCGGTACTCCAAATTGATAAGATATAAATGTAAGGATACATGAAACATGTTATACAATTGTATTCACCTCTGTATCACGCTTAGACACCAAATGATCTCAATGCATAAAGCATGATTACACATGTCGAAGAACTACACACTATTGTGTGACAACCATAACATGATGACCATATAATAGGGTAGAGTTTTCTCTACCCCTAAATAAATGGTGCAAGACCACTAATGCCATCTCTCATAAACAAATAAGACATGAATGGAAACAAAACTCTATTACCTAGTCTAGAGAAAATTGAGCATCATTCCATCCTAGAAAACCAACCAAGACACAATCACACATCCTAACCAATGTGCAAATGACATCCAAACATAAGAAATGTCTAACTAGGAGGTTGAACAAAAAGGTGAGTCACTCTCTTGACCTAATGTCACAAGAGACTACATGTTTCCTCTTGAGGCATGAACTCTAATAGAAAATGAATTATAACTAATAAAGGACATAAAATACCACCAAGCCAAGATGATAGGCATTCAAGGCAGACCCTAGTCATTAACTTTAATTTAGGACCTTTTTTGTAAATAGTTGGTAACTACCCATTGTCCTAGGATCACTACTATTTGAAAAATTGTGCCTTTATCTAGTCTATAATTTCGTAAGCAATTTAGGAATCATCCCTCACTATTCAAAGATTTCCCCTTTAATTATTTGAATCACACCTAATCAAACACGTGATTCTAGACTATTAAAATACACTATTTTGGACAACAGGACCTCTAGAGACTCTCTTTTCAATTCTAAACAAGGCATAAGGATTCCCTACAAGCCTACTATCCAAAATGACATCATAGATCAAGTTGACAACCTTCAAAACAAGTACAAAGTATTAAAGTCTAAAACTAGAGCATTCTAAGCCAAGGCAACTCATCAAGGTCAAACAAAAAACATCCTATAACATCCTCATATTACAAGTTACTACAAAACAATTGAACTAGTCATTTCTAATATCCTTAGGGTTTAATTTGGGTGATCCCACAATAGTGTGTGACACTTTTCTGCCTAAGTGGGACATGTTGAACACACGGGGATGCTGAGAGGGGGTGTGAATCAACATATATAAAAACTTAACTACTTTATCTCAGATAAGATCAAATTGCTTAGAGAATAGAAAGTAAAACATGCACCACATTCATCAACACAAAGACTATTGGGAATTAAGGTGTCTCAACCTTGCAATTGGGTAAGTGGAAGAAGATGAGTTCACTTTTTGGCCAAAAAGTGGAAGTGTTTTTCTTGATTTTCAAATTTTGTCGTACTTGGAGTGACAATTTGAAGCACTTACACATAAAATATTAAGATGATGTAAAAATAAGAAATGTATGATTTTATTTCTAGTTTTCAAATATGTAATTTTTTCTAATACCCAGATGATGTAAGTTGGTTTTTTATTGGATGTACAAAAAGTGGCTTTTTAAAGTCCTCTATTTTTTGTAAAAGCATGCATGTGTACAACCAACATAATTTGACCTAAATTAATGTATTTTTCTAATTCCTTTTGTGGAAAGATTCTCAGGATGTTAAATTTTGGTCAAGATTTTTTTTTTTATAATTTTTTGATAAATATTTTTTTTATTAATTTTTTAATGGCCCTAATTAGTGTTTTTTAAAACCTCTCGTGTATGTTCAACATAATTTGAGCTAAACTAATCAATTCACTAATTTTCTTTCCATCATGTAGAGAATGATGTCTAGTTTGGTGAGACATAATTTTTTTCAAGAAACTTTCAAAATCAAAAGTTATTTAAAAAATAGTAACCTGTGTTATTTCAAGTTATTAGTTAGTTTGTTTGGAAAATAAATAATAAATAGAAAATTATGTTCAATAGAAAAAAAAATTACATATTTGAAAACTATACTTTGAGATCTATAATGGGTTTTAATTTCGTTAAAATATTCTAAAAAAAGGTCATCAGCCATAGTGGTGAAACTAGTTTTTTCTCTTGTTGTTTTCATGGTCTCCTAGTTGCAGGTCCAAAGCTAAGGCTTGAGGTTTCAAGCCTAAAACCAATGCAAATTGGTGGGATTGAAAGTTCAAATTTTTAGAAAAGGGTACCCATTATAAACCGGTTCCCATTATAAATGGGTACCCGTTTTAAAAATAACGAGTACCCATTTCTAAAAAATAAAAAAAATAGCAATAGGTATGTTTAAAAAAAAAATGAAAACAAGTACCCATTTTCAATTTTTTTTTTTTTTTATATGCATATGGCTATTTTTTAATTTTTTTTGAAAATAGGTATCCGTTATAAAATGGGTACCCATTCCAAGAGGCATTTTTCATCCGTGGGAGACTTCTGAGAAATGTAGACTCATCTTTGTGCTTTCACCCAATACCTAGCATTGGTTATTTGATTATTTATTTATTTATTTGCCTATGATGTAATTTATGTTGCACATTATGTTTTGTCATTTAGTGTGAAGTGGCATGGTGTGTTGTCACTCCACTTGCAATGTGACTAGGATAGTCAACCCATCCCATGTGGATATAGGCATCCCATATTGTGGTAGAGGTTTTCTTCCATGTGTCAGTATCTTGTCTAGTGTGTAAGGAGTTATGATGTGTAAGTGTTATGACAGATTCTATGATTTGTAAGAGTTGAGTATAGAAGGTTCTATGACAAGTGAAGACAAGTGATGAAGAGCACCTTTGAGGAAGGCATCTTTGCCTTCCCAATGTGGGTTATGACATGTTTTAAGAGGAATATGCTATATTTAGTTAGTTTATAACAGATTCTCTTATAACTGTAAGTGATGTCATGTATGATGGATTCTATGATAGCTGTAAGGTGCGTAAGAGCATCTATCATAGTCCATCTTGGGATTAGGCACCCACATTGGAAAGGCATGTTGCAACAAGTGTAAAAACCTTGTTGTAATGTTAGACAAGTGTCCCTAGGCATGGATAATGGGCCATGATGCCAAGTTGGATGCCCATCTCTAGAAGCTTCTCATTTTTCCTTGTAAACTCTATTAAAACATGTGCTTGGATGGGAGATGCATAGTGTTATTGACAGGTACTGTTATGCTACCGAAATATCTCCAAATATAACTATCGAAGACTCCTGAAAGAGCATTGGCTCTGAAACTATATTGTAATCTATTATTGTTTACTGTAATATATTTGAGCTATGCTTTGGATTGTGGGGTTTTTCTCCCAAAAGGGTTTTCCCCACAGTATATCTTGTCTACTTTTTCTGTGTGTGTATGTTGTGTAATCTCTATGTTGTTGTCTTAACATCACTATAACTGTAAGGTTTAAAAAGAATTTGCATACTTCTCCCCTCATTAGATTAGTGTAGAAAGTGTATTTCACGTACCTTGCTTCCTTTCAGTTGGTGTCAAAGCTTGGCCAGTTTTGGTCCTAGCTACTGGGTACGATTTTTTTGTACTAATCTTCGATTGAGTGGGAGTTTGTGTAGAGTATTCTGTAATCTTGTTGCAAGAAGGAGATGGTAGGCACATCCAAAAGAATAGAGTTGGAGAGGTTTAATGGCACCAATTTTGAGTTGTAGAAACTTAAGATGGAAGACATGCTTATTGATAGAGACCTATGGGAAATAATTTCTGGTACAAAACTAATGGCAATGGCTCAAGATGATTAGGATCTTAAGAATCGAAAGGCTAAGAGTCTTGTGAGACTTTTGTCTAGCTGACTCTGTCTTGTTAAATGTCCATGAGGAGAAGACTGTGAAAGAGCTATAGAAGAATCTGGAAGATGTTTATCAGGCCAAATCCCTAGTGAACAAGTTATTCGTAAGGAAGAAGCTATATTCTCTGAGGATGGAAGATGGAGGATCTGTTGTAGATCACCTGAATGCCTTTAACATGCTAGTTTTATAGTTGACATCCATTGGTGTGAAGATGGAGGAGGAGGATGTTTGTATGACCTTGCTTTGTTCCTTACTAGATTCGTGGGATCATCTTGTAATGGCCATCAAGAGCACTACAACCACTTTCAAGATGGATAAGGTAGTTTCTTCATTGTTATCTGAAGAGATGTGGAGAAAGTCATCTCAGTCAGCTAAAGAAGCTCTTGCAGTTCATGGAAGACCTAAGGAGAAAGGGAAGAAGATGGAAAAGAAAGATGAGAAGGGTAGATCCAAATCCCGTGGGAGATCCAAATCTCCTGGAAAGTCCAAGGCACTATGTTGGAATTGTGGAAAAATTGGACATTTATGAAAGGAGTGTAAGGAGGAAAAGAAGAAAAAGAAGAACACCTCCAATTTAGATTTTGACAAGTCACAAGATTATGGTGATACTTTTATTGCTTCCTTGGCCACCCATGCATCTGAAGATGTGTGGCTGATTGATTCTGGTGCCTCTTTTCACATGACCTCGCATCGAGATTGGTTTACAAAGTATGAACAGTTCGAAGGTGGAAGAGTGTACCTGGGTGATGACTCTCATCTGAAGATAGTTAGCCATGGAAGAGTCATAATCTGATTCCCTAATGGATGAGTGAAGGGGATCTCTAGGGTTATGCACATCCCAGGCTTGGTACAGAACCTACTTTCTATAAGTAAATTGAATGATGCGGGTGTGCAAGTTATCTTCTCAAATGAACGATGCAAGATGACCAGAGGAGCTATGGTGCTTATGAAGGGTACTTAGAGAGGTACTTTGTTTCAAATGGAGGCATGCATTTCTTAGTGCAATAGTTCTTCTGACTTGAAGAAAAGAGCTGTAGTCACCTCATCCTCATCATTGGAACTAGCCGTGAAGAGACGTGTTGCTTCAACTTTTGATGGTAGTGCATTTTGGGTACCTAAGGGTGCTCATGCTTTGGAAATGAGACTTCCTGCTAAGAAGACAATGTTATGGCATAAGAGACTTGGTCACATTGGTGAGAAGGTTCTTAGAGCCTTGAAAAATAAAAACCTCGTTGAGGGATTAGATGATTGTAATATCGATTTCAACTTTTGTGAACATTGTATATATGGAAAACAAAACCATGTTTAGTTTTACTTGAGTTCTTTAAGTCTTTTGGTGTGTTGGATCTTATTCATTCTGATGTGTTTGGTCTAGTTAATGTTCTTTCGATCTCTAAATCGATATATTTTGTGTCTTTCATTGATGATTACAATAGAAGGACATGGGTATATCTCACCGGGAGAAAATCTAAAGTCTTTAGTTGGTTCAAAGAGTTTAAAGCTTTTGTAGAGAATCAGATTGGTAAAAAGATTAAGTGTTTGAGAACTAACAATGGTGGTGAGTTTTGTTCAACAGAGTTCGATAAGTTCTATAAAGAACATGGGATTGAAAGACATAAGACAAATCCATACACCCCTCAGCAAAATGGAGTTACAGAGAGGATGAACAAGACTTTAATGGAGAAGGCTAGGAGTATGCTTAGTGGAGCTAGCCTCAAACAAAAGTTTTAGACTGAAGTTGTTTCTACTACTTGCTACCTGGTAAACATGTCTCCTACCTCAACTCTTGTTGGTAAGACACCCATGGATATGTGGTCTGGTAAGAAGCCTTCAATAAGACATCTTTATGTTTTTGGTTGTGAGGCATATGCTCATATGCCTAGAGAGAAGATGTCAAAATTGGAGAACAAGGCTATTAAGTGTATCTTCATTGGATATGGTGTCGGTGTGAAAGGGTACAAGCTTTAGGATCCTGTAGTAAAAAAAGTGTTGTATAGAAAAAGTGTTATTTTTAGAGAGCTAACACTTTCTCCTATTGTTCTACAACTAGAAGAGAAAGAAAAGAAAGAAGATATGGTTCAGTTTCCTTCTACCCCTGAGAAGACTAAACTGAAAGACCCTATGAGACCTGATGATGAGGAGAGCTCTAGCAGCTCTGAAAGCTTAGAAAAAGAAGCGGAACCTCAACCTTGGCCTTTGAGGAGGTCTACACAAAGAAAGAAGCAACTTGATAGGTTTGGATATTTATTGCTATATCCTCGTTGTGCTTTTTCCTTGATTACTAACACTCATGAGCTTAGAACTGTGACAGAGGCTATGGGCATGAAAGATTCAGGTTCCTGGAATGAGGCCATAGAAGATGAGATGGCTTCTTTCGAGAAGAATAAAACTTGGGACTTGGTGTCTTTGCTTAAAGGACAGAAACCTGTTGGTTGTAAATGGGTGTTCAAGAAGAAATTTGGTACAAATGGCAGTGTTGAGAAGTACAAGGGAAGATTGCTTGTGAAGGGGTATTCACAAGTGGAGAGAATTGATTATGGTGAAATTTTCTCTCCCGTTGCAAAGTTGACATCTATTCAGTTCCTGTTATCTCTTGCAACAGCTTACAACTTAGAAGTGGAGCAGATGGATGTGAAAACAACATTCCTTCATGGTGACTTGGAGGAAGAGATTTACATGTCACAACTAGAGCATTACATAGAAAAAGGTAAAGAAAGTTTGGTTTACAAGTTAAAGAAGTTTTTGTATGGTTTGAAGCAGTCCCCTAGGATGTGGTACCTAAAATTTGATGCCTTTGTGTT
Organism: Cunninghamia lanceolata; assembly: GCA_027924645.1. NCBI lineage: Eukaryota > Viridiplantae > Streptophyta > Pinopsida > Cupressales > Cupressaceae > Cunninghamia > Cunninghamia lanceolata. Next base: position 16,508 of record BSBN01000081.1, on the reverse strand, counting down.
GTCTATTAGATTTCTGAGGATGAAATCAGATCATTGTGTGTATTATGAATTTGACAATGATCGCATTCTCATTATTGCATTGTATGTTTATGATATGTTGTTAATTGGGAATGGTAAGAATATGATTTCTAATTTGAAGTCTTAGTTGTCAGCACAATTTGAGATGAAGAATTTAGGGGTAGCCAGGTACATTCCAGAAATGGAAATCAAAAGAGATAGAGAAAACATAAAACTTTGGTTAAGCCAGACTAAGTATTTGAAGACTGTGTTGGAGAGATTCAGCATGGTAGATTGCAGACCATTGTGTGTTCCTATTTCTTTGGGGAAAAAGTTATTGTTGCAAGTATGAGGTGAGCCATTGTTGTCATTGATGTCAACATACTCATACTGCATTGACAAGAAGGATTTGATGAGCTTTGTGCTGAGGATATTGAGAAAATTAGCCTCAGTCAGGAACAGTGAAGAACAGTGATGAGAAGAAGGTAAATATACTGTATAGGATGAGAACCGGAGGATGCGGATTAAAGGGTTAGTAGATATGAGTCTTGAGATGCTACAGTTAAGATTTCAGAGGTCCGCATGAAGATCTGAAGGAGTTATGGCTGCCGGTATAGAACCGGGTCCGGCAAGTATCCGGAGGTGACAGAGGATCACAAAAAGGTCCGGTGAGGTCCGGAATTGTATTATCATAATCTGCGGATTGGAAGGAGTGTTTTAGATGTCCTTGTGATGTGTCATCCTGATTTGTGTGTGATTTGGAGGTCCGGAAGTACCTCTTGCATTATGACAGTGACGACAGACTGTGTTCTTGAAGTTCCGGATGAGGAAGACAAGAGATCCCAGTAAGCAGAGAAAGTGCGGATGTATCCGGACATTCAGACAGACTTGTGAAGGTTCTTGAATCATGTTTAGGTTGTGTTGTTGGTCCGCATTGATGGTAGAGCCCGGAATTGAAGTTACTCTTCCGGATGAAGTTATTGCTCTGTGTAGCCGACCGGATGAGTTGTTCATCCTGCGAATGTTCTTGTGATGGCCGACCGGATGTGTTATTCATCTTGCGGATACTCCTATGGTTGTTTGCCGACTTAGATGCTTGTTCCTAAGTCGATGTCTTGTATAAATAATGATTTGTGAATTCATTTCAGTGTGTGGCATGTGGATGAGCATGGTGTAGCGAAGAAAGGTGCGAAAGGCAGAGCAGAGATTGTTGGGCTTAATTGGAACTGATCCGGACATGGTAGAGATGTCATTCTCCAGTTCAAGACTGTGATTTTTATCACTCTGTAGACAGTGTGTCTCCTTGTAGGCAGTGGGCCTCTTTGTGAGCAGTGTGCTCGGGCAGTGAGCCCTTATTGGCATGTGCCATTCATTTTTCCTTATTCTTCTAACAGAGAATAATTCTTGGGTTAATCACCCCGTGGTTTTTCCCTTAACCGGGTTTTCCACGTCAAAATCTTGGTGTTCAATGTGTTGAAGCTTATCTGCTCTTGTGTTTATGTATTGTGCTTCCATGAATGATTATTTGATATGCTGCTAACTAACAACAGAGAATTAAGTGTTTGAAAGAGAACAAGTTCTATACAACTGATTCACCCCCCCCCTCTCAGTTGTTTGCCCTAGATCCAACAATTGGTATCAGAGCTAAGTTCCTCTGATAGGAGCTTAACCGCTTGAGGTGATCCAGGATGTCGTCATACAAGAAGGATAGTCCGAAGTTCGATGGAACCAACTTCACTCTCTGGAAAGGTCGCATGAAGTGTCATTTGGAATGTATGGGAAAAGCATACCTGGCTATGATTTCAAAACCATATATACCCCCACAAGGTGGTCCGACAACTCCTGATGAAACCACAGAAGCTGAAAACAATCTGCGGACCAAGGAAGCTCTTCTAAGCGCATTAAATGACTCAGATCTCTCGAATGTCATTGACTTACCAACTGCATATGAGATCCTAACTAAACTGGAACTTCTGTATGAAGGAGATGAGTTCGTCAAAAGTGCAAGGTTGCAAAGTCTGAAAGGGAAATTTGAAAGATTGAAAATGAGAGATGATGAAAACATTACTACCTTTATGCCAAGAGTAAATGAGCTGGTATGTGGAATCAGAAATGCTGGTGGAACTCTAGATGAAAATGAGATTGTCTGCAAAATCCTAAGATCCCTTCCTGCTGCCTACAAAATCAAAGTTGCTGCCATTGATGAATTCAGAGCCCACACAACTGTCACAAGAGAACAATTGGCTGGCAAACTAGCTGCATTTGAAATGACCGAGTTTGGAGATGATCCACCCAAGACTGAGTCTGCTTTTAAAGCCAGTGCCTATGTGAAAGGCAAACAGAGATTTGATCCGGGTGAAAACTCATCAAGGAAAATGTCATGGTATGATCAAGCAAGAAGAGACATGGAAGAAGAAGAAGCAGAAACAGCTCAACTTGAAGCCCTCATTGCAAAGAGATTGCCAAGAGGATCCGGTAAGTATGAAGGAAAACTACCCTTTAAGTGTTTTAACTGCAATAAGATTGGTCATTTTGCCTCAAGATGTCCGGAGAGATCTGCAAGATCTAATACTCACAGACAAAGGTTTCAAAAGAATTGCTATTATGTTCATGAAGAAGATGACAATGAAGGAGTAACAGATGATGAATCAGATCCAGGAAGCAAATCCGGAAATGAGTGGGTGTTTATAGCCATCAAGGAAGAAGATTCCTTGCTCTCTGAATCTGTCAATCACAAAGTTGTTGAAAAAGCCTTGGCTGCTCAAGTGGAAGAAAAGGATGATTGGGTTATTGACAGTGGATGCTCTCACCATATGACTGGTGACAAGAATAAGTTCTTAGATTTGGAAAGATATGAAGGAGGAATGGTAAAGTTTGGTGACAATTCTGCTGGCAGAATCAGAGGTAGGGGAACTATTTCCTTTGATGGTAAGAGCAAAACAGGTAATGTACTATATGTTGAAGGATTGAAGCACAATCTTCTCAGTGTTGGTCAGTTAGTGGACAAAGGCTATGATCTCCGGTTCAAGAATGGAAAATGCAGAATCTTTACAAGCTCCGGAACTGAAATTGCATCCGGTACTCAGACAAAAGGTAACATCTTTCATCTGGTTGGTTCAAATAAAAGTTGTTTGTTTGTTCAAATTGATCAGAGTTGGTTATGGCATAGAAGAATGTGTCATGTAAATTTTGATAACATCATCAAAATAAGCAATACTCAGGCTGTGAGAGATCTTCCAAAGTTGATAAAACCTACAAACAGTGTGTGTAAAGAATGTCAGTTAGGCAAACAAAGCAGAGTCTCTTTTAAAAGCAAAGATCAGTTTTCTACCGGATTGTTGGAATTAGTACATACTGATCTATGTGGTCCGACAAGAATCAAGAGTCTGCAAGGTGATAGATATTTCATGTTGTTAATTGATGATCATTCCCGGATGATGTGGGTTACCTTTCTGAAAGAAAAATCAGAAGCTTTTGAGAAGTTCAAAATCTTCAAAGCTATGGTGGAGAATCAAACCGGATTGAAACTGAAGTGTCTAAGGTCTGATAGAGGTGGTGAATTTACATCTGGTGAATTCATTGACTTTTGTGAGAAACAGGGTATAAGGAGACAGTTGTCTGCTCCTAGGACTCCACAGCAGAATGGAGTAGTTGAGAGAAAGAACCGGACCATCCAGGAAGCTGCTAGGACAATGATGTTGGAAGCAAATGTTCCTCAAATGTTTTGGAAAGAAGCTATCAGCACTGCAGTCTACACTCTCAATCGAGTTCAAATCAGAAACAACACCGGTAAGACCCCCTATGAACTTTGGTTTGACATCACTCCTACTGTGAAATATTTCAGGGTATTTGGTAGCAAGTGTTATATTAAAAGAGATGAAGATCTAGGAAAGTTTGATGCTAGAAGTGATGAAGGAATTTTCTTGGGCTACTCCACTCAAAGCAAAGCATATCGGTGTTACAATAAGAGATTGAGGAAGATGATAGAAAGTACCAATGTAAAGGTTGATGAAGGAATTGAGAAGCCTTCAAGATTTTATGAATTTGATGAAGATGACCAAGATAGTGTTCAAGGAACTCAATCCTCTCCGGTGAAACAGAGTCAGCCTGATCCGGTAAATCAGGAAGAAGAGTTAGGTTTAAATGAGCCTGATCAAGAAACAGCAGTACTGGATACTCCCAAAATTCCAAGGTATGTAAAACTGAATCACTCTGAAGATCAGATCATAGGTGACAGAAGCAAAGGTGTACAAACTAGAAGGAATATTGCTCAAGATCAGAATGAATGTTGTCTGATTTCAAGGATTGAACCTAAAACAATAAATGAAGCCTGCAATGATGAAAATTGGACCAAAGCAATGGAAGATGAACTGATGCAAATTGAGAAAAATCATACTTGGGATCTTGTTCCCAGACCTAGAGACAAGAATGTAATTGGAACCAAGTGGGTCTTCCGGAACAAACTAAATGAAGCTGGTGAAGTAATCAGAAACAAAGCCAGATTGGTCTGCAAAGGCTACTCTCAAATAGAAGGAATTGACTTTGAAGAGACTTTTGCTCCGGTAGCAAGAATTGAAGCAGTCAGATTACTTCTTGCATTTGCTGCCTTCAAAGATTTCAAGGTATATCAGATGGATGTCAAGTCTGCCTTCTTAAATGGTGATCTGGAAGAAGAAGTCTACATTGAACAACCGGATGGATTTCAATTGTCTGATAATAATGATATGGTCTGCAAGTTGAAGAAAGCTTTGTATGGATTGAAGCAAGCCCCAAGAGCATGGTATGAAAGGTTGGATAAGCATCTTGTGCAGATTGGATTCAACAAAGGTACTGCTGACAGCAACTTATATTTCAAAATTGATCATGAAAACATTCTGATTGTTGAAGTGTTTGTGGATGATATCATTTTTGGAGGAAGAGATAGTATGTGTAAAACCTTTGCAAATCAGATGAAAAGTGAGTTTGAAATGTCTATGCTTGGTGAAATGAATTTCTTCTTGGGTCTGCAAATTACTCAAACAAAAGAAGGGATCTTCATTTCTCAGACCAAATATGTGAAAGAATTGTTAAAGAAATTTGGTATGGAAGACTCAAAGCCTATGAACACTCCTATGGCAACCGGATGTAAGTTAAGCAAAGATGATGATTCTCCAAAGGCAGATCAGACAAAGTATAGATCAATGATTGGTGGATTGTTGTATCTCACTCAAACTAGACCAGATATAATGCAAGCTGTTGGTCTTGTGGCAAGATTCCAGGCTGATCCTAGAGAATCTCATGTTATGGCAATCAAAAGAATTTTTAGATACTTGAAAGGGACAGTTGAGTATGGTCTATGGTATCCTAGAGATCCGGATTTTTCTCTTCATGCTTACACAGATGCAGATTGGGCAGGAGATGTGGATGACCGGAAGAGCACTAGTGGTGGAGCATTCTTTTTGGGGAAGAGATTGGTTTCTTGGCTAAGCAAGAAACAAGATGCAATATCTCTGTCTACAACTGAAGCAGAATACATTGCAGCAGCAGGTAGTTGCACTCAAATCTTGTGGATGAAGCAGATGCTAAGAGACATCAAAGTTGAATATGAGAAGCCTATTACAATTTTCTGTGATAATTCAAGTGCAATTAATATTTCCAAGAATCCGGTATTGCATTCTAAGACTAAGCACATATCTATCAAATTTCACTTTTTGAGAGAACAAGTAAACAAGGAAGAAGTCAGATTGGAGTATGTTCCCTCCAAGGATCAGATTGCAGATATCTTTACAAAACCTCTTCCCAAGGACTCTTTTGAATATCTCCGGGAGAAGTTAGGGGTCATGGCCCCTCCGGTGATGAACTAAGATGCACTGATGTGCATCAGTCCGGTGGCAATCACAGTCATATCTTGTGATCCGGACTAATGGGGAGCTGCAACTAAGGGGGAGCAGCTGGTATTATTCTGATGCATGAGATTTGCAAGTATGAGCCCTTTGCCATTGATGTCAAAGGGGGAGAGAAGACATGTGAAAAACAAGTGGTTGATGATCAAAAGGGGGAGCAGCAAAGGAAGACATGTGAAGAGTTGTTGTTGATAGGGGGAGCTGTGACAGAAAAGAGAAGTTCTTGTCTTGATGGTTTTTCACATCATATGTTGCCATCAATGACAAAGGGGGAGATTGTTGCAAGTATGAGGTGAGCCATTGTTGTCATTGATGTCAACATACTCATACTGCATTGACAAGAAGGATTTGATGAGCTTTGTGCTGAGGATATTGAGAAAATTAGCCTCAGTCAGGAACAGTGAAGAACAGTGATGAGAAGAAGGTAAATATACTGTATAGGATGAGAACCGGAGGATGCGGATTAAAGGGTTAGTAGATATGAGTCTTGAGATGCTACAGTTAAGATTTCAGAGGTCCGCATGAAGATCTGAAGGAGTTATGGCTGCCGGTATAGAACGGGTCCGGCAAGTATCCGGAGGTGACAGAGGATCACAAAAAGGTCGGTGAGGTCCGGAATTGTATTATCATAATCTGCGGATTGGAAGGAGTGTTTTAGATGTCCTTGTGATGTGTCATCCTGATTTGTGTGTGATTTGGAGGTCCGGAAGTACCTCTTGCATTATGACAGTGACGACAGGACTGTGTTCTTGAAGTTCCGGATGAGGAAGACAAGAGATCCCAGTAAGCAGAGAAAGTGGCGGATGTATCCGGGACATTCAGACAGACTTGTGAAGGTTCTTGAATCATGTTTAGGTTGTGTTGTTGGTCCGCATTGATGGTAGAGCCCGGAATTGAAGTTACTCTTCCGGATGAAGTTATTGCTCTGTGTAGCCGACCGGATGAGTTGTTCATCCTGCGAATGTTCTTGTGATGGCCGACCGGATGTGTTATTCATCTTGCGGATACTCCTATGGTTGTTTGCCGACTTAGATGCTTGTTCCTAAGTCGATGTCTTGTATAAATAATGATTTGTGAATTCATTCAGTGTGTGGCATGTGGATGAGCATGGTGTAGCGAAGGAAAGGTGCGAAAGGCAGAGCAGAGATTGTTGGGCTTAATTGGAACTGATCCGGACATGGTAGAGATGTCATTCTCCAGTTCAAGACTGTGATTTTTATCACTCTGTAGACAGTGTGTCTCCTTGTAGGCAGTGGGCCTCTTTGGTGAGCAGTGTGCTCGGGCAGTGAGCCCTTATGGCATGTGCCATTCATTTTTCCTTATTCTTCTAACAGAGAATAATTCTTGGGTTAATCACCCCCGTGGTTTTTCCCTTAACCGGGTTTTCCACGTCAAAATCTTGGTGTTCAATGTGTTGAAGCTTATCTGCTCTTGTGTTTATGTATTGTGCTTCCATGAATGATTATTTGATATGCTGCTAACTAACAACAGAGAATTAAGTGTTTGAAAGAGAACAAGTTCTATACAACTGATTCACCCCCCCCCTCTCAGTTGTTTGCCCTAGATCCAACAGTTATTTGTTAATGATTGTCCAAAGTCTCCTTTTGAGTTTGAGGATATGAGAAGAGTACCTTATGCTAGTGTTGTTGGCAGCTTAATGTATTCTATGGTTTGTACAAGACCAGACATTGCCCAAGTAGTGGGAGTCCTTAGTCAGTTTATGGCTAATCTTGGATGAGTATATTGGGATGTAGTGAAGAGAGTGTTCAGATATTTGTGGGGTACTTTGAGTATTCCCTATGTTATCATGGTCATTCTACAAGACCTCCACATTCTGTAAGTATTCATGGATTTGTGGATTCTAATTGGGTGGGTGATATTGACAACAGGAGATCCACCAGTGCTTATGTGTTTACTATGTTTGGTTGTGCAATCAGTTGGATGAGTAAGCGAATACCTGTGGTCACTTTGTCCATGACAAAAGCTGAGTACATGGGAACTACTCATGCTTGTAAGGAAGCCATTTGGCTTAAGAGGTTGTGTTTAGATGTTGGTGTTTGAAGCAGGACATAATACTATATGTTGTGATAGTCAGAGTGTGATTTGCTTAGCAATGAATCCGACTTTCCATGCTAGAACAAAGCATATTGATGTACAGTTTCATTTTGTATGAGACATGGTAGAAGATGGAAGGTGATATTGGAAAAGATAGACACTTTGAATAATGTTGCGGATGCATTGATGAAACCAGGTGGGCACAAATAAGTTTAGATGGTGTTTGGAGTCTATGGCTTCTCGACCTATAGCATACTATTATTTCTATTGGCTCTTGCAATGTGTTTGACAAGTGGGAGAATGTTGGGAATTAAGGTGTCTCAACCTTGCAATTCCTAGCATTGGTTATTTGATTATTTCTTTATTTATTTTCCTATGATGTAATTTATGTTGCACATCTTGTTTTGTCATTTATTGTGAAGTGGCATGGTTTGTTATCACTCCACTTGTAATGTGATTAGGATAGTCAACTCATCCCATGTGGATATAGACGTCCCATATTGTTGTAGAGGTTTCTACCATGTATCAGCATCTTGTACAGTGTGTAAGGAGTTATGACGCATAAGTGTTATTACGGATTCCTATGATAGATTCAATGACGCATAAGAGTCAAGTATAGAAGGTTACATAACAGGTGAAGACAAGTGTCAAAGAGTATCTTTGAGGAAAGCATCTTTGGGCACCCAAGGTGCGTTATGAAATGTTATAAGAGGAATATGCTATATTTAGTTAGTTTATGATGGATTCTCTTACATCTATAAGTGATGTCATATATGATGGATTCTATGACAGTTGTAAGGTGTGTAAGAGCATCTATCATAGTCTATCTTGGGATTAGGTGCCCACATTGGGGAAGGCATGTCACAAGTGTAAAAACCTTGTTGTAATGTTGGACAAGTGTCCCTAGGCATGGGTAATGGGTGATGAGACCAAGTTGGATGCCCATCTCTAGAAGCTTCTCATCTTGCCTTGTAAACTCTATAAAAATAGGTGCTTGGATGGGAGATGCATATTGTTATTGACAGGTGCTATTATGCTACCAGAATATCTCCAAATATGACTGTCGAAGACTCCTGAAATAACATTGGCTCTGAACATTGTATTGTAATCTATTATTGTTTACTATAATGCATTTGAGTTGTACTTTGGAGTGTGTAGTTTTTCTCCCGAAAGGGTTTTCCCCATGGTATATCTTGTCTACTTTATTTCTGTGTGTGTATGTTGTGTAATCTCTATTCTTTTGTCTTAACATCACTGTAGGTACAAGGTTTAAAAAGAATTTGTATACTTCTCCCCTCATTAGATTAGTGTAGGAAGCATATTCTACATGCCTTGCTTCCTTTCAAAGACAATAGGATTTTTTACATGGAAAACCCAAGATTGGGAAAAAACCATGATGAGTGTTAGCTCATAATATAATGCTCAGTGCTATAAAAGGTTACAACATTATTTTAGGGCTACAACCCCAAGGAAGCTACAACTCTTTGCTGACTTGTTTTAGGGCTACAACACAATGAAGCTACTACTCCTTGAAGAAAGCTCACTGCTACAAAGATTACAATGATAACATAACTATGAACTGCTATAAAAGAAGCATCTGACTTATGATGTTGTTGCAGTTCCCTTTTCTGCACAATTGCTCCATCATACTGACTTTGCATACTTCATATTTCTCATTATGCTCTATCACTTTTGTATATACTTCTCTTATCCATAAATGAATTTTTTCTTCTATATATCCTCTACAACCACTTAAAACCTCAATTAGTTTGACACTAGAAAGACCCTTAGATGAAATGTGTAATTCTGTATGGGTCAGCTTAGAACAAATACATTTTGAACTGTGAATCACTTCACATAACACAAACAAGGTCATTTTCATCATAACACGTTCTTCAATTTCAAAACCATTGATTATGATTCACTGCACATGAAATAAATTGGACTGTTGGTGCAAACAACAGTACCACTACTAGCTGAACATTTTCAAATCACCAAGGAGAAACCAAAAACATTATGCGAACCAAGATTTCAACCATGTATCTTCTCAACACTATCCATACACCATTATCTTGAAGTGTCTAACCAATATATGCATCCTAAAAACAAAAAACATGTTGAACAAGTGAAAACATGGCATTCTAGACTGACTGTGACACATTAGACATATGATATTGCATTGCAGACTACCAAGTCAGTTGAAGTACTCATGAATGAACTTGTATAACATTATGAACATATTCTTAGATCTAGACAATCATGTCTATCATTTCTGGAGGAATGCGAAGACATTTGTCTCTACTACACTTATGATCAGTATTCATGTATACACATGACACAAGATGATTTGAACACCTTGTGTGGTACAACAAATAAGAGAAACTTGCATGTAGTTCAAACATGAGAAACTATTTAGTATGTAGAGTCTCTACAAACACTGATATATCCTGATCTACACCTCCTCCATTTTCCAAAAGTACTCAACATTTGTTCTATAGAGTTCTTCTACATCCAAAACTATTTGTATTACTTCTATCATTTGAAGGTTGGCCTTGTGGACCATAAAAAACACCTATTATTGCAAGTAGTGTGCATTGAACATCTCCAAATATATTTGCAAAACTGTATTGGCACAACTTTTCTTCCAGAGGATTGCAAAGCATTCCATCAAGTCTCCACCATCGCTTTTACACTGTCAAGTCACAATCCAGAACTTTGTCTTTGATACCTTTCTTTGCTGAAATTGTAATAAGCTGAGATATTGGACATTAGCATGTTCATATATCATTCTACTTATCTTTAAACCACAAGACTAAATCTTGCATTGTAGAGGGATGTGAACCAAAATATTGTAACTCTGCTTAAGGATATACAATGTGAAAGCCTTAGCCAAATGTCTGCAACTTATCTCTAAGTGTGGTGTACTCCAAACTGATAAGATATAATGTAAAAGATACATCAAACATGTTAGACAAGTGTATTCACCTCTGTATCATGCTTAGACACTAGACTAATCACCACATCACACTTAGCCTTTCTTTCATCTTCTAGGTCTTCTAGACAAACCTACCTTAAGCATGCAGACACTATGGGGTATGTGTAGGATCATGATGGGCCAAACTATACCTCTAAGTGGCAATGAAAATACAAAAAAACAGACTTAATCAAGTTCATGTGAAAATTTGAAGGATTATTTACACATTTGAAAAAGATGTAAGAAGGAAATTTGTAGAGAATTGAATCTAGTTTATGAGCTACTATTTTTTTTTTAACTAAATTTACTTAGTGAAAAATGAACATTTCAATGAACAACTATTAAATTTTTTAGAAAAAAATAAAAAGTGGGTGTTTGTCCAGCTAACCTAACTATGAGCAATTTTTTTTTTTTTTTAACTTTGAAAATAAGTAGAGGACTCATGCCTGGATGTGACACATTTTTTTTTGAAATTTTTTTCCAATAAAATAATTAGTTATGATTTTTTTACTGTGACTTTTTTTTAAAAACTAAAGAGTAGTTGTCCAGCAACCTAACTCGATAAAAAAATTTGGAATTCAAATTTCTTTTTTTAACCTGTAGCCAATGGAGCATAGAGTATGATGCATCTTTCAGATCTGAAAAGGGTGAAACGGTTGAAAGTTATTGATGTTTTTCAATTAGTGTATCCATCAGGATTTCATACACACACTATATAGAAAATTATTAATAATTATTTAATAAAATGATAATCAAGAAAATCTTATATTTTTAGAAGATGACAATTTCCTCTATAAACCCTTTTCATTTTATCAATTTTTGCATAAAAAAAGTCATCATCACGAAGGGTGAAGTTCGAAGAAGTGAGTGAAACCTATAAAAATGTTAGAATTGAGGGAAAGTCAACTATGACAGCCCCAAGCATACATACAAGGCAAAAGTGAACCAAAATGGATATCCATTATTAATGGATATCCGTTTTGCTTTGGTAAAATACAATTTTTCCTTTTTTATGTTTTACAAAACGGATATCCATTTTTGGTTGCCCAAAATGGATATTTGGTTTCCTTTACCCTATATGTTACTCTCTCTCTCTCCCTCTCTCTAAAGGTGGTCTATCAATATCTTGCCATATTCTTATGACCATTGCATCTAATTTCATCTATGATAACAAAATTGTAATGCCATTTTTAGATCCATTTTCTGCATTTCCTATAATCATGGTAGTCTATGAAATCACATTTTTTTGAGGCATTCTATCAAATAGGTTAGTCAATGCCTTGTCTATGTTTCCATAGTTTGTATAAATATTTAATAGAAAGTTACCAAATATAATATTTGATAAGAATCCCCTATCATTATTCTTTTGATAGATGCCCATGTACCATTCCTTGGTGTAAGTAAATGAGATACTAGAAAAGATCATGGAGTTTGGCTATATACAAGTTGGCTACATTTGTTTGAAGATTTTTTAAACTTTTTCAACAAATTTCAATTATGTTATGCATTGTAATGTTGGCACTTTGTAAGTTCTTTTTTGAAATGTATGTAAACACAAGAAAAGTCTACACATAATAGTTGGTATTTTCGTAAATGAATGTTGTGGAACTTTATGAGGCATGGGGATGTTGAACTTCACTGCAATTTACAAGTTTGGGATGAGTGCATTAGGATTTTGCATTAATGATGCATAATTATTTTCAAAACCTTCATTTATATACTTACGAGATTTTGGGAAGTGGGAGTCATGTTTTCCATCTACAACTTTACAAAGGTTCCACTTTTTCCACCAAATAGATTAACATTACTTTTAATCTTGTAAGACTTTGGAATGTTAAGATAAAATTAAGTTGGCAAAAGTACCCCTTGACTCTACACTTCTACATTTTCAGATCTCTCTCTCTCTCTCTCTCTCTCTCTCTCTCTCTCTCTCTCTCTCTCTCTCTCTCTCTCTCTCTCTTCTTCTCTCTCTTCTCTCTCTCTCTCTCTCTCTCTCACTCTCTCTCTCTCTCTCTCTCTCTCTCTCTCTCCTAATTAAATCATATTCCTAGCTTTCCTAGTTTCCTTTTCCTTTCCAACTTCCTAGGGGAGAGAGCGAGATAGATAGATAGAAAAGAGAGTCCTAGTTTTCTTGTTTTTATTTCCTTCATCAATAAGGGAGAGGGAGAGATAGGGAGATAGAGGAATGATAGGGGAGAGAGGCAAGAGATAGAGAGATAGCTAGATAGAGAGAGAGAGGAGATAGAGAGGAGAGATAGGGAGATAGAGAGTGAGCGAGATGTCCAAAGAGATAGGGAGAAGGATTGAGAGGTAGAGGGATGATAGAGATAGGGAGATAAGGGAGAGAGATAGGGAGATAGAGATTTAGGGTTGCTCAAGTTTAGGGTATAGGGGTTAGGGGTTAGGGTTTAGGGGCATTATTTAGCATTTTGAGAGAGAGAGAGAGAGAGAGAGGTTAGGGGTCAAGGTTTAGGGGCATTGTTTAGGGTTTATGAGTTTAGCATGCTCAAGTATAGGGTTTAGGGGTTAGGGTTTAGGGGAATTATTAGGGTTTAGTGGTTTACGGCTACTCAGGTTTAGGTTTAGGGTTTAGGGGCATTATTTCTAGAGATAGTGAGTTAGAGAGATGTCCAGAGAGATAGGGAGAAGGATTGAGGGGTAGAGGGTTGATAGAGATAGGGAGATAGAGGTTTAGGGTTAGGGGTTAGGGTTTAGGGGCATTATTTAGGGTTTTGGGAGAGAGAGAGAGAGAGAGTTGCTTAGGGTTAGGGGTTAGGGTTTAGAGGCATTGTTTAGGGTTATGAGTTTAGCATTGCTCACGTTTAGGGGTTAGGGGTTAGGGTTTAGGGGAATTATTTAGGGTTTAGGGGTTTAGGGATGCTTAGGTTTAGGGGTTTAGGGTTTCTCAGGTTTAGGGTTTAAAGAGAGACAGAGAAAGAGAGGACTAATAGAGACTGGGAGAGATAGAGGGGAGAGATAGGGAGATAGAGAGTGAGAGACATGTCTAGAGACATAGAGAGAGAGAGATTAAGAGGTAGATATTGGATGATAGAGATAGGGAGATAGGGAGAGATAGGGAGATAGATGTTTATGGTTGCTTGGATTTAGAAGCATTATTTAGGGTTTAGGGTTTAGGGGTTTTAGGGTTAGGAGTTAAGGTTTAGATGCTTAGGGTTTAAGGTTTAGAGAGAGATAGAGGACTAATACCTGGAGATATAGAGGAGACTAAGGGGAAAGATAGGGAGATAGTGAGTGAGGGACATGGCCAGAGACAATGAGAAAGATTAAGAGGTAGTGGGACAAAGGCAATAGCTCTATAAGGGAGAGATAGGGAGATAGAGGTTTAGGGTTACTTGGGTTTGGGGGTTTGGGGGTTTCTCAAGTTTAGGGTACATGGCTAGAGACATAGGGAGAGAGATTGAGAGGTAGAGGAACAATAGAGATAGGGAGATAGGGAGATAGGGGTTTAGGGTTGCTTGGGTTTAGTGTTTAGGGTTTAGGGGTTTTGGGGTTTAGGATTTAGGGGTTTATGATTTCTCAAGTTTAAGGTTTAGGGGTTAGGGGTTAGGCCTTAGGGGCATTATTTAGAGTTTATGGTTTAGGGGCATTATTTAGGGTTTATTGTTGCATGTCAAAAGAAGTCTCTCTGTAAATCCTTTAACCCTAAATAATGCCCCTCATCCCTAACTCCTAAACTCTAAACCCAAGCAACCCTAAACCTCTATCTCCTTATCTCTCCCTTATCTCCCTCTCTCTATCATCCATCTACCTCTCAATCTCTCTCTGTATCTCTCTAGACATCTCACTCACTCTCTATCTCCCTATCTCTCCCTTTGTCTCATCTATCTCTCCCAATCTATCTCCTCTCTCTCTTCCTATCTATCTCTCCCTATCTTTTGCCTCTCTCTCCCCTATCATTCCTCTATCTCCCTATATCTTTGGGCATCTCACTCACTCTCTATTTCCCTCTCTCCCCTCTGTCTCCTCTATCTCTCCCTATTTGTCTCCTCTCTATCTCTATCTACTTAGCTATATCTCCCTATCTCTTTATCTTTTGTCTCTCTCCCCTTATCATTCATATGTCTCCCTATCTCTCGCTCATATCTCTCCCTCTCCCTTATCGATGAAGGAAATGAAAACAAGAAAACTAGGAGATAAAGAGTTGCTTGGGGTTAGGGGTCAGGGTTTAAGGGCATTATTTAGGGTTGATGAGTTTAGCATTGCTCAAGTTTAGGGTTTAGGGTTGCTCAGGTTTAGGGTTTAGGGTTTAGGGGTTTGGGGTTTAGGGTTTGAAGAGAGATAAAGATAGGGGATTAATAGAGATTAGGAGAGATAGAGGAGACAGAGGGGAGAGATAGGGAGATAGACAGTGAGGAGACATGTCAGAGACATAGAGAGAGAGATTGAGAGGTAGAGGGATGATAGAGATAGGGAGATAGCAAGAGATAGGGAGATAGAAGTTTAGGGTTTCTTGGGTTTAGTGGCATTATTTAGGGTTTAGGGTTTATGGTTTTGGGGGTTAGGGGTTAAGGTTTAGAGGTTTAGGGTTTACAGACAGATAGAGGACCAATAGGGAGATATAGAGGAGACCGGGGGGAGAGATAGAGATAGAGTGTGAGCGACATGGCCAAAGACATAGGGAGAGAGATTCAGAGGTAGAGGGGACAAAGGTGATAGAGAGATATGTGAGAGATAGGGAGATAGAGGCTTAGGGTTACTTGGGTTTAGGGTTTAGGGTTTAGGGTTTATTGGGTTTAGGGGTTAGCGGTTAGGGTTTAGGGGAATTATTTAGTGTTTAGGGATTATTTTTTAGGGGTTAGGGGTTCAATTTAGGGTTTAGGGTTTATAAAGAGATAGGAATGATAGGGAGATATAGAGGAGACTGAGGAGAGAGATAGAGAGATAGAGAGTGAGGCACATGGCTAGGGACATAGGGAGAGAGATTGAGAGGTAGAGGGATGATAGAGATAGGGAGATAAGGGAGAGATAGGGAGATAGGGGTTTAGAGTTGACTGGATTTAGGTTTAGGGGTTAGGGGTTAAGGTTTAGGGGCATTATTTAGGGTTTAGGGTTTATGGTTTAGGGGTTAAGGTTTAGAGGTTTAAGGTTTAGTGTTTAGAGAGAGAGGACCAATAGGGAGATATAGAGAGTGAGGGACATGGCCAGAGACGTAGGGAGAGATAGAAAGAGAGTCCTAGTTTTCTTGTTTTCATTTCCTTCATCAATAAGGGAGAGGGAGAGATAGGGAGATAGAGGAATGATAGGGGAGAGAGAGGCAAGAGATAAAGAGATAGCTAGATAGAGAGAGAGAGAGAGAGGAGATAGAGGGGAGAGATAGGGAGATAGAGAGTGAGCGAGATGTCCAAAGAGATATGGAGAAGGATTGAGAGGTAGAGGGATGATAGAGATAGCGAGATAAGGGAGAGAGAGATTTAGGGTTGCTCAAGTTTAGGGTATAGGGGTTAGGGGTTAGGGTTTAGGGGCATTATTTAGCATTTTGAGAGAGAGAGAGAGGTTAGGGGTCAAGGTTTAGGGGCATTGTTTAGGGTTTAATTAATGAATATCCATTTTGCTTTGGTAAAATACAATTTTTCCTTTTT